>CAWUFW010007842.1:0-600000 GCA_963921515.1 Calotriton arnoldi
GGGAGGTGCTTGTGTCTATGGTTAGTGCTGCAAGTCCTCCTTCCCACCCAGCCAGCCAGATATCCCACCATGGAATGTGCTTGCATTGCAGGGAGTGGAAGTTGTCTCTCAGGATGTCATTCAGTGGTGTCCTGCTGTTTGTTGGTGCACAGTTGCCAGCAGGGCCTTGTGCTCCCCACAGCAGTAGCCAGTGTCAGCCATCTTGTGAGTCCTTCTCCACTCCCTGTGATGTGAGCATGGTTCAGGGTGGTGTTGATGGGACAGTTGTGGGGGTGACCAATATCAGTGAGTACGACTCCCATCATGCTATTGCCTCCACCCCCCTTCCCAGCATGCCCATGCTTCCTTCCTTTTGACTCTGCTTCCCTGTGGGGTGGGCTGGCTGTGCTGACAGGATGGCTGGGAGTGTTGTCCTGGCAGTTGTTTGGCTAAAAGTCCCAAGAGTGTCCCTGTGCTTCACACAACATGACCCAGGGTGGTGGTTCTTTGTGGGATCTTGTGTTAGGATGGGGGGCATTGCATTCTACCAGGTGGGTTCTGTGGAGTTTGTGTTGGGGGGGGTGTGAGGGGAGGTGCTTGTGACTATGGTTAGTGCTGCAAGTCCTCCTTCCCACCCAGCCAGCCAGCCAGTTATCCCACCATGGAACGTGCTTGCATTGCAGGGAGTGGAAGTCGTCTCTCAGGATGTCAGTCAGTGGTGTCCTGCTGTTTGTTGGTGCACAGTTGCCAGCAGGGCCTTGTGCTCCCCACAGCATTAGCCAGTGTCAGCCATCTTGTGAGTCCTTCTCCACTCCCTGTGATGTGCGCATGGTTCATGGTGGTGTTGATGGGGCAGTTGTGGGGGGGGGGCAATATGTGTGACTGCGACTCCCATGATGCTATTGGCTACACTGACTTGGCCAGCATACACAGAATTCCTTCCTTTGAGTGTCCTTCACTGTGTGTTGGTGTTGTTGTGGTGGCTACATGTCTGGATGTGTTTGTTAGTTCTATTTGTGCCACTGCCTAGCTGTAGTTGTAGTTGTTTGTACATGTGATGGCACAGTTGGATGTGACTTTTTTGATGGCATGTGTTGTGTTTATCTGACTGACATACACATTTTGGGATGATTCTGTTCTGGTTGCTGTGTAATTGCTATGAGTGCATGGTTTGACTCTCCCCTTGACAGTGATGTGTGTGTGTTTTGTGGCAGTATATTGTGTACATTTGTTGTGTACTCACCAGGCTCTGGGATGTCCTCTAGTCCATATACGCTCACTGGCGGAAGGATGGCCCGCACCTTCTCCTCCCAGGGCCTGAGGTATATTGGCTTGGCAGGAGGGCCACTGCCGGTGAGTTGGCTGTTGATGTAGTCTTTTTGAGCAGGTCCCGTACCCTCCTGCGCACGTCATACCACCTGTTCTGGATGTCGCTCTTTGTGCGCCGACATGGTGATTATGCATTCACCCTGTTGATGATCCTCTCCCACATCTTGGTTTTCTGGGAGATGGGGGTCTGTTGGACCAGTGTGCCAAACAGCTGTGGCTCTACCCTGAGGATCTCGTCTACCACGACTTCCAATTCACTATCTAGGAACTTGGGATTCTTCTTGGGGGCATGGTGATGGGTGGTGATGGTGAGTGATGTGTGTGTTGGTGTGCAGGTGAGGGTGTGTGAGTGTGTGTTTTGCTGGGTGTATGTGAGGTAGGTATTTGTTGGTGTGCTGATGGTGTGTGGCTTGTGTGAGGGATGAGCTGTGGGTGTGTGGTTGCTTTCTCTTGGGTGCTGGCAGTGGAATGGCATTTGCAAAGGCTCATGGTTGTGATTTGTGTCCTTTATATGGGTGGAGTTGTGGGTGTGTCTTTGTTCTCTGTCCCCACCCCCCAGTATTTATTGGCTTTGTAATTGCTTGTTTGGCCTTTTTTTGGGTGATTTTTCCTTTGTACTGTCTGTGTATGTTGGAGACGTTCTTGTGACCGAGTCGGACCCTGAATTTGTCTCGTACGGTCTTCTCCGTTTCGTTCACGCTGTGTATGTGCAGTTTTCTATGCTGCGTACGCGTCGGTCGCGGTGTTTTGTGTTGCTTCGGCTCGGTTTTGTATGCGTGTCGGTCGTACGGCTTGGCCTCCGTCCGACTCGTTCGTGGTTTTCGCGCCTTGCATCGTACTTTGCTGTTTGGAGTTCGCGTGTACGTTTCGGTCGGATTTGTTCCGGGTGCGTGTCGGTCGGTTGGATTCGCGTGTTTTTCCGACCGGATTGCTGTTTTCCGTGCGGCTCGGTCGGTCGACTTGGGTTCCGTACGTGTCGGTCGGATTTTGCACGCCTTGCATCGTACTTGGCGTGTCGGGCGCCACAGGTACGTGTCGGTCAGTATTATTTCCGGATCCGAGTCGGTCGGTGCTTTTTCCGGCCCGAATCGGAATCGACCCCCTAATTGTTTCACCTTTTGTCACACATGGATCCGTTCTCCCACAAACGGTTTAACATTTGTCGCAAATTAATTGGGATTTGATTCTAATTCATATTTTTCTACACAAAGCGATCTTTCTATAAACCTCGCACCCTGCACCGCCTAGTGAAACTGGGTTTATATAATGGCAATGGTGAAATGCAAACTAAGGTCAAACATTACAGCAAAATCGCTGCAGAGACCCCATTGCTAGACTGCCAAATCTTTATCATTTTCATTAATTTCCCATTCAAGTAACAAATTATATGCTTCACATAGAAATTGCTATGTACAAAGAGAAAAAACAGCATGTTCTGTATATAAAAATGTACTGACTTGTAGGAAATGGGATGTATCAGATATTGCAAAGAGGTAAAGGCCACACTGGTTCAGAAGACAGTGAATGTTTCCCCCGTTGCCATCAACCGTCAATAACTGGCGCACATATGTAACAACCATATGCTATGCTTGACACAGAAACCCGCCATTAGGAGCGCTCAGCAATTGATCTAAATACAAGGAATGAATTATACATGCATCTTCTTCAGCTCAAGCAGACCCGCTAATCACCTCACTCTTTCACCCTGGTGTCTTGAGATCAGATTGCCATTGTTTCATATTGCAGGTAATGTGTAGGGGGCGTGCCCATAAAGGTGTGCTGGTTTAAGTGTGTAGGTCGGAAGACAGCATAACAGTGCTCATTCTGTGCACAGTTGGTACAGCGAAAAGTAACACCTTTAATCTACCATCACCATATAATACACCGACATTGACTTCTAAGCCCTTCATTATGAGGTACTTGGAACACGAGCTAGATAGAATTTACCACACCCAGTAAATACCAATATCCTGGGACGAGGAATCTGGTGCTGTTCATACCAAGGGTTCGGAGTTTTGGCTGTGGAAATAAGGCTTAACATATGGATATGATATATATATATATTGGACAAACATATGCATGTTTTGCCTTTGTACCCGTTGCTTTAAAAAAAAAAAAAAAAATCTCACCAGGTTTTACCTGATGAAATATTTAAGGTAGAAAGAGCAGGTGCGATAATTATCACAGAACTCAGAATTCTGATCACTATATCAACGGCGGTTTTTGTGCAGGGATTGAAATTTGGTGCCCTAGGATAAATTAGGGACTGACTTGTCCCTATAAGATTTGGTTAATTAAACAGATATATTAAAATGCTCAGTCCGGGTGTAGTATTTGCCAGGAGAGCTGATAGAAATGGCTGTTCTGCTGCACAGTTACCATGTGATATACCAGAGCAGAGTACTGATGGCACAGTTGGTTCAATTGCACCCCATTAGCACCCAACCATTGGAAAAAGATACTACTGTAATGCATTTTAAGCAAGCATTGGAAAAAATAATAGCTCTGGCCATGACAAGCTGGTGTGATTGTTTTTAAACAGGCCCTCACAAATTTAAAAATAACCATTACGTATAATTTTATTTTAACAATCCGAGTGCTTCCTAGCAGAAAATGTACTTAAAACAGGTATAGAAAGTGTTTGCAATTTAATGCACACTACAGGAAATATGGCTCTTATTGGTGCAAAGAAAAGGTCATATTGACTTTGAATTACTATAATCTGAAGAATATGTTAAACAAACAAGGATGACTTAAAAAAAGTATAACAAAGGAAAGAAAAGCAAAGTATTGGCTTAGCAGCCCTGGTACCAAAGGGCACTTCACTTTTAGGCGGATTTATACATGCAATTCTGCGAAATGTCATCATCCACAGTTCAAGCCAGCCTATGGCGGAAGTGGGCTGCCCTATTGCCCCGTGATATTGCTGTGTTGGCAGAAGCAAACTATGAATGTCAGTTGAACATATCAATGGCTTAAGAAGACTGATTTACAGTTCCAAAGTCCTCTCTCAGTTCATATTTTTAATTACTATAGTTTACTATACCAATTATGTGTTATGTCTGGCTGCACTGAACCATTCAAAAAAGATTGGGAACTCGATTGAGACATTAAACTGGTGCAGTCTTTCAATGTGGCACTGAATCTAAACCCTTTAGTGATGGGGAACGGGCGCACAGAGTAAAAATAAGTAAAGTCATAAAAAATAAACATAAAAACAATGCAGTTCAGTAGAGAGAAAATAATTTAAACATATTTAATTACCACTAGTTGTTAATGTATTACCCTTTTAAGGGTCACAGTCTAGAATACACTCACGTGGGTAGATGGCACAGGACCTGCTATTGTCAACAGCCCACTCCCGCTACACCCAAACGTGTGATAGAATTCATGAATATCTTTTAGGCGAGCTCCCAATACTTATTTGGGAACTGATTTCCCATATAAAGTTTGTGAATATTCAGTATTTCAGGTGTGATAAGCCGTCCACTTCCATTAATGTTGCACACTCCACAATGAGAAAACAGTTTTTTAACCAATAGTCATTCCTTAATATTGCCCAATAACTACACCCTCTTTGACATCTCTAATCTGTGTTTTCATGTTTTGACTTAGTTTGCTGTCAATCCCTTCTATGTCTCACCCTTGGACACTGCCATGCTGGCTTCTATGATTGTCACAAAGGACGACTGTGTTGTTGACACCGATTTGCTAACCAATGAGAAAGAACAGGGGGCCTCATCCACAAGAAAATGATGCAACACGGCGCCACATGCCATTTAGCTATGCCATGCTGTGTCATTTTCAAAGCACAGGGATGCGTCATATTAACAACAATACGATGCATCCCTCTGCTTTCTCATGCGCTGGCACACAATTGGCACACAATTGGCTGTGACATGCCAGCGCAGGCACCCTTGCGTCATTTTGCAAGGGTGCCTGCGCTGCGGGGATGGTTCTTTTTTGTGCAGGAAGGGACACCTTCCAGCAAAAAAAACAATCATTAATGCAGCACCCAAAGAAAGAGAAAAAAAACGAGAAATAAAAGTATTTCTCCTCATTGCGCCATTCGTAGGATTCTGACGCATTCCCAGTTTTACAAAATGTTGTAAATCTGGAAATGCGTCAAGTTCCATGGATGTTGCGTGGGAGCACCCACAGCAACACCCATGGAACGCCATTTTCACGCACATTCGACAAGACTGCCAACGCGTTTCGTCCCTCATGGGACTTCTTCAGGGCTCAGTGAAGGTTCCTGGTCTCGTGCTGTATAGAGCCCTATGTCAGCTTCTGTGATGGAAGTCTTTTCCTTTCAGCTGAATGTGCGTCTGTATTTTAAAGAAAATGTTTATGGATTAAAAGAATAAAGATACCGTCCTCTACAATCAAAAACACGTTCCTTTTCGTTCTTGAGTTTGGGAAGTCTTCAAAATACAGTGTGAATTGCTTTGGATTATGGACAATAAGTCTGCTTATATATTGTTTACTAGTGTTTTTCGGGTGCAAGGCCATTTGTTTCAAATCTGACATTGAACCTGCCACAAGTTGGCTAAAGCTGTGGAGCTTTTTAGATTTTTGCTTGAAAAACTTTTAATGGCCCACAACAGAAAGAGACTTTGGGGCAGATTTACAAGGCCCTTGCGCCACTTTTGCGTCATTTTTAACATGGGAAAAGTGACGCAAAAGTGGCGCAAGGGCTTTGTAAATAAGCCCCTTTGTTTTTTCAGAGATACTGGAGCCTTTCAGGGGGTACAGATCTGAAATTCAGTGCAATGCCGTGGAACTGCCGGTTGGGTACCTCTTGCGGTAGGCCCCCTTGGCTCTGGAGCAAAAGTTTTCAAAAGTTTTCAAAGGTTTTCATGTTGCCCAAGCCACCATAGTACTACACTTCTAAACCCCCCTAGACCCCAGGGGGTGCACCTATAGACTCCCAGGGTGCCAGCCAGAGGCCATCAGCAAAGTCCAATTCAAGTTCCAGTTGCTACTGGTCAGCTGGGAACTGTAAGGAAAATGTCTCTTGCAGCTTTCTGTGTCCCTGTAGCCATGCAATGTTCAGAGCTCTTCACAGGTCACAAACAGCATGGCCAGTTCTCTGCTGTTCATCTGCAGGTCCAGAAATTATTCTGAGGAAGTCTAGGTGAGGGTCAGCGTCATAGGATTCACCAGCCTGTGGGTTGGGAAGACTCCTGAGCACTACTTAACCAACGGGTGAAAGTTACGGGACCAATACTGCCGACATTTTCAGGAGTTCCTGTTTGCTTTACTGCAAACAATCTCTCAGTGCCCCTCACTCTGAAAATCCAAGATGGGGATACACTTCTCCCCTTGTGCAGAGTCTATGTGCCCACCTACAGATGTGGACAGGATAATGAGCACTCCAATCCTCTGAGGTTACTTAAAACCGGTTTTGGGGGTAACTTTCCTCCCACTGAATTTTGTGCCAGCTTGATGGGGGGCAAACGCTGGGGCCTTTCTAGGATTCAACTAACATTTACCTGCGACAGGGAAGGCCCATTTGAAGTAAAAAAAAGTTCCTGGGCTCAACCCAACTGATCTTCTTGCCAGGGGATGAAAAAAACTCCTCACTCCCGGGCCATTCTCTCTGTTCTGGGAGAAGGTTTATGACTCTTTCACACCTAATTCAGGCCAAGCACCGTAGGGAAGTTGCTAGAGCGCTAATGCAAATTAGCCCCCAGCAGCTTCAGGCAGATAAAGGTAACTTTCTAAAAGTTTCATTTCCCATATATTTATTGGAAACCTGACTGTACAATTAGATTGGATTTTTATTAGATATAAAAATAAGCCTTTGAATGGAGTCTGTAGCTGGTACAGGTCAAAGGTTACAGATTAAAGTGTATAATCTATACTTTAACTTCTCATATATGCCAGCTACAGTCTGACCAGTGACAATGGTGCTTTGGGCTAGTCATTGGAGAAACGTGCCGTTTCTGTCACACATGTTCTACTCTGAAATATCATGCACTGTACCTTGGGGCAGCAAGGTGTGAGTAACGGTGGCTTATTTAATGTTTAAAACCAGGTTTGTATATCTCTCAAAAGGGAGATTTTGACAGGCCTGGGCAGCAGGGTTCAAGCTGCTGCTGTCAGGCCACACAGAGTAGTCCTGAAGCCAAATTTTCCCTGCCCCTGTAGTGTATGGTGCAACAGGCAGTCCACAAGTAGCATTTAAGTTTCCATGCCACAGGTGTATTTATGCACATATACTATAGCCTTATAAGAAAGTTAAATGTGCCTATCAGGTTCTAAGCCAATTTTTACATGTCTTAGGGGGTCAGAGCACATGCACATGGCACTGGATAGCAGTGTTGCAGTTTTAGGGTTCTAAATTATCAGCACGTGAGTCAAAAAAAAGGAAACCGGGGGGGTGACCACCCAAAAAGGAGTCACTTTGCAACAATCGTCATAGAAGGCTTAGTGAAATGAGCCTCTGAAGTTGAGTTGTCCAGCTACTGGATTTGAACTTTTAGTGGCAACGTTTGGTTATGTTGAAAATATTATCTCAGACTTAGGGCCTGATTTAGAGTTTGGTGGATATGTTACTCCTACACAACATGATCATGTTCGGGTAACCAGTCTACCAAACTCTAAATGAGGCTCTTAATCAGTTAAGGTGATGCTGGAGACTTCAGAATCTGGTGTAAGGTCCTCAGACTTGCTTCAGGGTTGCTCCGGCTTTATTTCTGAATTTGGACTTGGGCCAGTTATGAATTTTTCTTACTCCGGAGTCTATTTCCTAATTCTGTGGGAAGATTTCTCACATATAAAAACTAATGTGTGGTAATTTGCTGGGTGTGATGTATGTTGCATTTCATGTGATGTCTTGGATTTAATGAGCCTTGATTTCTGCAAGATAGTATTACAGGTACTGTCCTTCTGGGAGGCTTTTCAAGTGGTGGCAGCACATCAGCACTTACCCACCTGCCAGAGATCAGATATTTACTGACAAATTATAAAGTCTGGCACAAAAATGCCTGAGATGAATCTTACGCAATATTGTGCTTGAAATCAACAGGCTCAAGACTTCTAGAAACAGCAGGGAGGTAGCCAACATTGAAGTAATGACCAAAGGTTGTACATTCTTCTCTCACTCATGACTGTGAAATGGCTGAGACAAAATACAAATCACACATATCTGTGTTGCTGTAGTCTCCAGGTAAACAGACAAATTAATTTTCCAAGTACACTGACAATGCTGACTTGGATTGAAGTAGTTCAGTTAACCGTTCCTGGTGATAGGCTGGTGTTTTATGAGTCTTCTTAGCCAAAGGCAGAACTTTATGAAAATTCTTTCTGGAGAAATGAGTAAGAATTACAAAGTAATTTGGTTTACACCCACCAAGGCTGGCTCTTTTGAAGCATAATGGTACACCAAAAATGGTGTGAGTTTCAAATCCTTATGCATGCCTCATACTAATCTCCCTGAAGTGGTACAAGCTATATTTGAAAATCATTGGATGAAGCACAAAAAGGGTGTCACCACCAGGTCATCAGAAGTTTCAATCTCACTGTCACCCAATAGTCATTGGAACTTCACAACACACTTTCTCCAGGCTGTGTGACCAAGTAAAGGGTACCTTAAGGCATACATGTTTCCATTTATTTCTTCACCATCATTGTATCCCAAAGGCAAACCACCAACCCTGAATCAGGTAACATAACCTCACAATAGAAATATGTGCAAACTGAGCTGCAAAATAAGTGAATTGTAATTTACTGGTCCACTAGAGAATACCTAACTACAGAGACTTTTTCCAGCCATCAGAAGCATATTAACTGCAAAAATTAGGCAACAAAGAGAATGCAAAGAGGTTTAATAAGATGAAAAATTAGCTCTAGCCGAAGAAAGGTGGATTACCACCAAGATAGACTGAATTTGAACCATCTACGCTTGAGGACAGGTTATTAGATGAAAACATTCCCAGAAAGGCGATCTCCCTCACTTACCATAAATTGATTAATAACTCACCAGACACCCTGGCTCACCTACGGGAGCAGTGGGAGCGGGATCTTGAGGGCCTGGAGGATGACGAGTGGCATGAGGCTCTGGCCTCCCCCAGGAAGTAGCTATATGATCTAGGTTCCACCTAGTACAACAAAAAATTCTACATAGATGCTACTATGCTTGCACTACCATTGTAAAGATGCAGGGCAATGACTGCATTGTGTCTTAGGAACTGTAGACAGGAAGGGACGTTTTACCATAAGATATGGAGCTGCCTGGCCATTCAGCAATACTGGGAGTCCGTTGCAGCTTGTCTGAATGATATTTGTGGAAGCAGTGTGGAGCTTCCCCAAAGTGGTTCCTCCCAAATATATGGGAAGAAACTGACACCCGAATGAACCAGATCTGGATGACACTGGGATTAATGGTGGCTAAGTGAAATACTGTGCGTGTGTGGAGAGCTGAACGGTTGCCGCAACTGAGTGATTGGAAATGGGACATGGACTGGTGCATGCAGGGGAAAGGGTAGTCTATGAGAGCAGAGGTTGTCTGGGAAAATGGAATGATCAATGGGGGGGGGGGGGGCTGTGTACCCCTTTTGGAGGAACTGGTACTGATGCTCTGCGCCTGGAGCATCCGGACTCTAATACTGCCTTGTGAATTGTTGAGGGGTGGGTGGTGGGGAAGGGGGTTTCCAGTAGCTGTGGGAAGATCGATTTTAATTGGCTGTGTCTTAATGCTACAATGCATTGTGTTTACTGTCACTGTTCTTTTGTTTGCTTTACCCGCAATATAAAGATTTTTTTTTTAAAAAGATAGACTGAATTAAAGGGACACCAACATAACGATTGGTGGCCTAATAAACAGGGCACCCACATATGACTAATAACCGCTGAAAGGCAAAGATCAAACAAAGTCTTGAGGAAGACCCTGGCCTGCTAGCTACAGAGGGTGAAACACGTGTTGGCTGAGCAACAAAGGATGGAAGTGAGTTATATATACGAAATAGAGAACTAGAAATAGCTGTACATTCACTGTACATTCACTAACAAGACTGTCACCACCAGAATAAAATGATCAATTAAAACAAGCAATTCGCACTGCTATGTATTATACTTGTACATAATTGCTTATGAATATGTTTTGTGCTTATATGAAAAAATAATAGGAATATATCATTGTTAGACGTTGTTTTAACCTAATCAGAGGGTGAAAGCGGTCACCAGCAAACCATTATTTCATTAGTGAATCTTTGAGGGAAGAGGTGATTGTGTGTGTGTGTGTGTGTGTGTGTGTGTGCTCGCGTGTGCGCGTGTATGTGTGTGTGAGTGTGGTGTGTGTGCATGCGTTTGTGTCCTCATGCGTGCACATAAAAATAGACACAAGCTAGCGATAGAAGCTATCTCTAATCTGTACCTCCAAAAGTACAAACAAGTAGAAGTGCCTTGTTTTGCTGCGCTTGATATACAAACTCGTCAAATAAATAAACAAGAAAGGCAATATATTCGTAGCAAATTCCTATCTTTGTTGTATATTTAATGTGCCATGTCTGAGCATAGAAAGTGAGAGCTGCACAGAGTGAATGAAAAACAAGGGCTCCCAGACAAAGCATAGTAAGAGAAACAAAATAAAGGAGAGAGAAAATATTAATAGAGAAAAGACATGATAGAGCCTAAGTGTTTAAAAGAGTGGTGGGTGATAGACTCTATGGGAACATAGCCAGATGAAAGAAGTGTATTAAAGAGTGGATGTTAAAGCAAAAAGTGAGGAAAATAAAGGGATAGAGAGAAAGCGCTCTACAGAAAGAAATAGATATATAGAGAGATAGGTAGATAGACAGACAGACAGACAGACACAGATAGACAGATAGACAGATAGACAGATAGATAGATAGATAGATAGATAGATAGATAGATAGATAGATAGATAGATAGATAGATAGATAGATAGATAGATAGATAGATAGATAGATAGATGTCCCTACGGTATACGATATGCTGCAGACGCATAAAGGCAGGACTGGATGTGAAACGCCAAGACCATTATCAAGTCAATCAAGAATTCTTGTGTCTCTTCAGAAAAACATTCCTCTTTCATTTCACAATTACGATTTTCATTGCTAGACCTCTCTGTGTTCAAAAAGGCCACTGAGCCATATTCAAAGGTTTTTCGTTCCATCTGTGCAGCTTCGTGCCTTTCATTTCATTCTGATAAGACAATAAATCATCCCTTTCCAGATCGCTGATTATAGGACCCTGGAGTCTTCTGCGTGCCTAGTCGAAAAAAGAGAAACAAAGCGGATTCAAGGGTCGAAATATCTGCTCCAGAGCAGGAGTTAATGTGATAGTTAAAACTGCAACGCATCCTTTGCTCTGCTTTGTATTTGCAGTGCTGCATTTCTCGCGGGAATGCGAAACACACACCGCTTTACACAAGGCTGCTACATGAGCCATGATTGGCCGTATATGTAAACATCTATAAAATAGTGATGGGCGAAATCAATAAGTGCTTTACGTTAATTGCAATGGCCGGTCCCTGGCAGTGCTCTTCTAAGGAACTGTCCCAGCAGGGCAGCTTGAATGTGGCGCCTGTTTCCAGAATGATCCTGCAGGAAGGTGCTGCACACAGACTACCCTGCTGGGGAAGTTGCTTTGAGGTGAATCGTGAGGGATTGGGCAATGCACTTAACTGAATTCAGTTAAGGTAACCTTCATGTAAATACATTGCTCACCCCCCCACAGTGCTTCACAAAACAACCATGCTTTTCTTTTTTCCCCCACCCATGGAGCCGCACAGCTGGTCTTGGTACGGTTGCTTGTCTTTGGTGGTTGTGGCCTCCAGGCCGTCAGGAAGGTCTTCCACTGCGGTAATGCTATTGATCCTTGAAGGTCAAACAGCACGTTGTGGCAGTGGCAGAACTAGTCCCTCTGGTCATGCTGCAGGGCTGAAAAAGTGGCACCCTGTCTCTTAAGGTTATCAGTGGTTCATGCAATTTGCCACATGAACCACACAGGGAGACCAGGTGACCCTTCACAGTGCAGTTATGCTTCTGGTATAAGTTGTCTTTTCTGGGTGTTCCACACACCAGGAACAAGGCTGGCCTTCTCCTTCTGGACAGTCTCTTTGTCAGTGCCAGGAACTCTCCTTCCCTATCTGAGCAGGAAGGGAGGCAGGTTTGTAGGTGGTAGGCAAAACCACAGCTTCTCCAGCAAGGTGTGCAGGCTTCAGCTGATGTTACTTAACCTCTGGAAGACTGACTATCATGCAGACACCAGCCTTGGATCGCAGCATGTCTTCAAGTGTTGTACGAAGCCCCCTCCTCCTTGGTTAAGAAGAATTTGGAACTGGAATAAAATGGGATGGTTTCGGACTCACCTCCATATTTTATTTCCAGACAGGGGGATGGCGATCCAGTGTCTAAAGTCCCGGAACCGGTATGCAATGCAGACACAGACTTTGTGGAAGGTGATGGTTGTCACAGCAGATAGAGATGATGTTGGCCCCTTGAAGGAGAATCCAAAATATGGCCACAATGAAGAGTGAAGATCTACATCTGGCGGTCATCAGCTTTACTGAAGTAGCAATCAGGGAAAGACAAAAAGACAGGCTCTAATTCAAAACTTCCTGAACTTTAACAAAAGAGCCTGCCGACTCACCCCTCTCCCTTACCATTAACCAAATGGCAGTGCTCAGGAAGGAGTAATCATCCATACCTGGCTAAAAGGTCCACAAAGATTTCCCAAAGGTAAGCCTGTTCCCATCCTACCACCCTTTAGTGTCCGGGGAATCTCCATTCAGCTGTAGGAATGCAAGCAATTAATTTCCCCTGTCTCGAGAAACAGTATCCCATCCGTCATCTTGTGCAATACCAAACCAGCAGCACAATGGGTGCTGCTGGTCTCAGCTATCATACTCTCATCACAAATTGGAATCTTGATATTATTCATACCTTAAATATGAACACTCAACACCCCTACACATACAAAAACACAAGATGTCAGCACAAGTGTCTTGCTGTCACATCTAGGCAGAAGTTTACATGAGTGGGGCCAGTAGGCTGCACTCCTACTGAACCAGAATATAGGTCTGTTGAGCATTATTAATTCACCACTGCTTCGTGTCAACAACCTATAGTATGATCAGTAGTCTGATGTCAGTAATATAGATGGTATGCTTCGACCTAGTAAACAACATGAAAAGGCCTATCCCTCACTGCACAGGTGAGATTAGCATGTCAGTTGAGCCAGCAAAAAGACAGGATACCAGTTTTAGATGCAATTGAGTCAATCGGGGCAAGGGTACACACTTTTTTACCATGCAGGGGCCATTCACGTCCCAACAATTCCCATTTTAAATGTTTTTAGGTTAATTCATACAAAATGTAAGAATGCATAAAAGAATATTACAGGAGAAAAGTAGTCCATTTAGCTTTGGAAATAGCTTTTTGTAAACTATAAGTCTGTATTTCACAAATAGCAATGGTTTATCAATAGGTTCCACCGCCCAAACCCCTTCTGTCTTCCTGGCTCAAGTTAATTTCTCCTTAGGTTTGACTAAAAGCCAAGAGTTTAAATGTTTATTTTTCTTGTTGTGGAAGTTTTTTTTAAAGTGGCTTACTCAATTACAAAACTTTATCAGGTCTTGTCCTGGTATGCCAATGGACCAAGCAGTCCAAATATCATTAATTGGAAGATTCCTGTTCTGTTCACGACTGATCATTTTATATGCAACAGGGTCAGAGTTTCACACTTTTTAAATTTTAACATAGCTTGTTGGTAATATATTTGGCTTCTTTCTCCTGTTCCATATCATGTAACATATATATGTATTCTGCTCGTTCAACTTGCTTAGCAAGGATGTTATCAATCATAGTCCTTGAGGTGAGGACCGAGAACTCAATCTAAAATCTATTACTTTATCCTGAGTTGTCCCAAAAGGGTTTTGCCAAAGGTCCAATGCAGCAAGAGTCTGCCAGACCTTCTCACATACTGTGTCTGGGAGTCCAAGGATAAAGTTAACAAGAACTTTGGTTCTCGGTACCATAATGGATAAAGATATGTCCAACAAGTTGCTCTCCAGCTCATTTTGAAAGGGGAGGGAACAGTATTGACAACAAAAAATAGAAAGTGATATGTTGCAGTCTAGCATATTTCTTCATCTTTTAGAAATAAAAGAAAATTTTGAACTGCTCAAACCTTCAATTATTTGTTTTCCTTTAGTTATTAAATCAAATATTTTATAATTTGTGTTTTTATTTGATGCACACTTCTTTCTGTATTTCTGTGTTTTGTGTTGAGGTTCAAATTGTAGAAATAACTTACCACAGTGTCCCTGGATTCCAGCAGTGATACAGGAGAGTTCCACAGAAGTCAAAAGTTTAAGAACAACTGCAATAGTGGATGCTTTCCTACATTTAGCATTTTCTCCAGAAATTGGAGAATTTTCTACTCCCACCAAATAGTAGCCCAGACCTTTGCCAGTGAAGTAGTGTTGAATGCATGCCTGAAAATTGACTTCATAAGTGTTGTTTCCAGAATTTAACACTCTGATTGCAGCCCCTGAATATTGGAAGGCACCTGCTACTTCCGCTTCTTAATGATAATGGATAATAAAACATTTAAAAAGCACTAATCACACAGAGGATGCATTATACTCTTAATATTCACTACCTCAGTGGTGGAAACATTATTGGCCTTGGACAGATGTTTATGGGCACCACAGTGTAACTAAGAATTCATGATTCTAAATTTGCCCCATTCTGATTGCTAGAATTAGAACTGTAAAGTGCGTTTATTAAGGCATATGAGCAGATTGTTCACTATTGTAAGTTTAGGGTTATGACTGGGAAAGATTGATTTCTGGAAATTTAGAGGAATGATTTCCTCAACAGGGAAACAGAGGGGCATATTTACTAGAAAATGCCGGAGCGCAGAGCAGCGCCAAATTTGGCAGCGACACGCTAACACATTTTGAAAACAGTGATGTGCTGTATTTACTACATTGCGACACACCCCTGTGTTTTCTCTAGCGCTGGCGCTAAAATTAGCTGCCTAGCGCCAACGCAGGCATCCTTGCACCATAGTTCAAGGGTGCCTGTGTGGCAGGGAATGATTGTTTATGTGCAGGAAGGTGTCCCTTCCTGCACATAAACAATCCATAATGGCTATTTGTTACTTCTATGTGTGCTGCAAAATGCAGCACACATAGAAGTAGCAAAGCATCATTATTTAATGATTGTTTATATGCAGGACACATAAACAAAACATAAACAATCATTAATGGCATCTTGCTCTTTCTCTGTGTGTTGCAGAATGCAGCACACATAGAAAAAGCAAAAATGAGGAGAAATAAAAGCATTTCTCCTCGTGTGCCATTCTAACAGCTGCTCTGACATGGCGTTAGTATTTGGCGCTGCCACAGATTTACACCACCTTGTAAATCAGGGACAGCATCAAAAAGCAATGGGTGTCGCAGTGGAACGCCCACAGCAATACCCATTGCACGCCCCTTTGCTGCAGAGGACTGCAGCGGAAAGGGGCATATTTACAAGGTGGTGTTAAGCCACGCTAAGTGGCTTAGCGCCACCTTGAAAATATTAAAAACGGCGCTACGCCACTGGAGCGTCAAAAAAAGTGATGCTTCGGTGGCGATACAGGCTTGTAAATATGCCCCATATTTTCTCAGCAGAGTAAACAGTGTATATTTCTGCCTGTCTCTTTCAATGGAAAAATCCGTATGACTACATATTGGCCTCTGGGAATAATAGTAGAAATCCACAGCTGTTGTAGAATTCCAGGTGTACCCCAGGGACGTATGTCAACTCCAAACGCACACGGTTAGGATTCAGGTTTTTTACACTGTTAGATTTTCAGCAGCAGAGAGAAGACCGAGTGACTCAGCTATTGTATTTCCAACCGCCACTCTGGTAACAGTAGAGAAACACAATTCCATGTGTGGTAGATAAATGAATAATAATATTAGAACAGTCCATTTTCTCTTTTCTCAGGCAACATAAATAATTACATTTCACAGATAAATGCAAATGTTATGTATGGCACTTGTAGCGAGCCACGAGTGTGAATAACTGGATTCAGACCC
Source organism: Calotriton arnoldi (assembly GCA_963921515.1). NCBI lineage: Eukaryota > Metazoa > Chordata > Amphibia > Caudata > Salamandridae > Calotriton > Calotriton arnoldi. The sequence continues at coordinate 16,370 of CAWUFW010007842.1, forward strand.
TGTAACGCACTCCTAGGATGTAGTTATAGTTGTTAACAAAAGCTGCTATCTATCTACTGTTGCTATGTCATAAAGGAATTTCAGGCTGCTCTGGTTGGGCTCTCTAAGAGCCTGTCAGAACAGCACTGCAAACCAAGGAGCACAGTTTCTGGAGGAGAGGACACAGAGAGTGGTGGGATGGGTGGCTGGAGGCCAGGTATATATATTTTTTACATTTTGGACACATGTTATGTATGGCTCACCTGTTACTGACTGCCCCTGCATAGCATTTGAAAGCAGGGGTAGATTATTTTGGGGTCCATACACAGCATGAAATTATAGATGGGTAAAAAGTTAATTGTTTTTCACCTCAGGGTTGTCAATGACATCATAGACAACTCGAGTTTTGCTATGTTGTCTATTTGATTTCATTCGGAACCTCTTGGTGAAAAACATCCCCGTAGTTCACTGTTACCCATCTAAAATGCTATATTTTAATCCTAATGTTACTGTTAATGCACAGTTCCAACTGCATTCAGTTGATGTTACTTATTATGGGGCCAATTAACAAAAGGCATTCAAGAGTACAGGAAGTAGTACTCTTCATAGAATACTACTTCACATATTCTTGAATACGTTTGTGAAGTGGCCCAAAACATCTAAAATTGAATCGTTCTGGGAATATCCATATACAGTTAGTACAAAAGACTGTAACCTCTTTGCACTTTTATAAATGGGGAGTTGGCCATTTTGGGATCAATACAATTTGATTTCCTTCTGATTCAGACCGCACACAGCGAAGGATCAGGTTTAGAAAATACTTGACTTCACTTGGACATTTTAATAATTTAATATAGATCTAAACGCCATTCTTTCATCAGCACTGAACACCCAATTGTTCAATTTTATCCTACAACATTGTAGGCCGGGTACTGTCAATGGCATTACTACATCTGAGATGATCTTTGAGCACAAAGTGCACCTTCTTCTTCTATGAACCCTGACTAAAGCATGCCTCCCAACTGCCAATGAACTTTTTTTGCACCTTAAGTTACTCAATTAATGATTTTTATCACAAGAAGCTAAGTTATAGGGAATTGCCTTTACTTAAAAAAGTTATTTGATCTGAAGACAAATACATAAGCAAAACCTTCCCCACCTTGGAGTCTCTTTCCATTAAGCTAAAATAGTCCTTCTAACACATTAGGTTCAATATTACTGACCATCATCCATTGGCATTGATTGCATATTTACAGAACAATTAATTGACTACATGATCCTGCAAGCACTGAATATGCTCTATAGCATTTTCCTTGTTGATTGTAACCTACACTGGTGTGATAATATGGAAATGTCAGCTCTCAATTTTTTACCGTCTGCTCTCTGAACTCTGTAAACCAACTTCTATTTCATGCCATCGTTATAAAAGGAGCCGTTCCATATTTTATTATATCCAGTCAGGATGCTCCACTGACTCACTGTCTATTCCCTGGTGTCATCACTTTGTTGTACCATTCTCACTGATCACTTTATGAACTAAAATCAAAGGCTAGTCAAAGGAAGGCAAACCCTATGTATGGGACGCCAGCGGCATTGATTCAACCAAACTGCAACATTTGATTTCCACCTGGTCACCCCAAGCAGATAACATGGCTGTAGTGTTCATAAACTGATAACGTAATTGGCAAAGTGCCCTTAATCAATAAAGAAAACAGGCCAAATAATCCACTCAGTGGTCCTCTCCTGAATCTAAATACGATATAGAAAACTGGTGAGAGGATATAAATACAGATGGCACAAAACCCTTTCACCAGCTTACCTATACAACCTCAAAAAGAAGATCAAAAGGCTGTCAGGCATATTTATTTATTTATTTTATTTTATTTTGAAGGTTTTATATAGCGCGAACATGACCCTTGCGGGTATCAGAGCGCTTTACAAGTAAGGTAGTTAAACAAAAGAAACAATGTACAAAAGAAACATAGTATTACGAGATAAAGACTTATGTTACAGCTGGTTGTTCTACGAGTCCGAAATAATGTTCAAGTGAATTTTGTCATGAGAAGAGATTTAACTTCTTTTTTGAAGGAGGCAGTTGATGGGTTGAGTCTGGTTTCTGGGGGTAGTGCATTCCAAATCCTTGGAGCAATATGTTTCGCATATGTTTCGGTATCCTGAAATCTCTCAATTTTTTTACCACTGCTCCCTATTAATGCCAGGAAAACCGTCATCCAAGCTCTGATTACGTCCCGCATCGATTATGCCAGCACTCTATATGTTGGTCTGCCTAGCTACCTGCTCAACAAACTTCAGGTGATCCAGAATGCAGTGGCTAGATTACTACTCAACCTCCCCAAGAGGGTGAATGTCTGGCCGCATCTCCGTAATCTGAACTGGCTTCCAGTGGTAGAGAGGGTGAAGTTTAAATTCCTGGTAATGGTGCACTCCGCCTTATATGGCCATGGCCTGGCCTACCTAAAATCAAGATGTAGTTTTGACTCACTGGCCAGGCAGCTTCGTTCCTCTAACAAGCTAATGGCATGCGTTCCCAGGGTCTTCAAACAGAAGGCCGGCGGCAGCTCCCTGTCATGACTTGGGGCTGTGACCTGGAACCAACTTCTGGTGGAGCTTCGATCTGTCCGTGCTCCGAGTGTATTTAGGAAGAAGCTGAAGACATTTCTTTTTAGATAAGTTCTCTCGGGCTGTTCATTCTACCTGCAAGGCACGCACCGGGACACTCCTTGGACTAGCTGTGCGCGATACAAGTGCTAATAATAATAATAATAAAAGTCCAATATTTAGAAAGTCATAGTGGATTACTTCAGTTATCAAATTGCTACAACTAAAATCAATTCACTGATTCTACCTCTAAAAGCACCTCCTGCCTCTCCACCAGAAATTATCGATAAGTCATAGCCTTCAGTTCTGATAAAATCACATAGATCATACAGAATATGGTTCCTGATAACACCCATCAGAAAGGTCATGTCTGAGGTCCAAATTGAGGACACTTTTTTCCAAATTGTGCTCTCTGTTATCTTTGTATTTATGCTTTGTTTATTGTCCTATTACTTTGTTTTTAAAATATTTCCTTTGATGGGTCACAATAAATTCTCATTTCATTCTGGGCTTAAGTGTGTGATATATATAAACTGGGCCAAATCAATGCTACTTGCCCTTTCGCCAGTACCTATAACTCTTGCACTGGACTTCCCACTGACCTGGGCGGATGGTGCAGTAAAGTACCTGGGAATATGGCTCAGTAGAGATCTACAAGAGGTATGGTGCCTGAACTATGGCAGACTGATAACTTGGCTCGAGTCCAAAATAGCCATCTGGGCCAGGTTGCCGCTGTCCCTGGCTGGCAGAATTGCTATTGCAAAAATGATAATCTTGCCAAAACTCCTGTATTTGTTCGTTAATATACCCCTTATCCTCACACAAGCCTTCTTCCGTAAATTGCGCTCTCTCCTTATCACTCACACTTGGGCCGGAAAACAACCTCGCATCTCCTGAGAGGTGTTGACACTGCCGCTCAAGAAGGGGGGACTCGGGGCGCCAGACGTTGAGCTCTATGCACTAAGCGCACAGGCGCAATACCTACACTTCTGGGTGCACCCCACTCCATTCAAGCCCCACGTCGCGATTGAAAAAGACATCGCCTCACCCGTTCCACTACCAGCAGCACTTTACTCTGCATCTAAAAGACCGAGAGAAGAAATTAACACAGTGGAGACGCTGCGCTGGGCATGGGAGGGTCTCTGGCGCTGTTTTTATATTACCAATTAAGGGTTCATTGCAGCCGAATTCACTCCACCTTTCCGTCTGTGCCGGCGCCACTAGACGCACTTGAAAACATCCTAACCCAGCCGTCACCCAAGAAACTCATTACACGCATATGCAACACGATGCAGCGCACTTCGCCGGTCACGACACCCTCGTCGTTGGAGCTATGGAGCAGTGAGCTAACCCCACCCCCTACTGAGAAACAATGGGCATACTGCTGCGCCCAACTACGCCGCCTTTCACCCAACTATAAGCTTCGACTTATCCATTTTAAGTACATACACAGGCTGTACCGTACACCCACACCACTACACAAAATGGGATTGAGACCTGATGACACATGTTGGAGATGCGCCGCTGCGCAAGCGTCCTTTCTCCATTTAGCATGGACATGCCGGCCCAGCCTGCAATTCTGGCATACAGTATTTGATATTATCCAAAAAGTGACAGGATTTCAATTCAACCGCACTCCCCTCACAGCTTTGCTGGGTCACTTGGCGGAGGCACCTCCCGGTACAGGTCGCCTGACGGCCATGATGCTCCTCCTTGCCAAGCGGCGCATTGCGATACACTGGGGGCAAGGCGCACCCTCCATTAGCAGGTGGATACAGGACATCTCTTATTGTCAAGAAATGCTGGTGGCATATTGGGAATTAATGTCTACGACATCCAGGCCCAAAGATATCTGGGCTCCGTTCGTCACATGGGCTGCTACACGCAACGCGCCACCGACCCCTACAACTCACGAGCCCGGCCTCAATGACACTACAACACCTCCAACAGGGACCTAGTCACGCCCCACTAACACATCAGGCCTCTTGTTGCACCCCCCACCGCACTACTATGCAAGTGCAAACAGCGGAGACTCGCACTGCAGAAGTCAAGAAGAGAGGGGAGCTAACTTCCTGCACTCCCACCAGCTAGCTTTCCACAGTCCCATGAAAGACAAGGCCCTGCCGAAATGTTTAATGCACTATATTACCTAGCTTGCATATGTATGGTGTGTCTGCGATGCTGTTTATTATTGCCAGTGTATCTGCTTACTTAACGATGTTTGGTACTTCTGTGCTGATGTGATGCATTTTCTATATTTTTCAAGATGTATATTGGTTGCAAATATATCAATAAAGTTTTTAAAACATTTTTTTTTTTTAAAGCGTGTGATATATATATATTTTTTCATTTAATGTTTGCCGAAAATCTTGTTTGACTCACTGCAAATTTGTGCATACATAAAATTGTTAGATCATTGTCTCTGCTCTAACATGTAAGCCTAGGTCCTGCTGGTTCAAGAACTACCCTTGTCTCATAGAGTAAATTGCAAAGGTGAGCATGCAGGAAGTATTCCCACCCACATATGGAGCAAGTCCTTCTACATGAACCATGAAATTGCCATGTAGCAGCTCAGGCTATTCCTGGGTGTCAGAAGTGAAAACACAGCCCATTTTATACTTAAAAAAAATGATTATTTTATTTATCGATTTTGTTGATGGTAACAATAAAATTATATTAATGTCAATACAACAAGGGAAGGAATAAAGTCACACAGTATTCATAGATCCAGTTGTATTCAACAACATTCAGCATACAGGTACAGTCATACATTCCAGTTCCTTATCTCAGAAGGGTGTAGTTCACTAGAATCATGGTGTCACACAACAATTGGAGAGAAATGCTGAGTGGTCTACATGCAGACCGTGTGCCAAACCCAGATTAGCTTCATTAATTGGAACCACGACTCTCATCGGGTATGTCCGGAACAGTTAAGGGTTCTCTGTCTTGAGACCTGCTCAGTTCATGATGTGATACCATACATTGCTGCGCTGTGGGGCCCAAATGTCCCTGGGTCGTGACTGCATGGGCATTAGTTCCCAATATGCCTCAAGTTGTTCTTGACAATAGGCAGCATTGGGCAACCAATGGTCAAGCCGGGGCACAGGGCCCCTGCCCCAGTCGATCGTAACCCTGCGCTTGGCCAACAGAAACAAGATGGCGGACAAATTAAGGGACACAGAGGGGGCATCTTTCGCATAGCCAGGCAAGGCCAGCAGTGGAGACTGGTGGAGCTCGTGGTCCGTAATCAATGCGATGGTAACAAATACCTCACACCAGAAGTGTGCAACCTTGGGGCATTACCAGGCCAAGTGCAAGAAAGTGGCGTTGGGTGCAGTGTATCGCAGACAGCACGCCTCATCCTCCAGTTCCATCCTATACATATGTGCAGGTTTGCGATACACTTTATGCAAGAATTTAAAATTAATTAGTCTGAGCCTGTAATTCGAGGAGAGGGTTCTAAATGAGGGCAGCAGTAGCACCACTGGTCCTCAGTGAGAGTAGGGTGCAGGTCGGAAGACCAGGCGGATCGGGCAGGGGGATGCTCACCGGGGCCTTTTCCTGCATTACGGCATAGAGTCAAGTGATGCGTTTGTATGAAGATGGGGTAGTTAGCAGCAATTCCAAGGTGTGAAAGGTTGGGGGGGCTGTTGGAAAAGTGCTGTTTGTGCATGGCTCGGAAGGCAGTGCGCAGTTGGTGGTAGGTAAGTACATCTAGAGGCATGTGTGCCGGACCGTCGAGTGTGCCGGACCGTCGACTGTGGAGATATGAAGCAACTGTCTGAATATATATCACAGAAGGTGTGAAGCTGTAAACGTCTCAGGTTATGTGCATCGGTGTTAGCAAAAGCAGGGAGCAAAGGGTGTCCCGCAAGTGGTATGGATGGAGTGTACAAGCAATTCACCCCTGCACGTATTCTCAGTCTATCCCATGGTCATATAGTGCTGGCCAGAGTATCAATCTCAGCATGAGGGCGTCTGGGGGCAGGTATAGAGCAACATGCAAGGGGCAGGGTGCTATTTGATCATGTTCGGGGAAAGTGTGGGTGGAAACTTGGTAGGGTACAGCCAATAATGGGCACATGGAAATAAAGGTCCATATCAGGGGCGAATAGCCCACCCTGATCAAAGGGAAGGGTCAGAACTTCTCACGCCACCTGGGGCTGTTTGCTGGCTCATGTCAAGGTAATAAGGTTGGAGTGGAGGCGTCTGAGAAAATGAGCCAGAAGCAGGAGGTTGATGAATGGGTACAAAAATGTTGGGAGTACCACCTTTCAGACAAGAGCAACTCTCCCTGTAATTGATAAGGGCAGCCTACTCCACACTGGTATGTGGTCCTCCAACCATGTCATGAGCCTACCACAGTTCGCCCCCCAGAGTTCACTGATGTTCTAAGCCAGACTCCAAGTTATATGACTGGTCCCTCAGCCCAATGTAGGGGGTAATCAGACTCAAAGGGTTGTGTGGCCAATTTGATGGACTTGGACCAATTAATGGTGATTCCAGCATGTCCACCGAAGTGGATAATTTCCCCGATAATAGGAGTGATATTATTTTGGGCATCCCGAACATACAGGGGGACATCCTCTGCGTACATGGAGACCAATATCCTCTGGGGGTAAATGCCAGCCTTCAATAAGAATGGTGTTGCCGTAATCTTGTGGCCAGGGGCTCCATCACAACGGCAAAGAGATTGGGTGAGAGGAGACATCCCTCACAGCTGCCCCATGAGACTGTAACGGGGGGGTGTACTCACACCATTGATATGCAGACGCACCGTCAGTTTCGTGTAAAGCAATTTAATTGGGCCCAGGAAGTTACTGCTAATTCCAGTGCGAGCCAGGAGGAGGAACAGATACGGCCACTCCAGGGAGTCGAATGCCTTGGTGGCGAGCAAGCAATCCGCTGCAGCTCTGACGTGGGGATCATTAAAGTGAAGAAATGCAAATAGAGTGCATACATTATGCACTGTCAACCTGCCGGGAACGAAACCAGATTGGTGTGGGCAGACAATGCTCGGAGCAAGGGAAGAAGATGGGAGGTTATCAATTTGGCCAGAAGTTTGTTATCCACATTCATCATAGATAGTGGTCTATAAAAGTTTCAATAACACAGGGATTTGTCCAGTTTCAGTGTAGTGAAAATAAGTGCCTCCCAGAGGAAGGGTGGTCGTATACCACACAGCAGAGACTCTTCATATACTGCCAGAAGGTGCAGTGCAAGAATTTGAGCATAATCTTTATAAAACACCACAGTCAATCCATCTAGGTCCACGCCTTGTCTACTGACATGCTTTAAGAATAGTCTGCACAATATACTCTAAAGGCGCAACTAGAAACTGGCAGTGCGTATCATCAAGCCAGAGTAGTTGGATAGAATCAAAGTACGTGGTCAGGCCAGCAGAATCATGTGACAGTGTTGAGGTAACAAATTGGTATAGAATTTGGCCATAACACATCAAATGACATCAGGACATGTATGTGTATCCTGTCTGTCATCTACCAGCAAATGATGTGGTCACTGCCCCAGGGTTTACGGACTGGTCTGGTGAGTGTCTTCCCTGCCCTGTCCCCCCGCCCCATATCGCTGAGCTACTGCCTCCTTAAAAAGGTAATGCGTCTTCCTGATCGCTGCTTCCTCATATTCCGGTTGTTTGCCCCTCATAGAAGTCACCATGTTGAAGTCCACAGAGGTACAACTAAGCTCTAGTGAACAAATGTCTGTCTCCAGTTGAGTAAGGTCCCTGCACAGTGCGAAGTACACCGGCCTGTTTGGCGATGCATTCTCCATGGATCACTACCATAAACTCTTCCCAAAGCATGAAAGGGGAGTCAACTGAGTGTTTATTATATTCAAAGTAGTCTTGAATGGCAGTTCTGATTTCAGCCCTGAACACCTGGTCTCTGTTCATTAGGGGGAGACAAAGGCCTCGCTCCAATGTCTGGGGGATAATCTCCAATAAGATAGGTGCATGGTCTAATAAGGTTCTGGGAAGGTGTAGAACATTTGAGGTCCAAATAACCATGTTCTTGGTGATTAGCTAGTAATCTATTCTGGACCAGGTGCTGTGTGTAGAGGTGATGCATGTGCCCTCTGTGCCATGTCCAAGCTGCCAAATATTTGTAAGGTCGTAATCCATCATGAGATTGCGCAATTGTGCAGTGGCGCCCGGATGTGGCGGGAGGGTATCGCTGAACCTATCGCCTTAATGATCATCAATATCACAAGTCACCACCCCAAATCATTGTTCCCGGGCCCATGTTGGCTGTCATCTGCCAGACCTCTGCAAAGAAGTCAGGGTCATCCACATTCGGCCCATAGACCGAGATTAATATAATAGGGCAAACCTGTAGTGTCCCTGCCAGGATAACAAATCTGCCCTGCGCATTACACAACACCTGGTGCATGCTCCATGGTAAACCTTTGTGGAGGAGTACAGCCATCAAACACCCGTAATTATGGTAGATAAAGGGATATGTTTCCGCGACTCAGCCCGTGCATAGTGGGGAGTGGCTCCCATCGGTCAGATGCAGTTCTTGTAACAGACATATGTCAGTTTGATGACTTTTTAAGTACGCAAGCATCAGCCGTGCATTATGCCGATCATTGAGCCCCTTTACATTCCAGGTTAGACACTTAATAGTGGGCATCTATTAACCGAATGGTGTAAAGTCCAATGTTGTGCACATATCTTGTATCGAACAGATGCACCTGTAGCAGTAAATGACTGTGTGACTAGTGGGGAACAAATCATCTGTTATAAAATGAACAGTAAACGGATGTATGATGGAACCACGCATTCCGTTATAACACATGCCGTTACAATGCTGCCGTTACAACGCGAATGCCATTACCACGCATAACCTTAATCAGCCATGCCTTTAAAACGCATATGCCTTTACCACACATGCCTTTACAACGAATTTCGTTGTTAAATCATGAATGGTAAGGGCATATGCAAGGTAAAGGTTTTACAAGCAATTATACGTATTTTACAGGGAAGTTTAAATCCATTCTATATATAGATAGAGGGTTTATATTTTCCTGTAAAAAAATAGATACAAACACTTGTTTTATAATGTGTGTGTGTGTATATATATGTATATATACATATAAATATATATATATTCACTGAAAAAACCATAGGTTTTAGGGACAGTTATAGTTAGTTGGACATTTCACTCGTACAAAACCATAGAAATTCCCCGTTATAGTTAGTTCAGCTAACTATAACTCGCGTCCCACAATGCACTGCTGATGACGTCACATATTACATCACTCATGACATGGTCAGTGACATCACTGATGACATCACTGATGACATCTCAAATGACATCACTGATGACATCACTGATGACATCATCCAGTGACTGTGTGTTTCTGTAAAGTTTAAATATGTTTAATATATATAGGGAAAGGTGTATTGAAGAATGAGTGGGTGTATAAGTGTCTGAATGGATGATTTAGTACGTGAGTGACTGACTCTACAAGTGAGTGATTAAATGTATCTTACTGAATGCATGGGTTAGTGACTAAACTGTGTGAATGTCTGTATCCGTCTGTCTGTTGGTTTGTAAGCGGCTGCATGGGCTTTCTGAATAGCTACATGAGTGTCTACATGGGTTATTGATTGATTGTCTGAGTATCTGTATGGGTGCCTGAGTGTTTGTGTGGGTGGGGTGTGTGACTCTGTGCATAGATGTGTGAGTTGGTGATTCACTGGGTGCATGGTTTCAAGAGTGCATCTGTGATGGACTGTATGGGTGGGTGAGTGTGTGTATGGGTGTGTTAGTGATTGAATGTATATCTCAGTGGTACATGTGTGAGTAACTACATATGTGAAAGGCAGTATATATGTGTGTTGGAGTATATAAATGGCTATAAGTGAGAGTGTGTGATTGTGAGAGTGGCTGTATGGATGAGTGTGTACTTGTATCAGTGATTGTATAAGAGTGTAAGAATGTGCTAGTATTTGTATGAGTAAGTGAGCTGGTGTGTGTATAACTGTATAGGTGAGTAAATGGGTGTGTGATTAAGTTTTTTGCATGACTGACTAGGTGTGTGAGTACCTCTATGGATGAGTGGCGGTGTGTGAGTGTTTATATAAGTGTATGAGTGCCTATGATAGTCCTGTACTGAGTGACTAAGTATGAGTGACTGTACGGGTGAGTGAGTGGATGTGTGTGTAGACCTAAGAATCAGTGAGTGGGTATGTAGTTTTTGGTGTTGGAGTGTCTATGGTTTTGAGAATGGCAGTCTGTAATTTAGAGTGGGTGTATCAAAAGTTATATTAGGGTGTGAGAAGATGCATGAAATTATCACATGGATGATGTCATCAGTGATGTCATTTGAGATGTCATCAGTGATGTCATCAGTGATGTCACTGACCATGTCATGAGTGATGTAATATGTGATGTCATCAGCACTGCATTGCGGGGGTGCGAGTTATAGTTAGCTGAACTAACTATAACGGGGGAATTTCTATGGTTTTGTACGAGTGAAATGTCCAACTAACTATAATTGTCCCTAAAACCTATGGTTTTTTCAGTGAATTTCAAAGGTTTTTAAATGCTAATTTCTAACTATAACGTGTCTGAAACCTATGGTTTTTTCAGTGAATTTCAAAGGTTTTTAAATGCTAATTTCTAACTATAACGTGCCTGAAACCTATGATTTTTTAAGTGAATTTCAAAGGTTTTTTAAATGCTAGTTTCTAACTATGCCTACAGAGGTAGGACATGTGAAGAAAGAAGAAAAAACGCACAGAAAGAAGCAAAGGATGTGCAGAAAGAACCAACAGAGGAGCAGAAAGAGGCCTTGTTGCAAAATCATCCTGTGCCCACAACTTTTTCAGATGGGTACTGGTGGTAACTGACTCTGACTAACCAGAGCCAGTGCTATGCTAAAAGACACTTAGAATACAGTGAAAACACCTACATACACTAGGGAACACTATGCGTTGGGGTACCCCTGTGATTAGCATGACCTCCTCTGCAAGTCCCTAGTACATAATAGGGCAGGGGGATTAAAACTACCTCTTAAAACGCGCTACAGGGCGCGTTTGCACAGTGGTGAAGGGAGGGGGCCTGAGGTGACATGTGTGCAAATGCACCCCGTGGCATGTTTTAAGTTGCGGGATTAAGTCTCCTTGAATTCTGAGGTCCCTGGGGCCCAACTAGCCCCCAGGTACCTACAGTTAGGACCACAGAGCTGAGTTGCAGAGAGGCGTTCCGAGGCCACGCACCTTTTTCACCTCTCTGCAACGCAACTCTGTTGTGCTTACTGAAGGTACCTGGTGGGCTAGTTGGCCCCAGGGTCCCTCAGGATTCAAAGGGAATTAATTCCCCAACTTAAAACGCACCACAGGGCGTGTTTGCGCACATGTCACCTGAGGCCCCGCCCCCTCCCTTCACCACTGTGCAAACGCGCCCCGTGGTGCGTTTTAAGTTCGGGGATTAGGTCACCTTGAATCCTGAGGGTCCCTGGGGCCCAACTAGCCCACTAGGTACTTCCAGTAAGCACCACAGGCCTGCGTTGCAACGCCTGTAACAAATTGTGCAGTTGTGTTTAGGTAGTGAAGAGGGTCGTGCTGGGGGTAGTGTTTTAGGGTTTAGGGTAGTGCAGTGGTGTTTGTGTAGTGTAGGGGGTCATGCTGGGGGTAGATTTAGGGTTTAGGGTAGTGCAGTGGTGTTTGGGTAGTGTAGGGAGTCGTGCTGGGGGGAGTGTTTTAGGGTTTAGGGTAGTGCAGTGGTGTTTGGGTAGTGTAGGGGTTGCGCTGGGGGTAGTGTTTTAGGGTTTAGGGTAGTGCAGTGGTGTTTGGGTAGTGTAGGGGGTACTGCTGGGGGTAGTGTTTTAGGGTTTAGGTTAGTGCAGTGGTGTTTGGGTAGTGTGGGGGTACTGCTGGGGGTAGTGTTTTAGGGTTTAGGGTAGTGCAGTGGTGTTTGTGTAGTGTAGGGGTAGTGTTTTAGGGTTTAGGGTAGTGCAGTGGTGTTTGTGTAGTGTAGGAGGTCGTGTTTTAGGGTTTAGGGTAGTGCAGTGGTCTTTGGGTAGTGTAGGGAGTCGTGCGGGGGTAGTGTTTTAGGGTTTAGGGTAGTGTAGGGGGTCATGCGGGGGGTAGTGTTTTAGGGATTAGGGTAGTGCATTGGTGTTTGGGTAGTGTAGGGGTCATGCGGGGGTAGTGTTTTAGGGTTTAGGGCAGTGCAGTGGTGTTTGGGTAGTGTAGGGGGTCGTGCTGGGGGAGTGTTTTAGGGTTTAGGGCAGTGCAGTGGTGTTCGGGTAGTGTAGGGGGTCGTGCTGGGGGAGTGTTTTAGGGTTTAGGGCAGTGCAGTGGTGTTCGGGTAGTGTAGGGGGTCGTGCTGGGGGAGTGTTTGAGGGTTTAGGGCAGTGCAGTCGTGTTCGGGTACTGTAGGGGGTTGTGCTGGGGGTAGTATTTTAGGGTTTAGGGTAGTGCAGTGGTGTTCGGGTAGTGTAGGGGTCGTGCTGGGGTAGTGTTCTAGGGTTTAGGGCAGTGCAGTGGTGTTTGGGCAGTGTAGGGGGTAATGCTGGGGGTGGTGTTTTAGGGTTTAGGGCAGTGCAGTGGTGTTTGGGCAGTGTAGGGGGTTGTGCTGGGGCTGGTGTTTCAGGGTTTAGGGCAGTGCAGTGGTGTTCGGGCAGTGTAGGGGGTGGTGTTTCAGGGTTTAGGGCAGTGCAGTGGTGTTCGGGCAGTGTAGGGGGTCGTGCTGGGGTGGTGTTTCAGGGTTTAGGGCAGTGGTGTTCGGGCAGTGTAGGGGGTCGTGCAGGGGGTGGTGTTTCAGGGTTTAGGGCAGTGCAGTGGTGTTCGGGCAGTGTAGGTGGTCGTGCTGGGGTTGGTGTTTCAGGGTTTAGGGCAGTGCAGTGGTGTTCGGGCAGTGTAGGGGGTCTTGCTGGGGCTGGTGTTTCAGAGTCTAGGGCAGTGCAGTGGTGTTCGGGCAGTGTAGGGGGTCTTGCTGGGGCTGGTGTTTCAGGGTTTAGGGCAGTGCAGTGGTGTTCGGGCAGTGTAGGGGGTCGTGCTGGGGGTGGTGTTTCAGGGTTTAGGGCAGTGCAGTGGTGTTTGGGCAGTGTAGGGGGTCATGCTGGGGCTAGTGTTTCAGGATTTAGGGCAGAGCAATGGTGTTCAGGCAGTGTAGGGGGTTTTGCTGGAGGTGGTGTTTCAGGGTTTAGGGCAGTGCAGTGGTGTTCGTGCAGTGTAGGGGGTGGTGTTTCAGGGTTTAGGGCAGTGGTGTTCAGGCAGTGTAGGGGGTCTTGCTGGGGTTGATGTTTCAGGGTTTAGGGCAGTGCAGTGGTGTTCGGGCAGTGTAGGGGGTCGTGCTGGGGGTGGTGTTTCAGGGTTTAGGGCAGTGCAGTGGTGTTCGGGCAGTGTAGGGTGTCGTGCTGAGGGGTGGTGTTTCAGGGTTTAGGGCAGTGCAGTGGTGTTCGGGCAGTGTAGGGGGTCGTGCTGGGGGTGGTGTTTCAGGGTTTAGGGCAGTGCAGTGGTGTTCGGGCAGTGTAGGGTGTCGTGCTGAGGGGTGGTGTTTCAGGGTTTAGGGCAGTGCAGTGGTGTTTGGGCAGTGTAGGGGGTCGTGCAGGGGGTGGTGTTTCAGGGTTTAGGGCAGTGCAGTGGTGTTTGGGCAGTGTAGGGGGTCGTGCAGGGGGTGGTGTTTCAGGGTTTAGGGCAGTGCAGTGGTGTTCGGCCAGTGTAGGTGGTCTTGCTGGGGGTGGTGTTTCAGGCTTTAGTGCAGTGGTGTTCGGGCAGTGTATGGGGTCTTGCTGGGGGTGGTGTTTCAGGGTTTAGGGCAGTGCAGTGGTGTTCGGGCAGTGTAGGGGGTCGTGCTGGGGCTGGTGTTTCAGGGTTTAGGGCAGTGCAGTGGTGTTCGGGCAGTGTAGGGGGTCGTGCTGGGGCTGGTGTTTGAGGGTTTAGGGTAGTGCAGTGGTGTCCGGGCAGTGTAGGGGGTCGTGCTGGGGCTGGTGTTTCAGGGTTTAGGGCAGTGCAGTGGTTTTCGGGCAGTGTAGGCAGTCGTGCTGGGGCTGGTGTTTCAGGGTTTAGGGCAGTGCAGTGGTGTTCGGGCAGTGTACGGGGTTGTGCTGGGGCTGGTGTTTCAGGGTTTAGGGCAGTGCAGTGGTGTTCGGGCAGTGTAGGGGGTCGTGCTGGGGGTGGTGTTTCAGGGTTTAGGGCAGTGCAGTGGTGTTCGGGCAGTGTAGGGGTCGTGCTGGGGCTGGTGTTTCATGGTTTAGGGCAGTGCAGTGGTGTTCGGGCAGTGTAGGGGGTCGTGCTGGGGGTGGTGTTTCAGGGTTTAGGGCAGTGCAGTGGTGTTCAGGCAGTGTAGGGGGTCATGCTGGGGGTGGTGTTTCAGGGTTTAGGGCAGTGCAGTGGTGTACGGGCAGTGTAGGGGGTCCTGCTGGGGGTGGTGTTTCAGGGTTTAGGGCAGTGGTGTTCGAGCAGTGTAGGGGGTCTTGCTGGGGGTAGTGTTTCGGGGTTTAGGGCAGTGCAGTGGTGTTCGTGCAGTGTAGGGGGTCGTGCTGGGGGTGGTGTTTCAGGGTTTAGGGCAGTGCAGTAGTGTTCGGGCAGTGTAGGGGATCGTGCAGGGGTGGTGTTTCAGGGTTTAGGGCAGTGCAGTGGTGTTCGGGCAGTGTAGGGGTCGTGCTGGGGGTGGTGTTTCAGGGTTTAGGGCAGTGCAGTGGTGTTCGGGCAGTGTAGGGGGTCGTGCAGGGGGTGGTGTTTCAGGGTTTAGGGCAGTGCAGTGGTGTTCGGGCAGTGTAGGGGTCATGCTGGGGCTGGTGTTTCAGGGTTTAGGCCAGTGCAGTGGTGTTCGGGCAGTGTAGGGGGTGTTGCTGGGGGTGGTGTTTCAGGGTTTAGGGCAGTGGTGTTCGGGCAGTGTAGGGGGTCTTGCTGAGGGTGGTGTTTCAGGGTTTAGGGCAGTGCAGTGGTGTTCGGGCTGTGTAGGGGGTCTTGCTGGGGGTAGTGTTTCAGGGTTTAGGGCAGTGCAGTGGTGTTCGTGCAGTGTAGGGGGTCGTGCTGGGGATGGTGTTTCAGGGTTTAGGGCAGTGCAGTAGTGTTCGGGCAGTGTAGGGGGTCGTGCAGGGGGTGGTGTTTCAGGGTTTAGGGCAGTGCAATGGTGTTCGGGCAGTGTAGGGGGTCATGCTGGGGGTGGTGTTTCACGGTTTAGGGCAGTGGTGTTCGGGCAGTGTAGGGGGTCTTGCTGGGGGTAGTGTTTCAGGGTTTAGGGCAGTGCAGTGGTGTTTGGGCAGTGTAGGGGTCATGCTGGGGGTGGTGTTTCAGGGTTTAGGGCAGTGCAGTGGTGTTCGGGCAGTGTAGGGGGTCGTGAAGGGGGTGGTGTTTCAGGGTTTAGGGAAGTGCAGTGGTGTTCGGGCAGTGTAGGGGGTCGTGCTAGGGTATGTGTTTCAGGGTTTAGGGCAGTGCAGTGGTGTTCGGGCACTGTAGGGGGTTGTGCAGGGGCTGGTGTTTCAGGGTTTAGGGCAGTGCAGTGGTGTTCGGGCAGTGTAGGGGGTCGTGCTGTGGGTAGTGTTTTAGGGTTTAGGGTAGTGCAGTGGTGCTTGTGTAGTGTAGGGGGTCGTGCTGGGGGTAGTGTTTTAGGGTTTAGGGTAGTGCAGTGGTGTTTGTGTAGTGTAGGGGTCATGTTTTAGGGAAGTGCAGTGGTGTTTGGGTAGTGTAGGGGGTCGTGCTGGGGGTAGTGTTTTAGGGTTTAAGGTAGTGCAGTGGTGTTTGTGTAGTGTAGGGGGTCATGCTGGGGGTAGTGTTTTAGGGTTTAGGGTAGTGCAGTGGTGCTTGTGTAGTGTAGGGGGTCGTGCTGGGGGTAGTGTTTTAGGGTTTAGGGTAGTGCAGTGGTGTTTGTGTAGTGTAGGGGGTCGTATTTTAAGGTAGTGCAGTGGTGTTTGGGTAGTGTAGGGGGTCGTGCTGGGGTAGTGTTTTAGGATTTAGGTTAGTGCAGTGGTGTTGGGGTAGTGTTTTAGGGTTTAGGGTAGTGCAGTGGTGTTTGTGTAGTGTAGGGGGTCATGCTGGGGGTAGTGTTTTAGGGTTTAGGGTAGTGCAGTGGTGTTTGTGTAGTGTAGGGGGTCGTGCTGGGATAGTGTTTTAGGGTTTAGGGTAGTGCAGTGGTGTTTTTGTAGTGTAGGGGGTCATGTTTTAAGATGCAACGCTCCAATACCTGACCAGTCTGCACTACATAAAACTGCAAAAAAACTAAAAATAAAAAGTGTTTTGCTCACTTTTGTCATTGGGCTATATGTGGGCTACATCTGGGTAATATTTGTGCTACATTTGGGCTCTTTTTTCACTGGTGGCCATCTTGGAAGACTTCTTTGTTATGAAGTTTCCTAATTTCCTCATTTACTGCAGTCTCCTCAGTAGGAAATGCTTTCAGTTTTTACTTTGATTCCATCAAGAAGGCATTCAGATGTGTCACACATTTGCCATAAATTCAGAATGTTATTACTCTAGTTGTTCATTACATCACTGTAGTAAAGCTACTGCTCACCAAGGAGTTAACTGGAAGTCTACTGCTGGTATTGAAAGTGATTGTTTCAGTCTGCATATCAGAATGTTCTAATGAATTAGAAGAGGATTTGAGATCTCACTTAAAACATGCACTAAATTTTCTTTTGCAGCACTAACCATAATTTCTATGGCAAAATGAACCCCCTCATTTTTTTTCCTTTTTAAATTAAATGTTTTAAGTGTTACCAGTTTATTCCAATCAAGATGGCTTCAGGTGTGCCATACTTTTGTCATAAGTAAGGCTGTTAGCACTCTAGTTGTTCTTTAGAACACTCTGGGAAGCTGCAGTAGAACACAAAGGCATCAACTGACAGGCTGCTCCTGTTGAAATATAACAGGAAGATATTTGAGATCTCACTTAAAACATGTCCTAATTTTTCTTTCTACAGCACTAACCATAATTTCTATGGCAAAATGAACCCCCTCATTTTGTTCCTTTTTAAATTAAATGTTTTAAGTGTTACCAGTTTATTCCAATCAAGATGGCTTCAGGTGTGCCATACTTTTGTCATAAGTAAGACTGTTAGCGCTCTAGTTGTTCTTTAGAACACTCTGGGAAGCTGCAGTAGAACACAAAGGCATCAACTGACAGGCTGCTCCTGTTGAAATATAACAGGAAGATATTTGAGATCACACTTGAAACATGTCCAAATTTTTCTTTCCAGAGCACTAACCATAATTTCTATGACAAGATGAACCCAATCATTTTGTTCCTTTTTAAATTAAATGTTTTAAGTGTTACCAGTTTATTCCAATCAAGATGGCTTCAGGTGTGCCATACTTTTGTCATAAGTAAGGCTGTTAGCACTCTAGTTGTTCTTTAGAACACTCTGGGAAGCTGCAGTAGAACACAAAGGAATCAACTGACAGTCTCTGCCCTTGTTGGATGTACATGTTTTACTGAGAATGTCAGACTTCATTCTCACATGACTGAGAAAGATAATGTGAATTTACAGAAAATATGCTCTCATTTTAGCTTCTGGGGCACCTTCCAAAACTGTATGGGACAAGCATGTGAAAATAGTTTTCTCTCAAACATGATTCATGATATCCCAGCAGAAGGTTTTTCACAGGGTAAAATCACCTTAGAACACACCACAATTCCTGAAATTAGTATGGTACCATCAACAAATGAATTCTAATGTAACTAAAGTCTGTTATCACCCTTTATAGTTCTCCTTTTGGTAACCCTCAAAATCTTCGATTCACTACAATGCATTTCAATGGGGTACTATCATTTATATTGGTCCCAAGATGGCTGCCAGCAATTCCAGGATGAAGTGCTGACAGCCAATCAGATCTCACGATGACATGTGTGGTTAGGCTCCGCCCAGATATATATGTGTTTTTACTTTTGATTTTCTCAGCAACTACTGAACGGATTTACACCATTTAACAAAAAGGGTTCTTTTTGAACCAAGAACTACCTCTTTGCCAAATTTGGTGTAATTCCGTTCAGCAGTTCGAGCTGTAGCCTTGCATAAAGTTTCCTATGGGAAATTGATTTTTGACTCTTATTTTTTAATTTCTCCGCAACTACTGAACGGATTTACACCATTTAACAAAAGGGTTCTTTCTGAACCAAGAACTACCTCTTTGCCAAATTTGGTGTAATTCCGTTCAGCAGTTCGGGCTGTAGCCGTGTCTAAAGTTTCCTATGGGAAAATGAATGGGGAAAACATGTTTTGGGACCCCCTTTTTCTCGGCCCCCGCTTGACGAATCACCCTGAGACTTTCAGGGTAGGAGCGGACCGGAGCGGGCCATAAAGTTTGAAAATTTCGCGAAGATTCATCAACCGACGCAAGAGTTATTTCAAATAGAATGTCGCGGATTTCCTATGGAAAATAGGTCCTAACTATAACTATCTACTGGCGACTGCCAGTAGATAATATGTATATATATATATATTATCTACTGGCGGTCGCCAGTAGATAGTTATAGTTAGGACCTATTATCCATAGGAAATCCGCAACATTCTATTCCCAATAAGTTTGCCGTCGTTTGACGAATCATCGCGAAATTTTCAAAACTAGTGGGGCGCTCCGGTCCGCTCCTGTCTTGAAAGTTTCGGGGTGATTCATCAAGCGGGGCCGAGAAAAAGGGGGTCCCAAAACGTGTTTTCTCCATGTTAATTCCCATAGGAAATTT
This sequence comes from Calotriton arnoldi, assembly GCA_963921515.1. NCBI lineage: Eukaryota > Metazoa > Chordata > Amphibia > Caudata > Salamandridae > Calotriton > Calotriton arnoldi. The sequence goes on from CAWUFW010007842.1 coordinate 35,626, forward strand.
TAGCCATGGCTACAGCCCGAACTGCTGAACGGAATTACACCAAATTTTGCAAAAGGTAGCGCTTGGTTCAGAAAGCGACCTTTTTTAAATGGTGTAAATCCGTTCAGTAGTTGCGGAGAAATTCAAAAATAAGAGTGAAAAAATCAATTTCCCATAGGAAACTTTATGCAAGGCTACAGCAAAACTGCTGAACGGAATTACACCAAATTTGGCAAAAAGGTAGTGCTTGGTTCAGAAAGCACCCTTTTAAAAATGGTGTAAATCCGTTCAGTAGTTGCTGAGAAAATCAAAATAAAAGTTTCGATATCTATGGCCGCGGTTGATCAGCGCACCCTCCCGATCACGAGCTGCATGCTAATTGGCTGTCAACACTCCAAACCAGGAAGTGTTGGCAGCCATCTTGTCCCTCGGTAGAACCGAGGCACAAGAAAGCAGTGAGAAAAACGCAAAAAACGCGAAAAGGGGGCCGGGTAGAAACACACTGACCCCCTAGGCCTGCTCAGGGAGTCCCACAAGGACCCCCAAGGCCCAAAAAAAATTCTTTTTTTTTTTAAAATAAATCGGCAAAAACGCGCTGGGTGCGCGGATCCAGCCGATAAAAAAAAAAATCGAAGCGCGGACTCCCGCGCTTCGATGCTATTTTGCCCCCAGGTGGGCCAAATCCCGGGGGCATGCGGGGGTGGGTTTATGTTTTATGTGGGGGGCCTCTAAGGCCCCCCAAGCCCCGGGGACCGCCACCCCCCGGGGCTTTAAAAAAAAATGGTGCGGGAGGGCTCTCCGCCCTCCCGCAGCCCCGGGAACCGCCAGCCCCCGGGACTTCTTTTTTTTAAAATTGAAATAACCTGTGTGTGGGGGCTCGAGCCCCCCCACATGCCCCGGAGACCGCCACCTCCCCGGGGCACTAACATGTAAATTAGGGGGTCCGTTAAGGACCCCGAGCCCAGGGACCACCACCTCCCGGGGCTGTGCATTTGGATGGGAGGGGGGCCGCGCGGCCCCCCTCCTGGAGCCATTGATGGCCCTGGGGACCGCCACCCCCCAGGGCCGGCTCCTGCAGTGTCCCAGGGTGCCTACCCCCAGGACACTGTAGTTTGCAATGACAGGACGGGAGCCTCGCGGCTCCCGTCCTGCCATTGCAAACTGCTTTGGGAAACCTGCTCTCGCTTCAATGAAGCAAAGCAGATTGATTTTCCACATGGGGAGCTGCATGTCAGCAGCTCCCCATGTGGAAAAGCAATGCCGGCTCCCGAGGGACGCGGGGAGCCGGCTGGGACCGTGGGGGCATTGGGGACCCCCCCACGGTCCCCAACGGAGAGGGCCAGCCCCGGGGGATGGGGTTCCCGGGGCAAGTAGTGGCCAGGGTGGGGGACCACGCGGCCCCCCTCCCCCCCAAAATTTTTTAATAAAAATAAAGGCCTGCCCCTTCCCGCTTTTTTTAAAAAAAAATGAAAAAAAATGGGTAAGGCCCTGGGGGATGGGGTCCCCAGGGCCCAAAAAAAGGAAAAAGGAAGGGGGGCCACACAGCCCCCCTTCGAAAAAAAACCGATCGTGCTGCAGGCCCCGCCCCCTTCCTTTACCACTCTGCAAACGCGCCCCTGGCGCGTTTGCAGAGGGGGAACGAATTCCCCTTGAATACTGGGGATCCCTGGGGGCAACTGGCCCACCAGATACCTCCAGTATGCGCCAGGGGGCTGCGTTGCAGAGAGGTGTACAGAGGCCATGCCCCTTTTTACACCCTCGGGATGGAGGAGGAATTAATTCTCCAACTTAAAACGCGCCACAGGGCGTGTTAGCAGACATGTCACCTCAGGCCCCACCCCCTTCCTTCACCATTGTGCAAATATTCCTCTAAAATCAGCCGAACTACGAATTCCGATTTACTCACCTGTTATCAGGAGAGACCTCAGTGCTGCATCTTTGAGCCCAGTACTGATCCTGAAAAGTAATTTTAACCGTACTTACCAGTAACTTGAATTTCCTTCCATAGGCTAACATTGACTGGTTTCACTTGAAAATTCTTCTAAGTGTGGAGTTTTGGAACTTTATAATATTCCTCTAAAATCAGCCGAACTACGAATTCCGATTTACTCACCTGTTATCAGGAGAGAACCCAGTGCTGCATCTTTGAGCCCAGCACTGACCCTGATAAGTAATTCTAACCGTACTTACCAGTAACTTGTATTTCCTTCCATTGGAATCCATTGTCTGGTTTTCAGCAGAAAAGTTTCAAAGTGTCGATTTTCACAAACTACAAATATTCCTTAAAAATCGCCTGTATGACTTAAACGCATTCTTTCAACTGTTTACAGGAGATGCACCAGTGCTGGATCCAGGATCCACCACTGAGTAAGAAAAAGTAACGATAACACTACTTACCTGCTAAGTGAATTTCCTCCCATAGGATAACATTGGTGATTCTATGTGAAAAAGTTTCTAGTGTCAACTTTTAAAATACAATAATATTCCTTAAAAATCACTACTGTAACCAAAACGCTTTTACTCAACTGTTTACAGGAGATGTCCCAGGACTGAATCTAGAATCCAGTCCTGTGGTTAGAAAAGTAATCCATAAAGTAACTAATTGCATTTAACTAGAAATTCACATTGAGCTCAATGTTGCATTGTGTTTGAAATTGTGTTGCCCATTGCAACAACTGTAACTACTGTACTTAAAACTCTATTGCCTATTTGCAAAGTATTTAAACTAAAGTAATTCATTCTGAGAAAGTATATTTTGTAATGTAATGTATAATATAATTACAATGTAATTTAAAAAATAAAATATCTAAAAATAAATAGTTTTAAAAAATGTAGTAAATCAGTATCAAAGAAATAAATATAACAATTAATACATTTAAAAATTGTCATTTACAAAACCTTTGAAATTCACTGAAAAAACCATAGGTTTCAGGCACGTTATAGTTAGAAATTAGCATTTAAAAAACCTTTGAAATTCACTGAAAAAACCATAGGTTTCAGGCACGTTATAGTTAGAAATTAGCATTTAAAAAACCTTTGAAATTCACTGAAAAAACCATAGGTTTCAGACACGTTATAGTTAGAAATTAGCATTTAAAAAACCTTTGAAATTCACTGAAAAAACCATAGGTTTCAGACACGTTATAGTTAGAAATTTGCATTTAAAAAACCTTAGAAATTCACTGAAAAAACCATAGGTTTTAGGGACAGTTATAGTTAGTTGGACATTGCACTCGTACAAAACCCGTGAAATTCCCCCGTTATAGTTAGTTCAGCTAACTATAACTCGCGCCCCATAATGCACTGCTGATGACGTCACATATTACATCACTCATGACATGGTCAGTGACATCACTGATGACATCACTGATGACATCATCCACGTGATAATCTGATGCACCTCCTCACACCCTAATATAACCTTTGATACACCCACTCTAAATTACAGACTGCCATTCGCAAAACCATAGACACTCCAACACCAATAACTACATACCCACTCATTGATTCTTAGGTCTACACACACATCCACTCACTCACCTGTACAGTCACTCATACTTACGGTCACTCAGTACAGGACTATCATATGCACTCATACTCATATATAGACACTCAAACACCGCCACTCATCCATAGAGGTACTCACACACCTAGTCAGTCATGCAAATAATTAAACACACTGCCATTTACTCACCTATACAGTTATACACACACCAGCTCACTTACTCATACAAATACTAGCACATTCTTACGCTCTTATACAATCACTGATGCAAGCACACACTCATCCATACAGTCACTCTCACAATCACACACTCTCGCTTATAGCTATTTATATACTCCAACACACATATATACTACCTTTCACATATGTAGTTACTCACACATGTACCACTGGGACATACATTCACTCACTAATACACTCTTACACACACTTACCCACCCATACAGTCTATCATAGATGCACTCTTGAAACCATCCACCCAGTGAATCACCCACTCACACATCTATGCACAGAGTCGCACCCACCCCACCCACACAAACACTCAGGCACCCATACAGATACTCAGACAACCAATCAATAACTCATATAGACACTCATGTAGCTATTCACAAACCCATGCAGCCACTTACACAGCAACAGACAGACGGATACAGACATTCACCCAGTTTAGTCACTAACCCATGCATTCAGTAAGATACGTTTAATCACTCACTTATAGAGTTAGTCACGCACCTACTAAATCATCCATACAGACACTTATACACCCACTCATTCTTCAATACGCCTTTCCCTATATATATTAAAAATATTTAAACTTTACAGAAACACACAGTCACTGGATGATGTCATCAGTGATGTCATTTGAGATGTCATCAGTGATGTCATCAGTGATGTCACTGACCATGTCATGAGTGATGTAATATGTGACGTCATCAGCAGTGCATTGCGGGGGCGCGAGTTATAGTTAGCTGAACTAACTATAAAGGGGGAATTTCACGGGTTTTGTACGAGTGCAATGTCCAACTAACTATAACTGTCCCTAAAACCTATGGTTTTTTCAGTGAATTTGTAAGGTTTTTTAAATGCAAATTTCTAACTATAACGTGTCTGAAACCTATGGTTTTTTCAGTGAATTTCAAAGGTTTTTTAAATGCTAATTTCTAACTATAACGTGTCTGAAACCTATGGTTTTTTCAGTGAATTTCAAAGGTTTTTAAATGCTAATTTCTAACTATAACGTGCCTGAAACCTATGGTTTTTTCAGTGAATATATATATAGTAAATACACATATATATATATATCCTTAAAACCCCACAACCCCCTAACCCATACCCACCTTAAACCCTAAAATTACCCTTGCCACCCCAAAATCCATACCCAACCTAAACCCTAAAATTACCCTTACCACCTCAGAACTGTTACCCACCCTAAACCCCAAAAATTCCCTTGCCATCCCAAAAATTCCCTGGCCACCCCAAAACCCATACCCTCCCTAAACCCTAAAATTACCCTTACCAGCCCAAAACCCATACCCACCCTAAACCCTAAAATTACCAGTGCCACCCCAAAACCCATACCCACACTGAACCCTAAAAATACCCTTGCCACTCCAAAATTTAGACCCAGCCTAAGTCCTAAAATTACCCTTGTCACCCAAAAACCCATACCCACCCTAAACACCCAAAATGACCCTTGCCACTCAAAAACCCATACCCACCCTTAACTCTAAAATTACCTTTGCCTCCTAAAAACCTATACCCACCCATAACCCAAAAATTACCCTTACCACCCCAAAACCCATACCCACCCTAAATCCTAAAATTACCCATGCCCCCCAAAACCCATAACTACCCTGAACCTTAAAATTACCCTTGCCAGCCAAAAGCCCATACCCACCCTAAAATTACCCTTACCACCCCAAAACTCATACCCACACTAAACCCTAAAAATGCTCTTACCACCCCAAAAATAATACCCACCCCAAGCCCTAAAAAATCCTTTTTTGCCACCCGGGTGAGCAGCGGCAGCAAGGAAGGATTGGTGTCCCCTCTAGGAACGGAGATGATGGCGGATTAATCTCCCCGGCCGGCAGAGCCTCGCTGAGCAAAGGCCATCTTAATGCCGGGCTCTCTGGCACCCCCACAGTCGGTGTTATACTTTTAATAGCAGGCTTAACATGTTGGTACACCAACCATAAGAATGCACTAAAAGTAGCCCGTACCATAAGAATGCACTAAAAGTGGCTTTTAAATGTCATTTTTAGTTTAAAATCTGTTTTGGATAACTCCTTTTAGGTAATTCCTAGGAATGTTGTTCTCACAGCAGATAGTTAATTGCAGGAAATAAAAACTGTGAGAACATTTTATTTTTATTTACTTTGTTGCTAAAATGACTTCCGAGAAGTTGTCACATTTTTGACCTAAAAGTAACCAATATGTGCTGGTGATCATAATCACTTACCTTCAGTGGAACTCCCTGTGCCTCACAAGTAATTTCAACTTTACACACTTCCTGTCTTTTGGGGAAAGGTGGCTAGCTGACACAGATCAAAGCCCTCTCTAAACTAAGCCTTTCCTGTCACTGGAACTCCCTCCCAGATTATATCTGCCAGTGGAGAAGCTGGCAGAGAGAACCTCACTTCTGTCAATTTGGAAGATGGAAGAGTGGACAACAAACCATATTTCCATTTTTTGTAAGTAGTTCAGATTTAGAAAACAGAATTGGATAAACAACAGGTTGAGAATGGACAGCAACTGTGGCTTGTTTTGTTTAAGAAATTTCACCAACCCAGCTGAGTTTACCCTATAGCACAACACTCTCATGACAGAGAACTGATTGGAACTTAAAAGAAATTGTATAAGATGATATTTTGTAGGCTGGAAGAATTCAATCTGCCTAGTGAAGGGCTGGGGAGAGGTGCTCCTGCTTCATCTTGAACCCTCAAGCTGGAAAACTCCTCTGAAGTCTAGAGAAGCTAGTCCCATGCTGACCTACAAAGAGAAGAGGATCCACTTATGAGAAGGGAAAGCCTACCTGCTGTGGGAATTCAACCCTGAGCCTCAGAAAGTGTGGAAAGTATGAAGAACAGAAACTACTACATACATCAGGAAAAAAAGCGGCAAAATAACTAGTGGGCACTGAACATATAGCTATGGAGCTTACTACAAATGGAAACCATATTTATTCCATTTAATTCTCATTCCCTGATGCCCAAGAGCCAATCCCTGTAAGTCTAGGGACTTTTAGACCAGCAGTTTAAGACGTTCTATGAACCTGTGTTCCTAGAGGACAACATTTTCAAGCAGATATGATATTCCATTTTTTACCAACGGTCTTTACTTTGTTTCAGTGCCAAGAAATTATTGTCCTGCTACTAATGGCCACTTTTAAGAACCAAAGCCACCATATTGAAGTGTTTACTTTTTTACTACCAGAAAGTTTTTTTACAAATGAAGCATCCAATTTCATGTTTTTTAATAACTCATGATCCATACATCAGATGTATTAAATTGTAGAAATTGTGTGGGAATGATAGGTTATTTCTCAGAGGATTTCACACCTATGGTAAGTCTTTGGTTTCCTCACAGAACACTGTTTACCTTTTAGGAACTAGATTGTTTGGCCTTTATCAGAGTTTAGCCACAAATCTCAGTAAGGTGTTGAGCAATCTGATTTTGTAAAAGAAAATCAACTTTGAATGCCTGATGTCATAGAGAGTATTGTACACAAGAAGCTTAGGAAGCTTAAGCAGGCGGAGGCACAACAGTTTGCCTTTTCTTAGGGTTATTCTACATTATTTCAAACTTACCAAAGTGTTGAATTTAACATGCATTCATAGTACAGCAATATGTTTTTGTAACATGAGGCCAAATTGATAATATACATTGTTTGCAATGTCATCTGGATGTGGCCACGCAGCCCCCCTCCCCAAAATTAAAACATTTTTTTAAAATAAATAAATAAATAAATAAAGGCCGCCCCGGTGGATGGGGTCCCCGGGGCCAGTAGAGGCCTCAGGAGGGGGGCCACGCAGCCCCCCTCCATAAACAAAAATATATATTTGGCCATGCCCCAGGGGATGGGGTCCCCGGGGCCGGAATTGGCCACGGGAGGGGGGCCCACGCGGCCCCCTTCCCGTTAAATTTTTTTTTTTTTATTTAAAAGGGGTCAGGCCCTGGGGGATGGGGTCCCCAGGGCCCAAAAAAAGTAAAAAGAAGAGGGGCCACACAGCCCCCCTTCCAAAAAACAAAAAACACGCGATTGTGCCGAGGCTCCGCCCCCTCCCAGCAACACTCTGCAAACGCGCCCCTCCTGGAGCCTGTGGTGGCCCTGGGGACCACCAGGGCCGGCTCCTGCAGTGTCCCAGGGTGCCTGCCCCCGGGACACTGTAGTTTGCAATGGCAGGACGGGAGCCTCGTGGCTCCCGTCCTGTCATAGCAAACTGCTTTGGTTTTTGGAACAGAAAGCAGGAAACCTGCTCTCTCTTCCAAAAACCAAAGCAGATTGCTTTTCCACACGGGGAGCTGCATCTTAGCAGCTCCCCATGTGGAAAAGCAATGCCGGCTCCCGCAGGACGCGGGGAGCCGGCAGGACCGTGGGGGTATTGGGGACCCCCCACGGTCCCCAACAGAGAGGGCCAGCCCCGGGGGATGGGGTCCCCGGGGCTAGTAGTGGCCCAGGAGGGGGGCCACGCAGCCCCCTCCCCAAAATTAAAACATTTTTTTTAAAAATAAATAAAGGCCGCCCCGGGGATGAGGTCCCCGGGGCCAGTAGAGGCCTCAGGAGGGGGGCCACGCAGCCCCCCTCCATAAACAAAAATATATATTTGGCCATGCCCCAGGGGATGGGGTCCCCGGGGCCGGAATTGGCCACGGGAGGGGAGCCCACGCGGCCCACTTCCCGTTAATTTTTTTTTTTTTTTTTATTAAAAAAGGGGTCAGGCCCTGGGGGATGGGGTCCCCAGGGCCCAAAAGTAAAAAGAAGAGGGGCCACACAGCCCCCCTTCCAAAAAACAAAACAACATGTGATCGTGCCGAGGCTCCGCCCCCTCCCAGCAACACTCTGCAAACGCGCCCTGTGGCGCGTTTTAAGTTGGGAAATGAATTCCCCTTCAATACTGGGGGTCCCTGGGGGCCAACTAGCCCACCGGGAACCTCCAGTATGTGCCAGGGGGCTGCGTTGCAGAGAGGTGGTCCAGGCCACGCTCCTTTTTACACCTCTCTGCAACGCAGCTCTGTGGCGCTTACTGGAGGTACCTGGTGGGCTAGTTGGACCCCAGGGACCCTCAGGATTCAAGGGGACTTAATCCCCCAACTTAAAACGCGCCACAGGGCGCGTTTGCACAGTGGTGAAGGGAGGGGGCGGGGCTTCAGGTGACATGTGTGCAAACAGGCCCCGTGGCGCATTTTAAGATGGGGAATGAAATCCCCTTCAATCCTGAGGGTCCCTGGGGGCCAACTAGCCCACCAGGTACGTCCAGAAAGCGCCACACAGCTGCATTGCAGAGTGTTGTAAAAGGGGCGTGGCCTCTGAACACCTCTCTACAACGCAGCTCTCTGGCGCATACTGGAGGTATCTGGTGGGCTAGTTGGCCCCTAGGGTCCCTCGGGATTGAGGAGGAATTAATTCTCCAACTTAAAACGCGCCACAGGGCGTGTTTGCAGACATGTCACCTCAGGCCCCACCCCCTTCCTTCACCATTGTGCAAATATTCCTCTAAAATCAGCCGAACAACGAATTCCAATTTACTCACCTGTTATCAGGAGAGACCTCAGTGCTGCATCTTTGAGCCCAGTACTGATCCTGAAAAGTAATTTTAACCGTACTTACCAGTAACTTGAATTTCCTTCCATAGACTAACATTGACTGGTTTCACTTGGAAATTCTTCTAAGTGTGGAGTTTTGGAACTTTATAATATTCCTCTAAAATCAGCCGAACTACGAATTCCAATTTACTCACCTGTTATCAGGAGAGACCTCAGTGCTGCATCTTTGAGCCCAGTACTGATCCTGAAAAGTAATTTTAACCGTACTTACCAGTAACTTGAATTTCCTTCCATAGAATAACATTGACTGGTTTCACTTGGAAATTCTTCTAAGTGTGGAGTTTTGGAACTTTATAATATTCCTCTAAAATCAGCCGAACTACGAATTCCGATTTACTCACCTGTTATCAGGAGAGACCTCAGTGCTGCATCTTTGAGCCCAGTACTGATCCTGAAAAGTAATTCTAACCGTACTTACCAGTAACTTGTATTTCCTTACATAGGAATCCATTGTCTGGTTTTCAGCAGAAAAGTTTCAAAGTGTCGATTTTCACAAACTACAAATATTCCTTAAAAATCGCCTGTATGACTTAAACACATTCTTTCAACTGTTTACAGGAGATGCACCAGTGCTGGATCCAGGATCCACCACTGAGTAAGAAAAAGTAACGATAACACTACTTACCTGCTAAGTGAATTTCCTCCCATAGGATAACATTGGTGATTCTATGTGAAAAAGTTTCTGTCAACTTTTAAAATACAATAATATTCCTTAAAAATCACTACTGTAACCAAAACGCTTTTACTCAACTGTTTACAGGAGATGTCCCAGGACTGAATCTAGAATCCAGTCCTGTGGTTAGAAAAGTAATCCATAAAGTAACTAATTGCATTTAACTAGAAATTCACATTGAGCTCAATGTTGCATTGTGTTTGAAATTGTGATGCCCATTGCAACAACTGTAACTACTGTACTTAAAACTCTATTGCCTATTTGAAAAGTATTTAAACTAAAGTAATTCATTCTGAGAAAGTATATTTTGTAATGTAATGTATAATATAATTACAATGTAATTTAAAAAATAAAATATCTAAAAATAAAGTTTTAAAAAATGTAGTAAATCAGTATCAAAAAAATAAATATAACAATTAATACATTTAAAAATTGTCATTTACAAAACCTTTGAAATTCACTGAAAAAACTATAGGTTTTAGGGGCGTTATAGTTAGAAATTAGCATTTAAAAAACCTTTGAAATTCACTGAAAAAACCATAGGTTTCAGGCACGTTATAGTTAGAAATTAGCATTTAAAAAACCTTTGAAATTCACTGAAAAAACCATAGGTTTCAGACAGGTTATAGTTAGAAATTAGCATTTAAAAAACCTTTGAAATTCGCTGAAAAAACCATAGGTTTTAGGGACAGTTATAGTTAGTTGGACATTTCACTCATACAAAACCCGTGAAATTCCCCCGTTATAGTTAGTTCAGCTAACTATAACTCGCGCCCCCGCAATGCACTGCTGATTACATCACATATTACATCACTCATGACATGGTCAGTGACATCACTGATGACATCACTTTTTTTTTTTTTTTTTTTTTTTAATTGAAGTCCAGATTACAAACATTTTAAAATCCATAAATACATCCATAAAAAGACATTAAAAATACAAGATCAATAAATAGCACCAATATATACTGAAAAGTCATGAACAATGAGGGGACAACCATAAATCCTCAAATTAAGCCTCTAAGCAAACATAAAGCAATATCCACTCCCATACATCGGTGTGACCACCCAATCTTAATCAAAATAAGTTGCCCAGATTTTTTCAAATTTCTTAAGCCCTTCACCTCGTGAAGCATAAATTCGTTCACTCTTTTTAACTGATTTCATCTTTCGAGCCCATTCATAGACAGAGGGTATGAGATCTGTACGCCATTTTTGCAACAAAAGTGATCTGGCTACCGCCATTGCGATGTATAAAAATTTAACAAACTTGTCAGGCAGGAGAAGGTCTGGATCAAAACCTAAAATTATTAAACGATTATTCAATCCTAACACAATACTACATTCACATTCCAAATAACAAAAAATGTCTTTCCAAAACCTCTGAATCATAGGACATTGCAAAATAATGTGTGACCAGTTGGCAGTGGGATGGTTAATACAACGGAAACACTGTGCCGATTGATTGACATAAATCTTAGAAAGGAAAAGAGGAGTTCGATAAAGTTGCCATTTACTGAAAAACAACATCCTTCGCCAATTCGCTCCTCTTAACGTGCTAAAGTTAAGATTATTAATTGCTGACCACATACTGACTGAAATTTCTACTTCTTCATGTTTCATCCATTTTGCAATTGCCTTACTCCCAAGATCAACACCTTTAACTAAAGCTAAGCGTTTTTTCCATTCCCCAGGTTTTTTAACAACCGTATCCTCTAAAAGTTCATGGACTATATGATGTTGATCACAAATTTGGGTTAAATCTAATTCACTAAGGAATTTACTAAAAATACTATATGACCATAAAAGAAGAAAATCGTTAATGATCAATTGTGACATTTCCGCCATACTCAACCATCTACCATTCCTCAAAAAATCTGAGATTTTACGGAATCCAACATTAGCCCACTTTGATATAAGTTCTGTAGATTCTCTAATCCCCGACAATGACATAGGGCCAGATAACAAAGTTGAAGAATAAATTAAAGGAATAGAATATCTTTTGTAGAGGGCCTGACGTTTTTAAAAACCATTGTAGGCACTTATACCGCACCAATTTAGGAGATTTAAAAATTGATAAAGGGGAGTGGATCTGACTTTCCTTACACATTAAATTCATAAAACTATTAATAAAAAGATTTGATTGTTGTTGAGGCTTAAATCTGGATAAATATTGTGCAAAATACGCAAAGTAGTAATCCCTGAGATTCGGAAGAGCTAAACCTCCCTGTTCCAACCCTTCGTATAAAGTGCTAAGTGCAATTCGCGGGGTTTTTTTTGCCCAGAGAAAAGTTGTAAACATAGACTCTATTCGGGAAAAAAAAGAACCAAACAAGATACATGGAATGGCCGAAAAAAGAAAATTAAAAAGTGGAAGAACAGACATTTTAATTAGTGCAACCCTGCCCAAGATAGATAATGGAAGAGAATTCCAGCGTAAAAACAGATCCTGAATTTTTCGTAGAAGCGGGACAAAGTTTAAATGAAATAAATCAATTATATGTTCTGAGAAATAAACCCCCAGGTATCTCTTGGGTTTGGTGTTTAAACAAGAGAGAATATCAGGGTGCAAATCCAAGCCCACTCCACCACACTGTATAATTTCAGTTTTCTTTTTATTAATTCTATACCCACCTAAGGCTTCAAATTCCTCAAAAATCTTAAAGGTTTTTACCTGGACCTCTAAGTCAGGCTTAATAAAAAGCATAATATCGTCGGCGTATAATTTCAATTTCGCCATAGTGGGAATTGGAGGGCGAATATCAACGCTGTTCCTAATTGCAATCGCCAATGGCTCAATAAAAAAAGCAAATAAAACTGGGGAGAGAGGACACCCCTGTCTGGTCCCCCGTTTTACTTTAACCTGGCCGGCCATTGAGGTATTAATAATTACATTAGCTTCAGCATTAAGATAAAGATTTTGGACCAGGCCCGTGATCTTGGAGGATATACCAAAGTTTTGCAAGATAATAAACAGCGTCTCCCCGACAACAAGGTCACATGCCTTCTCAGCATCTAAAAGAAGGACTAATGCAGGTATCTTCTGGGTCTCAAAATAATCCAATGCCTCCGTTAAATAATGTGTATTAGTACCCAGCTGCCTGCCAGCAATAAAACCATTTTGGTCCGGATGAATCAAATGTGAGGCATGCTGATTAAACCGATTAGCTAAAAGTTTAGTAACAATTTTGTAATCCGAATTTAATAACGTTATAGGACGATAAGAATTTGGATCTTCACTAACTTTTCCCTTTTTTAAAAAACTGACTATGTTTCCATGTTTAAAAGATTCTGGTATTGCCCCACCTTCTAACATTGAATTTACCAACTGTAAAAAAATCTGCCACGGAATTATAAAAAACTTTAAAAAATTCCGCGGGAAAACCATCCGGACCGCAGGCCTTACCACTTGGTAAATTCTTAATCACCCCATGCAGCTCATCTTTAGTAAAAGGTCTTGCCATAGTTGATTTCTCACTCTCTGAAAGTGTCGGAGAACGATTTTTCGGAAGAAAGTCTCTCAAAGATGTAATATCGACAGTCTGTTGTTGACCATATATAGACCCATAATGCTGTAGCATTATTTCACTAATTTTCACTGGATCATCCGTACAAGAGGCAGTTAAGGGGCATTTTAATGCATTGATTTGATTAGAAGCAACCTGCTCCCTTACCTGCCAAGCCAGGAACCTACCAGTAAAATTGCTTTCTTCATATATTTTTTGTCTATGATGTTGAAAGAAAGATTCGCTTAGAGTGTAATATCTTGCACTGAGATCACATTTAGCCTGATCAAACTGGCGCTGGTTAAAAACAGTAGGATTATTAAGAAATGCCGAATAAGAACTTTGTACCTTCTGCTCCAGAACTCGCTTTTCTACCTTAACTTTCCTTATAATCTCAGCATCTTTTCCGATAATTAGCCCCCGAGAAAGGCCTTAAGTGTATCCCATATCGTATTTAAGGGAGCAGAATCATGGTTTCGAACAAGGAATTCCCTAATCTCAATCTCAATAAGACCCACCCAATCCTCCTCTAATAAATATTGCCTATTTAGCATCCATCTTTTAGGGGTCTTAGCACGTTCCCCAATTTGTAAATCAAGTACCAGCATAGCATGGTCAGAAAATCCATTCTGCAGAACTCTTTGTTGGCAAAAACTTAAACTTCGAGAAACCAGAAAAAAATCAATGCGTGATGAGGTGTGAAATCTACCAGACAGACAAGTATAAACAATTTTAGTTGGGAAAGCCCTCCGCCATGGATCCAGTAGATCTAAAGTTACCCCATAATGTTGTATTGTTCTTAAAGTTTTAGGTTTCAATTGTTTTTTAGCCAGCACTGAGGAATCAATTCTAGGATTCATTAAAACATTGAAATCTCCCCCAAGATCAGTTCCCGGGTGTTTGAATTAAAGATTGGAAAAATTCCTCATATATCTTTGGATTATCCTCTACAGGAGCATAAATACTGGCAAAGGTTATCGGTTTCTGTCCAGCAATACAAGTGACCCAACACCAACGACCATACTGATCTTTATCAAAGCTGACGACTTCCGCCTGGAATTTTTACTTAAAAATATTGCCGTCCCTCGAAGGGAGGCTGAAGATGAAGAAAATCCCCTATAGGCTGCCCATGACTTAAACATAGAAAAGTCTGACAATTTCACAGCTGGTATATGGGTTTCTTGTAATAAAATTACCGCCGGATTTTCTGTTTTAATCCACATTTCAATTGCCCGCATTTTCTTTCTATTATGTATTGAAAAAAGCATTGGTCTAAAAAATGGATGTATAAAGATTAGAAAAAATGGACTTCGTTTTCTGGCTATACAGCCTTTTTCACCCCAGTGACCCACACCCTCCCCTTTGAGAAGGTGGCTAGCCCCGCTGCCCACCTTCTCCCAACCACCCCAAATACTAATATTGGTGCCCTGAAATTGCACCTAAGGTGATCTACCCCCCTCCTAAAAAAAAGAGAGGTAACAGGATCTAAATGGTACTCTCCTTTTTCAAACAAAGAAAAAAAAAAAAAAAACAACAATACAGAGGTCAAGCAAACCCAGATTATTTTCCAGCTGAAATAGCTTTAAGAAGTTCCTGCGCCTCTTCAATGCGTGTAAATAAGTGAAATTTCCCCTGCACAAGGACTTTGAGCTTGGATTGTTGAGCAATAGAGGCTTGTGCCCCTTGAGCTTTAAAAAGGAACAATAATTTAACAAACTCTTTGCGTCTTCTTGCCGCTTCCGCAGACATGTCGGAGAAAATTCTGCATTTCGCACCATTCTCGATCTCAAACTGTCTAGACAAAATTGCCTTGGACAAGATTTTTTCCTTTATACGAGAGTCTGCAAAATTGACAAGTATAGTCCGGGGAAACTTCAGATTAGGGGAAGGATGCGCTGGGACCCGATGAGCTCTGGTTACAGTCAGATCGCCCGTAAACTCAGGAATCACAACCTTCTTAAAAAAGGAATCAACCCAATTAAGTGTATCCGTGCCTTCAATCCGCTCCGGAACACCAACTATACGAAGATTTGAGCGGCGTGAAAATTTTTCAAGTTCTTCAATCTTATTTTCCATTCTTATTTTCTCCCGTGAGGCTAAATCTACTTGCTGCAAAATATGGTTCATTTGATCCTCAACCAGGGAGATTCTTGCTTCAGCCTCCTGAATTCGAGGTGGAAGGCTGGCTACTGCATCTTCTATCTTCTCCAAGCGCAGCTGTATCATTGCAATATCCGTTTGTTGTGTTTTTTTCATATCGCGTATTTCTTCAAGAATCATATTTAACATATTTTTAAAATCCAGCTGATATGACATAGCCTTCTCGTTTTCACCCTCAAGAACCAGGTCACAATCTTTAATTCCAAATAGAGTCTCGTTATTCTGTTCAGGCATCAAAGGACCCAGTGGTTTAGGCTTTCCTAAAGCTAAGGCTGAGGCTACTATTTGGTCTTGCTGCTCTTGCTGAACTGTCATAGTTTCATTAGATTGCATTTGAATAGACATTTCACGAGAAGGGAGAAGAGAAGGCGGAGATTGAGGAAGCGGGGTCGCGACAGCCTTTGCTAATATTAACGCAGTAATTTTAAGCTGTTCCAAATCAAGTAAAGCCATCGGCGGATCTTCCACTTGTATCTGTATTCCTTGAGTATCCGGAGAAGAGACCACTAGAGGAGAGGAGGATGCTGGACCTAGAGCTTTTACTGGCTCTAGTGTTACAGCTGACATTATCGACTCTTCTAATATGTCATGATTATTCTGGGCTAAAAGAGTTCGACTGAGCATATCTGAGCAGGGAGAGGTGGCAGGAGGTAACATTTTTTTGGAGAAGAGAGGAAAGTCTCTGGCATTTTTTTGCTCTTGATTTTTATAACATGCGCCACCACCTGGTGAGCTAGCTAAATCAATATCCCTTGGCTTAATTCCTGAGGCTTCTGTTAAGCTAATCTCCTTTAAAGAAAGATCGTCCGCTTCGGAGCTTTGTGAACTAAAGGAGGACTCCGCATGACGCATTTTACCTCCCACTTTAGTCACTGTTAAATTCAGCTTCCCTTTGGCAGTGCGTGCTTTAATCTTTGCAGCATCCACTTTTGCTGCAGCAGCGGCGAGTCTCAGCTGTTTCTTCATTATAAAATGCTTATCAAGGTATCCCCCACTTAAAGCACCAATGCCGAACCGCCCAAGTCTCTTGCCAGGTAAATTATGAGCTCATCAGGACTTACCCTCCTGCCGTTCTCCAGCAACAGCCCCAAAGTTTTTAGGCTCTCCAGAAATCCCACGCCGCAGTCAATTGAAAAACCCATATAGCTCCGGTTCTCAATCTCATCGCGAACCCTTGTGCAGAGTCTCGAGCCACGGTCACTGCATCAGATGGAATCTAGCCGGATCCTCTACTCTCCTCCAGTCTCAGCTGAACACCTTAAACAAATAAACAGTTCTCCGGTTTAAACGCAGGAAAAATCCCAATCCGAAAGCCTCAAACGCCGCCAAGAAATGCAGCCATTGGAAGCACAGCCGCCGCATCCGAAAATGAAAACGCGGTGAAATTCAAAAAACCCGCGATAATCCTTAGCGTCCGACCGCTCCCGCTCCAGTTCCATCAAACATCGTCATAGGAGGGGGGAGGAGCATCACCTGAGGCTACGCGCTAGCGGGAGGCGCCATAGCCCGCTCGTGATCCACGTACGAAGCCACCGAGAGACTGATGACATCACTGATGACATCTCAAATGACATCACTGATGACATCATTCAGTGACTGTGTGTTTCTGTAAAGTTTAAATATTTTTAATATAGATAGGGAAAGGCGTATTGAAGAATGAGTGGGTGTATAAGTGTCTGGATGGATGATTTAGTAGGTGCGTGACTGACTCTATAAGTGAGTGATTAAACGTATCTTACTGAATGCATGGGTTAGTGACTAAACTGGGTGAATGTCTGTATCCGTCTGTCTGTTGCTGTGTAAGTGGCTGCATGGGTTTGTGAATAGCTACATGAGTGTCTATATGAGTTATTGATTGGTTGTCTGAGTATCTGTATGGGTGCCTGAGTGTTTGTGTGGGTGGGGTGTGTGCGACTCTAGGCATAGATGTGTGAGTGGGTGATTCACTGGGTGGATGGTTTCAAGAGTGCATCTGTGATAGACTGTATGGGTGGGTAAGTGTGTGTAAGAGTGTGTTAGTGAGTGAATGTATGTCCCAGTGGTACATGTGTGAGTAACTACATATGTGAAAGGCAGTATATATGTGTGTTGGAGTATATAAATAGCTATAAGCGAGAGTGAGTGATTGTGATAGTGGCTGTAGGGATGAGTGTGTGCTTGTATCAGTGATTGTATAAGATCGTAACAATGTGCTAGTATTTGTATGAGTAAGTGAGCTGGTGTGTGTATAACTGTATAGGTGAGTAAATGGCAGTGTGTTTAATTATTTGCATGACTGACTAGGTGTGTGAGTACCTCTATGGATGAGTGGCGGTGTTTGAGTGTCTATATAGGAGTAAGAGTGCATATGATAGTCCTGTACTGAGTGACCGTACGGGTGAGTGAGTGGATGTGTGTGTAGACCTAAGAATCAGTGAGTGGGTATGTAGTTATTGGTGTTGGAGTGTCTATGGTTTTGCGAATGGCAGTCTGTAATTTAGAGTGGGTGTATCAAAGATTATATTAGGGTGTGAGGAGGTGCATCAGATTATCACGTGGATGATGTCATCAGTGATGTCATCAGTGATGTCATTTGAGATGTCATCAGTGATGTCATCAGTGATGTCACTGACCATGTCATGAGTGATGTAATATGTGACGTCATCAGCAGTGCATTGCGGTGGCGCGAGTTATAGTTAGCTGAACTAACTATAACGGGGGAATTTCACGGGTTTTGTATGAGTGAAATGTCCAACTAACTATAACTGTCCCTAAAACCTATGGTTTTTTCAGTGAATTTCAAAGGTTTTTTAAATGCTAATTTCTAACTATAACGTGTCTGAAACCTATGGTTTTTTCAGTGAATATATATATATATAGTATTGCAAAAAGTTGGAATTAGTACATTTCCACATTTATTTAACTGACAAACAACACTTATACTTCATGTTCTAAACAGTCAAGTTGAGGGCCGGCTTTAGGGCGGTGCGTCCGGTACGGCCGCACTGGGCACTGATTAGGGGAGGGGGCGCTGACCTCAGAGGGGGCGCTGTGATTAGCAATAACATGCTGCTGCTGAGTTCCTTGCGCATTCAGCTTTCAGGCAGCAATAAAAATTTCAAGATAACTCGCGATTAATGTTCCTGTAAGAGAGAGAGCTCGGAGTTTTGTCTAGTGGTAGATTTGGCTCACCATATGGTAGCGCAGAGGATTAATATGCCTGCTGCAAAGAGCGCATACCCTGCAGATCACAGATCTTTATTTTATGTGGATAGCTGAGTGGATTACTGCTTTTGTCACAGAGATCTTTTGTTACTGCAGTTCATAAGATACAACCCTAATGTAGAACAGTGGATGTTGCTGAAGTCTTCAAAGAGATGCATGAAAACTGCATTAAATAGTTTAGGAAGTTATGTATTTTTTCTCCATTCTTTCATGATCTATTCCTAATGTTGCTAAAAAGAGTTAGTTTGGGTAGATATACATTCTTATTAGTAAAGCCAGCCTTTACAAGAGCTTTAAAACAATGGATATGAATATGAGAAAGGGGCTATGGAGAGATGAGGGGTGCTTTGTTGGCCTGGGCGGTGAACTACGCTCCGTTTGCGGAGTTTGCGGAGTTTTCTGCACTCCGCACTCCGCGGAGCTCGCGGAGTGCAGAAAACTCCGCTTCGCGATGTGCAGCAGAGTTTTTTTCCCGCTCGCGATCGCGAACGGTAAGTTCGCGATCGCGAACGGTAAGTTTGCGAGCGCGAGCTGCCGCTCGGGTAGAATTTCTACCCGAGCGGCAGGAATACAAGCACAAACTGCAGTTCACACTGCACTCCGCCACTTGCGGAAGTTTGCAGAGTTTTTTGTAACTTCGCGGAGTTCCGCGTAGCAAAACTACGCGAACTACGCCCAGGCCTAGTGCTTTGCCCCGGTGATAGTGAGGGAATCCGAGGAGGAGGTCATGGGGGGCGCCATCAGCGCTAAAGCCGGCCCTGGTCCAGTTCAATAGAACTGTACATCCACGTAAAAATATTTGCATAGTATTAGCACATCTCTAGCTATTTAAACTTCATTATAAAGTGATAGCCCCTTTTACCCTCATAAGTTGTCAAAATGCACAGATTTTTGATTGCTAGTCATGTTTGCAACAAGGCAAAGCACTGAAAGGAAGATCTAATGTCTGCAACTTTCCATTTTTAATAATAAATACAGACAGGGAATAGGTTATTTGCTGTGTGTGTTTAAGTGTCAAAATTAATAAAAACAAATGTGCCTCGGTCATAAGTATTTAATATGCTTTGACTGAAATGTGGCTGCACCTGGACTGTTCAGCTGATTTTACACAAAGCTGATTTCACCTAGCAGTGGGTTAGGTTGCCGTCTTCCAAATGCTGTTTTGCTGTTCAGATCATTTCTGCAGGAATGCTTCCACTGAGCCGCTGGGTAGAAACATACTTAACATCAAGAGAGGAATATCTGTGTAAGCCTCTTGCCATCCAAAAATTGAATATTGCCGGAGGCCAGAGTGCTGTGGAGTCTTTGCACTTCCATACTTTCTGTTGTTGTACCGAGCACACATAATCTTATTTCCTGCAGGGCACAGGCTTTGGCATTGCACCCAGGATGCCACTCTAGTTATTATTACAATCGGTGGCTTGGATGCAGCATAAAAGCTATTAGTATTGACCCAGCAGGAGGTGTGAACGTTCCCTCAGCAGTAACCCAGCAACGGGCATTAATAGGATATCTTTTAAGAGCAGTTTCATAATATCCCATCACAAGCACGAGTCAATAAATTATTGAAGACATTACTCGTTTTTATTGAGCTGCATAATTGAATATCTCTCCTGCATATTTTATTGTTTTCTCACAAATCAAAGAAAAAAAATGTTTAAGGTAGTGGCAATGATTAAACCTTAAATTAATTGTACATTATGTATGGATTTTGCATGGTAACGCTAGGGTCCGCACGTCACCTAGTAAAATGGCAATACAGGGCTCTAATGGAGATGGCTATACAGCCCCTAGGCCACACCCGGGAGAAGTGGGGATCTCTATTGGGTAGGGAACTGACTGAGGCGGACTGTGTAAAGCTCTGGGTAGCCCAAAGAAGGTCTCTAGGAATACTAATTTTAAATTCATTCTATTCAATTTCCTGCACATCACCTATCTCACCCACACAGGCTAAGGATTATGTGTGGGAACGTAGAACAGCAGTGCCCGACATGTAGAGCACCGGACGCTGGGTCTGCTCATATGGTATGGGATTGCCCAAACCTACGAGACTATTGGCTCACAATCATAGCGGTGCTCAATGAGGTACTGACACGATCACTGCCCTGTACAGAGGAGGTCTGCCTTCTGGGATTGGTTCCCGGGCCCAAAGCTAGAAAGGTGGGCACTAGATTTGTGGACCTAGCTCTGGTTCTTGCGCGAAAACATATGGGGCCCACGGTGGTAGACTGGGAACGAGACGTGGAAATTTGGGTCATGGCGGAGGAAAGAGCTTTGATGAGGGAGGACGCCCAGGGGATGCGGCGACGTCCGATAGCAGGGTTGTGGTCGGAGGTGCTGCGGGTATGGGACAGCAGGAAGGCAGATCGTACGGAGAACCCCCCTGGCGAAAACCGGAATGGGGAGCAGGCAGGGGAGACCCTCGGAATTACACCTTCAGTCCCGAGATAGGGCGAGTTGGAGAAGCCGATTTATTATAGCGTGACTCCCCCTCAACACACACATTAGAGAGTCGCCGCTACCACATAACCGCGGAACCTGCATCCCTACCTTATATATAGACCCCAGGATGCCACGTTAGTTGTTTTGTCTGCAATTTAGAATGTTGCGTGGCTGTTTTTTTGTACTTTACTATGATGTCTGTGATTTGGCGACTAAGGCAACTCCTCCAAAGCATAATGTGAAACAAGGGTACTGAGCTGAGTTCTAAGGTACTAATTATTAGGGACAGCTGTTTGCTCAGTGGATAATGTCCTGGAAGATTCAGTTTATCTCGATAGTTGACTGAAAAGATATTTGCTTATCTCCTTGATGCCCTTGCACTTATGTACATGTCAATATGCAAAAATGCCAATAAAAACATATTTTTTTTTTAAATGTATGGATTTTGCGTAAACAGATGTCTTACCTCCATGGCAATTAGCGAGCACGTGTTTAATTTATTTTCCCAGTAGTGCCGAAATAACTAAGCAGAAGGTGGGACTACTTTTCTACTACTTTTTGTTCACCCACTCACAGGCCTCCTTCAATGCCGTGGTTAGTGACTAACCCTTTCAATAATATTGCACTCTTTTTAACGCTGTAAAGATGCATTTGGACACAAGTAATGTTCCAATTTTCAAACTTGTTAAATAAAAAATGGGTAGGATTTCCCAGAACAGTAAAATAATACACATAAAAATAGATAAGTTAGGATTTTTTTCTCCTGATTATTATATTTTAACGAGTGAGAATTGACCTTGTAAATCCTGTTCCTCCTTCAGTTCTGCACATGACACATTCCTAATATTGGTGCAGACTTTTTTCTGGTTCTACTCAATTTCTTTAGCAAAATGTGTGTCTAGTCCAATCTTTTACTTGGTCCTGACATTTCCAGAGTACAGTCCTGTTTTTCCTCAAAAAAAGGGAGGAGTTAGCACACACTGCCCATCATACCGGCACACAATTCGCCTAGTTGCATTGTGGTAAATGCAGTGCATAATAACACTCAGGGCTTTAAAGTGTTACTCTCTACAGAAGGCGAAATATCCTAAAACATGTGTCTCGCGATACACAGCAATGGCTGCCCCAACAATAGAGAATACTAAAGCGAGTGTTATCATGCACTGCATTTTCCACAATGCATCTGGGAGAATTGTGTGCTGGTGTGCCTGGCAATGTGCACCTCCTCCTATTTCAATTGGCTCCCTGGTTGTTCCTAATTTGTTTTCCAGTTACTTACATGCTCATGACTCATGCTGCTGCAGCGATTTCACTATCTCCTGGTTGTTAGAAATACTTTGGATAAATATACTAAGTCTTCAAGCTTCTCAGGACTGTAAATGAATTACCCAATATCGTTCTCCTGGTAATCTCATGTCTCTTTTAATCGACTGAATTTAGAGTTCTTCATGGGTCGCTTTGAGATGATGATAACTTATTTTTATAGCTCTTCATACAGCACTTCTGTCATTTCTCAGCACAGTAAGCAATATATATTACTCTTACACAATTAATGGGGCACAATTCACCAACCTTGGAATAATTGGAGGCTGAGCATGCCTTGCTGAGACTCATTAGAATCAAATCTCTGCATTTGACAGTGACAAGCGTTTTGCTCACTGAGCTGTTCTGCTGGATTGTTTCCTTCTGGCCTGACTAAGTTGGAGCATGCTTTAATAAACTTTAACAATGTTCATATTAGACCCTTGACGATTAAGCATTTGTTGGTTCAACAAACACACGAGTGAGGAAATTGTGATATATAGATATCACCAATAAACTAAATTGAAGATACCTTGACTCTTCTAAACATGTGGTACACCAGATTTGGGTAGAAATTCTGGTTCAGACCCTGATTGGCGATACCTCTAATACCTAAAGAACAATTTTATTAAATATAACCCTTCTTCCCACCCATGCATCTGGTGAAAACAATGTTACTACAACTTGATTCACCTCAGGAGTGCCACATAGATGGAGGAAACCCAACCTGGTTTTAACTCCTCATTCCTTTTTCCCCCCAAAACCATCCACTTTGCAAGATGCAGGACAATGTATTTTTGCTGGTTCTTGCTGAAAAGTACTGGTGAACATACCATTATGTAAATGTGATTGGTTGGCGTGTGTGGGTGGGGAAGTAAGGGCCGGCAAGGGAGGAAGGGGAAGACTGTAAACACAGGCTCCAGTTGTTCCGTTAGTTTTAGTTTGTCATATGATGGACTCTTCACATTACTATTGCAATGACAAACCATACTGGGGAAACTCCTGCAGACTCCTATACGGGGGCCTGACTAAATCTGCTGAAAGTAGCAAAATTACTCACTCATTACCAGTTACTTGCTGAAGGCATTAATTGTTGACTGTACAATATTGTTTTCGTGTACTGTATGGACAGCATATGAGCCTTAATCCTCTACATTGTCTTTATATATGAAGTTGGCAGTTTATTAATGACAAAATGTAAAATTTAATAAAGAGATTCAAACAAAAAAAATATTATGTAAATGTGATTGGTAGGGAAAGCAGACACATACACTTTATGTCTGGTGTCCAATGCAGAGTTCCATTGCGTACCCCATTACAGAAAATAGAGCCTGGCTGGGGAACACAGGTGATCTCAGCTTTTTTGGGTACCTGTGCTCTCCTGTATGGATCAGAGTGTGGCACATGCTTAACTAGGAGCTCCAAAGCTCCTTGTGCTTAACCTGTGGCTTGAGGGCTCCTCCCTGAAACAACACATGGCACACAAAGTATGGCACTAAAAGCAGGCAAAGTGGACCCACACTCAGCTGGGTGAACCTCCACCACAGCACATACAGCTTGCTGTTAGTAGAGGACTAGGGCTTCCAGCCTAGGGAGGGTAGCTATGTGCACACATTCTAGTCCATTTCTGAACTGGTCTATAATTTGTGTACCCTAGGAAAATCCCTCATTTGCCAAAGGGAGGTTCTTGATCTGTGGAAGGCACCAGTGGAGGGTGTTCTCTGGTACATCATGTATTACAGAAGGACCGTCGTGGCCTCCTCTGTGATAGCAAAACGCCTGGGGAATGCAAAAATCTTTCCAGGCTGAAGATGGTCAGAGAAGATGTGCATGGCCAGACATGTGAATCCAGTATCTTAAAATGGGAACCAAAGCAAATCCATCCCCATTCTGTTATGTTAGAATAGCTGATTAACAGAAGCCTTTCTGAAGGACGTGGACTAAGAACTGCTACTGTTGATTGAGTATGGTGGCATTTTAAGTCATGCAAACCCAAGATAAATGTAAAGCAACCTGTGCAGTACTGAGACTGTATAATTTAATTAATGGAACCAACTCCACATATGTATGACATGCCTTTCTCTAAAATGTAATGCTGCTAATATACCCCCACATGAAGACAAGAGTTACACCTAACCGATTGCATCCCAAGTAACCTTTAAAGCAATGTTAATTTGTAGTACAAAACTGTAGCTGATTGGAGATCCAGTACTCAGCTCAGAGTGAAGTGTAGTATCATAGGCCTTTCAAGTGCAGTTAACAAATTAGTTGTAACCCACTCAATTGAAACATATTCCTTACCATAACATTACTGTATTGCTGCCTGTCACCATGGCTTTTAAATGTAGATGAAGAACACCTACACCAAGGCCTTATTCTGAGATCTTTGTTTCTGAAGAAGCATCAGTAATTCTAGGAGGGAAAGGGTATACAAATGTACCAGATATTAAAAGTTGACCTTAGGGTTCCCTTAGAAATTAGAAATTACCAGGGGATGCAGTAAATCCAGTACTGGTTTCCTCAGAAAATTCTCATTTTCCGCAGCACTCCAACTGGAGATTTTGTCTGCTTTTAGCAGCCAAACATGCTAGGGGAAACACCACAGAACCAAAGAGCTACAATGGATCCTGTAATCCAGATGGGCAGTGGCAGCCTGCACAGGCAAGAGCAGTGGGGCAGGGTGGGGGCAGGGTGGGGGGGGGAGTTGACAGACGACAGGATAAGTAAAAATAAATAAAACCACTTACCTTGCGCTCGGCGCATCGTCGAGTCGGTGATGGGGTGAGCGCAAGGAAAGTGGTTTTATTTATTTTTTTATTTAATTTTACTTATCCCTTTCTGATTATTATATTTTAACAAGTGAGAATTGACCTTGGCATATATCAGTAAAACATTCCCAGGTACACGACAATCCTGTTCCTCATTCAGTTCTGCACATGATACATTCCTATTGTTAGTGCAGACTTCTTTCTGGTTCTACTCAATTTCTTTAGCAAAATTTGTGTCTAGTCCAATATTTTACTTGGTCCTGACATTTCCGGATTACAGTCCTGTTTTTCTTCAGAAAAGGGAGGAGGGAGCACACAATTCGCCTAGTTGCATTGTGGTAAATGCAGTGCATAATAACACTCAGCGCTTTGAAGTGTTACTCTTTACAGAAGGAGAAATATCCTAAAACATGTGTCTCGCGATACACAGCAATGGCTGTCACAACAATAGAGAATACTAAAGCGAGTGTTATCATGCACCGCATTTTCCACAATGCATCTGGGAGAATTGTGTGCTGGTGTGCCTGGCGATGTGCACCTCCTCCTATTTTGATTGGCTCCCTGGTTCTTCCTAATTATGCTCGGGTTTGTAAGGGAGAGAAAAATCAAACAGTCGACACTGTGTGTGATGATGTAACAAGAATGATTTTAACTATTAAGCCCAACCCTAGCGAAGTTGAACTTGGTCCCCTGGTGATGCCTGAGTGCCATATCAAGCTTGATGACAGGAAAATTGTAGTACTGTCTGATTCAGGTTCACCGTATACCATTATGGGTGAAGAGAATTGGGGAAAAGAGTTTGAGCATGTTCCTCTTCTTATGCCCGACATTAACCCTTTGAGTTATGGGGGGGCCAAAATTGATGTTTGGGATATGCAGTGATGAGAATTACTTAAATGGACAAAGAAACAGTGGGTAAGGTTTATGTGGCCGAAAGGGGGGATAATTTGCTAGGTTGGCATCACCAGCGTGACATGGGGATTAAGTTGAATCCCAATACAGAACGACGATGTCATGACTGTATACCCTGAGCAGGGTCATGAAGATATAGTTTCACAATTCCCTGAGGTATTTAGGGGTAAGTTAGAGCTCCTCAAGAATTTTGAACACAAGATAATTTTGAAGGAAAGTGCCATTCCTTCTGCCCACAAGGTCAGGGAAGTACCACATCTTATGATGGAACCCTTGCAGAAGTAAATCAACAGGTTGAGGAGGATGGAATATTTGAGGAGACTGAATCCTCCGAGTGGCTCGCTCTCATTGTGTTGACACCCAAGGCTGATGGCAGGCAAATCAGGTTGTGTGTGGGTCTCAGGGGTTTGAAAAGACATATTTAGGTAGATCGTCAGACACTTCCC
The DNA here is from genome assembly GCA_963921515.1 of Calotriton arnoldi. Classification (NCBI taxonomy): domain Eukaryota; kingdom Metazoa; phylum Chordata; class Amphibia; order Caudata; family Salamandridae; genus Calotriton; species Calotriton arnoldi. The sequence goes on from CAWUFW010007842.1 coordinate 62,348, forward strand.
AACATTTCTGAGGCCTTAACAATGCTTGGAGGTGCCAACATGTTCAGTGCTGTGAATCTCTTATCTGCATTGCGTCAGGTCTAATGACATGCTGAGTCCCAACATTAAAAAAGCAAACACAAGGAGATGATGGACGGAGCCCTGAAACTTTTCAGACACTCACCCCCAGACACAGATCTGGGTTGAATCCATCATCATTCTTTAGCTCACTTTGCAACCCCATTTCAGACCCAGCTATATGCAAATCAGTCTTGACCCTGTGCCTCATGGGAATAGTCCAACCCGAACTGCCAAGCCAGGTCTTCCCTGGACCAGAAACAAGCATCCTGGGACCGGTTTCGTGGTAACACACCTCATCAGCCAGGCTAGCTTGAATCCAGTGGCAAAGTGAGCAAGGAACCCACATCTGGGCATACCCTGCCAACTTAGGGCAAACAAAGCAAACACAAGGAGATGATGGACAGAGCGCTGAAACTTTTCAGACACTCACCCCCCGTCACAGATCTGGGTTGAATCCATCATTGTTCTTTAGCTCACTTTGCCACCCGAGTTCAGACCAAGCTATATGCAAATCAGTCTTGACCCTGTGCCTCATGGGAATAGTCCAGCCCAAACTGCCAAGCCAGGTCTTTCCTGGACCAGAAACAAGCATTCTGGGACCGGTTTCGGGGTAACACCCCTCATCAGCCAGGCTAGCTTGAATCCAGTGGCAAAGTGAGCAAGTGACCCACGTCTGGGCATACCCTGCCAACTTGGGGCAAACAAAGCAAATACAAGGAGATGATGGACGGAGCGCTGACACATTAGACATCTTTTGTCAGACAGCTGGGAGCATACCGGTTTGTCAGGATGCTTTTTGGACAAGCATCTATGGTGGCGAGCTTCCAAAGGATTATAAAAGTGGTGTTGGAAGGGATATCAGGAGTACTCTTCTTACAGGATAATATCATGATATTTGGGAAGAATGTTGAAAAACATGACAAGGTACTGGTATGCGTGTTGGAAAAACTGGTGAAGGCTGGATTGACGCTCAAGAAGGAGAAGTGTAAGTTCCATGTTGGAGCTAACTCCTATTTGGGTCATACCATTTCCGCTGAAGGAATCAAACCCAAATATGAATATAGTGATTGATTCAATCCTTAAAGTGCCATCATGATAAAGATCAAATGAGAACCTTTCTTGGGATGGTCCAGTATTACTCCAAGTTTATTCCCAATTTTTCAAGTGTGGTTCAGCCAATTCGAATGTTATTGAAAAAATGTAAGTTTGAGTGTTCTGATGAGTGTAAGAAGGCTTTTGAGGATGTCAAAAGTTGTATTGGCAAAGTGCCCACTCTGGGGCAGTATGATGCGTGCAGGAAAACAATATTGACCACAGACACAAGTCTCAAGGGACTGGGAGCTGTACTTTCACAAGTTGATGGGGACGAGGAGCATGTGATAGCATTTAAATCATATTGTCGTAAGGATTCTGAGGAGAGATACTCTGTTGTAGAGAGGAAAGCATTGGCCTGTGCATGGGCAATTAAACATTTTAAGTTTTATCAGTGGAAAATGCCATTTGTGGTAAGTACCGATCACAGACCACTGGTTCATGTTTTCTCTGTTAGAAGAGACGATGAGTTGACACCTAGAGAGTCCCAAGAGGTGGACTGAAGGGCTGAGTGACCTTAATGCCCAAGTAGAATATGTAACTGGCTCCAGGTATAAAGTGGCAGGCTGTTTGTCCAAATTGCCAGTTAGTAGAGATGTTTTGTCCTCTAATGCAGATGTTGTCAGTTGGGTATGTGATAGTGCCTTATGAGAAGTAAAATGGAATTTAGCCAAGGAAAAAGATGAGGAAATCAGAGAACTTAAAGAGCTCTTAAACGGTGGCCGGAATTCAGTGCACTCTCAGAGGACATAAAGGAGTACTGGAATGTAAAGAATGAGTTAAGCTGGAATGGGGATGAATTGTTCAGAGGTTGATTCCACCCAGAGATGTGAGAAATATAGTTGTGAATTTGGCACATGAGTGTCATCTAGGGAGGAATCCCACTAAGGCCAGGGTGAGAGAGTTATACTGGTGGAGTCTGCGAGGCATGTAGAAGGAGTAGTTGAGACTGTGTTTCCTGAGTCAAGAGTGGCAAGAGTAAAATGATATCCAAGGCTCCATTGTCACCAGTGGAAATCCCAAAGGAACCATGGAAGAAGTTGGGACTGGACTTTGAAGGTACATTCCATTTGTTACCACATAAGTAAAGTATGTGATCTTGTTGGTTGACTATATGACTAAGTGGGTGGTGACCAAGTGTGTGAGTTCAATTAACATGGGTGTGGTGATCATGTTCTTGAAAGAAGAGCGTTGTTCAAATGGAAGCATTAAGCTTTACTGTCATAAGAGAGATACCCATGTAGTGGCTCAATTGCACAGTGACAAACTGGAAAATCTAGGATCAGTCCTGGCTTCTCTGCCTGACTAAATTGTGTGATCATAGGCAAATGCTTTATCTCACCAACCTCCATTTTGTTCATTATCACACATCAGAGCACTTTCAAATAGGTGCAGTGTGGGTGTGTGCTCCACAACAACCTCTTGTGTTGGATGTAATTGACTATAATTGTGTTCCATGCTTAATAAGAATCCAGTCCACATTTAGGGTACACATGAAACCTGTTATGCCTATTAGTCAGGGCCTGTATAATTATGTGATTTTGCGGTCACTGCATTTTCTGTATAATTATGGATTTGCTGCATAAGCCGTGGCGGTATAATCTGCAGCTTTTAACAAAAAATAATTTTGCTTCTATCTTTAAATGGATAAAAAAAACTGATAAGAAAGTTACTAAAACGCAGCAACTCTTGTTGCTGAACAGTGTAAAGCCCTTTATAAAGGTTGACTGGTCAACTCTCTGTTGCTTATTGCTGTATTTGGGTGTCAGACTGGTAGTAATGAGACTAAATCATTGTGCAGATAGTAATTACATGGTAAAAATGTCAAAATAATAAGGTAATACTATCATAAAAAGTGTACATAATGCCACATAACTTCCTTTTTCTTGCTGCATAAGTTACTAAGGGGCACATAACGATACCCGGCGTAAATAAATCCGCCAGGCATGGAAGCGGCAAAAATCCGCCCGCACACACCGCCTGAACACCGACCACGCCATTACGATTACACAAACCGAAAACCGCCATCGGCGGAAAAAGCACACAAAATACCGCCCGCCAACGTCCGAGTCGGAGTCAAACCGCCCGCCACGGACGGAAACACGCACGACAACACAAAACCGCCCGCCCTCACGGCCGACACACCGCACGTGAAATTACGATCGCACCGACATGAGCGCGGAAAAACCACAAATATACCGCCCGCCAGCGCAAACAACGCCGATGAGAATCGACACGGCAGAAGCCATGGCGCCAACGTACCTGCACAGAAACCATCCGCACACAAAACCAATAGCACACAACATGGCCAACAAGTCCACACAGCAAGGCACGCACAAATACACAAGCACAGTACACATCCCGAAAACACCCCCCGGACAAACAAAAAATACAAAGGCCAGAACCCCAGACACAACACACCTGAAAACAACAGACCATGAGGACACACCCACATAGGTGAGTACAAAAGCAGCACTCCCACAGACCACAACCCCTTGCTACATTGCAAACCAGAGAGGAGAGGAGAGGACACAGTGACACAGCAAGGACAGCAGCACACCACAGAAACGCACACATCACAACCACCACCACCACCACCACCACCACACACCACCACCACCACCACCACCACCAAACACCGGCACCACAAACCCCCTGCACATTACACAACACACACCGCACCAGCACCACAAACACCATGGCACCACAAAGAATGCCCAAGTTCACGCCCATGGAGCTGACGGTCATGGTCGACGAGATCATCAAGGTGTACCCACAAATCTATGGGAACATGGTCCAGCACACACCACTAGCCACCAGAAACAGAATGTGGAACCGGATCGTAGACCAGGTCAATGCAGTCGGGACCCTGCCCAGGAACAGAGTAGAAATTAACAAACGTTGGAATGACGTAAAGAGCCTGGTCAAGAAGAAGGAGGGCAAAAACAGAGAGCTGGCTGCCGTCACTGGCGGAGGGAATCCCGCGCTCTTTAAGACCTTCAAAGCGTGGGAGGAGAAGGTGCGAGTCGTAATACATCCGGAGATCCTCGCCGGATTAGCAGGGGGAGTGGAGGCTGGTAAGTACAAACTAATGTATACCAGCACACCGCTATGTACTCACATGCGCAACTACCATGCCACAGCTCCCAGGGACAAACACCCCCATGTCCAGCACACAATACACAACACATCACACACACATGCAACAGACACCACCACACACAGCCCAAACCGAACTGTAAGAAGCGTGGGGACATGTGTACACTCAGCCAGCCACGTAACCACCAACAGGTCCCCAAATATGCCAGAAGCGCCACAACGAGCACCCACCACACCCATGTGTCCGCCACAGCTGCACTAACCGACAAGTAACAGGTAAGTGGCAGGAACACAAAGTGCAGTGGGTGGGAGGGTGGACAGCCCAAGTACAACACACACCAGGCCCCAGTCCCACAGCACAGCAAGGAGGAGCATCCCCCACACCCCACAGCCACGTGTCAGCCACCGCAGTGCACAACGACAGCCGAAAGGCAGACATCACGGTCCACAGCAATCGGTGTCAGTGGGTGTCCAGCCACCCCACGACCCACAACACCCCCCACCCCCACAGACCTGCAACATGGAGCACCCCCCGCTTAGAGCCATGTGGCATCCAGTACAGTGCACGCACGAACAACTTGCAGGTGGGAAACTGGACAGGGCTGGATTACTGGAGGCATGAGGACCATAACACGACCAACACATGGGACATGTCACGTAGCAGACGAACACGCAGCACCGCCCACCGTCACGAACAAGTGAACAATGTGCACACGGACATGAACAACAGACTCACACCCCACATGACCCATCACAGACATAGCAACACCCAAGGAGCCACGTCTGCATGCACAAGCCACACTGAATATAGTCCCACACGGCAGCCACTGTGCAACTCATCACACACAACCGAAACACCATTGAAGTCCTGTCCATGTAGCCCCTACTGCCTGTCAACCACACACCCCACAACTACGCCTATGTAAGACAAACAACACTAGACGCAACAGAGCGGAACAACATAAATGCACACGAACACCACTGAACCCATCAAACTCACAGACACACCATGCACATACAACATACCATCCATCCCATCCGTCAGCCCCAGAATCATGAAAGGCATGTCATCCGCACAGCTGCCACACATACAGCAGTCACGCTAAGATACATGCCCATGACCAACCATGTGCCAGAAGTCAATTAAGCGCACGACACACTGTGAGCAACAACACACAACATGGGCCACACCCCCCCCGAGCACTGCAGTGATGCACATGGCACAGGGCAGCACGCACACCAAGGAGATGGGACAACTGCAATACGTTGGCTGGCACACAACTATCACTCACTCATAACGATGCGTCCAATGCCATGTCCAGTAATCACAACAGACAGCAAATATGCAGGCCATGTCAAGCATGCACACACCTCAAACCATGCACTGTCATGCTGCCACAACACATGTCACGTTCGGCACCCATGGCTCACAGCATGTACCCCAAAAGCATATTCCCTCCCAAATGCGAATCTGGGGCATGGCCCCCATCTTGCCATATGCGTTCCTAAGCGTTCCATTTGAACCCCAAAAGCATATTCCCTCCCAAATGCGAATCTGGGGCATGGCCCCCATCTTGCCATATGCGTTCCTAAGCGTTCCATTTGAACCCCAAAAGCATATTCCCTCCAAAATGCGAATCTGGGGCATGGCCCCCATGTTGCCATATGCGTTCCTAAGCGTTCCATTTGAACCCCAAAAGCATATTCCCTCCCAAATGCGAATCTGGGGCATGGCCCCCATGTTGCCATATGCGTTCCTAAGCGTTCCATTTGAACCCCAAAAGCATATTCCCTCCCAAATGCGAATCTGGGGCATGGCCCCCATGTTGCCATATGCGTTCCTAAGCGTTCCATTTGAACCCCAAAAGCATATTCCCTCCCAAATGCGAATCTGGGGCATGGCCCCATGTTGCCATATGCGTTCCTAAGCGTTCCATTTGAACCCCAAAAGCATATTCCCTCCCAAATGCGAATCTGGGGCATGGCCCCCATGTTGCCATATGCGTTCCTAAGCGTCCCATCTGAACACCAAAAGCAAAGTACAAACCAGACCCAGGATGGGCCAGGAGCCCGCATACACCAGAGTCACAATAAGTAGGGGCACAGCAACACACCCATCGGCATGGCCAATCCGTCCCATGCCACATGTGCACAGCACACAGTCCCATTGCCAAGCACACACAACTACAGATGCTACAGCCACACACACGCCTCCGGGAAACCCATGTACGAGATTGCACGAACTGTCAATGTCAGACGACAAATACATACTTCGCCAGGTGCAACACAATAACAAATCTCATTCTCTCCACAGGTGACGAACTGCTGGATGCTGGGGATGGAGCCAGCAGCCAGCACAGCCAGCCTACAAGCCCCCAACGAGGACACACGGATCTGGAGGATCTGTCCTCCTCTTCGGACACGGACCACCAAGCAGGCCCATCTGGTGTGGCAGGGCCCAGCCGCTCCCCAGGACCCCTCCTACCCACCAACCCATCATCCAGGGCTGCTGAACATTCCCAGCCCCCTGCTGCCACTGTCTTTGCGGCCACACCCACGGTCATTGTGGCCACTACCACTGCCGCAACCGCCACCATCGCCGCACCGACCACCACCGCCGCCACCACCGCCACGTCTTCGCTGGCACCAGCCCCAGCGCAGGTGGTGGCCCGGCCGACTGGATCCACCCTGGGAGCCACAGCGAGGACCGTGGTGAGCAATGTGGCTAGTGGGCAGGCCGGTGGCAGCAGGACTGGTAGGAGGAGCAGGGTCAGGGAAACGCCAGCCTCCCCTGGGAGCCATGCCCTGCCTCAAATGGCCAGAGTCCTTGGGGCCTATGAAGAGGCCCAAGGACAATGGGTCCGGTCTGCTTCAGACACGCGTGAGGTGCTGGGGGTGCTGAGGTCCATGGACGCCCGTATGGGCCAAATCGTGGACCTCATGGGACAGCTGGTGGTGGCGGTGAGGTCACAGCCAGGGACAGCAGCTCCACCTCCGCCACCACCTGCCGGGGCGCAGGGTGGAGCAGCAGTGTCCAGTTCCCCTGCGTCCACAGCCAGTGAGCACACCTCAACCACCAGCATGTCGCAAGCAGGCACCCCCCTCGCAAACGTGGAAGGGGCCGTCCGAAGTGGAAACAGATCTCCCGGGAGGACTTCGCACGCTCCAAACGCAAGTGAGGCAGCCAGCCAGCCTTCCGCCAGCCTTCCTTGACCAGCCACTGCATTGACTTGGACTACGATCCCACTCCACACAGCCATCTGGATGGCATGTGTGTGTTGGACTATGGACATAGAACCAGTGGGTACACCCTGATCATCACGCAGCCATGACCGACAGCTCATTGTCACTGCACGCACCACTTTTGTCATCACCTTACACACAATCACATGTCACAGTTTGTAATAAATGCACCTTTTTCACTAACTGCTGTTTGTGCCCTGTGTTTTATTTGTACGGAATACAACGGCCACCTTGGGCGGAAAGGCACCTGATGCGTGGCATGGCAATTGAATCCGGAGGGCCTGTAGGGACCTAGGGGTGGGAGACAGAACAGGAGCACATTCAATGAGTGTGTCACACACCCATCACACAGTACATGTCAACAACTACAAGCAATGTACACACATCGCACAGAGCAATAGGGCACAATGCCACAGCCACCAACAGTGGCATACTACCCTGGCCATGGAGCGTTGACACACAGCACGCAGTGAACAAACGGCCACCCTGACACAGCACACACACACCTGCACAGATACAGCCACATCAGCCGTCGTACATGGACACTCACCGTCAAGTGAAGTAGCGGGCGATGTGCTGCTGCCGCACATTACCAGCTTCCTCCTCTCCGCTGTCCTCCTCACTCGAGCTGTCCTGGTCTGCGGGCTGGGGCCCTGGTTGATCTCCGTCATCCACGATGAGGGGGATCTGCTTCCGAATGGCCAGATTGTGCAGCATGCAGCACGCCACCACTATCTGGCACACCTTCTGTGGGGAGTACGCCAGCGCACCCCCGGTGCGGTCCAGGCACCTGAACCTGGACTTGAGGAGGCCAAAGGTACGCTCGACCACACGTCTGGTCCTCCCATGTGCCTCATTGTAGCGATCGTCTGCTGGGGTGCGAGGATTCCTCAATGGACTGAGCAGCCATGCCCCATTCGGGTCACGCAGAGTCACCTGGGTGTGAGGGACACAGAGAACCGTTGCAATTCCAACTGGACAGGGGACAGCATCGCACAACCAGCACGCTACACCACTCCACATACTCACCGACAATACAGGCACGATCCTGTTGCATATTGGACATCAGTCGTGGCAAGATGCTGTTGCGCATTATGTGTGCGTCATGGGCCGAGCCTGGGAACTTTGCACACACGTGGGTGATCACCATGTCCGCAAGGCACATCACTTGCACATTCAGGGAGTGCGTGTGCTTCCTGTTGCGGTACAGGTGCTCAGTGGCCTGTGGTGGAACAAGGCCGACATGTGTGCAGTCAATGGCTCCAACGACGTGTGGGATTCTGCCAAGGGCATAGAATGCACCCTTCACTGCCGCCAATTCACGAGCCCTGGGGTAGCGGATGTACCTGTTTCGGTACAGCATCATGGCTGCCAGTACATCACTCAGCACCTTGCTGAACATGGGCTGGGACATCCCTCCTCCAATGCCCACTGTGTGCTGGAATGACCCAGTGGCGAAGAAATGCATGGCGGCCATCACCTTAGCCGTGGGGGTGACAGCAGTCGGATACACCCCTGCGGGGACGGAGATGGGGTTCTAACATGGCACACAGTCGATGCAGGGTTGGCCTGTCCAGCCGAAACTTCCTAATAACCTCTGTATCGTCCATGTCCGCCAGCAATTGGTATGGGCGGTCAATGTTCGGTCTCCGCCTAGGGACAATGGCAGAGGACACATGTCAAAGCAACACGACACATAGCAATTTCGCATACACATCACTGACATGACTGAGCAAGCACATGAGCCACAGCCCAGCTGTCAAGCTGGGACGGCACGTGACCACAATACACTTACACAGGTCTCCCAACAATGGCAATGGCTAGTGATACAAACCACTGCCATGTGCATGCACATGGGGATCTAGGCCCCAATGACTTGCGGGGCGTGCTGATGGGGACTGACTGCATATCCGTCAAGCGGCAACGCCACGGCAACATGAATGTCTGCTGAGCATGGAACTGCTTCCGCGGCTGGATGAGTATGGCACACGACGACGACGATGTGGGCACAGGCTGAGCGGCCAAAACAAGTGGGACCTGTGGCACGAGGGGATATGAGACAGTAGTAGGTGTCAGCACTGCACCCTATGTACAGCACTGTACGGATCACACCTCCCGAAACATTGACAGGTGTCCACATTGACCGCCCCATGCCAAGTCGGCTGTGTGCTTGCAGTCACACGTCACAGGTGAGAGGTTACATTGCACGTGCCAGGTGGCAGACGTACATAGTGGGAGCTGGCATGTGTGTGCATGTGTCTCCTGTTCAGGATCCACCAGATGGGCGCTGACTCTGTACTGACCATTGGACACAGCATGTTCCGTGGAAGGCTTGTGTGTGTGGGATGGTGGCACTGGATGTGCCTCCGTTGGGTGGGGGCCATGCACAGGGCGGGTACGTCGATGATTGCGCATTGTTGGTCACGGTGGGTGCACCAACTGAAGATGTGTTGCCCTGTGTTCAATTCCTATGTCCGCATGATGATGGACTGTAGATGTGGGCAGACTACACATTGGTCGATGTGCTGTCTATATGCATGTGCCTTCACACCAGGCACAGCTGCCCCTGCACATGTGACCCCTGCTGGACTCGCTGCTGGGTCTGTGGAGCTGATGCACCTTCTGCGCGTGGGGCGGACAGCTCTCCTCACTTCCTCATTGCGCATGTCATGACTTTGCCGCAGGTGACATGGATCATGGAGGGCCCACATGTACGCGTGGGTAGGCTACACATGATTGTACACTGGTCGCCACCCCCAGTCAGTGTTTCGAATGGGAAGGTTGTCGTGCTGGTGGTATGTTCGATGTGGCGGATGGGCGGGCCTAGGTGCGGGCTTACATTCCGGACATGGGGGGGTAGTTGGATTGGCGACTAGTTGCAGTACACACGGGACACGTCTCTTCCTTTCCACATCTGGGTCATCCCTTGTACTTACTGACAGTGATACAGTCATCTTCGCCCCAGCCCTCATGTCCTCCACTCGCTCCCCCAATATGCATGCTCACCTGCGAGGCTAGCGCCTGCACAGGCAGCCCCAAGCTCGCACCAGAGAGGGCAAGGAGTGTATGTGTGGGTCCAGTTGCACGAGTGGGCTGTCTCAGGATATGATGTGTGGCGGGACGCCGTCCACCTGCGTGGTGCCCCAAATGGAGACCCGGCCTGCATGGACTATGCATCACAGTCTTCGCCTTCCGGATCCGCCACCTGCGACACCCAGTGGCTGTGGCTGCCCTTGCGGCCAGGCCGCGTCCGTCTGCGGCTGATGGCCCACACATTCACTCTTTGGCCTCTCTGGGGAGGGCTCGGGGTGGTGGCGCACGCGCTTGCACTTAGTCGCAATGGCATGTGGCGTGGTTGGTATGATGGGCAATGGATGGGATGGTGCGAGCCACCTCCCGTGACGTCAGTGCTGCTCGTGCTGTGGTGCGTCCCCCCTACACTTCCATTTGACTTGTGCCATGCTAGACGTTGAGGTTCTATTGCCTGCGTGATATGACCAGGAGGAGCGCGAGGAGACCTCTCACACACCATGCTCCACTGCCATCCCGTGCCCTGTATCGCCTGTGCGGATTGACTATGTTGGGGTTACACCTGGTCGACTGGGGCTGTGTGTGCCTTGTCAAGGGGCATGGCGGGCGCACAACAGGATCCAGCTTGTCCACAGAGGGTGGGCTGAGGTGCGCCTGGTACCGCTTTGTACGTGTGCCCGGCTGCTGTGCACACACGTGTTCACTCCCCCCGACAGGTGTCCTCTCACAATGCCCAGGGAAGCGGTGGTGTACTGTTCATGACCCCTCCCAACACGGCGTGCTCCAACTTGGCATGTGCGCATCTACCCGTCACACCCACCCACCTGAGCACTGCGTCCATACGACTTCACACGACATGTGTGTCTTCCACAGTAGTGCTACTCATTTGCATTGACATCCAATACCAGTGGACTACATGGTCATGTCACGACTGCCGTGTACTTCACATACTCTCATCCTCTCTCATTCGTACTTGTGAAATGAGTCAGCGGAGACAGTTTTGGTTTCAAACATTATATTGAGTCTTCTGTCCTCTGTGATGCAGTATAGTGGACACTACTGGCAGCGGAATACATGTTGAGGATATACTGAGCATGATTGCAAATGGGATAGGGTGTGGGGTTACATGTGATTGGCTGTTGCATGTGGGATGTGGGCTTCAGAGTGACATCTGCTTGGCCAGGGCTGTGCTAATGTACATTTACGTATAGCTGCGGAGCTGCGGACTTTGACACAGACGGTATACATGTAGCCTACCAGACCGCTTGGCATCATGGGCACAGTCCATCTCAGTTCCATGTGACAGGTTTGCTGCGGTTGTTCCTCATGCACGCGTGCATGTGAGATGACATCAGGGCATGTGCTTGCGTGCATGCAGCGGCGTGCCACTTGTTGTTGCACTGTGGTGGTTTCTGGACATGTCACAGTCACTGGGGTCGTGTTGTTGTTGTATGCACTTGTCATCCATGCAAAGGTCCTGGTATGGGATTCCCGGGGCGGGGGTGGGAGGGGTGCAGCACCCACAGACTCCAGGCGACCTATTCATGTCCACTGAGCGGTGTGTGTGTCCATGGGCGCTGGATCCATGTCGTGTCCTGGTTGTTCGTGCAGTTCCGTCCATGTGGGTGCGATACACAGAGCCCATGCCACTGCCTCCCACGATGCATGCGGTGTTCCTGGATGTGATGGGGAACAGTGTGCATGTCCCGGTCATATCCGATGTCATGGCGATGTCGTTGATGGTGTGGTTACAGTTGCCGGTCGTTTGGTATGGCTGTTGTGGTGGTGACTGGCCAGTCCGTGCGGAAGCTAAGCATGGGTGCGGGGTTGGACATCATAGGTCACTCGGGGAACCTGCGTTGTGGTCCGACGAATTTACAGGTTGTCAGGTATGCGATGCCGTCCAGCAGGGCTTCCATGTCATTGGTGGTGTACATGTTTGCCAGCCAATGTAGCGGATGGTGGCTGTCAAGGTGTTGTTCGTAAGTTGTCCCTTGGAGGACCATGATGGGGCATGCTGGGTGACATTCGATGTAGCTGTTCTCGATGATCCGTCGTGTGGAGGCACAGTGGTCCCATTTCAGTGCGGGTGCGATGTTGGCCACATACGCCATGCCCCCATAGGCAGAGCAGGCCCTGTCGTGTGCGTCCAGAGGGAGGAGTAGTGGTAGCAGGTCCGCCTTCAGACATGCCGGGTTGGAGAGGCATATCTCGACGGGATGCTGGTATGGACACCTCCGACAGTAGAAGACGGGCATGACGCAGCTGAACAATGTGATGCGGTAAGTCAGTCGGTAACTTACGTTCAGCAGGGACAGGAGATCGCATCCCAATGTATGGAACAGGTTGGTTTTGTACAGCTTGAGCTGTTCGGCGTAGTTGGGTAGGTGTGTTGCGGTTGCCATTTCGCAGCGGTTCGTTGAGGTGGCGTGCTCCGGCTGTGTGTGCAGTCTGCAATGTGCACGCTCCGAGGTTGCTGTGAGCTCTGTGTAGTCGTAGGGAGACAGGACTTGTGTTCTGTTGGCTTGTTTGGAGGACACGGGCCCTCTTCCCACATGCTTCTCAGACAGTTCAAGGTCAGTGATGTGTGACTCCTTCCAATTAACTTGCATGTGGCCGACATGGGGGAGTGTTTTCTTCTTTCTTCCCCGTCCGTTGTGTGCTTCTGTGATATGCGCTATCTGCCCTGTGGTCGGTCTCCTCGGCATGCCTGTGTTGGTCTATTCTTGGACAATGGCTGTATTCACCGGCTTCTGTCGTAGGGCTGTGGTTTCGGAGTTGGAATGGAAGGTCATTCAGTGCTGTCTGCTCTCCCTTGTGTGGGCGGCAGGCTGCCTTTCCGCTCTGCGTTGGGCCTTGTGTGTGAATGTTATTCTTGGGCCACCTGTTGTCGGTCCCCGGGCTCTTTGGTGTTCCGTTTTATATGTCTTGTTCATATGTGCAGGGTGGTATGGGTGTTTCTGTGTGGTACTGGCGTTCCTCTTCCCGAAGGGGCCTTGCTTCTCCTAGTTGGTGTTGCCGCCGCTGTGTGCTACGCCATGTTTGTTACACTGGGGTGTGTCCTGCTGTTGCGTGTCTTCACTGACATGTGTGCGTCGGTTGTGTGGCGTTGGGTGTTGTCCGTGAATTGGGCGTTGGGGACATGTCTGTGGCAGGCCTGTCACGTGTCATGTGCGTTCGGGGTGGGGCTGATGTGTGTGCTGCTTGGTTGTGTCCCTGTGTCTGGTTGCGACGCATGCATGGCGCTGCGGTTGGCCTCTGCGTTGTGCGCATGTGTGGCGGCGTCATCGGCGCTTTGGGGCCGTGACGGGGTGGTTGGTTCCTAGTCCCAGGTGGTGTGTACACATGTGTTCCGCGATGTTACGATTTGGCCTGTGTGTCATATGTGGATGCAATGGTGGATGTGTAGTGTACACGCGCTGGTGGGGGTTGTCCGCTTTTTCCGCCCTTGCACTGTGTGCGCTGTTTGCGTGCACTTGTTGTGTGTGTGCCTACCTGCGTCTCCGCGGTACGTTGCGTCCTTGGTGGTGCATCAGCAGAAGCATGGGGAGGGCCTGCAGTGCTGGATTCATGCTCGGGGAGCCGCTTCTTCGTTGTCCGTGCTCGGCATCCGTGTTACCGCTTCGGTTTGTCGTACGGTATCTCTTGGCCATGGGAGCCGTTTGTTTGCGGCATCGTAATTTATGCGCCGGGCGGGACGTGTTTCGTCGGATGGTGTGTGTCAGTTGGGCTGCGCCGCTACGTGTACGGGCGCACTTTGATGGCGGACGGTGTTGCTGGCTTGCCGGCGGTGTTTGGCCTACTTTTCGCATTGTAATTGGACGGGCGTGTGGACTGCTGCGTGCCGGCGGTAACTGGTGCTTTTTGCATCCGCCAGCACAGCGGTGGTGCATCCGCCCGCCATCGTAATGTGCCCCTAAGCTTTGTTGCCTAATTTGGCCCTTTCCTGACACATAATTCCAGTGGCCCTGCTCCTAGTTCGCTAACACCATTATCATCAGGGTGGGGGCAGGAATGTTTCTCAGTTCATGTAACACAACTCTTACATTTACTAAATACGTCTGAATGCAGGGATATAATCTGATATACTAAAGTAAAATGCTTCTGTGAGTTATAGAAATATGCTTTTTCTAATTTCTAAGACACCGTCTCCCTTTCCTCCAACCTAGGTGATTAATGCGAATTGGTGATGGGACATGATTCTTTCTTCTGTTGTGAGTCCGCGGGCTGCTTTTCATTCATTCAGGGGCAGGGCTCACTTCACACCTCAAGGCACTTCAAGTGCCCATCCAATCACTGTTATCATGCAGATGCAGCAAGTAAATTTCAGAAGCCCTTTCAGACCATGGCTGTGAGGCCCAGGGGAGAGGTCCCCTCCTTTCCTCACCTGGGCCTCGCAGCGCTGCATCTCTGCTCCTCCTTGTGCCTCGCAACACTGGATTCTTGAAAAGCGGTGCTCTGGTGTGGGGACCCTTAGTTGTGAGTAGGAGGGAGGCCTTGGGCCGCTGCCCACACTGCCTATGCCTTGCGCCAGCCCTGGTATTTAGCATAGTTGATGGGTATTGGTAATCACTTTTGGGACCAGGACTTATTTTTCATTATCAGACTTTGACCCAGATCAAGAGAGAGAAAGGCAGAAAATGGAGAAAGAAGAGACAGATAACAAAATAGTGAAAAGGGTGAAAGAAGGGGTGAAAAAGAACCTACACGAGTGAGATAAAGAGACAGGACACGTGTGTGGAGGGAGTGGTGGAAAAAAGAGGCATGATGAGACATCAAGAGTAGGTCACCCTGGAATTCGGTAAACCCAGCATTCTGCAGCACCAGCAGTGGGGTCCCAGGAAACATGTTGGACACTTGCATTTGTATTTTTACAAATTAAGCACTGCATATCTCAGCTCCAGGCGGTGCTTAGAGCGTCTGTATTGTTGTGTTCATCTTTATTTTAACTGCCTCATATGTCAGTAAATGCCTGTCATTTTTCTAAAATTTCTCAAACTGGCCATTAACGTGTCTTTTGTTTGATTTCTGAGTGACACAATACATGAGGTTCACAGCATCTCGGTGAATTAGCCCTGAATACTAGACATAAAGAAACAAATAGACAAAAAATGATCGTGGCTAATCCAGTTGCAGTGAAACAGTAACAAAGTATCTGGTAAAAGAGAGTACTTTCCAAGGTTATTGTCCATTAACCTCTGTCTGTCCTGGACCGAGAGAAAAGATCTTTATTCAACAAATTATTTGCGCCTAGTAAGTAAAATCATGTGTTTTATTTTCTCGCCATCACGGGCTCCCTGTGGAAAAGACTATAATCAACACATTAAATGTGTCTCCGGTCTGATGACTCATACTGTGAATATCTACACTGAGTCACCTACACTCGTGCTCGTTAAAATACTACTAACCTACTTTCCTGTAACCTTTTCCCTTTACATTCAACTAACTGTGCACAACAATGGTGTTCTAGAGAGCCCCAAGACCCTTTCCACAAGGATGTCAGCAATCCCGCCATACATGTATAGCTGAGGAAATGAGCTATTGTAACTTTTGTATCCTTAACCCCTCACCTGACTCCTATTTGCACCTGATCGTATAGGGACCTTGCAAGCAATGGAAACTACAGAAAGGAAATATGGGTTTTAGAATGTTTTAGAATCCCACGTGTAGAGGGGCCATCCGGCCCTCACACAAGATTGTTGCAGTTGTGCACCCCTCGTGACCGGGCGCCGTCCGAGGGGATAAATAAACGGGCCCCAGGTCGCACGTGACCTTGGGGCTGAGACTGTGCCACTAGCCTGGTGTCCCATCTGTGCTGCGCTCCACTAAGTGCGCCACATACCTTCGCGCCGAGCTACACTGGCGACGAGGGGTGAACGGGCCCCCGCGTCTGTCCCCCACAGTTCACGACGCGGTGTCCGCTGCCAGTGTGGTTGCCCCGTGTCCTGCACCCGCAGTGGAGACCATCGCGGGGAAAATCCGGCCGGCGGTGCCTGCTCGGAAGAAGCCCTGCGGTGCCTTTTGCAGCGTCGCATTGGTGACGCCCCTGCCGGCTTCCAGGTCAGCCGGGAACTGAATGCTGAGCGCAGGCGGGTGCACCCGTGCCTGCGTCCGTAGCACACGCGCGGCGCCAGCGGAGGCATGTGTGAAGAAGGAGGGGCTGCCTGGGTCAGAAGTGCCCCTGATTGAAACAGCGGTGCCTCTGCTGGACGCGAGACCCCATGCACTCGGTGGTACAGCCATGCACGCAGAGGAGGTGTGAAGTCCAGGTACGGCAACAGGAGGACAAGCTCGCACGTGGGCTGAAGGGGGAGCGAGGAAGGAACAAGCACTGGCAAAAGCAAAAGAAAGAAAAAAGAAAGGAAAAGAAGACCAGGACACAGCGCATGAGCCTGACAGCCAGCAGGGAGAAGAAGGCCCACACCTCGACACTACTAGAAGCCAAGGTTAATCAAGGGTCAGCAGAGACCAACACCTGGCACAGATATCCAAGGACTGGGGTGAAGGGAAGATAATGAGTGAGGGAGTGCTGCTGAGGCACACCGGCCCCAGAAGGAGAAGCGTTGCTCCAGTCCAGGAGGGCAGAAAGGCGGGTGCGTCATGGGGGACCCTCCTCCACAACAACAGGCCCCTGCGCCAACTGCACCACATTCCCATGCGTCAGTGACGCCTACACCACTGTTCAGCCAGCTAGCTGACCCCGCCTCGGCCGCGCCGAGGTGGAAGCGATGGGTGGGGCGGCTCAACCATTACTTTACTGGGACCCGGGAGACAGACGGGACGGTGAAGCATTCTCTATTGATGCACTTCAGAGGGGACGAACTTTACGAACTATTTGAGTCACTGCCCAACACAGGAGCCGCCCATGAGTATGATGCTGCGATCGCAGCCCTGGACAGATATTTCGATCCCCAGATGAACCCAGACTACGAGCTGTTCAAGCTGCGGCAAGCCAGACAGACGGAGGTCGAAACAGTAGATATGTTCTACGCCAGGCTCAGGAAGCTGGCGAGCTTGTGCACCACCATTGATCAGAACAACCAGGAATAACACTCGATGAGATCCTGGTCCTTGCCCGGTCACATGAACTGTCGGACCAAAGGGCCGAGGAGATGGAGGGTGTGAGAGTGAGAAACACTCCTGCCGCGGCAAATCAGAAGATAGTCCCGGTCAAAGAGGAGACCGTAGACGCAGTACAGAGGCGCCCCAGCCCAGGCCAGAGGCGAGGCGCTGGATATCGACCCAACCGCAAATGCGGTCAGTGCGGTTATGACCACCGAGATCAGGATAAGTGTCCAGCAAGAGGGCAAACGTGCTCGAAGTGTGGAAAAACCAATCACTTTGCCAGCATCTGCAGATGTGGAACAGAGCGCGCACGAGGGGGTGCGTCCCGAGGACGCTCGGCGAACATAAGGAATCTCACATTAGAGGATCAAGAGATCACAGCGGCACCTCCCGGGAAGATGACGACGATTCCTTCGTCATATCGTTTGCAGGAAGGCCAGGACGGAGAAGACGCCCACCCCCAATGTGCCACATCACGGTGAACGGAACGTCGGTTCAAGCCCTCATAGACACCAGGGCGTCCGTCAACGTGATGGATTCGGACCAGTATGAAAGACTGTCGCCCAAACCATGCCTGACACCGAGCATGGCCAAAATCTACACGTATGGTGGCACGGAGCCCATACCACTGAGGGGTATGATGGAGGTCGCGTGCGCAGAGCACTCGGTGAAGACAAGGTTCCACATGACGGAGGGAAAGAAAGGAACACTACTAAGTTGCCACACGGCAGAAGACCTCGAGCTAGTGTTTTTCGCCAGGCAAGTGCATGAACAGCACGCGGAGGACATGATGGGCGAGTTTCCCCAGCTCTTCAGAGGGCTAGGCAAGCTGAGAGACCGCCAAGTGAAGCTGCATATTGACAAGACGGTCCAGCCACGGGCCCTGAGGCACCGATGCATTCCTTTCCACCTGCGCCCGGCAGTGGAGAAAGAGCTACAAGACCTGGAGGACATGGGCGTCATAGAAAAGGTGTCCGGGCCCACGCCATGGGTGTCCCCGTTGGTGGTAGCGCCGAAGCCGAAACAACCCTGCGCCATTCGACTATGTGTCGACATGAGGCTGCCAAATCAGGCGATCCGGAGAGAGAGACACGTGACCCCAACCATGGATGACATCGTGGCAGATCTGAACGGGGCACAGTGGTTCTCGAAATTAGATCTGAACTCTGGGTATCACCAATTGGAGCTGGCGCCAGAAAGCTGGTATATTACTACATTCTCAACGCACGTCGGCCTCAGAAGATACACCCGGCTCAGTTTTGGCGTGTCCTCCGCCGCGGAAGTATTCCAAAATGCCATTAAAGAGACACTCTCAGGCCTCCTGGGTGTGATCAATTTAAGCGACGACATCCTGATCTACTCGCAGAGTCTAGAAGAACACCACGGCTGGCTCAGGGCGACCTTGCAGAGACTGGCAGAGTGTGGCCTCACGCTCCACAAGAAGAAATGTGCTTTCTACAGAAGCTCGATAGACTTCTTTGGGTACGTCTTCTCAAGGGACGGGCTCCAAGTGGACCCCCACAAGGCTGATGCCATCCGAAACACCCCAGTCCCCCAGAGCCCCACGGAAATAAGGAGCTTTCTCGGGATGGCGACATACTGCGGGAGGTTCCTCCCGAACCTCGCGACCATAGCGGAACCCCTCCGGCAGCTCACGAAAACCGGCGTGCCTTGGGAGTGGACACTGAAGGAAGAAACATCATTCCAAAACATCAAATCTGCCTTACTCGACCAGATGACCATGGCGTACTTCCACCCCAAACGGAAGACGTTACTAGTGGTTCACGCCAGCCCGGTGGGGCTCGGAGCAGTCCTCCTCCAGGAAGACACCAAGGGAGCCTGCGCACCAGTGGCGTATGCCAGCAGGGCACTGTCCCCGACAGAGACCAGGTATGCTGAGATAGAGCGGGAGGCCCTAGCAATATGGTGGGCGTGCCAACATTCCCACCTATACCTGTGCGGCCATCCCTTTCGTGTGGTGACAGACCACAAACCCCTGCTGCCGCTGTTCAGCGGGCTGACACGATTGGCACCCCTGAGGATCGAGAGGTGGGCAGTACAGCTGCAAGCGTACTCATTTCAACTGGTGTACAGGCCCGGGGCAGACAACCCCGCTGACTTCTTATCCCTGCACCCCGTGGCGACAGCAAGCACGTCCCCGAGGGACGAAGACACTGACGCGTTTGTGCTGATTGTGGAAGACAACGCCTGCCCTGTAGCAGTGATGAAAGAAGACATACACCGGGCCACCGACGACGATGTAACGCTACAACGAGTCAAAGAGGCCTTAGAGAAGGGGCGGTGGCACAGGTTCCTGGATGGAGTATCGCTGTTGAACGGGGAGGAACAGAACGCCCGCCGCCAACTCTGGAAAGTGAGGCACGAGCTCAGTGTCAGAGGATCTGGGTTGATCCTGCGAGGACAGCGAATCGTAATGCCACAGTGCCTTCGCCAGCGAATGGTCACGCTCGCCCACCAAGGACATCAAGGCACTGCCAAGACGAAGGCCAGACTGAGGGCGAAAGTGTGGTTTCCCAATCTGGACGACATGGTCGACACCAAAGGACGACGGTGCCACCCCTGTACCATCACGGGAGAAGACCCGGCTCCCGCGCCAGTGATCACGGAAGAACCAAGCCAGGTGCCCTGGACGAGGATAAGTGCGGACTTTGGGAGTTTTCCAGATGGGAGGCACACCCTAGTCATCATGGACTCTTTCTCAAAATTTCCTGTGGTGGAGTTGGTTCCGTCGACAGCATTCATACACGTGCACCCCGCCCTGGAAAGGATCTTCGCCACATTCGGCCTGCCCGAGGAAATAAAATCAGACAACGGGCCCCCGTTCCAAGGGCAGGAGTTCCATGACTTCCTGGAGAAGCGGGCCATCAGGCACCATCGCAATCACCCCACAATGGCCACAGGCGTATGGCGAAGTGGAGCGATTCATGAGGACCCTCAACAGGGCCCTCCGCATAGGCGTGGATCAACATCAGGATCTCGAGTCATGTCTACAACAGTTCTTGCTCGCCTACAGGCAGACTCCACACTCTACCACTGGATGTGCCCCAGCCTCGCTGCTAATGAAACGATCGCCGAGGGACCTCATCCCCGAAGACCCGGACTGGGTGCCACCGGACCTGGATGTGGGGAGAGCGCAACAAAGAGGGAGGACAACCAAAGAAAAGGCAACAGTGAAAAGAGGGGCCAAAGTCCCGGGATTTGTCGTGGGCGCCAAAGTGGTTCTCAAGGATCGGCACCCAAGCTGGAAGTTTCATACTCCATACGAACCAGACGTATGGACCGTCACTAGTGTGGACGGCACCATGATTACAGCCCAGAGAGGCCGACACACAGTGGTGAGGAATGTGTCATGGTTTAAACCAGCACACGATGTCATGGCTACGGAACGGCCATCACCGGATGAAGGCACTGACCTTGGCGATGGTCCAGAATACAGCACCACCGGCGTCCCGGCCGGCCATCAGTCTATCCCTGTCTGAAGTAGTTTTATCGGAAGAAGGGGTGAAAGGTCCCGATCCCTTACTGGCCGGTATTGAGCAAAGATTCTCCTCTGTGGTGCTTGCCCTTGACAGGGGGAAAACCCTAACCCCCTAATGTAGGTAAGGTTCAAACAGAAATGTCAGGGCAAGATTCGTTTCCTATATTTTTTATGGAAAAAATTCCAATCACACTTTGGTTCGTTTTTGTAGAATATTTATAGTTGTGTTCTATCCTTGATGGTAAATGAGAAAGGAAAGAAACAGCCAACACGTGTTTCACCCTTTACATGGCCATCCGGCCTGGGGCTTCTTCAGGGCTGTACATACATTCATAAATTGCATAAAAAAGGGGGGGTTGTTTATTATCCCCAAAAGAAAAGAAGGGATAATGTCAAAAATATTAAATAATTGTGAAAGAGACAAACAAGAAAGAATAAGTATATTAGTTTAGGAGTGACAGAGAGTGAGATGCGGGACGACATTGGGGAGGAAGTGGGAAAAGAGCACAACGTGAGAGTTGGTTCGGAAAGCACGGGAAGTTATAGAGAGTAATCCATTATAAGAGGGGAAAAGGACATAAAAGATAAAATGGGAACAGGTGAATGTAGAGATAGAAGGACAATAGAGACAGAAAAGGATGACAACCGGGAAGAAAACCAGAGACATGAAGGATCAAGGGGGAATAGAAGTAACGGTGAAAGGAGAAAAAGAAAAGAAAAAGACCAATAAGAATAGGTGAAAGAAAAAGGAGGAGGAAGGGGGGGGTTTAGGAAGCATGTAAATGACAGCGAAAAGCAAATATATCATGTGGTTATATATCCAAGCAAAACATATGTAAGCCAGTAATGGAAGAAACAGATCGAAAGGATAATTCATATACACTCAAAAACCAAAAACAAAATCATTCAATAAAGAGGCACAGCATATTCAAATATAAGTTGTGGGAGAAAGCAACAATCATGACGAGAAAGGTCAAAGGGTTTAGTTATATCAGGGTGACACGTACATAATAAATTTAGAAAAAATATAGGGATGTCATGAAGCAGGTCCCCGATTACGGGTTGTAACAGTAGTGGCGGTATATATTGGCAACATTAATATTGTAGCGGACATCATATAATTAGATAAATAGATAAACATAAATTAAGATTTATACGAATAATTTATAGGCATTTTTTAAAGAAAAGGACACAAAAGAACATGGAAGCAGCGGGGAGAAATATCGTGCGTGAAACACAACAGTAGAAAGATGTATTAGGATTTGCATAAAATATCGGACGCGAGAGGTTGGAATCAGAAGCATAAGAGAATTTGTAATAATATGGCATTTAGCAGATAGTTATGTCAGTACCACAAGTATGATAACGAAAATCAAAAGAATTCATAGATAAAAACAAACCAGGAGAGCGAAATGTCGCAAAGGCATGACAAAAAACCAGAAATGAAAAATCAAATAGAAAGTGGGCAGTAATATATTTACAAGTGTTGTTTTCGTGATGTCGGGTCCGATCAGAGGCAGGGTATGCACCGAGATAAAATAAGGCAAGATTCATTTAGACAAGGAAAGGCAAGGTGAAGTATATGTACAGTGAAGAGAAAGCTCCGCTATGGGGCGTGCATAATAAAAAATGAATGCACAATGCTAATATCGCAAGATTAATGTAGCATCCGTGATCTATGTAAAGTCATGCGAGGTAACGTTAAGATTCGTAATATAATGCAGTGTTTATGAACAGAAATCAAGAGCAAAAATCTTAACACAATTGATTTGTGTAGAGGCGCAATCGTGATGATGGTTGATAACGCGGTGGTCTATTTAATTAGGTGCACTGATTCTATTGTGTTAGAACATAGTGTTGTGCACAGGTCGACTCTCGCGGAACCGCAATTATAGTGTGGGATATTAAAAAGATAATATCACGATCTCTTTATAATCATGCGAGGAAGAGAAAACAAATTATTGGGGCAGTGTGGTCTTGTGCAGTGCTCAGTGAGGCATCGGTGCCCAGAGTAAGGATATATGGTTCTCTACTAGTAGTGATCGTGAAATGGGTGAGATATTTATAACTAGAAGTCCGTGGATGTATCAGGCAGTGACACTAGTGTGTCAGAGTATGGGCGTCTCATTGCTTACCGGTTTATATGAGTACAGATAAAATCAGGTCGTCTAGTTCAGGTGGATCTAAACGGGAAAAGCACATTTATGAAAAAATGGGTGACTGTCTGGGGCTGGGAGGATGTAGGGGTGGGGTTGGGTAGTCCTGTTGGAGGGAGGGGGGAGGCTTCTAGGAGCTTACCTCTAAATTTCGGGCATAATGCCGCTTCTGAAAGATGCAGTCAATCGATTTGGAGATCTCATGCAAAGGATTGTGGTAGCCATTTTAAGGAGGGGAACTAATGAACTTCCGGGTCATGACCTGGAAGACTAGGCTTACTGCGATGCTACAATGGGCGCCATATTGGAATGGCCTGATTCTGTATAGAAGGCTATGTTAAGAAAAGGGGGAAGGAAAGGGCGGCCATGAGAAGTGTAATATGGCGCCCCTGGAGCAGGCGCCATATTGAAATGTCCAAAGATTAGATTGTATATTACTAATTTACAGGGACCGTGGAAATCCATTCATAAGTGTTGAGCTTGGTAGAGGGATAAAATAAAACATGAAAGAGATCATCCAATGTTTAATTGGAGATCCTTAGATATTGAAGTTGGTCTGGTGAAACGCTAATGTGGCGGGTTAGACCTGGATCAAGTATACATATGGAAATAATTATTGGAGGACAAAAATATTTCATGCTGTAATATACGTTTCAGTTTAGGTTTCAGAAAAGGCGGACAGGCATGGGCAAAGAAAAAATGTATGGTGCAGGGGAGAGAGACTGCTGAGATATATAAGGAGAGCATGGTACAATCCCCCCATTATGTTCTGTAATTATCTTTGCGTGGTACATTAGTCTCCTCCCAGCACACATGCATTTCTGCATCTTTATTAAGTCCCAGGGTCACTGTTTTGAATCTTAAAATTAGTTCACTTTCACGACTCCTGAGTTTCAGTTCACGGTCTCCCCTCTTCTGGCTGGGTGGACAATTTCCAGGCCAAAGAAAGTGAAGTCCTTTTTGTGTGGGTGCTTGTCGTGGAAATGTTCTGTAAGCGGATGACCGGTGTTGTGTTTGTGAATGTTTCAGTAGTGTTCCTGAATCCTGATACGTAGTGGTCGTATCGTGCTCCCGATATATGGAAGGTTACACGGGCAGATAATAACATAGATGGTGAATTTGCTGTTGCAATCAATCCATTCTTTGATGGTGAAATCATTTCCTTGTGTCAAGATACCCGCGTCGTCTTACTTCTGCTCAATTTACAAATATTACAGTTTTTACACGTGTGAAACCCTGGTGGTCTGTCTAAGAATGTTGTAGCGGGTTTTCTTTTGTCCTCGAATTCAGATTTGCACAAGAGGTTCTTTAGGTTGGGTGCTCGTCTAAAAGTCATTTCAGGGTATGTTTTGAGATGGTCAGTCAGACTGGGTGTTTGTTGTAGAAGATGCCAGTGTCGTTTTAAGCTTTGTCTTATTTGGTGATGGCCATTATGGTAGTCTGTGATGAAGCGGATCCTGGTGTTACTCTCTTGTTGTTGTTTGGGTAGGAACATTTGTTTGCGTTCCATTTGAGCCACAGTGGTAAGGGTATTCTTAAGTGTGTTGTAGTCGTATCCTCGGTGACTTAATCTTGATACAATTTCTTGTCCCTTTTCTTTGAATACCTCATCTTCGCTACAGATTCTGCGGGTTCTCAGGAGTTCCCCCTTCGGGATGTTCCTTACATTGTGGCGTGGATGACAACTGTCTGCTCTCAGTATAGAGTTGGCCGCTGTTTCTTTTCTGTAGAGTTTGCTGTGTAGGGTATTATCCTTAAGATAGAGTGTGACATCTAGGAAATTGATTTCTTTCTGTGAGTATGTATGTGTGGTTTTTATCCCCCATGGATTTCTGTCCAGGCGTTCCAAGAACCTTTTGAGCAGTATTACGTCTCCTTGCCAAATGCAGAGAATATCATCAATATATCGTCGCCATAGTACTATGTGGGAGGTAAATTCAGGAAAATCCTGATCCCATAGCCAGAATTTTTCCACATGGCTCATAAAGATACACGCGTACGGCGGCGCGAATTTGGCTCCCATGGCGGTTCCGCGTTTCTGCCTGTATATCTTGCCATTAAAGCTGAAAATGTTATTTTCCAGGCAGAATTCCAACATCTCTAGAATCATTTTGTTGGTCTCTAGAAGATTGGCTGATTGTGTCCAGAGTGATAGTTGAGTTGCTGTCATGCCATCGCGATGTTCAATAGAGGTATAGAGACTGATAATGTCGATGCTTGCCAAAACAAAGTCTGGTTCCCACGTGATGTTTTGTTGTTTCAGAAGGATATCCTTTGTGTCCTGGATGAAGGACGGGATTTCCTTCGTCAGTACCTGTAGTTTCTTGTCTATGTATTCTCCCATCCTTGAGCAGGCTGAGTTGATGCCTGCTATGATTGGTCTCCCGGGAGGCGGGTATGTTCCTTTATGTATTTTAGGGAGGAGGTAAAGGGTCGGCATAGTAGGATGTGTAATGTATAGGAATGTTTTCTCTGTTTGAGATATGAGGCCCATTGTGTACCACTTCTCGATCTTAGTTTTAATAGATTTTAGAATGTCCTGTGTCGGATCACGTGCTAAGAGTTCATAGCATGTGTCGTCTGTAAGTTGTCGATTTGCTTCTAAGATGTAATCATCTATGTGCAGTGCTACGGGGTTTCCTCCCTTGTCCGTTTCTTTGACAACAAGATCCTTCCTATCTTTTAGTTGTTTGATTGCTGTCCTTTCTTCTTGTGTAATATTGTGAGGTAGATATTTAGATTTTCTTTGATATTTATTGTATTCATGTTCTAGATCGTGTATGACTGCTCTGGTGGAACGCGTCAATGCTATTGCCGGCAGGTAGTTGTGGAGTGAAAGTTGATTTGTTCGTGAGTACAGTATCTATGGAGATGTTGGTTTCGATTCCTAGTTCCAATGCTGTAGTAGTAAGTGTATCCAAGTTATTATCCTCCTCACTAAGATTGGCAAGTAAGTCAACATGTACCAAATCTTGGATGGATAATTCTGAAGTTGTTATTTGCGGTGGGTGTTCTTGTCTCCTTATTTGGTTGGCAAAGAAAGCTTTTAGTTTGAGTTTGCATGTAAATTTAAACAGATCTATTTGTGTTCTTATAAGGTTCCAGGAGGAAGTGGGACAAAAGGAAAGTCCTTTATTTAGGATGTTCGTTTCTTGGTTAGATAGTTGGATATGTGATAGATTCTTGACCAGATTTCCTTGCATCAGGTTCTTCTTTCCATTTCCTTTTTCCTGGATCTGGTAGTTACGCCTATTGTTGGGGTCTGTTGTCGTCCGTATTGTGGGGAACCTGCCGGAGTTGTAGTATTTGTGGTGTTTGAAATTTTGATACCGAGTCTGTAGCGCAATACCTCCTCTAAAAAATTTACTTTGCATCGTGAGGTTTCGCCTTCTGGTGCTGGTGATTCAATTTCTGAGCTGGAGGATGCCCCTGATTGTTGTCCACTCCCGTTCAGTGTTTGAGATGTCCTGTGGTTTGGTGTCGTATCTCTTTGCAAAAGTATAGACTCTACCGAACTGGTAGTCTAGTTGATCACGCCTGAATTTACGGTTCTTTCGTTTGATGATGTCTTCTTCAAATTCGATGATTTGGTTCAAGATTTCGTATTTTTCTTGATAAGTTCTCCCCAGTTTGAATCCTCAATATGTTTGCTAAGATTATCCACCTCTATTTTTGCTTTATTGTATTCTTCCTCTGCATGATCAATAAGTTGTCTTATCATGTTATTTGAACATTCTTTGAGATTCTCCTCCCATCTTCCAATATATTGGGGGTTGGTGGTGTCTGATGGGGGAAAGATCAAAATTCTTAGCCCACGTGGGATTCTGTCCGCCTCAAGATATTTTTTGAGAGATTCTGCTTCCCACCACTTGGTGGTTTCTCTTTTCACCGCACGTTCTAATGTCTGGAAGGTGCTTCTGGCAGATGTAGGATTAGGTTTAGTCGTAGTATTCCTGTTAGTTACAGGCTCAGTGGAAAAGGTTTCTTCGATTCTGGTCGAGCGTTGTGCTCTGCGATCTTGACAAAATGCCATGAGATGAAAGTAATTAGAGCTATGTTCGCTAGTATGAAGAATAAGCTTGATTTCGCTGTTTATAAGGACAATATGTTGAGCTCGTTGGTTTTTCGGGATTTGACCTTGTGGAGTAGTTTTATCGGAAGAAGGGGTGAAAGGTCCCGATCCCTTACTGGCCGGTATTGAGCAAAGATTCTCCTCTGCGGGGCTTGCCCTTGACAGGGGGAAAACCCTAACCCCCTAATGTAGGTAAGGTTTAAACAGAAATGTCAGGGCAAGATTCGTTTCCTATATTTTTTATGGAAATAATTCCAATCACACTTTGGTTCGTTTTGTAGAATATTTATAGTTGTGTTCTATCCTTGATGGCAAATGAGAAAGGAAAGAAACAGCCAACACGTGTTTCACCCCTTTACATGGCCATCCGGCCTGGGGATTCTTCAGGGCTGTACATACATTCATAAATTGCATAAAAAAGGGGGGGTTGTTTATTATCCCCAAAAGAGAAGAAGGGATAATGTCAAAAATATTAAATAATTGTGAAAGAGACAAACAAGAAAGAATAAGTATATTAGTTTAGGAGTGACAGAGAGTGAGATGCGGGGCGACATTGGGGAGGAAGTGGGAAAAGAGCACAACGTGAGAGGTGGTTCGGAAAGCACGGGAAGTTATAGAGAGTAATCCATTATAAGAGGGGAAAAGGACATAAAAGATAAAATGGGAACAGGTGAATGTAGAGATAGAAGGACAATAGAGACAGAATAGGATGACAACCGGGAAGAAAACCAGAGACATGAAGGATCAAGGGGGAATAGAAGTAACGGTGAAAGGAGAAAAAGAAAAGAAAAAGACCAATAAGAATAGGTGAAAGAAAAAGGAGGAGGAAGGGGGAGGGGGGGTTTAGGAAGCATGTAAATGACAGCGAAAAGCAAATATATCATGTGGTTATATATCCAAGCAAAACATATGTAAGCCAGTAATGGAAGAAACAGATCGAAAGGATAATTCATATACATTCAAAAACCAAAATCAAAATCATTCAATAAAGAGGCACAGCATATTCAAATATAAGTTGTGGGAGAAAGCAACGATCATGACGAGAAAGGACAAAAGGTTTAGTTATATCAGGGTGACACGTACATAATAAATTTAGAAAAAATATAGGGATGTCATGAAGCAGGTCCCCGATTACGGGTTGTAACAGTAGTGGCGGTATATATTGGCAACATTAATATTGTAGCGGACATCATATAATTAGATAAATAGATAAACATAAATTAAGATTTATACGAATAATTTATAGGCATTTTTGAAAGAAAAGGACACAAAAGAACATGGAAGCAGCGGGGAGAAATATCGTGCGTGAAACACAACAGTAGAAAGATGTATTAGGATTTGCATAAAATATCGGACGCGAGAGGTTGGAATCGGAAGCATAAGAGGATTTGTAATAATATGGCATTTAGCAGATAGTTATGTCAGTACCACAAGTATGATAACGAAAATCAAAAAGAATTCATAGATAAAAACAAACCAGGAGAGCGAAATGTCGCAAAGGCATGACAAAAAAACAGAAATGAAAAATCAAATAGAAAGTGGGCAGTAATATATTTACAAGTGTTGTTTTCGTGATGTCGGGTCCGATCAGAGGCAGGGTATGCACCGAGATAAAATAAGGCAAGATTCATTTAGACAAGGAAAGGCAAGGTGAAGTATATGTACAGTGAAGAGAAAGCTCCGCTATGGGGCGTGCATAATAAAAAATGAATGCACAATGCTAATATCGCAAGATTAATGTAGCATCCTTGATCTATGTAAAGTCATGCGAGGTAACGTTAAGATTCGTAATATAATGCAGTGTTTATGAACAGAAATCAAGAGCAAAAATCTTAACACAATTGATTTGTGCAGAGGCGCAATCGTGATGATGGTTAATAACGCGGTGGTCTATTTAATTAGGTGCACTGATTCTATCGTGTTAGAACATAGTGTTGTGCACAGGTCGACTCTCGCGGAACCGCAATTATAGTGTGGGATATTAAAAAGATAATATCACGATCTCTTTATAATCATGCGAGGAAGAGAAAACAAATTATTGGGGCAGTGTGGTCTTGTGCAGTGCTCAGTGAGGCATCGGTGCCCAGAGTAAGGATATATGGTTCTCTACTAGTAGTGATCGTGAAATGGGTGAGATATTTATAACTAGAAGTCCGTGGATGTATCAGGCAGTGACACTAGTGTGTCAGAGTATGGGCGTCTCATTGCTTACCGGTTTATATGAGTACAGATAAAATCAGGTCGTCTCGTTCAGTTGGATCTAAACGGGAAAAGCACATTTATGAAAAAATGGGTGACTGTCTGGGGCTGGGAGGATGTAGGGGTGGGGTTGGGTAGTCCTGTTGGAGGGTGGGGGGAGGCTTCTAGGAGCTTACCTCTAAATTTCGGGCATAATGCCGCTTCTGAAAGATGCAGTCAATCGATGTGGAGATCTCATGCAAAGGATTGTGGTAGCCATTTTAAGGAGGGGAACTAATGAACTTCCGGGTCATGACCTGGAAGACTAGGCTTACTGCGATGCTACAATGGGCGCCATATTGGAATGGCCTGATTCTGTATAGAAGGCTATGTTAAGAAAAGGGGAAGGAAAGGGCGGCCATGAGAAGTGTAGTATGGCGCCCCTGGAGCAGGCGCCATATTGGAATGTCCAAAGATTAGATTGTATATTACTAATTTACAGGGACCGTGGAAATCCATTCATAAGTATTGAGCTTGGTAGAGGGATAAAATAAAACATGAAAGAGATCATCCAATGTTTAATTGGAGATCCTTAGATATTGAAGTTGGTCTGGTGAAAAGCTAATGTGGCGGGTTAGACCTGGATCAAGTATACATATGGAAATAATTATTGGAGGACAAAAAATATTTCATGCTGTAATATACGTTTCAGTTTAGGTTTCAGAAAAGGCGGACAGGCATGGGCAAAGAAAAAATGTATGGTGCAGGGAGAGAGACTGCTGAGATATATAAGGAGAGCATGGTACAATCCCCCATTATGTTCTGTAATTATCTTTGCGTGGTACATTAGTCTCCTCCCAGCCACACATGCATTTCTGCATCTTTATTAAGTCCCAGGGTCACTGTTTTGAATCTTAAAATTAGTTCACTTTCACGTCTTCTGAGTTTCAGTTCACGGTCTCCCCCTCTTCTGGCTGGGTGGACAATTTCCAGGCCAAAGAAAGTGAAGTCCTTTTTGTGTGGGTGCTTGTCGTGGAAATGTTCTGTAAGCGGATGACCGGTGTTGTGTTTGTGGATGTTTCGGTAGTGTTCCTGAATCCTGATACGTAGTGGTCGTATCGTGCTCCCGATATATGGAAGGTTACACGGGCAGATAATAACATAGATGGTGAAGTTGCTGTTGCAATCAATCCATTCTTTGATGGTGAAATCATTTCCTTGTGTCAAGGATACCCGCGTCGTCTTACTTCTGCTCAATTTACAAATATTACAGTTTTTACACGTGTGAAACCCTGGTGGTCTGTCTAAGAATGTTGTAGCGGGTTTTTTTTTGTCCTCGAATTCAGATTTTCACAAGAGGTTCTTTAGGTTGGGTGCTCGTCTAAAAGTCATTTCACGGTACGTTTTGAGATGGTCAGTCAGACTGGGTGTTTGTTGTAGAAGATGCCAGTGTCGTTTTAAGCTTTGTCTTATTTGGTGATGGCCATTATGGTAGTCTGTGATGAAGCGGATCCTGGTGTTACTCTCTTGTTGTTGTTTGGGTAGGAACATTTGTTTGCGTCGATCTGTGCACAACACTATGTTCTAACACGATAGAATCAGTGCACCTAATTAAATAGACCACCGCGTTATCAACCATCATCACGATTGCGCCTCTGCACAAATCAATTGTGTTAAGATTTTTGCTCTTGATTTCTGTTCATAAACACTGCATTATATTACGAATCTTAACGTTACCTCGCATGACTTTACATAGATCACGGATGCTACATTAATCTCGCGATATTAGCATTGTGCATTCATTTTTTATTATGCACGCCCCATAGCGGAGCTTTCTCTTCACTGTACATATACTTCACCTTGCCTTTCCTTGTCTAAATGAATCTTGCCTTATTTTATCTCGGTGCATACCCTGCCTCTGATCGGACCCGACATCACGAAAACAACACTTGTAAATATATTTCTGCCCACTTTCTATTTGATTTTTCATTTCTGGTTTTTTGTCATGCCTTTGCGACATTTCGCTCTCCTGGTTTGTTTTTGTCTATGAATTCTTTTTGATTTTCGTTATCATACTTGTGGTACTGACATAACTATCTGCTAAATGCCATATTATTACAAATCCTCTTATGCTTCCGATTCCAACCTCTTGCGTCCGATATTTTATGCAAATCCTAATACATATTTCTACTGTTGTGTTTTATGCACAATATTTCTCCCCGCTGCTTCCATGTTCTTTTGTATCCTTTTCTTTCAAAAATGCCTATAAATTATTCGTATAAATCTTAATTTATGTTGATCTATTTATCTAATTATATGATGTCTGCTACAATATTAATGTTGCCAATATATACCGCCACTACTGTTACAACCCGTAATCGGGGACCTGCTTCATGACATCCCTATATTTTTTCTAAATTTATTATGTACGTGTCACCCTGATATAACTAAACCCTTTGACCTTTCTCGTCATGATCGTTGCTTTCTCCCACAACTTATATTTGAATATGCTGTGCCTCTTTATTGAATGATTTTGTTTTTGTTTTTTGAATGTATATGAATTATCCTTTCGATCTGTTTCTTCCATTACTGGCTTACATATGTTTTGCTTGGATATATAACCACATGATATATTTGCTTTTCGCTGTCATTTACATGCTTCCTAAACCCCCCCCTCCCCCTTCCTCCTCCTTTTTCTTTCACCTATTCTTATTGGTCTTTTTCTTTTCTTTTTCTCCTTTCACCGTTACTTCTATTCCCCCTTGATCCTTCATGTCTCTGGTTTTCTTCCCGGTTGTCATCCTATTCTGTCTCTATTGTCCTTCTATCCCTGTCCGAAGTGCCGGAAGCACCAGTCTGGAGGGCTCGGAGAGTGCGCCAGCGCCAGGAGGGTCTGAGAGACCGGGGGGGTCCCCAACGGAGCAGGCCCAGCAGGAGATCCCCCGAAGCCAAAGGTACTTGCTCCGACCCAACCCGGCACCCAGCCAGAGACTGAGAGACTATGGCTGTTGAACAAGAACTGTCCGGAATCAGGGGTCGACAGAAGATAGCTCCAGAACGTTTGTTTGTGTGATTTGCTATGGTTCTTTTGTTCCTATCCTCTTTGTTTCAATTTTCCTCTCTTACCTATCTTTCATCTGAAGGAAAGGAGGGATGTAGAGGGGCCATCCGGCCCTCACACAACATTGTTGCAGTTGTGCACCCCTCGTGACCGGGCGCGGTCCGAGGGGATAAATAAACAGGCCCCAGGTCGCACGTGACCTTGGGGCTGAGACTGTGCCACTAGCCTGGTGTCCCATCTGTGCTGCGCTCCACTAAGTGCGCCACATACCTTCGCGCCGCGCTTCACCATATTTACTTTTTGTGCCCGCTGCTGCCATTATGACCCTTATGACCGGTGCGAGCAAGGGCAGTGCAGGAATACCAACATGCCAGCAAGGGATAGCGCTGCGACACATCAGCGCTCATAATTGAAGTCCAAGTCCTAGAGCCCAGAGCCTATTTGATTCACAGTGTGCGGTATGCAAATGCCATTAAATAAATACAAATCCCTAATCTAATGTACTGGCCTGCTAACTTGGAATATGCAGGCCACAATGCCGTTGCATCCGTGACTAGTTATATTATCTAAAACGACCTCAAATTATCTCCATTTACAAAATCCAGCGATAACACAAGTGAGAAAACTATGATCTTTAGAAACCCGGAAGCGTGCGTAGAAGGCTACCCTTTTCCGTATGGTTGAACCTGGGGTCAGGGAAAGGACGAGGTCAATGTCAACGCTCGCATGCAAGCTTTTAAAGTGGCAAGATCCTGGAATATGGATGATGATTGTCAGATCAGTGCCACATCGATAACCCCTTTGTGCTCTCCCCAGCGCTGCTATCTGAACCCGGGCACATACCAGGGAGTGCGTAAGGCTGCTCATTTCCGCTTCCATTAAGCAACTGAGGCCGTCAGCCGAGCCCCGAGGGACAGCGGGAACGAAGGGATGGGGCTGGCCTGTGTGCAGCGTTCATGCTCTGTCAGTGATACAGAAGAGAGCTGTGCTGTGGGAAGGGGCTCTGGATAAACGCAGCTGTCATAACATTGTTTCACATGTCTCAAAAATGAACTCATGAAAATGTGTATTGCATGGTTGTTTGCATAAGTTATGCTATCGCCAAATAATTATGAAATACACTGGAGGAGAAAGTTTACTGCCAGTGCCACCATCTGTGGCCACGCTTAAACCCAACGCACATGCCACATGAACGTTATAATAATGCATGTTAATCAAATCCAAATAGACATATGCTCCAACACACAGCAGTCATGCATAAGCACCAGGCCCAAAACAACAATGTCCACACCTGCACATTCTCAAGAAAAAAATGATAAAACTATTCTATGCCTAACAAACGCACACATGCATATGTCACGTCATGAAATATATGGCACCAGTGCCTAAGACAATTGTGTGTATCTTACGCATGTGGACATAATATAGGCACTGGGGCACAGAATCCAGTCCTGAAATACGTGTAGGCCTAACAAGTGCAGTTAAACTTTACTGTTTTGTCAAGTACAACTGAGGCATAGCAAAGTGGAAGCTCTTCACATGCGCACACATACTATTTATGCGAGGCCCTGGTTCGGATTGGAAGGGATAGCTCTGGTGCAAACTTTGCATACCACCTACTGTATCTATGCATGTGAAACTGAGGTTGCAGATGAATTTGCACTCTAGTCTCGTTTATCCTTGCGAATGTTGCCATGCACAAAGTGTACTTTTTTCCAAGTAATCAGAAAAAATGGTTGTGAATCTTCTCTATGTACAAAGTTTCTTTCCTGTTAGTTAAAGTAGAAGGCTTTATTGTTCTTTAGGTCTGTCTTTAATTTTAAATAAAGACTTTCAGGATTTGGAGACTCACTTACTGTTTGCCGCCTACATGGTTGACAGAGGCCATCAGGATGTTCAAAGCCACCTGTCTTGAGGGATCGCTGTCCCAAAATTGCACACAACATTACAGCAGATATTATGTTGTGGTATGTATATTTGCATAGCGCACTATCGCTATGAGGGTATCCTGGCACTAGGCAGGTGTGTGAGGCTAGCCTCAAGGGGATTACTTGCTAGTGAGAGTTTGGCTGAGTAGAGTTGCCTCGAGGGTTGGAAGTGTATGCAACTGTTCAGTCAGTCTGGGCCTGTGTGGTGTAGTGCTTTGCATTTGTGGGTGAGAAGCTTGAACTGTGCGTGCCAGTATCAGGAGCCAATGGAATTCTATCAGATGTGGGTTGATTCAAGACCAGCGTGGGACATTGAAGATGAGTTTGGCTGCTCTGTTCCAGACGGTCTCTAGTCTTTCTGTAAGTTGGTTGGTGATTCCTGTATAGAAGGCATTACTTAGTCCAGTCTGCTGGTGATGAGAGCTTGGGTAGCTGTCTTCCCTGTGTGATTTGGTAGCCACTTGTAGATTTTTCTCATCATCCTCAGGGTGTGTAAGCAGGACGTGGTGATGGCATTGACCTGGGCGGACATGTCCAGCTTGCTATCCATGATGATTGCAAGGTTTCTTGCTTGTGGGCTGGGGTGGAGTGGGTCTGAGGTCTGTAGGCCACCAGACAGAGTCCCACGTTGAGGCATCCTTTCAGAAGATAACTACTTCAGTCCTGTCCATGTTCACCTTGAGGTAGTTGGACATCATCCAGGGGCCATCTCGGTCATGTTGGAGTTAAAATGTTGCTTTATGCAGGGTGTTTTGCCCGAGAAGGACAGTTTCAGTCACATGCGTAGGTGAGTATGTTGATCATGTGTTCTCGGATAACTTCTGCCAGCAGAGTCATTTAGATTTTGAAGAGGGCCAGGCTGATTGAGGAGCCCTGCAGGACTCCGCAAATGAGTTCCTGGGGTTCTGAGGAGCAAGTCAGCATGTTGTGGTTTGTTTTCTTCTTGTGAGAAATGTGAAGTTCCATTTGAGCATGTGTTCTTTGATGCCATTCTTGTGCAGTGCTTTGATCATGGTGGGAGACTGTTGAATGCCACAGAGAGGTCGAGTAGGATGAGGGCAGTTGTTTACTCTCTGCCAAGGATCATCCTGATGTTGTCTGTTGCTGCAATGAGGGCTGTCTCTATACTGTGGTTTTGGTTTGAATCCTGATTGCGTGGCGCCGAGGAGTTGGCGGTTGGTGAAGTGGTTTGCAAAACGTCAGTTGATGGCTTTTTCTAGGACCTTGGCTGGGGATGGTAGGAGGGAGGTGGGATTGGGCAGTAGTTTGCAGGCTTGACTCGGCCTGCTGTGGGCTTCTTCAGGAGGGTGTTAACAGCTGTTTCCTAGCTTCCTGGAAGGTGGCTGTGTCGACAGATGTGTTCAGGATAAGGGTGAGAGCTTCTCTGATTGGTGTGGACCCTTTGTTGAAGGCATGGTGCAGGCATGGGTCTGATGTAGCCCCAAAGTGATTGTTGCGGTTTCCTCTGCGATGATGGTGTTCCATGTGGTCAGGGTATTTCCATTGTCTGATATCAGTAGACTTATTATCAGGATGCTGGGATCTGGTTGTGGGTCAAACTTGTCATATATCACAGTGCTTTTGCTGCAGAAGAAGTCCCAGAGGTCATTACACAGTTCCTGTGTTGGGGTGTTGTTGCTGGTGATTGCTGTAGGTGAGGTGAAGTCAATGATGATTGTGTAACATTCTTTGCCTCTTTTGGTGCTGTTGTTGATGCGTTTGGCTAGGGCCTTCCTCTTTGTTTCCTGAATCTGCTGGTGATAGCGCCATAGGGAGGATTTGAACATGTCCTTGTTGGATACTTCCTGACTTGCTTCCTCCTCCGTTCTATTTGCTTGCAGTGCTGGTTGATCATTCTGAGTTCTTCGGTGAACCAGCTGTCCTGCGTTCATGTTCTTGCTAGCTGATTTCGCTTGCAAGGGGCCACGTTATCGGCACAGGCAGCGATCCAGCCTTTGAAGTTGTTGATGTAGCTTGATATTTGGCCTGTGTGTTCAGGTTAGTTCTTGTGGAGAGGGAAGCCCAATCCACCACTGATGTTGTTCCATCTTTGGTGGGCTGGGCCTGTCATGGTAGTTCTTCTTTGGTGAGGGATGTTGTGAAGTTGACAATGGGGTGGTTGGTCCAGGTGATGGATGTGGTTGTCTTGATCATGATGTAGTTAAAAGAGGCAAAGACGAGGTCCAGTATGTGTCCGGCGGTGTACGTGGGGCTTGTAACATGTTATGTGAGTCCAAGGTTTCCAATGTTTTCAAAGAGTGCAACTGAGTTGGGGGTCGGTCAGGTCTTCTAGGTGGTCAATAGGGTCTCCTAGGAGGATGTAGGCACTGGAGTTGATGACTAGTGTAGTGACAAAGTCAGTGATGTTGCTGGTGAAATTGGCTCGGGGTCCTGGGGGTCAGTAGGCCAGGGTTAGGCCCAGGGTGAAGTTAGCTGTGATTTGCATTTTGAAGTTGAGATGTTCCGTATAGTTGGTTCCGGTTTCTGTGGAGGGGGTGCAGCTGATGGTGTGCTTGAGAATGATTCCTCCTCTGGGTCTGTGTTGTCAGATTTGCTTGACAATCTTTTATCCAGAAGGAATGACAGTGGCAATGTCTAATGTTGGTGCTGCAGTCTGATATGTTTCTGTGAGAAACAGAAGGTCGCAGATCTCCATGACGTTGTCCAGCAGGCCCCAGATCTACATGACATGTTTGCAGAGCAAGCAGGTGTTGACGAGCATACATGATATTGAGGAATGGAGTGCTGGTGGGTGGTAGTTCGTGGGTGCTTGAGTGGGTGGGGTGTAGGATGTTGTTGGTATGGTCATGGTGGGTGTTGGGGCAGTGGTTGAGGTGGTGCAGGTGAAGTTGCTGAGGGTGCAGGTGGAGGCTCCTTCTGTGTTGTGTGGTTTGGCCTCTGGGGTTGAGGGTATGGAGGAGTGTGGCAGGGTAGCTGTGGATCTGGGAAGGGCCAGGATTTCTGGCACTAGGTGCAGTCCAGGCACAGGCGGGCGCGGATGCCATTAAGTAATCTGTGGTAAGGGAGGAATACAGGGGGTGGTGGGCACAGCTGGGACGGTCACAGGAGGTGGGAGAGCTTTAAGGGTGGGCAGCACAAGGAACAGATGAAGGTTAAGGAGAATTGTGGAGGAGGAAGGGGGTCACAAAATGGCACAGAAGAGAGTCTGACAAACGAAACACTGGAAAAATGTATACAAAAGATAGACTGCCAAACAAAACAGTGGCAAAGAAACGAGCACAAAAAGAGAGTTGGCAGACAAAACAATGGTAGAAAGACAGGCAGAAAGGGCACAAAGAGAGAGAGATTATCAGACAAAACAGTGGCAGAAAAACGGGCACCAAGAGGAAAAAATAAGCACAAAGGGAGAGATTAGCAGGCAAAACAGTGGCAGGAAAATGAGAAATCAGAGCACAAAACCAGCACAAAGAGAGAGATCAGACGACAAAACAGTGGCATGAAACAAACACAAAATAGAGATTGGTAGACAAAGCAGTGGCACCAGAGAGAGAGAGAACAGTGTTAGAAGAGCAAGGGAGAGAAAGGGCAAGGGAGTGAGAGATCAAGGGAAAGGGAGGACAAGTGAGAAAGGATGGAGAGAAGAGTAAGGTGTGAGTCTCTGAAACTGGGTCCGCAAGCGCCTTGACCAATCAGAGAACTACTTGCAGGTAAGTCCTGAGGGGAGGGGAGGGGCTTTGCTGTACACTTGCTGTCATCACAGTCAAGCAGGCTGCCATTTTCTTTCAGCCTGCACAGCGTTCTCTTTTGCTTTTCAGCAACAGACACTCTAAATAGGGCAGGGCTGTCTCCACTATAATCTGGTAGCCCTCTAGTGGACAGACCACCAGATTAAGAATTTCCAAGGGCAGAGCCAGCTGAGGCTATGCCACTGGAATCAAATCAATTCCACCACTTCCAAAAGAGTCAGCAGAACTGCAGGTCTGGTGGAGCAGGAGCACCCCCAATTTAAAAGGTGCTCCTTTCCTGCCAAACTTTAAATGGGGCCCTTAGTCTTTTGCCACAAATGACTGAGGTGAACATACCAGGAGGAAAAGTTAATAGTTGGGATAAAGGCATACTTTTGCTAATAATATTTTTTCAAGTTGGAGAGTGATTATGTGAATATTTGTTATAAGATTCTGTGTAGATTGTCATGTTTCAGATCACTACATGTTCTTATCGCTTGACATTGAATTTTCTTCCAAATTAAAAGCAAAGTGTATAGGCATAATAATAATAAGAATAAGAATAACAACAATAACAAGAAATAGTTTCCTGCATTATCTACTGACCAGACACTTATGGGACAAACTACATGTAGGGGACAGAGGACAGAGCATTTTAATATTTATTTTATTTTATTAAATTCATGTTTTGGTTTTACCGAAATCATTGGCCAGAAAAAAGCTATACTAATTACACATAGTACTACACCCGAATGCACAAATAATACTTTTAACAAACATTTAAACACAACACAAATTTAAATTAAAAAAAATAAGGGAACGCA
Organism: Calotriton arnoldi; assembly: GCA_963921515.1. Lineage (NCBI taxonomy): Eukaryota > Metazoa > Chordata > Amphibia > Caudata > Salamandridae > Calotriton > Calotriton arnoldi. The sequence continues at coordinate 101,341 of CAWUFW010007842.1, forward strand.
TTATTCAGCAGACGTTGCTTTAACCACCTTTTAAAAAGAGCCAATAGAAAATCCAGATTGACTGAGGGTGGAGGGCACTTGCTAATTTGGGAGCCAGTAATTTAGAAGATTCCAGTTTAAGAGGAGCTGCTTGAGTGAGAGGGGTGAGGACAGGATACAAGATCAAGGTCGAGTCACCTTATGTCATGAGCACCAGATAGAAATATGCAATCGATGGCCATCGGGGATGCATAGAGTGGCTTATTATCGGTCTGTAGGAGAAATGTTAAGAGAAATGAGTCGCCTAATATGGAAAAAGAGGGGACCATAGGTATCAGCTGGAAGAAAATAGCTAGTTCAATTTTGTTATAAATTAGAGTGTATTCATTATATTTTGCTGCAAATACGATTTTTCTTTATCTCAAATAATTTTTGAGATCGTATAAAAACCACTTTAAGAAGTCTTCTCCGGACCTGATGACTTAGGATCAATCATTTTATTATCGTGTACAGCCTTATTTTCACATGCAAGTAACATTAAGCTCTAGTAATTCACATATACATATCACATTTCTAGGCACAGGGAGATTAATGGATTTATTCATAATCTCCTGATGCTCAGTCAAGTGCCGAGGATGGGATTCAAACCTGGATCCCCAGGTTACCAATACAGCAGCTCTTGCTACAATGTAATTTTTCTTCCATTGGACTTCGACTGAGAACTGGCAAAACTTATATATCCACTCTCAGGCACCAATGTCACAAGTCAAGCAGACACCAATAACTGCTTCCATTTATCTTCAATGTTACTGAAAATGTGGACAAAATGTTGTCCGAATTTGCTTGTCAATGTTTGTCAAGTACCAAAAGTGTATCACAAAAGAATTGATGATCTCTTTAATTGTCATAAATGTGTTTCTAGACTCCAAGCTGGGTTGTGACAAGATAGACAATAGATAGATAGATAATATTTATTGCACAATTAATTAAAATCATTGCAATCGAGCTTGATTTGGTTCAGGGTTGTGACAAAATATCTAATGTTGTTTTCCAGCTCATCTGTAGCAGCTTCAGGCATCTCAGAATACAGATAGCTGACAACATTATTCCTATTAGCTCAAAGTATGTTTTGATCTTGTTTGCGCTCTTGTTTCATCTTCATCGCTTTGAGAAAGTGTCTGTGTCACCAAACATGTTAACTTTTACTATTTTTTAACAATAATTAGAACATTGGAATGTTGAGCGCTTCAATGAAGACAATGAAGTGCTCCGGCTTCTAATGGCTAGTAGAAGCCCAGAGCATCAACGTGCCAATGATTTCCTTTCACAGCTGTTGCTGTGAACAAAGGCCTCACGGGACCCAAGGGGAATTCAACCCCCTCGGGCTCTGTGAGTCCTTTGGTTTACTAATTAGAACATTCTGCCCTCTAGGGGCGGAATGTTCCAATAGCCTTATAGCCTTCCGTGGCTGACAATACTGGCCATTAAAGGCCCGCTCCCTTGTTAAAGGCCCTCGCCATCTGCTCAGGACTTTAACGCTGGAGTGGTCCTCTAATGGCCATTATAAGGCTATATTAGATCAATATAACAAAGCAGGATATCAATAATATCAATAAATTAAAGGACAATTATACTAGCATGCCCATCCATTGTCTTTAAATATATATCAATGTATACATTAAAATCATGGGCAACAGAAACAACAAGTTTTGATGCAACAATGTGCCATCATGTGCAGTATCAAAAGCAGTTAAGCGCTGTCCTTCTATGATTTCCAAGGAGAGGAACAGGGTACAGATCAAATAATAACATCAGCAATGGCACTTGTCAATCACATAGTACTGAGCACAAGTGGCAGAATTGAAAACACTACACAATGACTCACTCAGGGGTAGAATGTCAATGTTTCGGCATGTCCAACCAATGAAGGCCGCCTTCCTCAAGACAAGCATAGCTAAACACAATTTTTAGTAGGGCAAACAAATTCCATGTTTCAAATATACAAAAGATGGTGCCTACATCTATGCCTGGGGTAAGCTGGATGAGTTGCTTATAAACATTCAATCAGAATCATATAGGATTTGATCAGTGGTGTAGCTATACCTTAGGCTGCCCGTGGCAGCCACTGTGTCTGCTGCCCGCGGCAGCCTAATCAAAGAGTGGGGGGGGGGGCTGCTGGCGCTTCATACAGCCGCGACGGCTGCAGGTAAGAGGGGGGTGGGGGGGGGCCGTCGCTGCCCCCAAAACTCATGCTGCCTAGGGCGGTCCACCCCCACCGCTCCCCTAGCTACGCCAATGGATTTGATAGCCTTCCTTGTTCAAGAGCGAAGAAAGAATACATTTGATTCTCAAACAGCACAACTGCAGCCCTAGAAGGTGATCCTCCTTTAGTCTGAAAGGGAACAAACACCATCCTGGGAGGCATGGTAGAAGGATCTGTGACTTGGTTGCCTCCAGAGAGTGGAAGGTCTCCAGAGACTCAAGGAAGGAAGAGGAATGGTAGTTGACACACTCCATCCATCTCACCTTGTTTGCCTACCTCTGATCTCATCAGACCCACAGGAGATAGGATAAGATATGCTGTGCTGTCAGCAAATACCTTCTCTACCTCCTGTAGGTTTCTACAGACATGCCAGAGACAGCAGAACCTTTTGCTTACTCAGCAGCGGTTCTGACAGACACTCTGCCAGCACAGCATGTGCTGGCCAGTCGCTCATACAGATTAGAGACCAGCAATTTTGTCTTTAAAGGTTTTTTTGAAGAAATGTGCGATGCAAGGTTGGTAGGATGTGGAGGAGTGTGAAGGGGCACCTAGTATATATTCTTTACCACATTTTTAGGCAGAGGGAGTCTGTGGTATGTGGAGGAAGGTTAGGAATCCCTTCAGAACTCCAGTTTTGCACAGCTTGTCCTGGGATCACCTTATGGGTTATATAGTTGATCGTAAGAAGGAATACACAACATAGCATTATAGATAGAGTAAGAATGAAAAGTGGGGAGATTCCAAGTAAAATCATAGACAACTAAAGCATCATTCCCTCCTACTCCTCTGACATCATGGTAGTGAAAATCCAAACAGTTTTTCACTATTGTGGATATACACAATAGCCTCAAAACAAACCTGTGTGACCATACTTTCATTCCTATTAGCAAAGGAGGCCTCACCACACCTACCACAAAAATGAATAACCCCATAAAGTAAAATTCATTTTTGTGCACATTAAGCCTGTCATGAAAATGAAAAGATCTCCTGCTCCAATGAACAACGAAAGAACATTTTAAATAAAAATAGCGCTTTCAAACTGCAAGCAAGCATAAAAAAGTATCATTGCAAATTTGTAAACTATTAACAAAAAGGCAGCAATTCATAACAATTAAAATAAACATAAGTCACTAAATTTTACAAACACGGTGCTGTGTTTTTTCCTTTTCAAAAATAAAGCATACATGGAACCAATGCTACAGGTTCACACTCAGTGAGATCAGAGAAATAATAGTCAACATTGATGAAACAGTATTAATACATAATAAGAAAATTAAGAGTTTTCTGGTGAGAATGTACAATGACAGAATTTGTTTTTGTCAGTCTAACAAAAGAATGAGCCACTTATGGTGTTCTCAGCTGATTTGACTCCTGAAGTTCTTGCTGCCAAAATAAGATCACAGGATGCAGTAAAATCAGCAGGAACCATTTTAAGAAACATCCTGAAAGATTTTGATTTTGGACTTAATGACACATTTTGTGATGCCCCAGAGATCTGCAAATCATGGGAGTCAACAAGAATGCCTGTTGTTGTCTGAACATTTTGTACATCATTGTTTAATATCAGCAAAGCAAAACTGTTGTAAACTAAAGTTTTTGAGTTTGGAACAGAAGCTGACAACATTGATGATGGCTTTGAAGATATAAGCCAAGAAGTGGAAGACAATCCCATGAACCGACAGGCTTATGCTGTGCAAATGTACTGTCTTTTCCAAATCATATTTTATGAATTACATCACGGCAAAAAGAAAACTCTGATACACAAGATGACTGCCTACTCAATCTATGACAAGTGCAAAAGTAGAGAGTTAATCACTTCAATGAATAGGATTGGTGTTTCAACAAGTTATAATGACATAGTACGGAGCAGGAACTTGTTAGCAGCTCATGCTGTAAAATCTTGGGATTTCGACAGCACACCACTTCCAAGTCACTTTACCAGGAAAGGATTTACAATTGCTGCTCTTGATATTTTTGATTTTGCAGACAGCTCTTCTTTGTCTGGAACATCCAGCACACATGATACTGCTGATGGAGCAAGGACTCACAAATGAGACTTGCTCGGATGCAATCTTCTCAAAAGTATTAATATTAAACTTGTATTGTTTGTATTAATAACTGCACACACAAATATAAGTAGCAGGGAAGCTTGCTTATGTGTTTTAACTAACAAGTAACGCTTGTCTATTCTAAAATGGCCGCTAAAACGCGGGAACTTTACTGCGCATGTCTCAACCATATCACGTGGTATGACGTCTTTCTTGCTTGGTGGGAAACTCTTGCTTCTGCGCAGTGTGCATTAAAATGGCTGCTTCATGTTTTCACATGCTACAGCTTGCTCTTGTGTTATAATTAAACTGTGGTATTCTAACGCTACTAATGCAGGATAGAATTTATAAATAAATGGGAATAGAGTAGAAAGAGTGGGTATTCAGTGAAACATTTTATTTGTGATTTTAATATTTTCTTCTTTGACTTTTATTAGTTCGTAAATTGGGCCTGGGGTTTGGTGAACTGAAAACTCGTGTGATAATGGTTCTGCGCATGCTCCCTGAAGGCTGCCTAGAGAGAGAAAAGGATGAAGTCAACCTGGACGTCGTCCAAGGCCGTGACCTGATGGCCAATATTGCTGTACCCATGAATGTCCCCACTAATATGCAACAATGTACCTGAAGAATGTATAAACTTTGTCGTGAGACAGGTGGGAAATAAAGCAAATGTATTAAAAGTGATGGGCGGTATTTTAAAACAAAGGGCTTTAAGAAAAATGAATTAAATCAATATGGTGTGAGGATCAACCCCCTGTCCCTGTCCAATCAGAAGTAGTGGCCCCATAATTCTGCAACATTAAGGTGAGGTACATGGGCGTAGAAGGGTATAATAGATATAGAATTAGCTAATTAGTTAGCATTGGCATTAGCAATAGCGCAACACACGGACTAGAAGACAGAGGCAGAAGCTCCAGACGTACAAGCTGATCGATTGCAGACTGAACCGCTGTCCAGAGAGGTCCTGAGGTGGGGGCGGCGGAGTACCTTAGAAGGAAGACACGGGAGAATTCGAGGAGAAGCGAAGAACCAGAGAGGGGAACGACGCAGGCGTCGTTGATAGAGAGGTCACCGGTCCTGTCCTGATCCGGGAGGAGGTCTTTGCTCTTCATCCTTCCAGGGTCCTATCTTATCCAACTCCTTGGCCAAGGAGTTTGGTCCTCGCACATTAGGTAAATATAAATGCAAACCTTAGTTGCGCTGCTGTCTCTATCTTCTCCTTTCCTAGGGACCGTCATTGATCGATAATTGATATTATGCTTCATCCTTGATATGCGATTAAGTATTGTGTGGTTCTGTATTTTACTCTGCTAAATCTTTAGATAAACATTTTAAAACTTCCTGACTCAGTGATTATTTCAGGATTATGAATTGTAATGAACGTCACTCATTTTAAACTTCCCAATTAGCAAAGGATTCATTGGTAAGGCATTACTCTTCAATCGGAAAAGTAAGTGGTAGCAGGGATTTTGATAAAGAGTACAACTGACCCACCAGCGGAAAATTGCTAGCGTAGTATGAATGTATGGGCCCAAGTGAGTATTTTGTGTATGAATGCTCGTTGCTAGTAACCCGCTGGATCAGTTTTCTGGTTATCAGAGGATGGTTGTGCTTTGTTAATTGGGTAATGAGAATGGTATTTTTATGAACTAACATCCGTTATTGTTTAAAGTTTGTTTTATGTTGTCCAGAAATCCCCGGGGAAAATTGAATAGCGGATGGTAAGTGGAAGCCATACTGCAGTGAGGTTATCTGTCAGGCAGAAATAGTACTGAAAAGTTAAGTAGGGCTATCAGTACTTGTTAGGGACTCTATGCGTGTGAGTGACAGCCAAGGAATATGTTAGTGAAAATTTGATGTTATATTACCTAGAAAGGGTAACATTGAAGAAGTAGCAGGTATTTCTGAAGCTTGCATGAAGAGTAAACGGAAGGGTTTTACTCGTAGTATATGTATAGTAAACGGAAAGGTTTTACTAAGTGTGAGAGAAACTATCCTTCTCAATTTAGAGAAACTGGCACGATAGCGAATGTTTATATTGTTACTAAATTTTAATAAGAAGCGTAGAGAAAATAAAGTTTTGCGTACGATTTTGTAAAGGGAGGGTCAGCTACCGGAGAGGAAGCTGACGTCACAAAACGCCGCGCTGGTATTGGTTGAAACAGCGGGCATAGAAAGAATCTTGTAAAGGAGGAGTCAGTAGTCAGGAGTAGTACTGACGTCACAGGTACCGCGCTGGGATTGGTTGAAACAGCGAGGGACAGAGAAACGCAGATTGTAAAGGAGGGGTTGGCAGAAAAGACGTCACTAAAAGGCCGCGCTAGGATTGGTTCAGAGACAAAAGTTAGCTGGAATCTGATTGGTTGTTAACATAGAAGCAAAAATCCTAGTGGATAGTGGAAATTGTATGTTAAAACATGATCCGACTTTAATAGGAGTTCGTCCGGATAGGAGATTCCTAGGCTTTGTAGAATATAATTTTGTACACCGGAATTTGCCCAAAATGTACGGAGAGAAGAGGAAAATGTCAGTTCTACAAAAGATTAAGAATTATTTTAAAAAGGATAAACCAATCAAAACTAGGGAAGGAATTATCATTCCACCGGCTAAAACACCCGCTTCATTCATGATGATGGAGAGAGGTTATCATACTTGCGTATGGATAGAAAATTGGATGGAATATACCAAAAATGATGGAATACTAGCATTTCCCGAGAATGGTACTTTCAATGGGAGAATTCTTCAAAATTTGAGATTAAGAATGAATGACCTAGAACCCAGACCTAGATTAACTCAATACGAAGCCTTAGAGGAATGGGAAACCGAGGCATTTGAACGTGACCGATCCAGGAGTAATAGGGGTTATCGGGGATTTTTTCCCAGATACCAAAATGAGTCAAGGGACGGTCAGATGAAACAGTGGAGAAGAGCAATGCTTACAGAGGGTCTGTATCCAATATTAATGGCAGAAGAATCATTAGGGAGTAAATGCACAGAAAAGACAAAGCACTTAACTAGATTTGGAGATTCCGAAGATGAATTTATGGAAGATATATTAAAGAATCCACCACCATATCAGGAAGGGACAAGTGGATGCACCCCAAGTGCACCCTTGTTAAGGACACCCTTGGTACCACAAGTATTGCATGATTCACCAGTTAGTAGAGTACTTCACGATAAAGAAAAGGAAGCAATAGATAAAAACAGAGCAGAATTAATTCAGAAAGTAACACAATTGAGTATTCATCCTGATTCATTGACCATACCTGTAACAATTGGTCCAGTGGTTCCCTTGTACGGTGACAAAGTAACTTATCCCAAACCTCTAGTTATGCCTACACCTGTGAATGTTCCTAAACCTGAAGCAGTAGTAATGGTTGAGGATCACTTTAGTGATTGCGAGTCTATGATTTCATTAATGGACTTGCCCATTCGAGATTCTGTAAATAGTACCCCCAGAAGAGCTACACCTGGTTGCTCAAGAGATGTAAACATAGTAACCTCAGCAGGAACGAAAAGTGCCACAGTAGTTACACCTGAAGATTTAGAAAGGTGGGCACAAGGATCAGACAAACAGAGTTCACCCCCAAAGATCATGGACATTTATAAATTAAAAGTTGAGTTAGAGGAAATGATAGCAGGAAATGTAGGGGTAGATCGCCTAAATACTTACGATGAAGAAGAATTATTGTTCGTATGCAGAAGCATCACAAGAAATGTAAAAATATTTCATGAGAAATTATCAGATTTAGCTCAACAGATGGGAATTGAAATAGGGAGATCAAAGGTATTACAAAAACCCTATAGAGCAGATTTTTCAGATAAAGATTTGGAAAACATGAATGCCTCTGGAAGAAAATTACAAGTAAAGGAATTAATGACAGTCTTGCAGAAATGGGGAGAACTAGATAAATGGAAGGTTAGATGGACAAAGAAAAAGGAAGAAGCACGATACAGTAGAACAACTTCTGAATATTTAATGAAGGAAACAGGGAAAGGAGATCAAATGTACCCGATGCGAGAAGTTCCAGGAGGGGGATATGTACATGTCCCATGGAGCAGACAGGATATTTTGTCATTTACGAATGATTTTCCAAAGTTGAGGGAAAAGCCAATTGAATGGTACAAGCAGGTTGAGAGGTTTGTGAAGGTGTCAAAGGTATTGTTGAAAGATTTGGATGGTTTGTTCGACATAGTGGTACCTGCCGATTTGTGGACAGATTGCAAAATCACAGTTGATTGGCCCAGTGAAGAGTATCCTAGAGATCCAAAGACAGGTGCCCCGTCAAGCGATGTCATGAAAAAGTATCAGCAGGTGATAACTTACCTGAAAGGGAAAATACCACCAAAAGAAACAGACTGGGTGAAAATAGATAGAACTACCCAAGAAGCCAGTGAATCGGTACACGCCTACTATGAACGTTTATTGCAGGTATTTAAGCAGTATAGTGGATTTGAGGACATTGGAGATAAAAACATGAGTCAGTTTGTCTACCGATTTGTTTACGGTCTGAAGCCAGAGATTTGTCAGATGATTAAGCAGCACATGTTATGTTGGCAGGGGAAGCCAATAGACGAGATCTTGAAATATGCTAAATATTGTGGAGATGACATCGAGGATAGGCACAAGAAACTACAGGAGAAAGTAATGTGGGCTCAGGTGAAAATGGCTGAGAAACAGGGAATTAATTTGGATAATCCAAGTGATAATCAGGGAAAAGATTCTGGAACGAATGGTGACTCTGGGAATGGAGGAAAAATGAGAGGACGAATGAGCAGAGAAGAGGCTAAAAAGAAGTTTCCTTGTCACAGGTGTGGAAAATTGGGGCATTGGAAGGATGAATGTAAAAAGATTCGGAATAATAATGGCCCAAATCAAAATTTAAATCCACAGACGCAGAATGACTCACAGCAGGGTGTAAATCCTCAGAGTCAGTTGCCACCTGCACCTATACAGGGTAATGTAAGCAGAGCAAAGCACGGTACAGACGTCGGATATCAAGGAGGAAGTGGTAAGAATGATTATGTAACATCACAATTTCTTTTACAGGACGACTTTTGTACCTATAGCCAATGACGGTGCCTAGGAGAGGGGGAGAAGGAGTGCATACTTGGTGCATCCTTACCGGTAGATCAGTCAGGTCCATATGTTGAAGGAAATGTGAAAGGTAATGATATTACTTTCCTTTTGGACACTGGTGCTACCAGGTCTACTGTAAGAACAGCAGACATCCCAGACCTTCCTCTCTCTGGAGAAGCTATCCAAGTTGTGGGGGTGGCTAATCAAAAGATTAGAACACCTCTTACCGAACCAATGGAAGTAAAAATCGGAAACTTTAGAGAAATGCATCAATTTGTAGTATGTGATTCCAGTCCAGTAAATTTATTGGGTCGGGATTTGTTATGCAAAATGAATTGCACAATTTTCTGCACGCCGGATGGTGTGGCAGTTCAGACCCCAGATGAAGACCATGTATATAAATTTATGATTGCAAAGCAAGGTACAGAAGTAGATGAGATGTTTTCTTTGATAACAAAAGACGAGTTACCAGAAGAACTGAAAACTACAGTGAATTCTATGGTATGGGATTTCACAGGGAAGGAAGTAGGACTTATGGCCAAAATAGACCCAGTTAAGATTACTGTAAAAGAAGGTGCAATTTTCCCAAACACCAGACAGTACAAGATGAGTGCAGAAGTAAAAGCAGGAGTCATTGAAGAAATAAACAGAATGGTAAAACAGGGAATATTAAAAGAGGTAATGAGTAGCCCTTGTAACTCACCAATCATGGGTTTGAAGAAACCTAGTGGAAAGTATAGGATTGTTCAAGACCTGCGCAAAATAAATAAGATCGTGGAACCCTGTTGTCCTATAGTGCCCAATCCTGCCGTAATTTTATACCAGATACCTTGGAGTGCAGGATGGTTTACTGTGATTGATTTATGCCAAGCATTCTTTTCAATACCATTGCACCCAGATAGCCAGTATCTTTTTTCATTTAAATTTGAGAACAAAGTCTATGTATGGAATCGTGTTCCTCAGGGGTACACGGAAAGTCCTTCCATCTTCAATCAGATATTGAAAAAGTGCCTAGAGAAACTAGTGATGCCAGGAAGCTCAGTTTTAGTGCAGTATATAGACGACTTACTGGTGGCATCTAATACCAGAGAGGACTGTGTTGTTGACACCATTGCATTATTAAATCATTTAGCTGAAGAAGGGCATAAAGTTTCACCTGAAAAATTGCAGTTCTGTACAACAGCAGTTAAGTATCTAGGACACCAGATTGAGAGGGGCAAAAGGAGAATAACAGCTGAAAGAATAAAATTAATAAAGAAAATGCAAATGCCTGTCTCTCAACGAGAAGTGAGAATGTTTCTTGGAATAGTAGGTTATTGTCGACAATGGATACTGGGATTTTCACTGTTAGCAAAGCCCTTAATTCAAATGACGAAAAAGAAGGCAAAGGACCCAGTTGAGTGGGATGATGAAAGCGTAGGAGCTTTTGTAAAATTAAGAAATGCTTTGTGTGCAGCACCTGCCCTAGGCATGCCTGATTATAAAAGAAAATTTGCATTATTCTGCCATGAAAGAGAGAATTGTGCACTTTCAGTCTTAACCCAGAGACATGGTTTAGACAGACGTCCAATAGCATATTTCTCTGCTACTTTGGACCCAGTGGCAGCCGCATTGCCAGGCTGCTTAAAAGCAGTGGCGGCTACCTGTTTGAGCATTGAACAAAGTGAGTCAATTGTAATGGGACACCCTGTAAAAGTGTTTGTTCCACATGCGGTTGTGATTTTGTTGACAAGAACCCGAACTCAGCATCTTACTCCTAGTCGGCTGACTAAATATGAAAGAATAATACTGGGTGCTGAAAATGTGACCATTGTAAGGTGCACAATAGTAAATCCAGCTACCTTACTACCAGACCCATATCATGAAGAAGTTAAAGATGATGAAGAGGAACATGATTGTTTACAAGTCACAGAGTTGTGCACGAAACCACGTCCTGATATTCAGGAACTGCCCCTCAGGAAGCCAGACAGGGAGCTGTTTGTTGATGGTTCATGCCAAAGGCATGAAGATGGAAAACTAACTGCAGCGTATGCAGTGTGTGAACTAACTGGAATAGTCGAAGCATCCTATTTACCGGGAGTCAAATCTGCACAAATAGCTGAATTGATCGCATTGATAAAGGCTTGCAAAATTGGGAGGAATCAAAGAGTAACTATATTTACAGATAGCCAATATGGTTACGGGGTTGTGCATGATTTTGGCCAACTATGGATGCAGAGGGATTTCATGACTTCTTCAGGATCCCCCATTAAAAATGGACAGTTCGTAAAAGAACTACTGGAGGCAATACAATCACCAAAAGAATTGGCTGTGGTGAAATGTGCCGCACACCAGTCAGGAGATGACTGGGTGGTAGTCGGCAACAGATATGCAGATCTTGTGGCTCAACATTGTGCCAAAAACAGACTGTCAGTTAATAAAAGGGTTGAAAGGATGGGAATCAGCTGCCAACTTATGCTGTATGTACCTCCTGAAACATGGAATGATGTGAAACGATTGCAAGATGATGCCGATGAGAGTGAAAGAAGTACATGGATTAAAGTGGGATGTTCTCAGAGGGCAGACGATGATGTATGGATTTGTGCCGATGGCAGACCAGTCATGCCTGACTGTCTGCTTTCACAAATGGCCAGGATGTATCATGGAGACACACACGTAGGGAGAGATGCAATGATTAGGCTCTTCAGACAAAATTGGTACAATCCAAGGTTTAGGGCGGTAGCAGAGAGTCTTTGCCAGAGATGTTTAACTTGCCAAATGCATAATCCAGGAAGGAAAACAATAATTGGGTTTGGAAAAATTGGAAAGGCGGAGGGTCCATTTATGAGATTACAACTTGATTTCATCCAGTTACCACCATGTAGAGGGCTGAAATATGTACTTGTCATAGTGTGTCTGTTTTCAAAGTGGGTGGAGGCTTACCCTACCAGGAGGAATGACAGTATTACAGTCGCAAAGTTGTTATTACGAGAACTCATTCCGAGATTTGGTTTTCCAGTAACTTTGGAATCAGATAGAGGAAAGCATTTTAACAGTGAAGTGATTAAGATAATCTGTGAAGCATTCCAAATTGAGCAAAAATTGCACTGTGCATATCGTCCAGAGGCTTCTGGAGTGGTTGAACAAATGAATGGCACGATAAAATCCAGACTGGGAAAAATGTGTGCATCAACATCATTAGATTGGCCAGATGCATTGCCTCTTGTTTTAATGGGACTCAGAAGCATTCCTGATAGAAATACCGGATTGAGTCCGCACGAGATAATGATGGGAAGAGCAATGAGACAAGCACATGTTCCCACAAATAAACTGCTGAATATATCTGATGATATGGTTCTGGACTATTGCAAAGGATTGGCTGACCTAGTGCGTTCTGTCTCTCACCAGGTTGGAGAAGACGCAGTTTCCAGGCAGCCTGAACAAGAACATGCTCTGAGTCCCGGAGACTGGGTGGTAGTGAAGAATCACACCAGAGAAACGTGTCTATCACCTAGGTGGGGCGAACCTTGTCAGGTCATACTGGTCACGAACACAGCAGTAAAGTGTGCAGGATTTCCTAATTGGATTCATGTAAGCCACACCAAAAGAGTACCAGATCCTGAAGAAGAAAATCCTCAGACAGTATCGATTGCTGAGGAAGCTGAAGGTTGCCCAGCTGAAGAATCTCAGGAACAAGATTCGAGGGAAGCTGAAGAAGAACAACCGAGCACAAGTCAGGACTGGATACCGGTGGTGGAAATTCCTGAAATTTACCACAGAACAAGAAGTCAAGCAAATTTGGAAGAAATTGAAGAAGATCAGATAGGTGAAGAAGAAGCAGCTCAGGAAGAAGAAGAAGACACAATAAGAGAACCTGAGCAGGACCAGATAGGGAGAGGAAACTGGGCTCAAAATAACGAAGAACCAACAAATTTTGAGCAGGGACAGACAGGTCTAGAAGAACGCGGTCAGGCTGCAGAAGTACAAAGTGCAATAAGCCCTAATCAGAATCAGTTAGATCCAGAAAAATTCATTCAAGAAGAAGATCCCGAGAATCTCGAACATAAAAACGTAAATCAAGAACAAGATCAGTTACTAGAGACTCACAGTGGAGCAGCTGAAGAGAAACAAATAAGACCTGAAAAGGAACAAATAGCAGAAGAAACTGAAATTGAAGAAAACGAAACTGTAACACAACCTGAAAATAAAAGAATTTCTGAAGAAGAAAATAAAGAGAAAGTGCAAACAGAGAAAACAAGAAAAGGTGATCATTGGCCAAGTGTTATTAAAAGAGTAAAATACCACATAACAACCAGAAGTGAAGATCCAGAACAAGTAAACGAAGTAACAAGCCAAACGGGACAGAAAAGTAAAACCGAAAAACGAAGAAGCAAAAGGCTGAAACTTGTGAACAACAAATTTAAAGGTCCTGATTGGACTTATATTATTCTCGAAGATTACGAAAGCTCAGAATCAAGTGAAAGTGGTGACGAAGGAACCAGTGCAGAACTGACTTATGAAAAAGAAATAGAACCACCTTGAGAACATAAAGAAACTTGAAGAAAACGATAAGAAGAGCAATCTTCCTTGTCAAAAATGCCTGACGATAGAGTTACTGGGAGACCAAAGCAGAAAGGTTGTAAAAGATGCTGTGCTATATGCATATGCAATCTGGTAGTGATGCTTATAGTATGGTTAGTTGTGATCGTAGCAATTCCTTACCTTATGATAATAGATAAAAAGATTAACAACGAAACAAAGGAAAGGACAGATAACTTGAAAAGTAATAGAGTAGAACTAAAGGCAGAAGATGAACCAGAATTTCATCATGTAGTAACAGATAATGACACTAGTCTGAATGTTTTCACAAAATTATTGTTTCAGTATGTAGATACCATGGAAGTTAGTAATTGTTATGTCTGTATGAAACTACCTGAATCAGTAGCAGAAGGGTTAACGTATCATCACTTGCCATTAACCTATGGCATATCATGTAGTGTACTGACTAGTTTATTTTATAGAACAGGGCGACTTCAGTATTATTATTCAAATATAGATGTGATATTTTCTGAGGTTCCGATTCGAAAGAATATGAATCCAGTGCTTAGTAGTAAAGATGCACAGTTTATGGGAGAATTTTTCTTAACAATGAAATCAATAGACATAACACATGCACATAGAAGCAATTTAACATGTTCATTACATGAAGAAGAAAAGATATTTTTGAATTTAGTGGAGAATAGAAGACAAGATTTCCAAAAGAAAGCTTCTGAGCATAAGGCTCATTTGCCACCTTGGGCTGAGAAGGAAGGTAGTTACACACCTGGCAAGGCTCAAGCTGCTATGGCTCTAGATTTTGTAAAGACAGGGAACATTTGTCTACATAGGTTAAAGACTGAGTATAACAATGTTTTCATCGGTACCAGTGAATGTGAACACAATTTCTTAATTCTTGGAGGTTGGGGACTCAAAGGAGGAACAGATTCAGTTTTTCCTGGAATCTATTATGTGTGTGGGAATAAGGCTTACTTTAGGCTTCCTGCACGGTGGTATGGAAGTTGTTATTTTGGAATAGTATTTCCAAAGATATACCACGTAAAAAGAAACACTGGCAGCAATGAAAATACTAGTGAATTAACACGTAAGAAAAGAGCTAGTTTTTCAGAAATTGTAGGTGATATATTTGGTGCATTAATACCTTCAGTGGGAATAATTCTGAACTCAAGGAAGATATGTAAATTATCGACAGTGGTTGATCGTTTATCAACTGACACTGCTGGAGGATTTCTAATGATTAATGCGGAGATGGTTGCGATTAGATCTATGGTAATGCAAAATCGACTTGCTCTTGATATTATATTGGCAAAAGAGGGCGGAGTCTGTAAATTATTGAAGACGAAACACTGTTGCACTTACATACCTGATAAAAGTGCAGAAATTGGAACGGATATATACAAAATATAACAACTTGAGAAGGAACTGAAACCACTGGAAGTTGATAGTGTATGCGAAAGATTGACCAATAGTATTAGGTCAATTGGTACCTGGTTTGCTAATATAGGAAAAGGGCTTATAGGTCAAATATTAGTACCCTTAGCAGGAATAGCAATAATAGTACTGTCAATAACAATATGGTGCAAATGTTGTAGAAAGAATGAATCGTATAATGTGACAGGAAAAGGAAAGAAGAGAAAGTTTGATGAAATCGAACTTGAAGATTTAAGAAGTGAATTATACAAGAAACTGAAAGGAGATGTGAAAAATAGAAAGTGTAAAAATGAAAGTGAAACTATATTATGCTAAAAGTTGGCATCTGGTTGTGGGTAGTAATTGATGGCTCAGAAACGCCATCAGAGAGGGGATTGATGGAGCAAGGACTCACAAATGAGACTTGCTCGGATGCAATCTTCTCAAAAGTATTAATATTAAACTTGTATTGTTTGTACTAATAACTGCACACACAAATATAAGTAGCAAGGAAGCTTGCTTATGTGTTTTAACTAACAAGTAACGCTTGTCTATTCTAAAATGGCCGCTAAAACGCAGGAACTTTACTGCGCATGTCTCAATCATATCACGTGGTATGACGTCTTTCTTGCTTGGTGGGAAACTCTTGCTTCTGCGCAGTGTGCATTAAAATGGCTGCTTCATGTTTTCACATGCTACAGCTTGCTCTTGTGTTATAATTAAACTGTGGTATTCTAACGCTACTAATGCGGGATAGAATTTATAAATAAATGGGAATAGAGTAGAAAGAGTGGGTATTCAGTGAAACATTTTATTTGTGATTTTAATATTTTCTTCTTTGACTTTTATTAGTTCGTAAATTGGGCCTGGGGTTTGGTGAACTGAAAACTCGTGTGATAATGGTTCTGCGCATGCTCCCTGAAGGCTGCCTAGAGAGAGAAAAGGATGAAGTCAACCTGGACGTCGTCCAAGGCCGTGACCTGATGGCCAATATTGCTGTACCCATGAATGTCCCCACTAATATGCAACAATGTACCTGAAGAATGTATAAACTTTGTCGTGAGACAGGTGGGAAATAAAGCAAATGTATTAAAAGTGATGGGCGGTATTTTAAAACAAAGGGCTTTAAGAAAAATGAATTAAATCAATATGGTGTGAGGATCAACCCCCTGTCCCTGTCCAATCAGAAGTAGTGGCCCCATAATTCTGCAACATTAAGGGGAGGTACATGGGCGTAGAAGGGTATAATAGATATAGAATTAGCTAATTAGTTAGCATTGGCATTAGCAATAGCGCAGCACACGGACTAGAAGGCAGAGGCAGAAGCTCCAGACGTACAAGCTGATCGATTGCAGACTGAACCGCTGTCCAGAGAGGTCCTGAGGTGGGGGCGGCGGAGTACCTTAGAAGGAAGACACAGGAGAATTCGAGGAGAAGCGAAGTACCAGAGAGGGGAACGACGCAGGCGTCGTTGATAGAGAGGTCACCGGTCCTGTCCTGATCCGGGAGGAGGTATTTGCTCTTCATCCTTCCAGGGTCCTATCTTATCCAACTCCTTGGCCAAGGGGTTTGGTCCTCGCACATTAGGTAAATATAAATGCAAACCTTAGTTGCGCTGCTGTCTCTATCTTCTCCTTTCCTAGGGACCGTCATTGATCGATAATTGATATTATGCTTCATCCTTGATATGTGATTAAGTATTGTGTGGTTCTGTATTTTACTCTGCTAAATCTTTAGATAAACATTTTAAAACTTCCTGACTCAGTGATTATTTCAGGATTATGAATTGTAATGAACGTCACTCATTTTAAACTTCCCAATTAGCAAAGGATTCATTGGTAAGGCATTACTCTTCAATCAGAAAAGTAAGTGGTAGCAGGGATTTTGATAAAGAGTACAACTGACCCACCAGCGGAAAATTGCTAGCGTAGTATGAATGTATGGGCCCAAGTGAGTATTTTGTGTATGAATGCTCGTTGCTAGTAACCCGCTGGATCACTGCCATGGTGCTTTTTCGAGACTGTACCAATGAAGTAGTTGCTGGAAAACAAGCTGTCTCTTCTGTAGGCATAAACAAATGAAGCTGCAAATTTATAACCAAACTGCCTTGCCAACGTGTGCAAAATCATTACAAGCCATCAACACGTCCCAGTCTACCAGAAAGTTTCAAATTGGCTGAGGACATGGATTTTCTACCTGATGCTGTGGTTCACAAGCTGATTTAACTGAATTTTTCATATCGCTTATTCGGTGCGGACTGAAGGATGAAGAAAAGTCAATTCCTCCGTGGGCTGGAATTCATGATCTGATCTCCCAGAATACCGTCCCACTGAAGAAGGTTGGGTTTTTACCAGTAATATCATCTCTAATCCCAAACTACGCAACAGTATACACAGCTTAAAAAAAATTCCAAAATGTGCATGCTCAGTTTGAAGACCAGCCTATCCCGCCAAATTTCTGCGATGAAGGTTTTTTCCGTATTGTAGCTGACATTTTTATGAGCAATCCAGTAGAATTTGATAATCTTTATCCAATGATGGGCATTTTCAACATGACAAAAGTAGTGTTGCGGTGTACAGGAAGTTATCTCAGTGGATGTGGCATAGCCGATGAACTTATTGAGGCTGAAATCTTTGGAAGCAACACTGTCATTAATAGGAGGGCAAGATGGCGCCTGTGTAGGACGCAGGCTCGCGTCGCTCCCGACCTTGATTCCCCCAGCGCGAAGGAAACTTTTTTTTGCAAGTGGCTCAGACGCGGCACACCGGGAGCTCCTCATCAGTTGCAGCAGATCCAGCGGAGGTGGCAGGTGCCGGTCGGTGGCACCTTTAAAGATTTCTGCCCGTGTACTCGGCTTCTGCTTTCTCTGCTCCGGGGTTGTCTCGGAGCCGATACATTTTGCAAAATGCCCGGCCGCAGGACATGGAAGACCGGATCTGCTGCAGGCTTAACAAGTGGACCCCCTCCCTCCTCAATGGACTGTGGTAAGGGGGCGAGGGTGGCAGAAACCAGGAGGGGGCTCTTGAAAAGGGTAACCCCAAACCCAGTGCTTTGGGAAGCGAGGCTAGGACCCAGCTGGGGAAATCTAGCGCTGCTGGGGAAGTTAAAGGGCCCCAACCCCTAATCTCAACGTTGTTTTCTGGCAATCGCAAAGTCCCTCCCATGGTTCAAGGACTTGGTAAGGGGCATGGGGTGAATTCGGCCGGCATGCAGGCTGAGGGAAATGTGGATTCCCCCCCTCCGGAGCAACAGAATATCACAGTGGCACTGAACAACCCCAACCCACCTCAGAGTGAGACATCATTTCGAGCAGATGATCCCAAAATCTCTTCCATGACCAATGAAGGGACTAGAGCAGATGCAGCACCAATCCTGGTTGCCCAAGAAAGCACTACTGGGGACGTCCCCAATGAAGAGAGCAACAAGGAGGGCCAGGGATATGATCGGGACAATCAGCTACCACTGAGCGATGGGTATAGGGAAGTTTGTTGTACTACCCAGTCTGCAACTGCAGCTCAACAGGAGACTTGCACAGAAGAGACCCCCGGGACTGCTTTGGAAAAAGTATGAGAGCTGGGGAGGGTTGTAAGCCAGTTACCCCTGACACGCACAGCGAAGTCTCCCGAAGCCGGGGACACATTTTTCTCATTTACGGACGACTCAGATCTTTCCAATATGGAGGAGTCATCTTCTTCTGTAACAGACGGGCCAGTCTCCGACTCTTCCTCCAGTCATGCTCTGGAAGATATCACCTGCGCAACCCAATGTAAAGTGTCTGGGAGAGCCTCTCAGGGGAAGAAAAAAGAGGAATAAGAAAAGGGGAGCCGGTGCTGAAGCCTCCAAAGGCAGTAGTGGGGACGACTCCACGGGTAATCTTCAATGGGACTACTCTACAACTCGGCTGGTTTTCTCAGGAGAGGAATGTGAAAGATCTTCAAAAGAACACACTGCTGAAGCTTCTAGGTCACACCTGCAACCTTCCACCTTGGAGGGGTCTCTGGTGACTATTCTCCAAACTGTAAAGCAGGTCCAGGAAGAAGTCAGGAGCTCAAGTCATCGAGCAAGGCTTGCCTCGAAAAAACTGCATGGGACCGTTAAAAAAATCAATAAAACCTGCTCAGACATCGCTTGCAGAATGACAATGGTCGAGGAGTGAACTGAACACCTGGAATCTGAAGGCAAGGCATTAAAGCTGCAGGAATCATCGCAGGCAGCAACGATGGCCGATGCCCTCTGGAAGCTGGAAGACTATGAAAATAGGCAGAGGCGCAACAACTTGAGAGTCCTGGGAATACCAGAGGGAGTTGAAGGGTGCCCACAGGTTCCCCCTATCGCTAAAGAAATCCCGACCTAATGAAGCAGTGAGGCCCAGGACGATTCTGGTCTACTTTTGAACTTCCTGCTGCGCCAAGACATTTTCGAGCAAGCACGTCCTAACGCAAAGAAGGATTTTGGGGGCATCTCTTTTTTGTAAGGCCAGACTTTGCCCATGCCACTGTAGAGAGGCGATGGCGGATGCAGCAGCTGTTCAATCCTTTCCAGCAATTAGGAGCAAAAGTCTATCTCCAAAATCCTGCCTGTCTGAAAGTGATTTACCAAGGACAAACGCATAACTTTACCTCTGAGATTGCGGCTCAGGAGTATTTGAAAGAAGTTGGTGGGGGGAAAACAATTAATGTATAGCCCATGTAATGTTTAGTTGCTGCCGCTGCTCCCTTTCGCCTGATTGATATTAGGTTGTGATTTCTCAGCTGGGTGGAAACACTATTGGGGCTTAAAGATTAACTTAGTTCTATCTGCAGCGGTTATGTAGGATGATAGTCTGATGTTTTCCTTATGGGGGACTGCGGGTTGGGAGTGACGGGGTATGTACACTTCCACAGGCACCATCATTCAGGCCTTTTGCCTGATTGCTCATTGGTGGGGGGGAGGAGGGACGGGATTCTGGGAGGGGGGATATTGGTGGTGGGATTGGGTGGGAGCTACACTGGGGGACAAATGGGTACACAAAACTATAAGTGGAGGTGGTGAATTTATGGACAGGAAGATATTAGTGGGCGATCAGTGTCAGATGTTAAATGAGATATCGGAAAGGCTATTTAGGAAGCTGGGGCAATGAGTAAATTAAGAATTGCCTCGGTGAACATCTTTGGCCTCAATGATAAGAAAAAGAGGGCAAAGGTGGCCTTGGAATTGCAAGCTTTAGAGGCAGATATAATATACCTTCAAGAGACCCATATAGAGGGAGCACAATTGCCTTTATTGGACACTCTGGGCTTTATTCTGGTTGCGGGCATGCGTCAAAGTACGCGGACCTGTGGGGTTGCAATCTTGGCTAAAAAGGATTTTATTCAGTTTTTTACACATGTCTGTACTGATCAACTGGGGAGATGGGTTATTTCAGAGTTTTGGTCAACTGCCTGTACGTTTACGCTGTGTTCTGTAAATGGCCCAATTCTGGATGATGCAGGGTTGTATGACTGGCTGACTAACGAAATGGTGTCTTGGCCGTCCCCTATTGTTTTATGCGGAGACTTAAACATCAATTAACCTAATAGCTGGTCTTGCGAGGAGCAGTATAAATATAGCGGAGGAAGCCTAGGGTATTCCAGTCTTTAAAAATCTCTGGAATGATCACACCCTGATGGATGTGGCAGATCAGGAGACCAACTGAACATGGCTTTACCTTCTTTTCCTCTCCCACCAGACACATGCCCGCCTAGATTTTATTTTGGTCTCACACTCTATGATTTAAGAGTGTGACATTGAAATTTTCCCCGGGTCATGTCTGATCATAACTCCTTAGTTTTAGTAATCAAACAGGGTGGGTCTCGCAAAAAGGGCAGTAAATGGAGTTTTGAGCGGGCATTATTAGTTAATAACGAGTATCTTACCCATATGAGGACATGGATTGCGACCTTCCTCAGAGAAAACCTGGGTAGTACTTCCCTGGAAATCGTTTGGCATACATTGAAAGCAGGGATTCACGGGGAAACCCTGCAGTTTACGCTAAATAGGGTAAAGAAGGAAAAGCAAAAAATGCGGGAGTTACACGCCACACTAGCGCTGGAAGAAAAAAAATTTATAGCTGCTACACAACAGGGGGGTGATGTCCAAGAGGCCCAGATGGGGGTTATGATCGCTAAAGCAGCCATAAATGACATCACGATAGCCAAGGCAGCAGCTAAATTTCTAGTTCATAGGGAACAAGCCTATGAATATGGAGACGTAGTCGGCCGTACACTTGCTATAAGGACTAGGCAAAAGAGTGGCCAGAATGCAGTTAGGGAGATAAGGGATCCTTTTCAGGGCATTATCTCTGACCCAGTAGGAATAAGATCAGCATTTAAAAGATTTTATCAGACATTGTATTCGGACACCGGGAAGGGAGAGTATGATGACGCCTGTTGTTACTTAGATCTATCTGTATTTCCTAGATTTGATGCAGAAGACCAGGCAGATCTAGAAGGTGCCCCTCCATGGGAAGAGATTTTAACAGCGATCTTGTTACTGGCTTCAGAGAAGGAAGCTGGTGACGATGGTATTCCTGTGGAATTTTACAGAGTATTTGCACCAGAACTTAGAGATTGCCTTATGGGACTGTTCACGTATGTATTTGAAGGCATTAGACCTCCCCCTTCATGGTCGCAAGCTAAGATCGTGGTTTTCCCAAAGAAGAACAAACCCGCAAGTGAGCTCGGCTCATATAGACCTATTATGCTAATTAATGGGGACTCTAAAATTTATGCTAAAATATTAGCCTCCTGCTTGTCCCCTATCATCAGCAAGGTAGTAACCGGGCGGCAACATGGGTTTATTCCGGGAAGAGGCACCACGGACCATATTAGACGGGTAATCACATTGTTTGATGCTGCCCAGAAGACCCTATGGCCCTGATTCTACTAGATGCAGAGAAGGCTTTTGATAGGGTCTCCTGGGACTACCTGTGGACTGTGCTGGAAAAAGTAAATATAGGTCCTGAATTCCGGCAAGCACTTAAGGCACTATATTTTAAACCAGAGGCTAGAGTTTTTGTTGTGGGGGAACTCTCGGAGTCATTTGCGATTTCAACAGGGACCAGGCAGGGTTGTCCCTGCTCCCCGCTATTGTTCTCCCTCTATATAGGCCCTTTTATCCCTTTTATCCGTAGGCTCGAGGCTAATGTGAAGATTCCCCCCATGGTATATAACGGCTGGGATACCAAAACGCTCACCTACGCCGATGATGTCACCTTAGTCACGCCTGAACCTGCTACAGCAATTGTCGAGATCGAGAAAGAAGCTGCGGAATTTGGACGGATTTCGGGCTACTCCCTGAATAAGGACAAAACAGTAATCCTGGTGCATAATCAGCTATCCTTGCAAGATCCACGGGTAGCAACGAGTGCAAGTTGCCTGGGAGTCGCCATCACCCCTGATCTGGATTGTGTCATTAGGGACAATCTTGAACCTTTGCTTGAAAAATCCAAGAAAGATTTCAAAGGTTGAATAATCTGCACCTATCCCTGGCAGGTCGATGCAACGTTATTAAAATATTTTTTTCCCCCAAAATTCTTTATTTTTTTGTGCCATCCCCTTAGAGATTGGGAATTTGTGGTTTAAAAAACTGGATGAAATTATATCTCGTTTTGTGTGGTCCTACGGTAAACCAAGGCGAGACTTGAAATTCTTGACACTCCCTAAAGATCGTGGAGGCTGGGGACTCCCAAATTTAAAAATATATTATTGGGCTACAGTTTTACAGAATCTCGGACCCCTATTACTTGAAAAAACGCCCCGGCAATTTGGAGCTGATTACTTCCCTTCCCCTTATGGATTATTGGTAGGTGATGGGGCGTGGGGGAACTTTTTTTTTTGTTGTGTTTTTTTGTTGTTTTTGAAAACCTTTATTAAGGGTGTAAGATGTCATCCACAGCAGAATGCCTACATCCCTAAAAGGGCCAGCACAGCAAGGCAATGTGTGAATATCTTGCTACAGAGGGGTGGGGGTTAACACAGCAAGCCGCCTACAACCACATCGGGCCGGCCACGTCAGATGGCAGGAGGAGCATTGGAGGATCATATATATCACTGTACGCTCGCGATTTTGAACAACATCTTACAAAAAAGGATATAGCGTTTCCACTCTCGTGTGTCGTGTACTGTAGACAGGGTTTATTTGGTATGGCGTGGTCTATGCATGGGACGGTGGAGTAATGTGTCTGGGTGACCCAGCGCCAACTATGCGAGGCGTGTACCGCTCTGGGTGGGGGATCGTTCCTCTTTAATGCACCTTAGCTGTTGGGGTGACATGGGGGACGACGCGGGGGTTGTGTGATCGGTGATCTCCAGTAGGTATGTCTGCAGAGGTGCCCAGATATCTCGTGGCCTGGAGGAGGGGGGTAGTAGTTCTGCGTATATGTGTAGTTGTTCTTGGCAGTAGGTAAGGTCTCGAAGCCAGTCCTTGAATTTCGGTGCTCTCCCTCTGCCCCATCTGCAAGCAACCCTTCTCTTAGCTAGGAGGAGCGCAAGAGATGTGTATTTCCGGATTTTTGCAGCTAGGGGAGCAGTGTAGCCTAGGAGTGCAGTCAGGGGATCGTCTGGAATGTGTAGACCCGTCATTTGGTCCAACGCTACAAGGACCTCCGTCCAGAAGCGACGGACGGGGGGGGCAGTCCCAAGCTGTGTGTAGAAAGTCGGCCCCTGCATGTCCACACCGATCACATCTGTCACTCTCCCGAAGTCGCAACCGGTGTAAGCGCGCTGGTGTGTAATAGAGACGATGAACAAATTTGTAATGGAGGATGCGAAATTTGCTATTGGCAGAGATTTCTCCCGTTTGTCTACAACAAAAGGACCATTGGTCATCAGTCAGAGGACGGCCCATTTCTGTTTCCCATTTGGCCTTTGCTAACGGGGGTTCATATTCTCTATCTTTCTGTACTGTGCGATATAATAGTGATATGACATGGGAAGGGGCAGGTTGTTGTAGAATGGCGTGCAAGGGGGTCATGAGGGGGGGTTCTTGAGGATAACTGGGAGTGAGTGTTTTCACATCTTGGCGCAGTCTAATATAATACAATCTCTCTAGGGGGGAAGGGGTTATGGGGCCAAAGAATTCGTCACTCGTGCGGAATTTGTTCTTTACGTATAGCTGCCCCCAGGTTTGTATGGACAGTTTGCGAAGGAGTTTGCGGCAGCCACCCTCTTGTGTGACCGGGATATCTTGTCTGCTGGCAAGGGGCAGAAGGGGGGAATATAGTAGGTCGCTTCGTGTGAGATTCGCTAAGTCGCGCCAGGCACTGGTGGTACATTGAACGGTAGTGGAAGCAAGGTGCCGTGGGACTGCAGGTGCTCAAATATGCAGTGCTGGGAGTGGGGTTCATATATCCATCTTCAATTGCCAGGTGTGGCATATAGGGGGGAGGGTGTATCCAATAGGTTGCAAAGTGGGCTTGGGCGCAGCTAAAATATAGTTCTAAGTCTGGTATCTCAAATCCGCCTTCACTGAAGGGGCGTGTAAGGATGTTCCAGCGTAACCGTGCCTGCTTCCCTCCCCACGTAAGCCTAATGAGTTGGCTCTTGAGGGTCGAGAAAAAATGGCGGCCGGGGGCGTAGGGAATATTTGCGAACAAATATAACAGCTTGGGCAGTATTACCATTTTAATAAGGGCGGATCTGCCTGCCATGGATAGAGGCAATGCGATCCACCGTGTGATCTTATCCGTCGGTGAGCTTAGAGCACATCCATAGTTCGCCCTCAGTAGTTCTTCTCGATTGCGGGAGATTACTATGCCTAGGTAAGTGAGCGTGTCTGCGCACCATTTTAGGGGGTAGTCTGGTGTAAAGCTGGGAGTGGAATCAGTGAGGGGATAAATTTGAGATTTTCCCCAGTTAATATTAACCCCGGAAAGACGTCCGAAAAGGATGAACAGTCTGAGGATAGGATTCAGGCTCTCTACCTGATTCCGCAGATATAGGGTAATGTCATCCGCATAGAGAGAAATTAGAATTTGTCTTTCTGGGTAAATAATAGCATATTCTCGGAAATGTTGGCATAACTTAGCCTCCAAGGGTTCAATAGCTAGGGCGAATAAAAGGGGGGACAATGGGCACCCCTGTCTAGTGCCTCTGGCTATAGGGAAAGATGCCGATCGCTTGCCGTTGATCAACACTGTAGCTTTCAGGTTTGTATATAGCAGGTTTATCCAGGCTAGGAATGGGAGAGGAAATCCCATGCGTTGCAAGACGAAGGCTAGATAGTCCCATTCCAGGGAATCAAATGCCTTGGTGGCATCTAGAAAGATGGCGGCGGCGTTTAGATCGGGGTCTATATCGTGGAGGATTGCAAAGAGGGTGCGCAAATTGTGGGAAGTGCTTCTGGTCGGTACAAATCCTGACTGATCGGGGAGGACCAGGACGGGCATGAGGGGGCTTATTCGATTGGCGATTAACTTGGCTAAGATCTTGGCGTCTACGTTAATGAGGGACAGGGGCCTATACGAATCTACTTGTGACGTTGGTTGTCCCGGTTTAGGCAGGGAGATGATTAGCGCTTCACGCATTGATTGAGGTAGAATGCCCGTTTCCCGCGCTTCCTCAAGTACGTGACGCAGGGCAGGAATAAGGAGATGTCGGAATGCTTTGTAAAATTCGGCCGGGAGGCCATCGGGACCCGGGGCCTTGCCAGAATGCAATTGCATTTTTGCAGAAACTATTTCCTCGTCCTCGTGATGTGCTAGGAGGAGTTCTCTCTGACCATCCCCCAGCCAAGCGATAGCGATATCTTCAAAGAAGGGGGTAAAATCTACTGTTTGTTTTCTATGAGTTTTATACAATTGTTTGTAAAATTGTTGGAAGATATCTACTATGTCAGCGGTATTTCTATGTATCTGCCCATCCTCGCTCTCTATCTCCAATATAGTATTAGCAAATAGAGGGGGGTGAACCACTGAGGCTAGTGCCTTTCCTGGCCTCTCTCCCTCACCGTAGCGGCGTACTTGATGGTACTTCCCTCTAAACTTACACTCCCTTTCTGCTGTTTCTTGGTATTCTGTGAGGAGGTCCCGCAGCTGCGATTTCTGCGCAGGTGTGGGTGAGGTTCCTAGCATCTGTTCCGTGTTTTTAATGTTGCATTCCAATTTCTGCAGCGTATTGCGAATATCCCTTAATACTCCACCGCTTTTGGCTATACAGATGCCTCGTATGGTGCCCTTAAAGGCCTCCCATACCATAGAGTATTGTGGAACCAAGGTGTCGTTCCGAGGGAAAAAATCCGTTATTTCTTGCTCAAGGTCATTTTTAAATACAGAGTCTAGTAACAATTGGGGGTTGAGCCGCCCGGAGATGTAGGGTGAGTCCTCATTAGGTGGCGTAAGAGAAAGGAGGACGGGTGAATGGTCCGAATAAGTACGGGGGAGGTGAGAGGCATGTGTCAACCAAGTTGCCAGTCCTTTATCTATGAGCCAGCTATTGATACGGGACCAGGAGGAGTGAACAGTGGAGTAGCAAGTCCCTTCTCGGGTTTGTGGGTGAAGGATCCTCCAGGCGTCTGTGAGGTCATTTTCCTCTAGAATATTTTGGAGGGTCGCCTGCGCATTGGAATAGTGACGAGGCTGTGGATGTGATCTGTCTAAGACCGGGTTTATAGTCACGTTGAAATCTCCTCCACATACCAGGTGTGTAGAGCCTATATCCATGATTTTACCCCAGAGGATGCGGAAAAATTCCGGGTCATCAGTGTTGGGCCCATAGCAGGAAACAAGTGTGATGGACTGCGCGGAGAGTCTACCCCAAAGGATGCTATACCTGCCCTGTGGATCCACATAAGAGCCAATGGGGGTGTAGGGGAGCGTGCGTTTCACCAAAATGAGGTTACCTCGGGCGTATGATGAGTAGGATGAAAAGCATTTACTGGTGGCCCAGCGGGCTGCAAATGTGGGGGGCGGGGTGGGAGCAAGGTGTGTTTCCTGAAGCATGGCGCAGTGGACGTTGTGACGTTCGAGATACGAAAGGATGTGTCGGCGTTTGAGGGTCCCACAACCCTCTGATGTTCCAGGTCAGAAAATTATAATGTAGGGACGCAGGACGTGACTCCATTTGCCTTATGTCTACCATGTAAAGGAGGAGAGTCTAGTATACAATCTAGGTCTACGTCATGAGCAGAGCTGTGCAAGGTGAAACAATAGAACTTGTCATAAAAACTTTTCCCATACCCTCCCCCTCCCACATCAGTGACCCAATCTCGCCGTGTCCCCTCCCTCCCCCCTCCCAAAAAGAAACCATTGCCATCTCCCCAACAGGGGGCGGAGGGGTCAACAATTGAACCATTTACTGTGTGAAGTACTTAGGGTTCACCTGTCGGGTGGCTTCTAGAGGGCAGTCAAGTCCTCCTCGTCTAGACGAGGGCGCTCGGGCAATAGTGTGGAAGTTCATCTTGGCATTATTTGAAGAGCAGTGCTGTAAGTAGAAAAGTAGTCTAGCTGGGCGCTGCCTCTCCAACACGACGCAGTGTTTAAAGAGTTCAGTGTAAAGATGCGTGGTCGAAGACACAGCGTCATAGGTCGGGCAGTGGTCCCCCTGTGTCAGCGAGCACAGCTTAAGGAAAAAGAGAGTGGCCTGTGGATAGGCAGTTGTGAGATTAGTCCAGTGTTTGTGCTGCTATTCCCTCAGTGCTCAGGGACAGCAGTGTTCCCTCCGGTCCTTTTGTGAGGGGCATGTGGTGGCCACACCTTATCTGACAGTCCTTGGGTCATAAGCGAAGTGCTGTGGGCCAGTCCGGCGCCTGTTCGTCAGCCAATGGGGGGGATACTCCCATGTAAGAAATCTAAGTGTGTTACGGAATAGGATGGGGAGAGTTCTCCTTGTGTCTCATTCGACATCCGATGTGTGTCCACTATCTGCGGGACGGTGTGTCAGGGAAAGTTGGCCTGCGGATGCTTTTGGTAGAGTTTTCAGGAAGTCCTGAGCGTGTTGTGGGTTCGTAAAAAAGTGATGTTTTCCCTGATGTGTTACTTTGAGGCGGGCCGGGAATAGCATGGCATAGGGCAGATTAAGCTGTTGCAGTTTTTTCTTCACCTGCAAGAATTTACGTCGTTGGTCTTGGACGGTCATGGTGAAGTCAGGATATATTGATATCTCCATGAATTCATACTTAAGTGATCCTTGTTCTCTTGAAAGACGGAGGGCAGCATCCCTATCCCGGTAGTTAAGCAACTTGGCGATTATGGGCCTGGGAGGAGTGCCAGGGGCCGGTCGGTTTGCCAGCGAGCGGTGTGCGCGTTCAACAATCAGGACTTGTGAAAAAGCGTCACTGCCGAAGAGTGCAATGAGGAGTCTCTCAACATATTCCTCCATCTTGCTAGTGGCTGTCGATTCCGGTATCCCAAGGATTCTGAGGTTGTTTATCCTCGAACAAGATTCCAAATCCTCGTTTTTGGCAGCTACTACCTTCAAGACCCTCTCCATCTCAAGGGTACGGCTGGTGGTAGCGTTGGTTGTGTCCTCCAAGTCCGAGATACGTCGCTCCGCTTCAACTAGGCGGTCGTCATGTTTCTCCACTCGTTGCGTGAGTCCTTCTAGCTTGGTATTCATGGAATCCATTTTGGACTCGATGGAGGTTAAGCTCGTCTGCATCACCAGCAGTAACTCCTTGAGATCCGCGGTTGAGGGGGCCTGAGCGTCCTGGTGGTCCTCGTCCGGGTCCGTCTGGGATCGGGACGTTTTGCGGGTGTCAAAGTTGAGTTTTGGCTGCCTTCCGTCCGGTTTTCCCATGGCTGCAAATCGGAGGGTCAATGAACCGCTGTATTCGGAGGAGTATTATTTAAGGCTTTGGTAGTACGCCCCGTCCATGTTCCGAAGCACGGGACACCGTCTGGATGGGTAGGGAGTCTGTGACAGCAGGGGTCGATAACGTCCGAAAAGGCAGACCCTCACGTTGTCATGCAGTGCTCAGAGGATTAAAGGACTTATGTCTGGGGCCAGCAGTTTCTCTCGGGGGTTGCGTCGCCGCTCTAATCCCCTCTCCCTCCGGGCGCTGGCGGCGAATAGTGTTGGACGCAGAGGCAGGGCAGCTTTGTCCCACTTTCTTCACGTAGCCCTTAGCGCCAATACTGCAAGATCGTGTGTCAGCTCAGAGTCTGGGATGCGTGCATGGAGCCTTTCAGTCCCCCCGCGTAGTCAGGCCTCGTGGCTAGGGGTCCCTCAGCGTATTGGTCGATGGGCATCGAGCCGCCCCATCCCTGCACGCTGTGTGCCCTTTATAGCTGCTATGTGGGGCTCACTGGTCCGGTAGGTCCATGCAGTAGCTGCCTTCCGTCCCCTGGCCTTTGGGAGCTATCAGGGGGAAACCCAATCCCCAACAGGGGGTCTCCTGGGCGTGCGGTCAGTGGCGAAGGGCAGGGAGGCCAGAGCACGGTTCTCCAAACGAGGGTGCAATGCGTTCTCAGATCGCGCTGTATTTTTAAAAACCCAGGCGTAGCCCTCTCCTACCTCATAGATGGCTGCAGGCGGGTCGTGGATGGTACTCACATGGGCCTCCAGGCCGCAGTCAGCGCCTCCGGGAGGGTCGGCGTCCCCCACCCCCCGCAGGGTCGGATCCACCACACCGGGTAGCGGGACCGCGCAGACCTCCCAGCGGTCCCGCGACGATAAGCGGGGGGGCCGCAGCTCCGTCTCGATCCGCCCACCGCCGGTGCAGAGGTGCCCCGCCGATCCTCCGCTCCGCCCCAGTCACTCGCAGCTGGTCACCGGGCCGCGTCGGAGGCCTCGAGCCCCCTCCCCCAGCGGGGGCGGTGGCGGTTCCCGCAGCCGGCAGCAGAGAAGAACCAGCAGGGGCGGCGGCCGTGCCCATCTGGCGACCGGAGAACAGCGGTCCCTCAGGTCGCGGATTCAGCATCTCCCCGCCTCAGGGGTCCGCAGCTCTCAGCCCAAGTCCCGTGAAGGCTAGTCCGCCATCTTCGTTCCGCTCCGCCAGGCAGGGGGTAAGCTTGTTTTTCTCCGCGTTCAAGGCAAACTCTGTATTTCTGTGCAGTGCGGCAGGTTCTCCCAAATGTCACCCTTCAGATTCCGCCATTTGCTCGTGAATCTGGCGAGAGATGTGATGGATATTTTATCGATATTGGCCCGAGCCGCAAGAGCCTCACAGAAGTGCGGCCATCTTGCTTGGCGCCCTCTAGCGCCCCCCAGGGCGTGGGGGAACTTATGGAGACAAATCGAGTTGAACTACTTCAAGCGTGTTCGCTTTAAGACTTTACTGAATGCCTTCAAAATCTGGTCAATAGTTTGCAAATTAATGGGTTTGGTTCGAGTTAATTTTTATACCCCTCTAGAGGACAATTCTTTTCTCCCAGGAATCTTTGGGGACCCATATATTTTACGCAGGGCCAAAACTGGCTTAAATAAGTTGGGCCTTTTTTACTCCACTGTTGGTTTGAAATCATTTCAAGAGATCAGAGACAAATTTGGCCTTAGTCATAAGGACTTCTTTAAGTTTTTACAAATCAGGGATTTTCTTTATCGTAAGGCTGGAGGGGCGATCGGATTCTAAAAGTGCGATCTGGCTGACGCCTTGCTAGCCAGTTGCAAACCTTCAATTGGTTTAATCTATTCCCTGCTTATCAAACATATGAAGGACGACATGGACAAACAGGCTTTGAGATGGCAAGAACAGCTGGCCATTTAAGACGCCTGCTTTTGGGAATCTTTTTCTCTGGCTCAGTCAGCTTTTTTATCCTCCAAATTACAAGTGCAGTATTATAAAATGTGTTTTAATCTTTACTATACTCCCAGCAGGATTATCAAATGGGGGGACGGTAAAGGTACCAGATGCCCTAGATGTCCATTGAGGGGCGCTGATATAGTGCACATTTTTGCTACCTGCCTGTCCCTATCTCTCATAAAATCCCAGATCACTGATTTCTTTTCCAACAAATTAAATATCCAGGTATCCCTAACCCCAGCTGTGATTCTCCTGGGAGTGTCTGAAACTGAGAGACCGGCAAGCGGTAGAGGGTTGGTCTTCATTACCATGACCATTTTTCGCTTATGTATCGCCTCGGCTTGGTTAGACAGTAATCCACCAGTGTTCCAACAATGGCTAGCCAGGGTGTTGGCAACCTGTAATCTAGAAAAGACAATCTTCCTATAGAAAGGGATTCGGAGTAAGAGGAAGGGCCTTAGGAGATGGGGTCCGCTACTGGACTGGATAGAATCAAGGAGTTATTGATGTTAGGCATGTTGCACTTTATTCTGGTATTTATAAGGATTCTATGCACTTTGTCTGTCCTTATTGGACTTGTTTACATCTTCTTCTTTGTTTCTGTCTTTTGTCTCTTTTTTCCTCCTGTTTCACCTTCCATTCCTTTCTCTCCCTGCGGTGTATTAATTTGTATGGACTGAATGAGTTTGATCTGTAGCAAGTCCTGTACCACCGATTAAATAGTGTCATTTAAATGTGTAGCTGGGGTGGGTGGGTGGTTTTTATTGGGATAAAATGATGTATTTTTTTCT
The DNA here is from genome assembly GCA_963921515.1 of Calotriton arnoldi. Lineage (NCBI taxonomy): Eukaryota > Metazoa > Chordata > Amphibia > Caudata > Salamandridae > Calotriton > Calotriton arnoldi. The sequence continues at coordinate 133,144 of CAWUFW010007842.1, forward strand.
CATATCGTGTATTATGTGACTATTACTGACAATAAAAATAATAAAAATTAAAAATAAAGGAAGCAACACTGTCCAGTCTGTATTGAGCGGAACTCATTAGGTTTGTTTGTTACAAGGTATGATCATCATATCTGAGGCTATAGAAACATTGGATTGGAATGCTTCTGGAACAAAAATGAGAAATTCGGTTTTGCATATCGTATCTCAGAAGTGAACAAGGCACAGGGTTCACTTAATTCAAAAGACATAATGCAAAGCCAGGCAATATTCAATACACTCAGTTCAAAATCAGAAAACCTGAAAGCCAAGTTTGTCGAGTTTGTTAAAGAATGTGAAGAAAAATCAGAACTTTGCAAGTACTGGGGAAATGTTTTTACACATGATAGCTTTAGTGAAAAACTTGGTACGTGCAGATCAAGAAGGTGTTTGGGAGCTGCACGTGAAGACTGTGGAGTCACTGATTACTGTATTTTGTGAATTTGATTGCATAAACTACCTGAGATATGGGTCCTGGTATTTGGAAAGAGTGAGGAAGCTAGAGGTGGAAAAACCATACCTCATAGAAAATTCATCCAAAGATATTTTGTGGTGAAAGACAGAGAGAGAAGGTTCAATGCTGTGGCTCTAGATATGAAACTGGAACAGACGATCCAGAGATCACAGAAAAGCTCCAAGGGAATTGTTGGTCAGACACGGAAAAGTGAATATGTTGCTCAATGGCAGCTAGTTTACCATGACGTCCTTTCTATTTGCAATGTTTTCAGAGAGATGACAAATTCAAAATTAATGGACCATCGTGAAACTGTTCATCACCATGCACTTGTGGGAAAGAAAGGGGACCGTTTTAATAAAAATGTTGACAGCCTTCTTCATTTCATGTAGCAGCAAGGAACCCCCTTTGAGATGATTCAGTCTGTGCGACTACACAACTTCGTGACCAAGCAATATGTGGATAATGATAAAAGGACACCTACTAGATGTCCTGCAACATAGATCAAAACTATTTGCAGAACTGAAGCAGGAAAGATTTGTATTGCAAGAGAAAAAGCTGTTTGACAATCTCTAAAGCTAAACTTCCATGCGTTAATTGCCATAGTAAGAATTTCGTCCAACCAGCCCCTACAAAACAGGTTACAAAAAAACAACTTTGCAAGCGCATAGAGAGATGGATGTAGTAAAAGAAAGGTGTGAATTTATCAAGGACATTCTGTCGCATGATCTTCTTCCAACAAGCACATTATCTGATGGAGATGGTGCAACCAAACCAGTGAAGCACAAACTCGTACAAGAGCTCGAAAAAAAACTTTAAGCTGAAGAATTTCAATTCGAAAAGGTGTCCTCATTGAAAACTGCTGTTGTTGTCGACTATATGTCACAATTGCAAATGGTCAAGATTTTATCCATGCAAATCTTTGGAGAGGTCGTTCAGACTGTTCTACAGCTATCAAAGTCAGTGTGCACCTTGCAAAGAACTGCACATTGTCTTTGACAGTTATCTTGAACTATCTGTCAAAGAATATGAGAGAATCAGACGAATGTCTACAAGTGGACCAATTGACCTTGCCTGCATCAAAAACTTGACACCTATAACTGTGCAACTTGATAAATTCTGGTCATCAACATCGAACAAGATGAACTTGGAGATGTTAACTCGCTAAAGCATTGCTGATGCTTCAGTGAACACTATTATTGCAAGTGGAATGATTGTCAAAGAGAAGTTGGGGGCGTGGCCAAGACACCAAGAATGGCGGACGTGTGAGCTCGGAGCTCCATCCTGGCCCGCAAAAAATCCTGTCATTAACGCGGCATCCACTGCCTTAGAGGTGCCGAAAACGATCCCCCCAAGAAACTACATTGGGGGGAACACAGCGGTGGTCCGTGTTCACCACAGAGCAGCTCAGAGGAATGGACTTGGAGCAGTGGAGCGGCGAGCGCGGCCGAGATCACGAGTGCGCTGGTCGCATGGGCTGGAGGCTGCGTCATGACCTACAACATCTCCTGAGCTCCCCACCCGAGCAGCTTGCTTCGCGACCCCCTTGGAGAGGAGGTGAGTACCCGGAGAACCAGTGGAGCAGAGGGGGGAGCAACTCCGGAAAAGCTCCAAGGTAGGCGAGGCCAGGCGCGAGGGGCGCCGGATCGGGACGGCTGCACCAACATAGAAGGGTCACCCAGCTAAGAAAGATGTTACAAAAAGAGAAAAACATAAAGAAACAGGCCTGGAGGCAGTGTCTTACCTCCTACGCTGTGTCTTCCACTGGACTCTGCCTGGGGCTGGGACAGGCACTAGAGGGCCTCGGGTGCGGCTTGGAGGCGAGAGCCTGTCTGCTGCGATGCGTCTCCCGCTGGTTCCCGTCTGCTGTTACGGCGGGTGACCGTGGCCCTTGAAAAACAGGCAGGAGACGGTGGCCTGCTCCCTGCTCTGCACCACCTACTGGGCCCCGCTAGGGGCTGCAGAGGGAGACCGCAGGCCCTCGGGCGCGCCTCCGGACAGTGGGGACCCTGGGAGAACCAACGAGCCGCACGCCGTGCAGGGCCTGACGAGGGCCGAGTGGGTCCAGGGCCCTGGGCGTGCACACACGGCAGGACGGCGCTGGAGCTGGGGAAGAGTGACCTAAACGGTGCCAGTCACAGGACCGTGACGACTTTGGGCCTGGAGGCGGACCTACGCAGCGGCCGCAGCGGCCAGAGGGTGAGGGAAAGCCAGGGGCCCAGGATTTGAAGGACGGAGGCGGCGACCTACAATTGAAGAGAGTATCGGACCCGAAGGGGGTACGGGCGTGGGTGCTGTTGGGCCCGGATGCGTTGTGCCTCTGTGTCTGACCGATCTGGACACAATAACTGGGGCCCTTCTTGTCGAAAGAAACAAGACGCACAGCGGGCCGAGCTGGGGAGAGCCCGGACCTCCCTGGAGCCGGTGGTGAGGAGTGGTCGGAGTCAGAAGATACACAATCTTTATATGGTAGTTTTCGCTAGGACCAGAGAGAAGACGCCCCGTTGGAGTATGCCTGGGAACAGGTCGAGGGTGGTGAAGATCGGCCATAAGTTTTCGCGGATGTGCCTGCTGAGGTTGAGGCAGAGGAATCGACAGAGGCCTGTGGAGAGTCGGAGACGACGCCATAAACAGACAGGCCTGACTAGGCCCCAGAAGGTGACGCAGCAGACTTCGCCCGCACCCACAGGGATGCCCGGAAATGAGGGGCAGCGGTGATCTCCGCCCATACAAAGTCAATCAAAAAACAACACTAACGGTTAGGCTTATGGGCGCACTGCACTGAGAGCGGGGACAAGCGCAATCAGAAGTGGCCCAGTCACAGGGCTGGGAGGCACCGGCGCCTCGTCAGGGCCTGGAGGATATCCTCTCACTGTGGCCCTAGTCGCAGGATCCGCTACAAAAGAGCCTACTGGAGGACAAGATGCCTAAGCCGAAGCAGAAACCGGGGGGCACCCAGCCTGCCACTAGGGAACCTTCGCCCGTGACACAAGAGAGAGGAGGTGACGAGCCCACCGACGGGGATGATTCCCTCCACTCACACCTTGACAGAGTGCTGGCGGCCATCGCGGACAGTAAAAATGCTTTACAACAAGACATTGGGCCTGTCTTGGTGGGTCTGGAACTGCTGCAAGCAGAACATCGGAAGCTGGCAGACAGAGTTCGGGAAGCGGAATCCGCAATAACCGAGCTGCAGCCGGAACACAGATCGCACGCAGCCAAGATCGATGACCTCTCCAAGAGAGTGGCAATCCTTGAACGGCGGGCAGAAGACGCAGAAGGCCGCAATCGCAGAAACAATATCAGACTCACAGGGATACCAGAGAGCGCGGAGGGACCCAACATAGTGGAATTCCTGGAGAAATGGCTGAGCTCCGTTGTGGCCCCGGAACTCCTGTCTCAGTTCTTCGCTCTGGATAGGGCGCGTAGAGTGCCAGGTCAGCCACCTGTCCTGGGGGTGTCCCCCCAGACTGGTAATTGCCAGACTTCTCCATTTTAGAGACAGGGACACGCTCCTCCGGCATTCCCGCACACATGGCCCGTATGTGAACGAAAACAGCAATGTGTCTATATTCCCGGACTTTACGGCCAGGGTGCAGGCCCGGCGGGCATCCTTTCTCGAAGCCAAAAAAGCCCTTAGGGAAGAAGGAATACAATACTCCCTAATATTCCTGGCCAAGCTGAAAATCATGCATGATGGAACCTCACACTTCTGCGACACCCCGGAAGAGGTCTGGACCTGGATGGAGGCGTATAAGAAAGGTGCGCTGCTACCTAAGAGACCACTACATACAGAGACAGGGCTACAGCCACGCAGAAGAAGACCTAAGCACGGCCGTAAAGCAACCCAAGCACGAAAGCCCACAGCCTCGCAAACCTACCAAGACAGACAGGCTGAGCTGCAGGCGGTAGTGCAAATTCTCTCGCCCATGCACCAGGGTAAAACGTCAGGGACATCAGCCGTATCTGCTGATGCATTGGCTGAATCCGGGGACTCCCTTGAATCTGACCCCCTACTGCTGGAGCTCACTCCACGATTAGCAGATGACATCGCCTAGCTGAGGCAGACCTCTGGAACACCCCCTCTGCACTGGCACATATCCTACACCCCCCGAGAATCCATGTAACAGAAAAAGGACCGCCACTGGACCCGGAAGTGGGGGCGCCACAGACTACAGATATGGACTAAAGACTGGGTACTACCGCTTGAGGGCACAACCACGTGGTGAAGCCGTGACAAGGTGCTCCTGCCCCACCCGAACCCTGCCTCCACCCCCGCCAGAAGGCTTCGCCTAGCGGTTTGAAGGCGGCGTTCTGAATTCATGTACTGTTTGGTTCGTAAGTTTGAGCGGTTAGCGGTTGCGCTGCTGCCCTTGGGTTGGGGTGTTGGGTTTTTCAAAGTTTGTATGTGCGCTCAGGTAATAAGATATAGTCGCAATAGGTTATGGCAGGAAGTTCACGATACTAGGCACATATGGCAGGCACAAACATAGGCCCTGGAGGGATAACGTTCCTCACCTGGAACGCTAGAGGCATGGGCTCACCAACGAAACGCCACAACATACTCAGCTACATTAGGTGCAGAGGGGCGCAAGTAGTCATGCTCCAAGAGACCCACCTGGCCCGCGAGGAGGGACAGCACCTCCGGCGACGCTGGAGGGGCCAACTATACGCCACATCATACTCCACCTTCTCCCGGGGGGTCCTGGTGTGGATACGCCCTGGAACCCCCTTTGATGTGATACAAACCCTAATTGATCCCGAGGGCAGATATGTGTTGATTAAGGGGAGGCTACTGGGCAAGCAGATAACGGTGGGCAGCATCTACGCCCCTAACCAAGAGCAACAACAGTTTCTTCGTAAACTCTCCAATCTGCTTGCAGGGATGGCCACACAAGACATAATATTGGGAGGGGACTATAGTTGCGTAGTAGACACCATCATGGACAGGTCTACACCACCACTATATGGTGCACTGCCAACTCCAACGTGAAAGCTCTTGGAACTTGGATTAAACACTTGGATTTGGTGGACGTGTGGAGACTGCATCATGACCAGGTTAGAGACTACTCATTCTATTCCCCCTATACCACTTACATACTAGACTGGATATGTTTCTCTGCTCATCCCGTATTAGCACACACATGTCCAACTCGGAATATCTGGGACGTACACTGTCCGACCATAGCCCTTTACTCCTGGCGCTCTCCCTTACACCCGAAGCAATAGCTATTCCGACCTGGCGCCTAGACGCCAATATGCTGGATGACTCATGCTTCCGACAATCTCTGCAACTCTCCATAACTGACTACTTCTCCAACAATCAGGGAACGGCCAGCTCTTCGTTGGTGGAGTGGGACTCTTTTAAAGTGGTCATCAGGGGACACTGTATGGGAAAGACGGTGGGAGCTAGAAGGGAGATCGTGAACGAACTCCGGAAACAAGACGCTGAGATCCATGCGCTGGAACTTAGGCTGGGGCCTCCGGAGGATACTCACACGCAACTATCCCATGGCAAGAGCACCTACAATAAGGTGCTGGACAGATTGCGAACTCTGGATTGTAAGGAATATCGGAAGAAACAACACATTCAAGGCTGGAAATCAGGTAGACTGCTGGCGTGGCTGATTCAGCCAGAGACCAGGGGGTCCACCATAACCAAGCTGCAGAAAGGAGATGGCACCACGACCTATTCCCCTAAAACAATAAATACTTGTTTCCTACACTATTATAAGTCCCTATATGAGCGCCCACTGAGTATACCGGAGAATCAAATCCAGGACTATCTGGGCAAGATCCCCTTACAGACCATTGACATTGCAGCCCAGAAAGACTTTGGGGGCGCTATATATATACAAGAAATCAGAGTAGCGATTAAGGACATGGCAAAAGGAAAGACCCCAGGCCCAGATGGCCTCCCAGCCGAATTTTATGCAACATACAGCTTGCACCCTACCTTGTGAAGCAGTTTGCTGACTCATTAGACCATGGCCACTTGCCAACAACAACCAGGGAGGCCCTGGTAGAGCCTATCCCTAAGACTAAAGCAGACACCCCTAAGGTCACAGAATTCAGGCCACTATCCATGTTAAACATGGATTTCAAAATATTAAGTAAAATATTAGCCAATAGGTTGCTCCCGCACATGCGTACACTAGTTCACACAGATCAAAATGGGTTCATCCCAACCAGATCCACATCAGGCAGCCTTAGGCGTCTATACTATGTAATGTTCCATCGAGACCTCCCGAACTACCTGAACGCGGTGGTCATGGCAGTGGACCTCGAAAAAGCTTTTGACTCCCTGTGAAGGGACTTCCTGCTGAGGGTAATGCATGTCATGGGGTTGGGGGGAGGGATGGATCAAGTGGATCGAGCTACTCTACACTCTCCCACTAGCTAGAGTCAAGACTGGCGGTACAATCTCAAACCCCTATGAAATACATATAGGAACCAGACAGGGATGCCCTCTATCGCCCCTCTTATTAGCACTAACTATGGAGCCATTGGCTGTGCAGTTCAGAGCAGAGCGCAGCCGTCTCGGCCTGACACTAGACGGGAGGGGATTCATGATTTCCCTTTACGCAGATGACATCCTTCTGTACCTGCGGAATGGCGAAGGGGGGATAACAGAGGCAATCGATATTTTAAATGACTACACCATATTAACTGGACTGAAGGTGAACTGCCATAAGACACATATTTTTCCCCTGGACCCTACAGCCTCCTGCCCCCTGCCGCTCCCGATGGGCACCAAGTGGTCCCCCCAGTCTTTCAGATATTTAGGTATCCAAATATTCCATGACCAAAATGACCTACTTGAGGGTAACCTAAATCCAGCTCTTCGATCACTCAAATCAGCAGTGGCATTCTGACGTTCCCTCAAACTCCCCATTATGTCAAGAGTAGCGCTCTCTAAAATGGTTATGCAACCGCGCCTACTTTATTTCTTCGCAAACCTATTGGTGGTCATCCCGAGGACCTGGTTTAAAGAACTAGACACGCTACTGAGAGACTTGATCTGGGATGGGGGCCGCAACAGAGTGTCATTAGCCATCGCCCAGAGATCACCAGAAAACGGGGGATTGGGAGCCCCGGATTTTGAGTCTTACTACCTGGCTGCCCAACTGCAGTGGTTGGCTCAGTGGCTGGAGGAGATTCGGCTTGAGTCATTTGACTCCCCACCTTGAACTGACCTGAACGGGAAACTGCTGGCCCGGCTGATACTTCCTAGGAGGCAGGTCCGATCTCAGGGCGCCCTGGCCACAGTGGCCCTGAAATGCTGGTGCAGAAGCATCATGCGAATGCCAGAAATCACACTGTACTCACCTGACCTCCCCTTGGTGGGACTACCGAGAGGAGATGCCAAAACCTCCTCCTTTACTGCGAGCCAACTGAGGGAGTGGGAGAACCCGGGCCTATCGAGAACGGGGGACCTCTACTTAGAGGGAGCACTGATCTCCCTGGAGGATTTGAATTCCCAGTCTACTCTGCCTCGTGGGCAATTCTTGAACTACCATGGGATGCGGAAAATTTTCCAGTCTCTATGGGGGGCGGGAACACATGAACCAAACACACACGGGCTCATGCATGCCATGATCACATTGGGGCAAGACATCTAATTAAATGGCTCTATCGGGCTTTGAGAGAAATGGTTGAGAACTAACTACCCATATTACGACAGAAATGGGAACTAACCATAGAACGTACCATCGCTGAGACAGAATGGAAACGAGCGCTGAGACTACCCAAGATGATCTCCAGAAATGCTAGCTTCAAATACACCCAATTCAACATCCTCCACATGACCTATCTCACACCACACAGACTTAACATAATATGGGGCAGTACTGACAATGTCTGCGCTGTGCACAGCCAGACGCTGACTTTAAACATATGGTATGGAGCTGTCCATCCCTATCTGAATACTGGCACCACGTCCTTGAGTCACTACACACAGTCCTAACACACACTATTCCCTACATAATGGACTCATGCGTACTGGGTCTGTCCTCTAGGCCTAAACCTAGAAAAGTAGGGAATAGATTCATAGATCTAGCCCTGGTGTTGGCTAGAAGGAGAATAGCTCTCAGATGGAGGTCCTCCACTGGCCCTGGCATCCTGCACTGGAAAAAAGATGTCACAGCTTGGGCCCGGGTGGAAGAAAGAGCACTAATAGAAGAGGACAGCAAAGGAATGAGATGCCACCCTATAGCGGACTTATGGTCAGAAGTAGTACGAGAATGGGAGGCAAAAGATATAGTTCAAGATGACAACTCCCCTGCGCCATCCCGAGCCCCCTCATCGCCATAAATAAAATCGACCCATAGCCGAGTCTCACTCAAAGATGGAAACCAGTAACCTCACATATCGGCCTATACAATATCATTGATATATACAGAATGTGTATAGTGATTACCTGCCACCAGAACAATATGATCAATACACACATAGCCTGCTCTTTACCAATAGACGCTCTTGTTGTTAACGAGTTTCATGAGAAAACGACTTATATACATGATTAGCTATTAGAATGTGATGCGTGGATAATGTCAGATCGACTTAACCCCCACCCTTGTGAGATACATTGTCGAACACTGATATTTTGTAAGGTGCAGCACCGCACGAACAATATATGCTTTCCTATGGTATTTTGCTTTTATTTTGCTATTTATCTCTTTCTATGTATGCTAAGCACCTAAATATTGAAAATGAATGTAAGTTCGACGGAACACACATGGCTATATATTGCAATTATTATGTAAAACTTAATAAAAAGATGTTAAAAGAAGAGTTGGTGCCTGCAGAGATATATTCAAATGGTACTGGCCATATTGTTCAAGAACTTAACAGCAAATTGGATGAAGCTGACCTTCATGTTGTGCCACATGTTGAGTGGGCTGTTTGAAATGGTTCCAATCGAGTCATTGTACTGTCAAGTGACACAGATGTTATTATTGTGCTACTTAGATTTGTTGGAATGTTCATAAGTCAAGGATTGTCAGAGTTATGGATACGTTCTGGAACAGGCGAGAATAGACACTTAATCCAGCTTCATATTCTGTACAAGAAACTTGACCCAGAGATGCCCAATGTTCTTATCAAGGCACATACTCTTATGGGTGATGACACTATGAGCAAAATTGGAACAAAGCTTGGAGCTTTAACTGCTGAACCTGTGAAGTTTCTAAGATCATTTGCTGAGAAGGAATAAGAATTTGACTTTAAAGATGTAGAAAAATACCTTGTGCGTGTGTGGAAAACGAGTTCTGACTGTCACACATTTGACGATCTTCAGTACATTGAGTTCAAGAGATCAGTCCCACTAAGTGACCTTCCACCAACGTCATATTCTGTGCATTGGCACATTAAAATAGCTGAGGTGCTAAAACCTACGAAATTTCTAAAGCCTATACCCACAGAACTTACACCTACATGTACTTGCAAAACCGGTGCTACAAAAAGATGTCCCCATCAATATGATCTTCTCAAGATTTTTATTTGATTTGATTTAGTCCTCTACTGAGGACAACAAATTATAAAAATACATTCAGTATAAAACAATGATAATGTGACCACATCAAACCAGTTTTAAAAAGCTCTTTAAAAATGTATACAAGTTATGACATACAAATTCATCAGGCGGTGATTTAAATAGCAATATAAGGCCTTGTACCGTAATTATATTGTGTCTGGTACGAATAGGATTTAAATACCGGCATCTGGCCTCGACCTGCGTCGGGTTTGGACATTCAAACAGTACATGTGGTAAGTCTTGCACTCCTCCGTCACATAAATCACAAGTACTGGTAGTATTTTCACAGGTGTTCCATTTAGACGTAAAAGCTTTTAAAGGTAAAATCCCTATTGATAATAAAATAATACAACGCCGGACCCCATGAACTAAGGTGAAATGAGTATAACGTTGCTGGGTTTTATATTCCTGTGATTCTGCAAACTGTTCATAATGTTTTAGTTGAGAGCAGTGTTTAACATCAAAATCATAACTTATTCTCGGGGTCAGGTGTTTTAAGAAAAGCCTCAAGTGAACAGGTGTCCAGGATTTCAAAAGTGCTAATGTGCAATTCGATAGGCAAAGTGCTGTATTTAAATTCTGCTTAAAAGTATATTGCAATAATTCATTCCTAAAAGTCTCCATTTTTAATATACATCGTAAGGATCCCTGTTCAGCAAGTAGTAGATTATAAGCCCATTTTATGATGTTAATGATGGCTCTGGCATAAGAGCTAACTAGGGAAAGCTCGAGGCGCAAAGCTTGAACTGGAAATGCTTGGTTGACTGTTATCAGCTTACGTAGGCTATTCCCTTCTTTTATTTTTACTGGTTTCCAATTTTTTATTGGAATGTATGTAAGATAGAATAGGAGGAATTTTTTAACTATAGTCCTCTAAAAGGGAGTGAAAATGTCTGTTCCTGGAGAGGAGTATAAACGTTGCAGTGCACCAACGTGGGCATCTGCTCTACGCCCTATATGCTGTAGATGAGAGGAATTTTGTAGTGTTTGTGTGAAAATTCGCCCCAGGTATGTATATTCTTTAACCACATCTAAGGATTTTTCCCCAAGTGACCAGTTAAATTTAGTAAATTGCTTTCTTCCTCTAAAAGGAACTACTTTTGTTTTAGATATATTTGGTACTAAGGCATTTTCCTCTGTATAATTGGTGAGGACCTGTAAGTTTCTTTGTAGGCCGATATGCTCTTCTCAAATGTTCAACGTTCTGCAAATGTACCACAAGCGATTGCCAAAACAAATAAATAAATTGAACTATGAAAATGCGTCTAAAACAGGAGTGATAAACATTATTTTTTCTCATATTCAGATCAAACATTGGTGTATATATAAAAGGATAAAAAATCATTATTATTTGTTTCATTTCTACATGTGTCTCTTCTTCTTCTATTATAGCTGCCATTTTGGAAAATGGCAGAAGGGTTGCTCTGAGGAGTTACACTCTGTCCCTATAGGACTACTTGACCCCCAAAACCTATGTTTTTACACCAAAATGAAGTCTATAGGTCTCATGGTTCCTGAAATATTACATCATCACTGCAACACATCCGTCATTTTTAAAAATGTCATCCAGAAATATACGGCCCGGATCAGCAATGCCTACTCAAGCTAAATTACTTCTCTAATGATCCAAAAACACAAATCAAAAATGAAAATTTCTCGACAACAATTTTTTTACGGTGGTATATCAGAGGGCCGGGATTATTTTGGGGAATTGAAAAGCATTTGACATACACATTCAAAACTTTGATATATTAGTGTATCTACTCCTGTCAAGGGCAAAAGTAACTCTCTGTCCAGGATATGAATATGCATAACAATAATCACAACCACAACCATCACCATAATCATGGCCATAACCATAAAGCATTGGTACTTCAATAAAACCTAGAAGTATCCAATTGCTTTTCGAATCCTCATTTTGAGAGTAGATCCCCAGATGAAACTGGGTATCTTGGTGTTTTTCACACTTTTTGGTATTATGATTGTCTCTTAAATCTATTAGTAGGTCTTCAACATCTTCATGCCTAATTATTTCAGTGTATTCCCTCTCAGGGGTTGGTGGAAGAACTGTCAGCTGGCAGGCAGATTAGCATTTAGCAATCATATTTGTTTATTTGGTGTATACTAGCTAATGAAGTTTCCAACCTGTCCCACCGTCAGCACTCGTGACTAGCTTTGCTTGCACCAGAAACCTTTCAAGATGGTGCTGTGTTGAAACAATGGCTTTCACAGCCATCCTAATCTCTCATAAACAATGCAACATTTCAGCGGACCTTGAGCAAATCTGGGAATATACCCACCACATCCCCATGAACCTTCTTTAACTAAATGCCCTGCTTTCAGTAGTACAGATAAACTGGGATGGAACTGGAGGTCATTAGTTTATAAACCCCTGATTGATAGTCTGGCTCCAGCTTTCATCTCCTTGTATTTCTCATCATGTCTGCTGGGTGAGTTTCATGATGTATCTGTTGACAACTGTAAGGGCCCGTTAATACTTCGTGCTGTAATCCACCCAAGCCGTACCTGCCACGCAGCACTCTAAAGTGCACCAATCTCCTTTACCTCTGCTGAACTCTCGCAGACTGCACAAAATGAGAAATATTTGCGTTTTAGTTTCCGTACATAACAAAACAGTGCACCAGAATGGACTAAAAAGTCAATAGCATTCTTCATTAACTCTGAAGATTGTAAAGATGGCACAACAAAGGTCTAACTATTCGGAGTAAACCTTTCTATTGGAAGACTTGGCGACAGAGGGGTCTGATTTGGATTCATCAGTTATTCTCACAATCAAACTTTTTATCCTTTCCCTCTCTTAGTCAATTATTCGACTTACCTGCCTCGAGCATTCATAAATATAGTTTACTTAAAACTGCTGTGATGGACAGATACACTCAGGTATCCGCCACACCCACTACCTTCACTTCATCAGACCCTTCTCCTATACTTTGTACTTTATTAAAAACTAGACCCAGAGCTTCTACTATATATAAGTATTTACAGGGCGGGGACGTTAATAGGCAGAAATCTAAAACAGAGGAGGCATGGGAACGGGATCTCACGTCAACATGGCCAGTCTCTCTTTGGAATAAAATATGGTTTAAACTACGTAAATCATCCAGGGCAGCTAACACAACACAGACGCTGTTTTTTGTGTACAACAGACTTTTACTTACACCGAGTGCCTTGAGCAAAGATTTACGACTGTGTCAGACGCTTGCTGGACATGTTCCTCTTCAAATGCTGACCTATTTCATATGATATTTTCATGTCCGATTGTAAAAAAATTCTGGAGGCAAGTGTGGTTTCAAATTAATCTGATTTTTGGAACTAGATTTTCTTTTTCCTTCATTCATGTTTTCTTAGGTAGTCTTGCGCCTTGTTGGGAGAATGTTACACTTAATGTTAAAATTATTGACCTGTTATTAGCGGTTGCATTTCAACAGATCACCGTAAATTGGAAGGATTTCTCTAAAATCTCCTATAAGGCATGGTGGTACACTGTTTGTCATAATCACAGGTTGGATACTTCCTTTGTTTATCCTATACACTTGGCAACGAAACGTTTAGATCTGTGGTCACCTGTTACAGTATACCTAGATGTCTGTGCCAAACAATGTTTCCAATTACAACCATCCCAGCAAGAAGTTCTAAAACCCCCCTAAACCCCTATATGTTCCTACAATATCTATTAATTAACTACTTATAAGATTCATTCGTATTGTTTAGATCTTTCCAAATTTACCCATAAGTCCGGTTTCTTACTCTTTACTGTAGCAGAATTTATTGTAATGACATGTATTTAATGCTATGAACTCTGTATTGACACCTTTACTTCTACTAATAAAATTTTCTTTTTGAACTTAAAAAAGAAATGCAGACTTCTTTAAAAATGAAAAACACCCCAATTTTTTTTACCAAAACAAATCTATCTGTGACAAAACATCCAAGTAAAATCTTTGGTTGGAAATTTTAAAACAAGCGCACCTGAGGTTTCCCCCATGGATGAAAAACGTTTACAGAAATTATTTTAAAAAAAACAATTGTCCCATACATTGTGGATTTTTTGAATTTTTTCTTCAACATTTTAACTGCTCTTCTAGGACCTATGAAAGCATGAAATCGAATCGGAGAGGAGATCTAGCAGTCCCACCTAACGTCCCTATTTCCCAGCCTAAACAAAACATCTAAGAAAATAAGCGAACAAGTCCTCTTTTTATGAAAAATGATCCCCAGCATTCCTCGGGATGGTGGTTATCCTCACGCCAACTACACAATATGAATTATGACATTGACAGTCCTCGCTTCTGCTCTTTTATTATATTTTATTCAGATATAACATGTTGGTTTCTTTATTGTAATTCATCTCGAAATACCAAAATCCTGTCCCTGTGTTTAAACAGAGCACAAAAAAATCCATTTATTATCCCCACACATGCACAAGTCCAGGTGTAAATACATTTATGCTTTTAAAAGATTACAGTGTCACCAAGGATTGCCGCAGCCCACAAACACATAAACCTCAAGCAAGCCAGATAAGCACTGCGGAGGCAAAAACAGACGAGTTGGAGAGACATGGCGCTCTTGGCATGGGCTCATTTAACATTCTGCGAGAGTTCAGCAGAGGTGCACCGAGTGAAATGAGATGAAGGCAAATCAATAACATTTTATGGAGACCTAGAACAGCAAATCCTCATGGATTTCACTGCACTTTATTAGCAAACAGGATTTTGCTGTGTTTTGTATTCATTACATCTTCCTGTGCGATTTCATAGCAATGTTCACTGAATATAGCAGTGCAGAGAAAGTGTGGCATGTGGAAGTGGTTTTCAAATTTGTAAAGCACGGTACAAACACTTTCCAGAGTGGGGTCTCCAACCAGTAGCTTGTGAGCTACTGTAGCTCTCCAGCTACCTCTGAGTAGCTCAACTGTGTGCAGCCCAGCTTATTAAATTAGAAAGTTTTTGCTTGGTTGAATTAATATACTTATAAAAAAAATTGAGATTATACAACATTAATAATATTAGTAGGTCTCAATGCGTTTCATTGAACCTAAGTAGCTCTCAGTACAGAAAAGGTTGGAGACCCCAAGACCTTCTTTATGATGGATTTATGTACATAGTGACAGAACATCGAGTGTAAACAATATTGTACCAATTGTTGATTTTTGGATATTGGGTAATTGTCTTAAGCAGGCACTTGTATCTTATATGTATGTTGAAAATAATTTAACCAAGAGTTCAAAAAATCTACATAAATTGACAATGTTTGTAACAGAGAAATTATAGCGTAAATTATAGGTCATCCAGGAGAGTTATGTAATGTCTTTTGGATCTTAGCAACCAAATTCAAAACTTGAACAGATGGTTGTTGATTAGTTTGAAACCACTTGGTTTTTGCATAAATTCACTTTTGTTTTTTTTCTTCTGCTCTGTACAACGCTTGTTTAATGATTCCTATAGAGCATTGTGTAGGTTGTTTAATTCCATCCAATTTCTATATCTGACAGTTATATAAATTATATATCCAGTTGTCTAAATCATTCCATAATAACCTACTCTCTTCCCTTACCTGCTGCTTTGAATTCCATTCTTTCATTAGCTAAATTCTTGAACAATATTTGCTTCCTAATGATTAGATTAGAATATTTAGATCTTTTGTCATAGGATATTTATTTCAAAACTTTCAAAATTAGTGATTTCATAATGGCAAGAGTTTGTTTGTGTTAAAGATGATAGAAGGTACTTTTCTCTTTGAAGTCTATATATTAAGGTTTTTGCCTGTTGCCTGTGGAAATTGTGAACAAAATATGAGTTTACGCATATAATTGAGGTCCTCTATGTTTGATCTAAAAATATGTATATTTAGTGGGTTCAAAAGAAGCTTCTTTCTGTTAAATTCTTACTTCCCCTGGGGTTCTGGGAGACTGAAGACTGTTTACCTTTGTCTCAATGAATCCTTCACATCCCTTTCTTTGCTCTTATCTTGCTTTTCCTTTTTTCTTGTAGCTGGTCCTAAAAGCTTTGTCAGTTTTGAGGTTGAAGTGATACCTTGGTCACTGCCCTGATACGTTTTCTATAAACCAGTGTAAGTAATTTCAGATTCTGTAGTGACACCACTAGAAGGTGTTTTCCGTAACTTTTATTTTTGGCACATTTGTCCTAAAACATATAAACAATTTCATTTATATAGTCATGTTTGTCTGGTGTGCATTTTTTGATATTTCTTTGTGGATTTCTGCTTTGTATTTATTCAATTGTCACTGTTTCCACAGGTAGTTTTTCAGGTTGTTTTTATATCTCTTCCTTTTTCAAACTCATGTATTTGTTTGTACTTTCTCCTGCAATTGCTTGCAAAATTCTTAGCCATTAGTTTAATGATTAGCCAAATCAAATCACATGAACATTAATTCACTGTGTTGTATTATCCTACAACAAAGCGTTTGTGCATGCTACTGTTTCCCTATGGCATTTGATAAGGTGGATTAGATGAGCTTGTTTAGGAAGATTCCTGGCTGTGCCTTGGCTCTCCTGTAGCTGGTACTAACTATGGAACTGCATAGTGACACATGGGCAGGAGCTTGAATGGACATAGTGTGCTACTAACAAGAATAATCAATTAGTCAAAGGTTGATCAAGGGTGAAGACAGGAAGCCCATTGCCTCTCCCCTTATTCAATCCTTATATGTCAGATTTGGGTGAGTCACTGACAGGTGCACCTCCTTCAAGCCTAAATTTAGAAGTAAACACCTCCCTAACCTGCTCTAGACCAGTAATACAGTAATACTTGATCACCGAGTAGCTGGTGTTTAAAAGGTCTTGAGTAACTTAGCCACCCACTGTCCATAAATGGCTTTGCCATGCCCCAAACCAATGGGTAAGTAAAAAATATGGCGACTCAAACATGTGGGTTGTTTGTTGCTTAGGGAGTGATTCCCTGGAAGTAGCCTGGAGCCATTTCTCTTTGAAAATAGTCGAGGGCAACAAGTTGAGGTCGATTTTGATAGGAAGAGATGGAAAATGCATGTGATTTTTCTGCCATTAATTTATTGTGCCCAAATTTACCTATCATCCTTTTGAGAAGGATCTTGAGAAATAAGAATAAGCTCTTAGGTGGAACACTCAGAATCTCAGAGGAAGAACACTCGTGAAAACAATCACACTGTGATTCTTTCTGTGACAAGGTGCTCATAAGAAATGTCAGTTAGTGTCATGACAGTCGGATTCAATGAAATAGGTTTGCAGGAAGTTGTGCAAATAAAGATAAATCATGCAGTTAAAGACACAGGTAAAGGAGCATTGGCAAAGCCAGTAGGTCTGGTGTTGGCCACCAGCATTTTGGTAATTATTGTATTATTTTTTCAAGGAAAGAACAAAAAAACAGAGAAAGATAGCAAGAAGGAAGGAAGGAAGGAAATAAGGAAGACAAGAAAGAGCGAAAGATAAAATGAAGGAAAGAAGGAAGGAAATAGGGAAGGAGAAAAGGAAGGAAATAGGGAAGGAGAAAAGGAAGGAAAAAATGAATGAAAGAAGGAAAAAGGGGTGGGTGGAAGGAAGAAGGAAAACATGAAGGAAAGAATGAATGAAGGAAGGGAAGAAGGAAAGAATGAAGCAAGAAGGAAAGAAAGAAAGAGAAAAAAAAGAAAGGAAGAAAGAAAGACAGAAAGAAACAAAGAAAGAAAAAGAGAAAGAAGGTAGGAAAGTAGATGGAAAGACAGTAGGAAAGACTGAAACAGGAGAAAGCAAAAGAGAAAGAAGGCAAGAAAGAAAGAAGGAAAGAAAGCAAAGGAGAGAATGTAAGAAGGACAAGGTTGGCAAAATTGATAGAACACACTCACTGATTAGCTTATATTCAGAGTTCATGTAAGCTGATGTGAAATAGCAGCAGTCAGATAAACAAGGCCCTTGGAAAGGAATTTACAACAGCATTAGCAGGGGATGGGATCCGATAAAGCTGGAATGTGTCCTGTGTTCACATTACAATTGTCCTGCTTACACATCAGGCTCTAAACACAAGGAAAATGCTAGAATAATTATAAAGCAAAAACAAAAATACCAGCACTGAGCTACTTTGGGTGCGGATGAGCACCTTCTGAAAGAGCAAATTGCAATCACTCAAAGTGAAGTTAACCAGTGGCATCAGTAGGCTGACGCATTTCCCCATGCTGTATGCTGTAGTGGGCGGTAGCAAAATGTGAACAGAATGATGGATGAACAGAGGTGGTTGAAAGCCCCTTTATGTAAATATTTCATACATATAGTTTTAGTAAAATAAAAGGTTGTGTCTAACGCAAGACCTATTCTGTTCATGGGTAGGAAACCTGAAATTAAGTGAACTTTTAACTAGGAGACTCGGCATTGATGTACAAAGGTGGGGTGGCAAAGCAGTGGGTGATTTTTGCAGACTGACCGTTTCGTGATTTTACCCTAATTTTGGGCTGTCACTGATGTACATTATCGCAGCACAGAAAGCCCATTTGGTAGCATTTGCACAAGTCTGTCTCATTATTATGCAGACCTCTTTCCCTGCACTCACACTTTAAAAAATGCAATTTATTCTGCTACATCATTTGTCCCATAAAGGGGCCGAAGCTGGTCATGTGTGTAGAATCCAGAAGAGACATGCTGTCTTTTCAGAAATGGTCAAGAAAATAATAACACATAACCCCCTATTTCGCACAGTTTGATTTCCGAAAAGTAGGAGCATGAAGGTAGGACTCTCACAGATTGACTTACAATGGTGGATTGAATCAGGAAACATACAATTTTGCTCCAATTGCTTTCTGTTCTCCAGTTGCATTGTAAATAAATTGTGTTCTGCGTCCAGCATAGCACAGCATAAACAAGCATTAGGACAAGGTCTGGTTTATAAATGCACTGTCAAGCCAGATCTAAAACAAAAAATCCGTATTTGTTGATGACTGCCCTCTTCCCATCTGTGCTGCTGCCACAGAAAAACACCATAAATTATCTAGTTATCTAAGACTCTTCAAAAGCATTACAGTGTCATGTGTGTGCCCCTAAAAGTTCAAGCTCAGGCAGCTGAATACATAAAATTATCACAGCAGTGTGGCAGGCACTTTGTGTGTGGAAGCAAACAACTTCTGCCCAATCAAATCATATACTCCTGGCTCCCAACTTATGGGCGGAGCCAAAGTCCCTCTCCTGGTATTTCTCACATAACTGTCTGGCGGCCGCTGCACAATCAAGCCAGACCATAAAAAGGACTATTGAAGGCAGCATTAAGTACAAATGCAACTCAGAAGCCCTCCACACAAATCTATGGCTATGTAGTTTGGGGGCATTCAAGCACCCGAGGCAATAAAGTTCTAGCCCTCTGTCCTGCAAATATCTTCCTCCATAAAGAGGGCAGCTAACAAATATTAGTTTTATATAGATTTCATGTAAAAAAAACAAAGAATCCCATTTTCAGCGTGGTCTTTTGGCCAGCCAGTTTGAGGAAACAAGTTCTATCAGCCACGGTTTCAGTATGGTAGACTGCATTGGAAAATATAAACACATCTGTGATTGCTGTAAACAAAGGAAAGGTGTTGACTTACACACAAATAAGAGGTATTGATCTCATGAAGTAAAATCCACAATTCCTAGGCGGGTGTATGCATCGTTACGGTCAAAAGACCCAGGAAATTATGCAGTATATACAGGCAAGCTTGCCTACTAACTTGTTCCTTCGCAAGGGATCCATAATAGAAATATCTTAATGTGGTGAAGTTTGTGAGCATCCGGAAAAAGGTGGTATTCTGTGATGTTGAGGGGACATCAAATCAGGAGGAAGGAAGACTGCTATAAATTGATAAATTTCTTTATGCAAGCCCAAACTGAAAAATATGGCTGTTGTCTTTGTCATGAGTCTTGGGGTTTATGTTTGTCACCTATGGCAAGGAGCCCCAAAACCGATATTTCTATTTAAGATTATTCTGAAAATACTTGCCTTCACTTCTTGGGGGGCCCAACACTTAAAAAAATATATGCATCTTGTTAGAAATTGGGTTACTGGTTGACTGGGTTATGAGTCCTGGTCAGGCAGTAACCACAACCAGGGCCGGACTGGGAACCGAAACCGGCCCTGGCAAACTGCTCAGCCGCCCCTTCCCCTGGGGTGAGGGGGGGTGCAGCCGAGCAGTTTGCGAGGGCCGGTTTTGGCCGATTTTGTTACAGGGGGCCGATATGGCCGACCCCCGGTAACAAAAACGGCCCCCAGGGGCCCAAAACCGGCCCCCACCCTAGCGGCCCACCGGGGAAACGCCCGGTGCCTGCTACGGCCAGTCCGGCCCTGACCACAGCACAAATCAGGGTGAGGCACAGGGAAACCCCAAATGAACCTGTGCTCAAAGACCAGGAAGCTTAGCACAGAGCAGTCAGGCTTAACTTAGAGGCAATGGGCAAAGTATTTGTGCAACACTTCAAACAGTAAAACAGTGAAAACACCACAGATAAAGATCCCCCACCAAGTTAGAAAAATAGAACAACATTTAATACATAAAACAAGAACAAAATGACAAAAATCCAATCAGTAGAACCGGAGTTAGGAATTTTTAAAGAATAAAGTGAAAAATAGCACCTAAGAGCATAAAGCGCCAACTGCGGCCATCTGGTCATGCTGAAGCAGGTAAAAATCAAAAGTTCAGGCTGACCGCGATGGACCGCGGGTCAGGTACAGCACTAGATTAGTCCTGCTGAAGTTTTACCTTCTCAGGTTTTGTTCCGAAAGTCATGTTCACGTTGGAGAGGGTCGCAATGAGCAAGGACAGCGTCCCGGGCAGTGGTCGGCGTGACACGAAGAGATGCCGGGAGTCCTGGCTGGATGGGCTGGAGCCTTGCAGTGGTAGTAGTCCACGGGCAACCAATGCTTGCTGTGCAAAGAGACAGGATGGCAGCAGCTGGTGCTGAATTTTGGTGCAAGCAGTGCAGTTCTGGTGCAACGGGCCCGTTCGCAGTCGTGTTGAGCCTAAAAGCTTGATTTCAAGAACCTTTGAGCCATACCAAGGGTCCAGTACTTGAGAGGCACCACTTGCGGGTCAGAAACTTGCTGCATCTGGGTCCAGGAGCTGGTTGGGGAGCCTTTTTTGTCCTTGAGGCTCAGATCAGGAGGCCAGCAGACTAGCTCTTGGAGTCACTATGGCTTCCTGGGTTCAAAATGAAGATGCAGTTCCAGTTCATCTTTCCCAGGCAAGAGGGCAGCAGGCAGCCGGTCAGCACAGCAGGGAAGCAGATCCTTTAGCGCAGCAGTCCAGCAAAGTGGTAGTCCTTGTAGCAGCACAGAAGTTCTTCGTCCTGGGCGAGAATCCACCGGTCCAGAAGTGTACTGAAGTGTTGGTGTCTGAGGTCCTTCTTTTATACACAGTTGTGCTTTGAAGTGGGGAGAAGCTTCTAGAGACATGCCTTTGAAGTGCACAGATGCCCTGCGGTCCGTACCCTGGCTCCAGACTAACCACAGGGAGTATGCAGCACTTTGCTTGGACACAGCCTATTCAAGTGTAAGTGGGGCTGTGCCAAGCTCCTCCTTCGCACCCTGCCAGTGATGGCCCAGTCACACCTAAGCTCCCATTGTGTGTGGCTGTCTAGGGGGAATACACAAATCTTAACTGTCACCCACACCCAGTCATGTGACCAAGAGACAGGCTGCAGGCATCAAATGGCTAAGGCAAGAAAATGCCAGCTTTCTTATAAATTGTAGTAAGACAACACCAATGTTATCCTATGGGAGAGATATGCCTTACAGTAGTGAAAAACTAATTTAAGAGTTTTTTTCTTTACAAAGACATGTAAAGCTTAAAAGTACATGTCCGACCTTTTAAATACATTGGACCCTGCCCTCTGGTTGTCTCTAGCCTACCAGAGTGACAAATATATATTAAAAAGGAAGGTTTGGGCCTGGTAAAACATTTATTTTGCCAGGTCGAAATGAAAGTTTAAAACTGCTCACACAGGCTCTACAGTGGCAGTCCTGAGACATATTTAAAATGCTACTAAAGTGGGTGGCACAATCAGTGCTGCAGACCCACTAGTAGCATTTCATTTACAGGCCCTGGGCACATTTATTTCCCCTTCACTAGGGACTTACAAGTAAATTAAATATGCCAATCAGGTATTAGTAATTTGTACTTTTTTTTTAGGGGGGAGAGCACAAGCACTTTGTGGCATCCTAAGACTGGCCACTCAGCCCAGGGTCTGTACCCTGAGACTGAATATGTGCCTGGCAAGCCAGGACTTCCAGGGGGGAACCACCACGCCCCTCAAGGGTGACACACTCTGTCTGTGTCATGCAAGAGTCTGTCTGGCGCAGACCTCTGTCCCTGTGACAGTGCATGGAGCACCTCTGGTCAGAAGTGGCCTCAACAGAGTCAGTCTTGGGGTGCTCTGTTCTCAGTGCTGGCAACCCCTGACCCACTGGTCCTCCCACTGTGGACTGTTTCCATCTCCTGTCCCTCCATCTGGGCCTCTGTACCCTCTGCTGTGGAGAGGTAACCCTAGAAAACAGAATTGGTAGGGAGTCTCGGGCGACCGCCCCACCCAGTTCCTCTGACACTGTGGGGCTCACACCAGTGGATAGTCTCTTGGTACAGGCCAGGTCCCCCTGCCTGTGCTCCAGCTGGGAGCAATCCAAGCACTGAGGCTTGAAATAGGTCGACCTGGGCCTCCACCCATCAGAACCTCCTTCCTGTTTCTCAGAAGGGAATGAGAACCCTTTCCTCTCCCTTTCTTCTGGGACTTGTCTGTGTCTCCCTTGATCTCCCCCTCACTCTGCTGGGGGTACCTGAACCACCCTTCTTGGAGTCACTTCTAGGTGCCTTCTTTTGGACCCTGGTGCTGATCCAGGATTCTGCCTCCTTAGCAAGCTCCCTGGGGTCAGCGAGCTTACCATCAATCAGGTGCTGGCACAGATCTGGGAAGTAAATACTGAACATGTGTTCCCTTGCAATAAAATTGTACAGCCTCTATTAGGTGTTTACCTCACTACCCTTCACCCAACCATCCAGTGCCTTAAACAAGTAGCCCACAAAATCCCCCCAGGACTGTTGAGACAGTTTCTGACTGTCCCTGATTCCCAACCTGTACTCTTCTGAGGTGAATCCATATCTCTTGCTAAGGGTCTCCTTCATGGTGGGATACCTCACCCTGTCCCCCTTCTCTAGGGCAAGTAGGGCGTCCCTCTCATCAATAGGTATATACCTCCAATTGCGAGCTTCCCAATCCTCCTTAGTGATCCTGTGCATCTCTAGAGCTACTCATATGCCCTCCTGTTACCTCCATTAAGCCACACACACCTGGATTGCTGAGAGGTGGTCAGAGGCCATGCCCCTTTTTGCCACCACTCTGCAAACGTGCCACCTAGCACACTTCTGCTTGGGGGATGAAGTCCACTTTACTCCTGAGGCCCTCAGGATGCAGGGGGACGTCATCGCCCCATCAGCAGTGTGCCGAGAGGTGCGTTTGCAGAGTGGTGGGAAAAGGGGCGTGGCCTCCGACCACCTCTCAGCAATCCCACTGTATGGGGCTTGCTGGAGGAGGTAACAGGTGGGCTAGTTGGCCCCTAAAGACCCTCAGCAGCGAAGGGGACTTCATCCCCTAACTAGGAGCGCACCAGGAGGCGCGTTTGCAGAGTAGTGGAGAAAGGGGGCGGGGCCTTGGTGAGTTGCCGGCTTCTTTATTTTTCAGTTTACGAAAGGGGCCGTCTGGCCCCCCTTCCCATGACCCATTATAGGCCCCGTGGCCTAACTCATAAAAAAAAAATGTAAATAAAAAGGGAGGGGGCCGTGTGGCCCCACTCCTGAGGCTAATGTCGGCCCCATGCCCTGGGGCTAGGCCTTTCTTTATATTTTTACTTATAAAGGGGAGGGAAGCCATGCGGCCTCCCTCCCCAGGCCGATTTCGGCTCCGGGGACCCCATCTGCGGGGCCCAACCATTTTTTTTAATAAAAAAAGGGAGGGGGGTGAGCGCCCCCCTCCCAGGCCATTTTGGGCCCTGGGACCCCATCCCCCGGGGCATGGCCATCACCCTTGGGAGCACGGGAGAGCCTGAAGGACCCAGAGATCCTGGCCGGCTCCCGCCTCCTGTGGGAGCCGGCATTACATTTTACCCCCAAGGGAGCTTCTGACATGCTGCTCCCTGGGGGTAAAAAGCAAAGTGCTCCACTTTGAACAAGCAAGAGCAAAATGCTCTCACTTGTTCAAAGTGGAGCACTTGTTTGCTATGGGTTGGTGGGAGCAGTGCTCCTGCCATCCCATATCAAACTGCAATGTCCCGGGGGTGGGCACCCCAGGACATTGCTGGAGCCAGACCTGGGGATGGCGGTCCCCAGGGACATTTACAGCTCTAGGGGGGGGCCACGCGGCTCCCCTCCCATTTGAAAAATAGCCCGGGGGTGGTGGTGGTCCCCGGGGCTGTGTGGGGGGGCTGGAGCCCCCTCACACATTATTTTTAAATATAGCCCCGGGGAGGTGGCGGTCCCTGGGGCTGTGTGGGGGGGGCTGGAGCCCACCACACATTTTTATAAATATAACCCCGGGGAGGTGGTGGTCCCCTGGGCTGGGGAGGCCTGCGCTGGCCCCCGCATCAATATTTTTAATTGCCCCTGGACCTGGCCCACCCGGGGACCTAAAATAAACAAAGCGCGCTTTGTTTTTTTTAAAATATTCTGCCGGATTCACAGATCCAACGCAAATCCCACCATTTTTTGTTTTAAAAAATGCTTTTTTTGGCCCTGGGGTTCCCCGTGGGACCCCCTGAACAGGCCTAGGGAGTCAGGGTTTTTCTACCCTGCCCACTTTTCTTTTTTTTTAACGTTTTTGCTTGTGGCTCGTTTTAACCGAGTCACAAGATGGCTGCCAACACCTGGTTTGAAGTGCCACTTCCTGGTTTGAAGTTTTGGCAGCCAATCAGATCTCAGGCACGAGATCGGGAGGGTTCGCGGATCCATCGCAGCCACAGTTGTATATCTGATAAATCTTTAAATTTCTCAGAAACTACTGAATGGATTTACACCATTTAACAAAAATAGTGCTTTGTGAACCAAGAGCTACCTTTTTGCCAAATTTGTTTAAATTCCATTCAGCAGTTCAGGCTGTAGCCATGTCTAAAGTTTCCTATGGAAATTAACATGGAGAAAAAGCATTTTGGGACCCCCCTTTTTCTCGGCCCCCACTTGATGGATCACCCCGAAACTTTAAACACATCAGCTGAAGTGAGTGGCCCATTAGATTTGAAAATTCGCAAGGATTCATCAAACGGCGCCAAAGTTATAGGCAAATCAAAAAACACTCTTCCTATGGAAACTAGGTCCTAACTATAACTACCTACTGGTGACCGCCAGTAGGTAATATATATATATATATATCAGATGCAGTAAATCACTATGGCGAATTCCCCACAGCCACCAATCTCAATATCTAATATACTAATATACAATAATATAAGTTATTATCAGGTTTTTGTAATATAAAAGCAATGAACTAAAATAAAGTGGTCACCGCCATCTCTGGGATGCTTCAAGACTTTTCACACACATCAAAACTAAAATAAACAAGGTAGTCACTGTTGTCAATTGTCCCTCAGGTTCTCTTAATGTTGAATCAGTGTCAATCCGAATCAGTTTAGAAATCCCTTACAATAGTCTTCCTGATTGCCCCTGAGCATGATGCTTGATTTAGCCATACGCAACGCACTCACAGGAAGCTACAGAAGCACCATTCCTTAGTCACTATAGCAACATGCCTCCTCAATAACAACATGTGAAGTACTAGTTGCTCTGGTTGTTCTGATAACAAGAAGGCCTCAGACGTGCAACGCACGGTGCGCTTACGTGAGGCAGTACACACAACGTCACCTCCAGCTGGCTCCTCTTTGCCACATTCCTGGCTTCTACAATGATGGAGTTCCACAATGAGGGAGTTCAATGGAGCTTCCGGTGAGTGAGCGCTTGTGCCAAATTCAAACCCAAGCAGAAGACAACTCGCAATCCTTCTCTCGAGCCACAGAGGCTCGATGCCTGCCTCCGGTGGTGGTGCACAAACAGCAATTGCAAAATAAAAGCAGCTCGAACGTAACGCTGACACCGTTCCACGCACCTCTATGCACATTGGTATTCCACATGTCGCAAAGTTACTGCAACACACCAAAAGCAGGCTAACTCACCAAACAGAACCGCTGCATCACCTGGTGTTGTCAGATCCTCATGGCTTCTCCACAGCCAATTTTAGAATGAAGGGGTTGTCTCGTATGCCTTTAAAACTCGCCCATGTACTCACACCAATCCTCATGCCAACACGTTGCCTTGAATTCACCATCCCATCCTCGTCGCCACTTTTAAGACACCAGGACACAGGAGGTATAGATAGATAACTTTATAGAGTACAGCGCAACAACCCCTGCCACGCCCTCTTACTCCAGCAACCGCCTGCTATCTCTACTGGAATCAGCAATCTAGAATCCAGTGTAGCTGGCAACCAGTTGCTAAGATACAACAGGAGGAGGAAGAGAATGATGGAAAAATGGGACCAAAGGAAGAAAGCAGGGACAGGCGAAAGAGAAATAATGGACAGGGAGTGTCTGGTAGGCCTGAAGTGAAGTCAACATTACACAGCCTTGATATTCGGCACACCGTTTTTCATAGCACTACTGGAGATGAGCTGTGGACACCAGGACTCATATCTTTTTACAAATTAAGCACTGCTTAGGTTCCCTGAGTAATGACCAATTACCAGGGACTCTGTATGTTCATCGTAATTCACATGATAACTGTTATATTGTGAGTTTCTCCCTAGCTCGTGGATGGAAATGTGGGTGGGTTCCACAGCTCGGGAGCGTGGAGTTCGAGGGTGACGGTTGGGGGAAAGCGCAATGACAGAGGTGCGCGTTTGGCTGCTCCTGAAGAGAAAGAATAAATCCTTTTTTTACCTGACAACGTGTACGTGTATGTATGAACATAACGCGTTTTTGGTGACGAGGATGGGATTCGAACCCATGCGTGGATATACTGGCCACAAGATAGATCTCCTAGGTTTTTTTTGGCTAATATATGCTTCAAGGAAAGGAAAACAAGAGGGAAAATTTACGTGGCTGCAAAAGGGGATTCTATTTTGGGGTGGCTACATCAGCAAGAACTGAATATGAAATTGGATCCCAATGCTGTTCCTCAGGTGTTTGTGGTGGGAAGTGCACACGATAGAAGTGATGACAATGTTGATGATATGAAAGCAGAGTTTCCTCAAGTTTTTTCTAATAAATTAGGAAAGTTCATTGGTTTCAAACACAAAATTGTCTTGTTGGAAAATGCTGTTCCAGTCAGGCATAAAGTTCGGAAAGTGCCTTTGACTTACAGAGAAAAATTGAGAGTTATGTTGAAAGACTTATGTGATAAGGAGGTTATCCAACCTATTGAATCTTAACCTTGGGTATCTCCAGTGGTTTTAGCTCTGAAGCCTACTGGTGATCTTCGTCTTTGTGTGGACCTTAGGAGCCTCAACAATGAAATTTGGATTGATAGACATCCTTTACCCAATTTGCATGAACTTGTGTCAACTTTAGCAGGTGCGACCGTTTTTCCTTCTTTGGATCTAGCCAGTGCGTATCATCAAATTGAACTACAGGAGGAATCACGTCTTTTGACGGCATTCGTAACTCCAGATGGAATGTTCCAATTTTGTAGGATGCCATTTGGGTTGGCTAGCGCTTCTTCAGTATTTCAGAGACTGATGAAGGAAACTCTTGAAGGTGTCAAAGGAGCGATTGATTTCAAGATGACATTTTGGTTTATGGGAAGGATGAAGAAGATCACCATTGTAATTTGAGGAGAGTTCTGCAGAGGTTAAGGGAGAAAGGCCTAACTCTAAAGGAATCCAAATGCAAATTGCATCGTGATGAGGTAGAATATTTAGGTCACTGTATTTCAAGAAATGAGATCCAACCTAAACAAGACCATGTGAGAGCGGTTAATTGTTCACCCATTCCAACATCTAAGGAACAGTTACTATCATTCTTAGGACTTACGGAGTTCTATTCAAAATTTATTGACAATTATGCTGCCAAAGTTGAGCCTTTGCGAATATTGTTAAAGAAAAACAATGGTTTTTTATGGAAAATTGAACAAGACCAAGCTTTCAATGATCTTAAAAGGAGATCGTTAATGCTCCCTTTTTGAGGTCATTTGAAGTGGGAAGAGAATGCATTGTGGCGGTGGATGCAAGCAAGTA
The DNA here is from genome assembly GCA_963921515.1 of Calotriton arnoldi. Classification (NCBI taxonomy): domain Eukaryota; kingdom Metazoa; phylum Chordata; class Amphibia; order Caudata; family Salamandridae; genus Calotriton; species Calotriton arnoldi. The sequence continues at coordinate 161,384 of CAWUFW010007842.1, forward strand.
TGGATTAGGTGCCACTTTATTACAAAAGGTAAAATCAGAAGAATATGTGATATCATAGGCGTCTAGAACATTGAGAGATTTGGAAAGAAATTACTCTGTTATAGAGAAAGAATTATTGTCATGTACTTGGGCTGCAGATCATTTCAGGCAGTTTTTGTGGGGAACTCGTTTTGGTTTAAGAACAGATCACAAACCATTAGTGTATGTATTATCTCCTGGAGGTGGAAGGAATCTGACTGCTAGATTGGCACGTTTAGCAGCAAAGCTACAATCTTATCAGTACAGAATTGAGCATGTGCCTGGGAGATTGAATGTCCATGCAGACTTTTTGTCACGTTTACCAGTTAGTTCAAAGTTGGATGACAGTGGAAAGGAATATGAGTGCGAGGTTGCTTATACTATGGCTGATATTAATGAGTGTGATTGTGTTAATGGTGAATCTGACATGATCTCTAAGGAAGTATGGGTTAGTGAATTCAAGAAAGATGTGGAATTGGTGCTTGTGTGTGATTACATGATTAATGGTTGGCCAGAGGAAAGGAAATTGAGTGGTGAAGCAGCAGTTTTTTTTTTTAAATACCAGATGAATTGATGCATGATAGTTTTTTTTTGCTTCGGTGTGACAAAATTGTACCACCTTCTGGGTTAAGAAAGAAATTGTTCCAGATGGGCCATGAGGGGCATGTAGGTATGACAGTGACTAAAATACGTATTAGAGAGTTTTACTGGTTGCCCGGCGTGGATAGCATGGTTGAAGAGATGGTGAAGGGGTGTAGTCTATGTGCCAATAGCGACAAATCTTTGAAGCCTTGTGTTTCTGAGTCTGTTCCTATTGAGTTTCCACGAGGACCATGGAGAACATTTGGAATAGACATTTTAGGCCCCTTCTGTACGGTTCCTAAGATGGAAGCCTTTGCCATTGTTTTAGTTGATTATTTTTCTAAATGGCCTGAAGTTAGAATGACAGAGAAAGTTACTTCTGACGGGATCATTGAATTTTTGGAGGATGTGTTTTGTAGAGAGGGATTGCCAGAAGAGTTGGTTTCTGACAATGGTCCGCAATTTGTTAGTAAGTCTTTTGAAGATTACTTGAGGAGGTGTGGTGTTAAGCACAAAAGAACGGCAAATTATTATCCCAATCTAATGGTCAAACAGAAAGGTTTAATCGAGTTGTAAGGGAGTCCATTCAATTGGCTTGCAAAGGAGGTTTACCTTGGAGGAAAGCTTTACAAGCTACTTTGCTATCATATCGAATTATGCCTCATGCTGTTACAGGTTGTTCTCCTTTCGAATTATTGCGGGGTAGGAAACCAGGATTGAAATTGGCTCCGTGGTGGTTGAAGGAGTGTTGTGGTGAGTCAGAGGTCAGTGTTGATTACAACAGGATTAGGGAGAGAGTGAAGGTTTACCAAAGCAAAATGAGTTGTCATATGAATAAAGGCAAGAGAAAGTTGTCAAATGTCAAGATTTGTGTGAGAGATTTGGTGCGTGTCAGGAAACCGGTTGTCATTGGAAAAGAATGTCCTAAGTGGTCTGAACCGGTACACCTCGAGCAAGTTTACGACAAGGCAGTGAAGGTGCGAGGTGGCAAAGTTTGGAACAAAGGTAGAATTTCTATTTTCAGAAATTCTGGGAGTAGAGATTCGTGGAGTGGTAAACCATGTCAGAGGGCAGAGAGAAGGATGGTTGATGATAATGTTTTTTTGGACATGCAGGTGGATGATCAGGTGATGCGTGGGAACGGTGATGTTGAAAGAGCGGGTAGAACTGAAGATGTTGTGGGTTCTAAGGAGTTGGAATGCAATAGGTGTATGGAGGAAATTCCAAGGAGAAGTTCCAGAATCAAACGCTGTCCTGAGAAATTTTCGGATTACGTCAAATGTTAAGTGCCAAGGAGATTTTGCTGATGTTAAATTGTTGTTGTATTGTTGTCATTGTTGCATATAAATATATTTTTTTTTTTGTGTGTTCTTATTTTATTGTTCTAAAAGGGAAAGATGTGTTTTCACTGTTGCTTTTATTTGTTTGTTCTTATTTTTATTGTTTTTAAAGGGGAAAGATATGTTATATTGTGAGTTTCTCCCGAGCTCGTGGATGGAACTGTGGGTGGGTTCTACGGCTCGGGAGCGTGGAGTTCGGGGGTTACGGTTGGGGGAAAGCGCAATAACGGAGGTGCGCGTTTGGCTGCTCCTGAAGAGAAAGAATAAATCCTTCTTTTACCTGACAACGTGTACGTGTATGTATGAACATAACAATAACGACTCTTTTTCACAAGTTTTTTCACCTGCATTCAGCACGTCTAGCCTCTGGGTGAAACACACCAGTTCTGTAAAGTTAAAGCAGATCTCGAAATTCCGGAGGGGCTAGTGAGGTGTGTTACACTGGAATTAAAGCAGAATTCATAATGAGGTCCTTATTATTCCAGTATTACTGTTCGTCTGTTTGAGAGCACTAGCCATTTTTTTGTAAAATGGAAAATCTGCTAATTTCTTTGTCTTTAAAATTCGTTGCCATGGTTGTGGCAAAAAGGTCAATACGTATCAAGCATATACCTGAGGAGCATTTTTCTAACATTTTGGAGTGACCTCTAGCATACGGGCACATGAGCACCCTGGCACTGAAAGAGTTAAATGAGTAGCAATTTAAGTAGATAAAGTAGCTTATATTTATATCGGTCAAAAAGGCGAGGCAGAGGTATCGGCAATGATTTGAATATTATGAATTCACAATTTGAAATTGAGTGTTGTGAATTAAAGGTGGATATGCCGACCAAGATTTGATCAGGGCTTGGGTTGAATGTCTGCCTCTAGCTCAGCACCAATTCCAGTGGGAATGGCGAGCCAAAACAAAGCCAAGCATTTCAATTGCCTTTTCCATCTCCACAGCAGTTAAAAAAATAAATTAAACAAAAAACACTAAATGCAGTGCAGCTGAGCGCATAACATCTAAAATTAGGTTTTTCGGGGTGTGTGTGTGCGGGTGTGTGTGTGCGTGCACACATCCGTATGTGTGTGTGTGTGAGTGTGTCTCCATCTCTCGGTCTGCAGCTGAACTGCAAAATGCAGGCTTTTCAATGAAGGTCTGTAACTTGAGAGCAACCCCTAGCAGCCTCTTCGGGATGCCCACATCCTCTTTGTTCTGCTAATTGCTCTGATTTCTGTCATTGAGGTAGTGACCCTCTCCCTCGTTACTGTTGTTAAGTCAGAGGAAGGTAGTAATATTTTTCTAGTCGCTGCATTGTTTCAAGTAGAAACAGGAAATCATATTCTGCCTCCCCCACTTCACCAAACTTTGTGATCGTAGGCGTATAACTTTACTTCACTGTGACTCCTTTTGATTGGGTGTCAAGTCTGTCACACCTTGAAGAAATTCAGCTCGGGGTGTGCTCTATATATAAACATCATTTGTTTGTGGTTTACTAGATTCTAATTTTGGTCCACACATAGCAATAATTGTGTCCCTATATACATTGCACATGAAAAACTGTCATCATTTGGTTCATTCATGCCAGTGACAGGAGGGCATGGGGTGAAGTTCATATTTAAATGTTTGCTGTGTCATTTCCATCTGAAATCCATTGATGGTTTGGCTGAGCTTAAGCTCTTAGAGCTAAGCTGGGCCCTTGGCTCGGCTCTGTCTCGACTCTGCTTAAGAGTTTGCTGGCTTGTTGGCATCAGTTGTGAATAGCAGCAAGTGGTTATCAGTTCCTGTGCACCGTGAACCTAGAGAGGAGCTTTGAAAGAGCAGGATTAAGAGATACACTATGCTGTCCTTCTGGCAAGAGTAAACCCAGAGCATTGTTCTCACATCCGATCTGCATTGACTTTCTCATCATGTACTTTTCTGTGCTGTATTTATAACGCAGGCCCCTGGGTTAGAATAAACAATTCCGTTGTATAAACTGCTGTCTATGATGAATGAGATTGAGAACGAGTAGATGCTTCACTGCCGTTTTGGCTCATTTTAATACTTAAGGGTAAAGATGTGAACACCTAAAGCGACCAGCATCATATGGACAGATGAGCAAAGCAATCATTTCTTCACTCAGTGTCGACGGTGGGCCTCATTATGAGAGCCCCAGTATGCAGTGATATATCCCCTCTGGTGGTATAGATACTGGGGGTACAGGTAACTCCACTGGGGTCAGGGGCTGCTGGCCCATGGTGATGGCAATAGGGACCCTGTTGGGCCCTTCAAAAGGCATGCGGGCCAGGGAGGGGTAGCCGGACCACTGAGGGGCCCGCGACAAACCCCTACCAGGGGGGCGGAATCAGCAAGCGGGAAGGAGCAAAGCCCAGGAAAAGTCTGAGTGCTGATTGGTCACCATGGTTCAAAATGACCAATCGCAGGGGCCCCCCGGGGAGTGCCACCGGGGATAAGGCCACAGGGGTCCCAAAGAGGTCATGAGCCTTCGCCTTTGGGACTGGTTCGTGCCAAGGAGAGATTTGCCACCATAATCAGAAGAGTTGCTGCATAGATGGTCCGGCAGGGGCGTAACTGGAGCGGGCTGCACGGCCGGGGGGACAGCGGCATGGTCGTAGCTCACAACCCATTCCCACTACCAGCAGGAAGGATTATCGGCTGTGCCTTAAGGGAACCCAGGCGACCCAGGAACCAGCTTGACTATACTGGCAATGGCATGTGAGGGAGCGCTCTGCCCGTGCCGGTCATTAGGGTGAGGCGGGAAAAGTCAGGCAGTGGAGTGCGCTGCCCGTGAAGAACTCCAGCTTGCCAGATGTTGGACAGGCAGTGGCATAGTGAGAAACGCATTGCCCGGGCACCATGGGTGAAGTCGGGCGTCAGCATGGTGAAGGGAGCGCTGCCCATGAAGATGTTCTTGGCATTCCCTTTGGCAGTGGGCAGCAGCGTGAGAGGAGTGCATTGCCCATGTGAGGCTTGTAAGGCGGGCAGCAGTGTGTGAGAAGCGCGCTGCCCGTGTGAGGCTTGTAAGGTGGGCAGCAGCATGGAGAAGAACGTGGGGATTTAATTAGGGCCATGATAGCAGGGCTAACAGCTGTAGACAGGCTAATTAGATCTGCGGAGCTGTTATGGTCTGAGATCATACCGTGATTCGTATGGAGGGGGTGCAGTAGAAAATGCAGCACTAGAAAGGTCATGAAAGAAATTGAACGATCAATGTACAAAGTGTGCATAGCTAATGGGCTCATCAACCTCAAGACACAGGGATACTACCAACCGGACGGGGTACACTTGACGGGCGTAGGCATGGGCCTGTTCCTCCTCAACATTGGGGAAGCTCTGGAACTGCTAGGCTTCAACTAGGAGAGCAAGTGGGGGAACAGGTGGGAGAGATGCCTAAAGTTGGTAAACCACAGGCAGCGTGGTGGAGACAGCACAGAGGGGAAAGCAGAAGGAGTGCAAGAGCCAAAATAGGAGGCGCTCAACTGTGTGCCCTCGGGATGCCTTCTGGCAGGGGCACGGAGAGCAGGCTATTTGTCAGAAAGGGATCAGCAGAGGGCGGACACAGCACTTGCAGCCCAGGCTAGGGACAAGGGCTGCCCACAACACCTGGCAGCAAGGTGTAGCCTAGATGTCACACGTTGTGCTAGACCCTTGCGGAAATGGAGCTTTCGCTCAGGGTGCTTTCCCGGGGTGCTGTTATGGATTTAACTGACTGAACTGGATCTAGAGATAATTTGGCAATAATGAGGATTTATGCTTGAAATTTTGAACTGCTTCTGTGATCATGTTCTGTGAATAAAACTGCAGCCGTTGTGCACCATTAAAGACGCGTGTTATCACAGGCGAAGGTTGGGTGCATGCTAACGACCGGGGGACTTGCAGGGCACTCACCCAGCTGGGAGGGGTTATAGAAAATTCTGGATGAATCTGTAATCCCAGTCCTGATTTTCCTGCATAATTTGCATTTGTATTTCACCTAAAGACGTCTCTCGGGGTTAAATGTGTGGGCGCATGGAGTTAATGCAGAACTTGTAATTCCCATGAGGCCGGTATCTCCCATTACTGGCTCCATCGAAATAAAAAAAACACTCCCAAATGAAGTCATAAATTCTGTGTGCGGGTAGGTTATGGTTTTCTGGTATATGTAAATAAGTAAGAGCAGACGTTGAGGTTGACAAGGAAACTCAAATCCAAATAGTATATATGGACTCCCGAATAAAGGTATACTGTGAAGATGGTACAAGTGACTTTATAGTTTTTCTTGGACTACATTATTTAATCAGATACATTCTTTCAAGAAAACACATTTTTCTTTACTTTATAATTTTCAAAGACTAGGTTTATCTTTAACCATTTGCAACACTGCCTATTATATTTTATCCTATTAAATGCTAATTCTCAGATAATGGCCTATGTTGAAAGAATAGAGTTGCAGATATAAGCAGGAGCTGTAAAATTAGCATGGATATCTCATTCAATATTGAGGTACTGAGAAGTGTTTCAGTGTTATTTAACCGGCCATACACACACACCTTCTTTTCACAATTCACTTTACACCTCCCAGATTACACTTAGGCCAGTTTACTACTATATCTGTACATTTAGATATACAATAATTCCTCCATAGAACAACGTTGTGTATTCTGTAAAAATACACATAACAGTGAAAACTAAGGCTGCAAACACAAGTAGACCAAAAACATTCTGAGGCATAGCAAACCACTGTTTGTGCAGGGGTGGTAAGTCCAAGTAATGAGGAGGTTACTGCACCCTGTACTATCTGGTATAATAAAGTCCTCAATCCTACAGTTTACTCAAGGTCACTTTGGCAGGTCAAACCTGCTAAAATTTACCAGGGGGAAAATGTTTACCAAGATATGCACAATTCAGTGAGGTAAGCACCAAATGCTGCATGTTATGTCGCATTTCTGAGTATAAACTCGGAATCATTAGTATTTACCAGACCCAGTAAAAATCTCACCCTGATGTTGGTATTTACCAAGTCTAGCAAATCTTGCTGCCCCTCCGCACCACTTGCGAGCGGGCCTAGAATATTCTTTGTTATAGATATCTTTTATTGTTTAAAATAGGCAAACAATAAAACCATACAAACCGAATAAGAAATAGCAGCCATCCCCAACCAGTTCACATAGAGTAGTAGGTCATCACAGTTCAGGGCTTACAATATTACAGAAGCATCATGCCCAATCAAGTTCCACCAAAGGCACCGCAGGCGAGCGGGGCCTAAAATTAAGTAGGAATGAGATGAAGGCCTAGTTTCACCATGTCTCAATGATTAAAATTCCAGTGCATTTTCTACTACCAGCATGCCAGTCGATTACATTTTAATGCATTTTCTAGGATAAGGGGACATCTTAGGGCACAATAAAATTGTAAATGAGAGGAAGGGGAGCCATTAGACACATGCATGCTAGAAGGATATTTATAAATGTCAAAATAACTAAATGGTAATATTTTAAAGCAAGTACTGAGTATATATGACTGTTTAAACTACAAAATTGCTATATATCGTGGAGCAAATATAAACTCAGGCCATGTCTTGTTACAATACTTCTCAGATTTTTAGTAATCTGGCTATTTCTTTCCATAGGGCCAGTGTTAAACCCCCGAACCTTTTGTTTTTTTTTCTGTACCATATGTTTGACCCTTTCCAGTTTCTTTATAAATAGACTCTCTTCAAGATACTAGAAGAAACACAAGTAAAATGAATTAAGCCGTTACAGGTCTAGTTGATATGTGTACATGAATGCTATTTTTATTAAAGAAGAACATGTTCTCTTTACATGTGGGCAGCTGTCCTGGAAAAACAGAATTTACTTTATTAGTAAGGCATGGAGAGAAAGAGTAATTTCTCTCTGAATGCCCTTGAATGCCTCTGTTCTGATCCAGCTACCATGCAGTGCATTCAGAGCTTACTGGCTAGAGCACTGACTGAAAGGCCAGTGTAACTGGCCCCTTAAAGGCGTGAAGATGGCCCAGTGATTTGAAGATTTTCTACTTACAGCTGCTGCTGTGACTTGCAAGTTATGAGTTTGCTCGCGTGTGAGTATCTTTTCTTTGCATCTGCTCAATCCTTGATTTACAAAGATGATTTCCAACTCCACACCTTATTCTTCTTCAGGTCGACTGAATCTTTTCCACCGTTTTAGAATGGAGCTTAAGTCAATATAAAATTTTATCACCACTTATTATGTTCAGTCAATAATGAGAGTTTCGATGAATTTTAGAAACCTTAATTTATCGTTTTAAGTTTAGTATTTTGTTTGTATCTCTTTATTCAGATTAGAAAATTAGATAAATCCGTTTACAGAAATATCAAGAAAAATAATAGTAGCAACAATCAGGAAATATTACAGCGTGTTCCATAAGGAAAGGTTACCTAAGTCCCTATTCTACTCGAATAGATAATAACCTACCAGAACCCATCAAGAGTCCTTTTCAGAAAAGAGTGAGGATTTTAAGGAGCATTCAGAAGAGAATTTAAATTTTAGTAGAACTCCTCATAAAGAGCAGTTCTGGAAACTCGTCCGAGTCTCCTCTCTCGATTAGAAGTTAGTCACAGCAGTAGCTGTATTCTTAAAGGAATTTAGAAAAACCATCAGCAGTAGCTCACAGTGTAAAAGACAAAAGCCAGGAAACGGATAGTCTCAGAACAATTAGTCTGGACCAGTCTGGTAAGCATGAAGCTCTCAGTGTGTGCTCCAAGGAAAGGGTAGTGGAAGAGCTCTGAAGTCTCCTAACTAGCAGCACGTATATTAAACACAAAAACGTATGTATCCATCTTATTCAGTGTTAGATCATCTTAGTCCAATGGTAAAAGGATCGCTCGATGATCTGCTACATCCTTCTTCGTTCCCACGGTAACATAGGAAGACGGCAAAACATTTTCTGCAAGCAGTCTACTAAATTGCAAATGTTCATGTATGTTAGTTTCAGATGGATTTCCCATGAGAACCCTGCAGCTTACTCTATTAACTATTCAGAACTCCACTGCGTGACAATGAAAGCAGAAACATTCTAGTTGAAACTTCTACAGAACTATATCATGAGCTTTGCATTTTCCTGGATACACTATTGTTTTAATATACTGTTGGTATTCATTATTGTGAATAAATGACAGCTAGAATCTAACCAAATACAATGAGAGCATGTAGCTCAGGAAGGAAAGAAAACATTTATTAAAGTCAGCATATTCTAGAAAGATGACATGTCAAATGAAGTTATTGTGAATTATTTTTTTAATACTGCACCGTGCAACATCCTGCTAAAATGAGTATTTATTTAAGAAAAGTTGAAATAAAAGCAATGCAGAAAATAGTGGAATAAATGAGGCCTACTTTAGCTTGACAGTGTAAATACAATAGAAATGGATGCTTACTACAAAAAAAGAGCATGCTCTTCGGGCATTCCTCGTGTTAATATTTTCCCAGGCTAAACACATATTTTAAGTTAATTCTACTTGCTTCATCAAATCCAAATCCCAGGAGGGCCTACGCAACATTCCATCTTTCTGCGCTCTGCAAATTGCATACCATTAAATTAGGTAGTAGTGATACCTTTTAAACACCCCTTTCAATTGGATGAAGCAATGTATAAGAAGCAAGTCATCATTAGTGTGTCATTTAATCTTTGAAATGAATGTAAAACGTATTTTACAATGTCTCAGCTGATAATGCCTACACACACATTTTTGGAATGTATTGTATAATTTAGCGTTTATTCACCATTTTTCAGCCAGCATGTAGTCCTGGAAGCATTTTACCCATAGGTTTTGCCTGCTGAAAGCAGGAGCATCTTTGTGAATATCCTCCAGAAAAGAGAAAAACATCTGGAAATTGGCGAGAAACCACTGATAACTACATGTTAATCTCTATTGACAGGGATTCAAGATTTAACTCTGAGAATCCTTCAGAAATCAGGCATTACTGGTGGAAATCAGTAATTTTCGGTACAGTTCAACTCGTAATTCATCATTTTGCTGCTGATTTTCACCTGGAGATTTTGTCAGCTTTCAGTATTTTAGGCAAGCTAGACTCTCAGGGCAGAGTGAAGAGAGCGGGTCTGTAAAGTACATATAAATGTTCATTATAGGTGGTTCAGCATCTCCTGTAGACCTACATATCTCCTTACCATCAGTCTTTTAGGAAGGATTAGCTGAGATTTTTGGTTGTAAAACTGTTTGTTTTTATGTTTTTCTCCTCACCCTTAAGTCTGTATTGAACAGATTCAAAAGTAGGGTTTAGTGTTCAGCCTTTCATACATACCTTGTGATCTTGGTCTCATTCAGAGTACTGTGTAAAACCTGGGGGGGGGGGCAAAGTACCCAAAGAAAAACTGCAACCACATGGTACTGGTTCCGTTTATGCACCTGATTCCAGTTTCAATGCCGGTAATGAGGAATAATATGCAGGGACAGTATTCCACTTCCCATAATGTTTTGCACAGAATTTCTTCCACGTGTCAGCTAGATAAAATTGCAGGTGCAAAACGTTTGCCACTGAGTTCAATTTGCATAAAACCTGTGATCTAAAATCAGGCACAAACACTGTGCTTGATTTAAAACTTTGCGAGGTGATCATAATGCAACAGTTTGTCACCGTATGCCACTGTTCCACATTTTTTCGATGCCAGAGACGGGCTGCGAGGGACGCTGACAGCAGTAGAACTACCGAACGAAGAATTGTTCAAATGGAATGTGACCAGACCCGCCACCCTGAGACTGTTTAACGTGGTACAGCCTCCCTCCGTCTGAAGTGCCCAAATACTCCAAACAAGTACTCCAGTCGGCCAACATAGAATGCACCACGAGCAATTACATCTCTCCAGAGACTTTTCAGACTTAAAGACGACAAGTCCCCGCTGCCGTAGACTCCAAAACATGCCTGACAGCGTTCCCATCAGCCACATATGAGAATCTCCCGCCAATTACAGCGGTATTAAGCACCTTTAACCATTATTTTCGTGCCCACCTTACTATTGCGAATGTGTCCGACCTAGTCCTGGTCCTGAGGAGAACCCTAAAGAAAAGAGGGGTTCCGAAACGCGTCGACCTGATCCAGCTAGTCACAACTTTCTTTTGATTCACAAGAATAATAAGTTGACTAGTTGTCGTTGGCAGGCTGCAGCTGTGAGAATTGGAAATAATCTGTGCCGCCATCGTTTTTCGTATAATTGAAGGACTGGTTTTTGTTTTGTATTTCCATGTGCTGTTTTTCAATAAGTTTTATAATTGTCAAACGTGCTGTTGTCATTTACGTCATTTAGGTTGTGTCTAATTTTCTCATCAACCTTCCATTATTGTGTTACTGATTGTTGTTCATTTTGACATTATATAAATGTTACATGTGCATACACTAGTTAGTGTAACCATGCGCTTTATAAGCTTACTTATTATTTTTATTATTATTAACTAAATCTTGAGGGTGTAATAAAAACACCAAACCACCTTAGTTGTTAAAGTGGTTTTGTTAAAAATGTTTTCAGTTTGAGTTACCCACCCAAACATTGTGTTGTATAAAACTGTTCCAGTGGCAGCCCGTGCAGGTAAGCGCGCTGGGTGGGTGAAAGTGACAAACGACGGGATAAGGAATGTAAAATAAATAAATAAAACCACTTACCTTGCGCTTGCCGGATCGCCGAGTCGGCGATGCGGCGAGCGCAAGGTAAGTGGTTTTATTTTATTATTTATTTTACATTCCCTATCCCGTCGTTTGTCACTTTCACCCCCTTGCCCCACCCTCTTCACCGCGCTTACCTGCACGGGCCGCTACTGCACTATCCTGCAACAAAAAATCATGAGTTCTTGTGTGATGTACAAAATATTAGCTGAAATGTTACAGGAGGTATTTAGTGATATAAAACATTGAGTTGTCTTGTCTTAAACGAGATTGAATAGGGAACAATTAGCCTCCCTATTCAGAACTAGAAACATGCAGCTGAGTCGTTTGTCATTTCTCAAATTACCCATTGTTTTGGTCCTGTTGTCTTTCGGCACTGAAAGTGAAGGTTTCCTTTTGTTCAGATGCTTCCACTTTATTCTTTCTCTTCTCTTGTGTGTTTCTCTGCTTTTTTATTATGCCTCGTTTTATTTTCCATAATTTCAGCACTCCATCTTGGTAATTCTTCAGCTTACTGCGTACTTTTTTCATTTGTGTTTTACTCTCAATGGAGAATGTTTTCAGCTTTTTTCCTGCACAGCCTGTATCATTATGTATGCAGTAGTAGTTTATGAATATGCAGGCAGCAATGGGGGACCAGACCTGTTCCAATGAAGCTAGCACATGTGCTTTAAAACAGCATAATACTTAGAATAAGGGACTCAGTGTTTGTCAATTTGATATGAAAGTAAAGAGAAGGTTTAATGGTGCATATGAGGGTTATGCCATGTTATAATATATGTCACTGCATGAGTAGGGGGTGTGACCTTAGAGAGGGCGTGGTCTTGTGCCGAGAACTGCTTAAGAAGCACTTCCTCCCCATCCCCGCCAACACCACCCTCCAAAAAAAAGGTGATTGCTGAGGCTGGTGCCAATGTTCCTGAGGTGTTTTCACAGCCCTTAATAGACATTGGATGTTCATCAGCTGTTTAGAGCCTCCACAGATGAGCTGGGAACCCACTCTGTGCAGCGGTTCCCAGCTCACCTTCCCTGCCACTGTGTGATATCGGTCGATACTGCTTGACACACAGTGGTGATAGAGCGAAATGTTCTTGTGAATTGTAGGGGTGCATCATAATCACTGATAGGCCGCACCCACATGTATTCAGACATATATTCGTTTATATTCAGTTGTATACTCATGTATGGTTAGTAAAGAATGAATAGTTCACAGAGAGAAAGTGAACTCAGCAGCATAATGGTGTTAGGATACCGATGTAATGTAATGCTTATTGAATTGTGTGAACATAATGCATAGAGGAATTAGTTTGTGTGTAATGTAATTGCATTAGTTTAAACGTGCACCATATTAAAGTTGCACATGTAATTCATTGTTTGCATATGAATCGTAATGAAAATGCTTATGGGGAAAAGTAAGATGTGTGTTTAAAAGTCATATGTAAAGGCCTGACTACATATATGCTTAAGGAAGGCCTGGTTTGTTCTTATGTTAGCTTATTTCGTAGGCAGTGAAAAGATTCTCTTGGTAAGGCTCTCTGGGCATAAACGGTAGATTTAATTTGCACAGTAGAAGGTTTCTGTTGAACGTATCTTTTGTTGCAGGTGCAAGAACACATGCCTCGTTAGTAAGACTAACTCTTTGTTTTCAAAAGCTAGAGAGATGGGAGGCATGGTACGGGGAGTGAAATGGAATTTAGGGATGATACTTTCAGCGGAGAAGGTGCCTGGGACTCAAGGTCATCGCAACCGTCCAGGATGAAGTAACCGTTTCGATGGAAAAGCACAAGAAAGAAGACCTGGCCAAGGAGGCGTGACAAAGGCGTGTACAATTGTATTGGGGTTTTGTATTAGGGATAGTGCCCTGAGGGAGGAGGCCAGAGAAGAGGTAGAGGAGACCTGAGAGAAGGACAGAGCTGAGCTTAGGTATTATGTGATTGCACTTCTTAGGAAGTCTTCACAGCTGACACCTTTTATTCACTCTTGCCTGGAAAAATCGTTATGCAGGGAATGTCACTTAGCGTTAGTGTAGGGACAGCAATTGATTTTTAGCTTGTTTAGTCCAATGAAGAGCAACTTAGAAATTGGAGCAATCATAGTCTGGTTGATCCTTCTAGAACTTTCTATTCTCCTTATCTTGAGTCGGATGAGACTCCTGCGTAGATTATTATTTGTATTAGTGCCCATCTATTTCTTTAACCTCGTGTTGAGGTGCTTGCACGTTCAGTTATTTTTGGCGATAATAAATTCTTAAACTTGAATTCGGAGTCAGTGGTCCTTTCAGACAAAATGAATGCTGTTATATAACCAGATGAGATTCTCTCCTTTACACTATTCAACAGGTAAAAAGATCTTGGCGACCAGAAGGTTCTTATAGATAAATAGATAAGAATCGGCGTTATCAGTTGGTAGCAGAGTAGGATGGTTACCTTTGATGGTAAGGGGAGATCTAGAGCAAGATAGGAGACTAAGTTGCCCCATAGAGCCCGAGTGACGCAGATCCAGAGGACCGCGGGAGAAGGATGTCGGAGGTCGTTGAAAACTGACGGAGAGTGACGGTGCGGCGGAAGTAGCAGTTCGTGGTAGAGTGAGTATGAAAAGAGTGATGTTTGGTAGATTGCGGTGTTTTATTGTTGTGTGATGTCTTGCGGAGTTGGAAAGAGAGTTGTGTGATTGAGAACCGGACCGTGAGCGCGCGCGGGACCGGGAGATTTATTGTGGTGTAGAATACACCCAGAGTTGAGAACGTTGACCAGAGGTTGTGGGGGTCACGAGACGTCATTGACAGACCCACTGAAGATAGGGAACACATGAGTGAGTGTGTGAATAACCAACGCAGGTCGTAGGTTATTGTGTGCAGAACATCGAGTGATTGAATCCTATCGAGTGTGTTAAAGGCGATTGTCCGGTCGTTTCGCGGACAGACGATTGCCAGATTGAGGTCAACAGGCTCAAGAGGCTGATCGGTCATTGGTAAGACTGACGGTCAGAGAGGTAATTGTTCGGTAGGACGGACATTATTTCAGAGTATGATTGGGACAGGTGCGAGTGAGAACGAGTGAATTAGAAAGGAGGGGAACTGCTGCGAGCGGAGGAAAGGTGACGTCAGACAAGTGCCGCGCTGCGATAGGCCAGTTGGTGTGAGCCGCGCTGGTATTGGTGGAGTGAAATCGAGAAGCAAGAGCTGACATTTTGAGTGCAAAAACAAAGTTGATTCATCATGAAATGTTTTAAAGTTTTACGGGAACTTTGTAGAGGCGATAGACATGTGGTTGTTCGGGAGGGAGAGGAAGCTCCTCCCGAGGATACACCAGCACATTATATGGCAAAGAATGTAGGATTGCATACTATAATTTGGCTTGAGAATTGGCATAAAATGACAGAAGCAGAAGGAGAATTGTCGTTCCCACGCTATGGTACTTTCAGGTTAGAGGTGTTGTACCAGCTAAAAAGTATAATGGCTTCTTTACGACCACTACCTAGACCAACACAGTTTGAGGCACTACATGCGTGGATAAGAGCAGCGTATGATAGGAAGAAAGACAGAAGCCAAGAAAGGGTGAAGAAATCGGTCAGGGCATTTCAAGATGCAAGGT
Organism: Calotriton arnoldi; assembly: GCA_963921515.1. Lineage (NCBI taxonomy): Eukaryota > Metazoa > Chordata > Amphibia > Caudata > Salamandridae > Calotriton > Calotriton arnoldi. The sequence continues at coordinate 176,538 of CAWUFW010007842.1, forward strand.
GGGATGCATTGGAGAAAAGGTGGAGAGTGGAAACGATCGAAGGAGATAAGCTGTACCCATTGTTAGTACAAAATGGGAAAATAATAAGAATCGATGAGGACGACAGTGATCTAGATGACAGCTTGTTGGATAGGATGTTGGCAGAGAGGCCACCACCATTTAATCCAGACTCAGAAGAGGGAAAGCCGACCTCAGCAGTAACAATTGATGGGAGCCAGAATCAGACTAGCATGAGAGTAGTGGGAAGGATTTCCACAGGAACAGAGGGGGCAACGGCGTCTATGATAACACAGCCTCCTGTTGGGAACACAAGATTACCGGACTCCTTGACAGTACCGGTTACCATTGGCCCTATAGTACCGGTATATGACCCAGACCGAGTGAGAGAAGGGGGCTCCGTACAGATGGGAAGGGAAGAAGTAACCAGCGAGAGTGGGAATGGGTTTGGAGTAAGAGTGGTTCATTTCCCAAGACCAGTGGAGACAAGTACGCCATTACCGGCTACTGCAGACTCTTCCTTTAGACAAGAAGAGGAGAGACCAGAAAGACCAAGGTCTTTGCGGGAATCTAAGTCAGCTTTGAGGATGTGGACACCAACAGTAACGAACCAAGAGGATAGGATGCAAGGAGATAGGGCACAAAACGTCTCGGAAGACAGACCAAGTTCCAGGAATATGATGGAAGGGAACAGGTCACAAGGACAGAATAGTGACTGTGATGAGCGGGATGGCTCGGGTTGTCGAGATGTACTGAGGAGTGCGGTACAGGCAAGGTTACTGGACGTAGTGAGATTGAAAGCAGAGGTAGACGAGATGATTAATGGAGGTCTGCCTTTGGAAAGAATAGAAATTTATGGATCAGATGAGCTGCTGTTTGTAGCAAAAGATGTGACTCGAAAAGCTAGGATGGCACATGATAGATTGAAGGAATTGGCCAAAAGATATGAGGTAGACCTGAACAAAACTAAAGCGTTGCAGGGACCACATAGATTACATTACAGTGACCAGGAGCTGGAGGAGAAAAGAATCACAGGATTAAGGACACACACAAGAGATCTGATTGTAGGAATGAGAATATGGATTTTGTTGGACAAATGGGAAGAAAGGTGGTCCAAGAAGAAACCAGCAAAGAAAGCTGAGGGGGAAACGCCGCCTCCAGGGGGGGCGACGGGTGTTGGAAATTTTCCTTTACGGGAAGTACAGAATGGAGGGTACGTGCATGTGCCGTGGAATAGAGGAGATTTGGCTGCATTTACAAATGATTTTCCTCGGCTGAGGGAAAAACCAGTAGAGTGGTACAAACAGGTTGAGCAGTTTGTGAAAATTTCAAAAGTATTGTGGATTGATTTGAACACGTTGTTTGACATAGTGGTACCGGGAGATTTGTGGACAGCCTGTAAAGTCGCTATTGAGTGGCCGACTTCGGAACCGGATAGAGAGGCGGTTACAAATGGTCCATCACCCCTAGTCATGAAAAAGTATGAGCAGGTGATTACATGGTTGAAACTGAAGATTTCACCTCAGGATATAGATTGGGTTAAGATAGATCGGACTGTACAGGAACCCAAGGAAACGGTGCATGAATATTATGAAAGACTTCTGCAAGCTTTTAAACAGTATAGTGGGTTAGATATCTTGGACCCCAAGGATATGGGACAGTTTGTCTCGAAGTTTGTACTGGGTCTGAGAATGGAAATCAGCCTCATGATACAGCACCATTTGATCTGCTGGCAGAACAAGCCACTAGATGAAATTTTGCGGTATGCGAGATACTGTAGTGATGAGGTGGAATCGAAACATCGAAAGCTAAAAGACAAATTGATGCTTGTCCAGATGCAGATAGCACAGAGTCAGCCTAGTGGAGGGACCTTAGGAAGAAAGCAAGGAAATTTCCAGGGAAACCAGAATGGGCAAGCCATGGGAAAGGGAAAACCAGTAGACCCCAAGACAGGAGTGGACGTGGCCACATTGAAGAAGACCACTGCGTGTCATCTTTGTCGCCAGGTCGGACATTGGAAACGCGAGTGTCCTTTGAACCCAGCTAATCAGTTGCAGGAAGAGGAAGAGGGGGCTCAGGCACCCGCGCAAGAGGTAGTTAACACAGTAACGAGACCTAGGACGATGAAAGGGGGGTATACAGTTCTCACGCCCAGGTTCCCCAAGCTCCAAGGATTTCACAAGGAACACGAACGTACCAACAGATGCCCCTGTTCGAAGATTATGACGAGAGTAGCTCAGACCCTTTATCCTGACGGTGCCTGAGGGGGGAGGAAGACTGCACACTTGGAGCGGTCTTGGAGGTAGACTAGAGAGGACCTTTTGTGGAGGCAGATATTGAGGGTCATCCTGCCACACTTTTGGTTGATACTGGTGCTACCCGGTCTACTGTAAGATCAGCAGTGGTCCCTAACCTACCCCTCTCGGGACAATCAATCCAGGTTGTTGGAGTAGCGAACAAGAGAATAAGCAGCCCATTGACAGAACCGATCCTAGTAAAGATAGGTTCCTTCCAAACTAGACATCAGTTTGTAGTGTGTGATACGAGTCCAGTTTGCCTTTTGGGGAGAGATCTGTTGTGCAAGTTGAACTGCACGATTTATTGTACGCCACGGGGAGTGGAGGTCCAGACGAGAGATGACGATGCTGACTTTAAAATTACAAATCAGCATCTGTGTATAGATCTGTACCCAATGGTGACTGTGGAAGAACTTCCACCTGATCTGAGAGACGCAGTGTCGTCTGTGGTGTGGGATTTCGCAGGCGACGAAATAGGTCTAATCAGAGGGGTTGAACCAGTGCGGATTGAGGTGAAACAGAATGTTGATTTCCCCAGGACACCTCAATACAACCTGTCGCCAGAAACGATTGCAGGAATAAGACCTGTGATCGAGACTTTCATTGAGAAAGGCATTTTGAAAGAGATCAGAGGTAGCCCCTGTAATTCACCCATAATGGGACTACAGAAACCGAGCGGGAAATACAGGATCGTGCAAGACCTGCGAAAGGTCAACACGATAGTTGTCCCTTGTTGTCCAGTGGTACCGAATCCTTCAGTAATACTGTTCCAGATCCCATGTGAAGCAGAGTGGTTTACGGTTATCGATTTATGTCAAGCCTTCTTTTCGATACCGCTCCACGAGGAAAGCCAATTTCTTTTGCGTTCAGGCTGGAAAATCGTGTGTTAACATGGTGTCGTATCCCTCAAGGGTATACGGAAAGTCCATCGATCTTTAACCAGATCCTGAAGAAGAACCTTGAGAGTCTCGTGTTGCCGCAGAACTCAGTTCTCGTGCAATACATAGATGACTTGCTCATTGCCTCAGAAACAGAAGATGCTTGCAGAATTGACACTGTAGCTCTGTTGAACCACTTAGCAGAGAACGGACATAAGGTGTCCCCGAACAAGCTGCAGTACTGTTTGAATGAGGTACAGTACTTGGGACACAGATTGGAAAAAGGCAAGAGGAAGGTGTCACCAGATCGAATTGAGGCAATAATGAGCATGGCAGTACCCACCACACAGAGAGAAGTTAGGATGTTCCTGGGAATGGTTGGCTACTGTCGACAGTGGATTCCTAGTTTCTCCTTGAGAGCAAAGCCTTTGCAGAGGCTTACGCACAAGGATGTGAGTGATCCGGTACCATGGGACGAGGAGTGCTTGATGTCATTCCTGAAACTGAGAGAGGATTTGTGCAGGGCTCCGGCACTGGGAATGCCTGATTACAACAAGGCCTTTTCATTGTTTTGTTACGAGAGGGAAGGATGTGCATTAGCAGTGTTAGCTCAGAACCATGGAGGTGTCCGTAGACCAGTTGCATACTTTTCAGCTACTTTAGATCCAGTAGCTTCTGCGTTGCCCGGATGTCTAAGATCCGTTGCTGCAACAGGTGTCAGCATTGAAAGATGTGAAAGCATTGTAATGGGACATCCATTGACTGTACATGTGCCACATTCGGTTGAGTTATTGATGACCAGGACCAAGACCCAGCACCTAACGAACAATAGGTTAACGAGGTACGAGCAAGTCATACTTGCCGCAGAGAATGTGACTCTGAAAAGGTGCTCTGTCTTGAACCCTGCGACATTGATGCCTACACCGAGCACGGATGATGAAGATTGTGCGGACCATGATTGTCTCGATGTGACCGAGCTTTGCACCAAACCGAGACCTGACATTGTCGATGAACCATTGGCTGACCCAGATGAAATTTTCTTTGTCGATGGTTCATGCTTAAGAGACAGTGTGGGGCAATTGAGAGCAGCGTTTGCTGTATGTACCATTTCAGGAGTGGTCGAGGCTGCTTGCCTAGAAGGAGTACGCTCCGCGCAGGTAGCTGAGATCATTGCCTTGACCCGTGCCTGTTTGGCCGCTGATCGAATTCGAATCACGATTTACACAGACAGCCAATATGGGTTTGGCGTGGTGCACGACTTCGGGCAGTTATGGTCTCAGAGGGGATTTTTGACATCATCTGGCTCACCCATTCGTAATGGAGAATATGTAAGACAACTGTTAGATGCATTACAGCATCCGAAAGAAATTGCTGTGGTAAAGTGTTCAGCCCATGGGAAAGGGGAGGACTTTGTATCATTGGGTAACAATTACGCGGACGAAGTCGCCCGTTTCTGTGCAGAACAAGGATGCATATTCACAGATAGAGAGGTAGAGGAGAGCCAAGAAGGAACCGAGCTCAGCATAATGTTGGCCATGGCAGACACTTGGGAAGAGCTTAAGCGATTGCAGGATGAAGTTTCAGACCAAGAGAGAGAGGATGGATCAAAGCTGGTTGTGAGAAAGGAGATGTGGATGTGTGGGTATCCAACGATGGGAGAGCCGTGTTGCCTGAAGAATTGCTGAGTCCGATGGCAAGACTGATACATGGACAGGCACACCTTGGTAGGGACGCAATGATGAGAGTGTTTAGACAGAAGTGGTATAACCCACGGTTCTGAGCAATGGCTGAGACGGTATGTCAGAGGTGTGTTACGTGTCAGCAGATGAATGCTGGAAAGAAAACTGTAGTTACGTTGAGTCACATTGGAAGGTCAGGAGGGCCCTTCAATAGAATACAGCTGGACTTTGTGGAGATGCCTAAGTGCAATGGATTGAGGTACATTTTAGTGTTAGTATGTGTATTCTCACGGTGGGTGGAGGCTTACCCCACACGCAGGTGTGACACTCTCACAGTGGCTAAATTACTGTTGAGAGAGCTCATCCCTAGATTCGGGATCCCGACCTCTTTGGAATCAGATAGAGGAGGGCACTTCCACAGTGAAATCATGAAGTTGCTTTGTGCTGCATTGAACATTGACCAGAGACTCCACTGTAGTTACAGACCAGAGGCTTCTGGGATGGTGGAACAAGTTAATGGAACTTTGAAGGCCCGGATGGCAAAAATGTGTTCTTCGACATCTCTGAAATGGCCCGACGCTTTGCCGCTCGTGCTGATGAGCATGCGAAGCGTCCCAGACAGAAAGACCGGGTTGTCCCCCCATGAGATATTAATGGGGAGGGCAATGAGATTGCCAGCAGTACCAGCTACAGCCTTGATAAGCATCACTGATGATTTGATTCTCGATTATTGTAAAGGACTCTCTGATGTGGTCCGTTCTGTATCCCAGCAGGTGCAAGCAGCAGTGGTCCCAGCCTCGAGTGATCTGTGCCACGACTTGTGTCCCGGTGACTGGGTGCTCGTCCGGAAGCACGTGAGGAAGAGTTGCTTGGATGCCCGCTGGCGTGGCCCGTATCAGGTGATACTTATCACGAACACAGCAGTGAAGTGTGGAGGATTGCCGAACTGGGTGCATGCCTCCCATACCCGCAGAGTTCCAGCACCCTTGGAAGAAACAGCTCCTCTCGTAAATGAAAATCCAGCTGATGTGGCAGGGCCACATGGGAGGACAAGTCAAGCTGTAAGGGTCGCTGACACAGCTGGTGGTGCACTAGAGCAAGCTGAAGGGGGTTTCCACAGTTCGAACCCTGACTCAGACACCGAAGACAGAAACGGTGCAGTGGGCGGAGAAGAGTCAGATTCAGCAGAAAGAGGAAGTAGTGCACTGGGTATAGAAGGGGAAGGCAGACGAACGAACAGAAGTGCAGAAAGTTGGCCTGAAAGACAGAGGCGACTGAACCTGAGGTTAGCACCTGAAAGAGACCTTGCTCCAGTGTCTGAAGTATCTGAAACGGAGGCAAGTGACGAAGACCAAGCACAAGACAGTCGGCGAAGGTCAAAGAGAACAAGAGTGCCTTGTCGCAGATACTCTACCCCTGAGTGGACTTACACTGTGTTTGATGCAGGGGGTGGTGAGCACGGGAAGGCTGAGGTCAGTGCAGGTGGTCCGTCGGAGCCCGAATGTGGTGGTGAAGGTGGTGCTGCAGTTGCCAGGGCTCGAAATAGAAGGAACACTGACCCTCACGGTTCCGAATCCCCCGCTTCTGAGTGAAGTCCGAAACTTGGTTCTGCATCGACTCGAATTCCCGCCTTTTGGAGTTGAGCTGTTTTCACATGAAGTGTTGATTTTGCGTCTTGAACTTTTGTATCACGTTCTGGTATTGCTCAATGAGGATCTTATTGTGGATCAACTATAAACTGTAAATAAAAGTCCAAAAGAAGAAGATAACCTAGGTCCGAGTGGAAGAAGAATAAACTTAGGGACTTTCCACAGAAGAGGAACGAAAACTAGGGAAGTCTTTTTCTGGACTGTGTAAATAAGATTGTGATCGGAAAGGGAAAGTCCGGAGATTTCATGGTTGCTCGAGCTGGTTAAGCAAGTCACAATTAAAGGACAGAGACTTTTTCAGGGTTCTTTGCGATAACCAAGACTTTTGAGAACTTTCAAAACCATGGAGCCGGGAGATCCCAATCGTAGATCAAAGTGGATTGTAGGCATTCTTATAAGTAGTGTAATAGTTTCTATAATCATAGTAGTTATAGTCTCATATACTGGTTCGCACGAGCTAGAAGTAGAGGGGGTGACAGGGACACCTACACCTACACCTATTACACCTAGTCAGAAGGGGGTAGACAGGGCAGCTGACAGAGCTTTGCTATTAGAAGAAAGTCGTAGATTACATGTAGATTTATCTAAAGGTGATTTTAAGTTGAATGCATATGCTAAGTTGTTGTAGGAGTATGTTGATGTGATGGATGCGAAAGATTGTTATGTGTGTATGCAGTTGCCTACTTCAGTGGACGAGGGTATTAGGTATCACCATCTTCCACTGACTTATGGTATTTCATGTAGTCTTTTGCTTAGTTTGTTTTATGAGAGAGATCAGTTTGAGTATTTCTTTTCCAATTTCGACGCAGTGCTTCCTGAAGTCCCAGCTTACAAGCATTTGAATAAATATGACTATTATAAGACGGAAGACAGACTGAGGAAGTACTTCATACCGAGTTTGGAATTGGATACAGCATTCGCACACAGACACAATCTGACTTGTTTGATGTCAGATGTAGAGAGAAAGTTTGTAGATCAGGTCGAGGATAGGTATAGAAAGCTGACTCACTCCCGAGATTTGGGGCATCACAGGACCGATTGGACAGAGGAAGAACAGTTGCATAAGACCAGGGGAAGCTATGGTCCTATAGCGTTAGATAAGGAGCAGAGGGGTAAGTTGTGTATAAGGCGTTATCAGACTTACTACGAGAAGGTAGCAGTGGGACAAAGTACTTGTGAGCAGAAGTAGCAAAAGATTTTCTCCAAGGTCCTGTACAAGTGATACCAACGGTGTATTATGTATGTGGGAAGAATGCTTACGTGAGGTTGCCTGCAAATTGGTATGGAACATGTTATTTGGCAATAATATTTCCAAAGATTTACCATACAGAAGATTTAGATCTTCTAGAAGGTGGAGAGCATTCAAGAGCGAGAAGAGCTGCAAGTGCAGGAATCGTTGTGGGGGATATTTTTGGAGCTATGATACCCAGTCTGGGAGTAGTCTTGAATGATGTGAAGATCCGAAGGTTAGCGACGGTGGTGGATGAATTTTCGATGAACACAGCAAAGTCGTTGGTGTTGGTGGAAGGAGAGATGTTGTCGATAAGGGGAATGGTTTTGCAGAATCGCCTTGCTTTGGATGTCCTATTGGCAAAAGAGGGCGGAGTCTGTAAAATGTTGAAGGTTCAAGAGTGCTGCACTTATATACCAGACCGTAGCAAGGATCTGGAGAAATATATAAGTAACATCACTACGATCCACACAAAAATAGCGGATTTGACCGAAGAGGGGGCCTGGGAAAAGGTCGGCAAGGGTTTTGGTCAAGTGGGAGGTTGGTTTGCGAATCTAGGAAAGGGATTCCTTGGGTACTTTCTGAGACCCCTCCTTATTTTGGTGGTTTGTGTGGTTGGCTTGTGGATTTTGATCAAGGCCTACAAGTGGTATCGAGCAGGCCGAGTCAAGAGAGCTTTGAGGGAAAATGACATGAGATTGGCAAGACTGCAGGACAGTCAGTATCAAAGGCTCAAGAGCATGGAGAAACTAAGATCAGGGAAGATGGCAACAAGTTCTGTTTAGGTCGGTTCTTTCTCCAAGGGAGTAGAATGAAAGGTGATGACAGGAGTCATCAAAGGGGGGAACTGATAGAGCGAAATGTTCTTGTGAATTGTAGGGGTGCATCATAATCACTGATAGGCCGCACCCACATGTATTCAGACATATATTCGTTTATATTCAGTTGTATACTCATGTATGGTTAGTAAAGAATGAATAGTTCACAGAGAGAAAGTGAACTCAGCAGCATAATGGTGTTAGGATAACGATGTAATGTAATGCTTATTGAATTGTGTGAACATAATGCATAGAGGAATTAGTTCGTGTGTAATGTAATTGCATTAGTTTAAACGTGCACCATATTAAAGTTGCACATGTAATTCATTGTTTGCATATGAATCGTAATGAAAATGCTTATGGGGAAAAGTAAGATGTGTGTTTAAAAGTCATATGTAAAGGCCTGACTACATATATGCTTAAGGAAGGCCTGGTTTGTTCTTATGTTAGCTTATTTCGTAGGCAGTGAAAAGATTCTCTTGGTAAGGCTCTCTGGGCATAAACGGTAGATTTAATTTGCACAGTAGAAGGTTTCTGTTGAACGTATCTTTTGTTGCAGGTGCAAGGACACATGTCTCGTTAGTAAGACTAACTCTTTGTTTTCAAAAGCTAGAGAGATGGGAGGCATGGTACGGGGAGTGAAATGGAATTTAGGGATGATACTTTCAGCGGAGAAGGTGCCTGGGACTCAAGGTCATCGCAACCGTCCAGGATGAAGTAACCGTTTCGATGGAAAAGCACAAGAAAGAAGACCTGGCCAAGGAGGCGTGACAAAGGCGTGTACAATTGTATTGGGGTTTTGTATTAGGGATAGTGCCCTGAGGGAGGAGGCCAGAGAAGAGGTAGGGGAGACCTGAGAGAAGGACAGAGCTGAGCTTAGGTATTATGTGATTGCACTTCTTAGGAAGTCTTCACAGCTGACACCTTTTATTCACTCTTGCCTGGAAAAATCGTTATGCAGGGAATGTCACTTAGCGTTAGTGTAGGGACAGCAATTGATTTTTAGCTTGTTTAGTCCAATGAAGAGCAACTTAGAAATTGGAGCAATCATAGTCTGGTTGATCCTTCTAGAACTTTCTATTCTCCTTATCTTGAGTCGGATGAGACTCCTGCGTAGATTATTATTTGTATTAGTGCCCATCTATTTCTTTAACCTCGTGTTGAAGTGCTTGCACGTTCAGTTATTTTTGGCGATAATAAATTCTTAAACTTGAATTCGGAGTCAGTGGTCCTTTCAGACAAAATGAATGCTGTTTTATAACCAGATGAGATTCTCTCCTTTACACTATTCAACAGGTAAAAAGATCTTGGCGACCAGAAGGTTCTTATAGATAAATAGATAAGAATCGGCGTTATCAGTGGCACCATGTGAGTTGGCAAGTCTGGATTTCAGCTTATTGTGTACTTTTTTCATTAGTGTTTTTGTATTTTCAATGGAGAACGCATTCAGCTTTTTTGTCCTGCACATCCTGCATAATTATGCATATGCATGCAGTGGTAGCTTATGAATATGCATGCCTGACCTTTCTCAATGAAGCTAGTGCATGTGATTTAAAACAAACATGATATATAAAGCATGTTTTATCAATTTAATATGAAGGTAAGGTAAAGGTTTAATGGTTGATACAAGGCACGTGCCAAGTTACAAAAATATTTCACTGCATGAGTTGGGTGCAGGGCACTAAACGTTACGTGGTCTCATGCCGACATCTGCCTAAGAAGTTATCGACTCTGTAATCAATGGATGATTGAAATGTCACCAAGTTGATGCTATCAGTTCTTACTGCAGTGTTAAACAGACTCAACTATTCCCTACTCCTTTCCAAGGGAGTAGGGATGCAACAGTGTTGGACCCCGATGACTGTGATTATATTTTAAATAAAATATGTGCAGTGCCCAGATTGTTTCATAAAAGCTGACCACTGGTGCTGCTGAATGCTGGGGTTTCCAAATACCAATCCCACACAGTCTTGATTCCAACCTATGCCACTTTCGTCCACCACCGTAAACTTCCCTTCTCTTAATCTCACATGTCTGTTTCTATACCTCCTTTCTGGCTTCATCCCCCTGTTTCTATATTTCTCTTCTTCCTTCTTTTTCCATTTCCAGTCTATCTTTCTCTTACGTGTGGGTCAAAGTCGGATGTTGACAAACTCCGATCACCACACGAATTAACCACTGCTCAACTCTAAATGATTCAAGTTTTTTCATTGTAATAAATCCCTAGGGTTGTATGGGTCATCCACAGCAACCCGTATGCTGCTAGGAATTCCAAAATTCCAGTTAGCTTCCCAGGCCCTACATAGACTACACTGGCTACCCACCAGGAAACGGATTGCTTCAAGGCTCTCTGTATTGCCCACAAGGCCCTGCATGGCACTGGACCTGACTATCTTAGTAATGGATTTAAATGGTACGTTCCCTCAAGAAATGTTTTGTCCATCTGGGCCAAGAATGTCATGATCTCCAAGTTTAGACTAACTAACTAGGGAGGCAGGAGTGTCATGGGCTGCACAGCCAAGCTATGGAGTGATTAAATCTTACTTGAAACTGAACTGGCTGAGCTTCAATACCTCTGAGGCAGAGCTACTGTCTGGATACCTCCGAGTACACTTAGGCCCCGATTATGAGTTTCGGTGGTGCGGGGGCAAGCGGTACTCCACTGATGCACCCCTGCACTGCCGAGACTCACCGCCACCCGCCAGATTACAAGTTATTGTAGTCTGGCAGGCGGGTGGCATGGCACTCCCATGGTGGTGCCTCTTTTAAAAGCAGCGGTGCCTTTGAAAAAGGCACCACAATGGGAACGACTCACAAGGTTCCTGCTCGGCATGGACTCGAAAGGCCATGCGGTGCAGTAACTTTTGTGCTTGTACATAGGTGGGCACATGTTATGCCCCCCTGTGCACATGCACAAAGGGAGGAGGCACAGGTGTTTCCTCTTCTCCAAGGTTTACATGGAGGAGGAACCGCCATGTAAACCCTGGAGGAGAGGAAACTTGTAATATGCTTGGTGGGACCACGGCGTTCCGGCCAAGCATATTGTGGCCTCTGACTACCACGCCACATCCAGGTAACGGCGGTTCCCTGGTGGCTATTGCGGTCCCAGGGCAGTCAGACCACCCAACTGGTAACGGGACGTCTGACCGCCGGTGCAGCAGTGGCTGGATCTGCCACTGCTGCGCCACCACGAGTCTGGCGGTCCTCGGACCGCCAGACTCATAATCGTCCTATGTGACATTTTCAGTACTCTGTAGCCATATCAAAATTAGGGCTATTAATATCACACCTGTATAGAAGGTAAACACTTTAGGGGTTTCATTTTTTTTGTGGGTAAATAAATATATGGATCTGACAGTGACAGAATCTTTATTTGATTAAAAAAGAAAATAATAATAGCACAGCAATGCAGCTTAAATATTTAAGATATATATATTAAATGATAAAAATAGACAATTACTGGTCAGAAAATCTCATTAAAAAAAATATTAAAAAGGTGACAGAACCAGATTGAAAAAAACAATGATTACCGATAACTTGATACTGACTTTAAGAAGCTCTCTACGGCTTTACATACGGTCAGGGCCGGACTGGCCATAGCGGGCACCAGGCGTTTCCCCGGTAGGCCGCTAGGGTGGGGGCCGGTTTTGGGCCCCTGGGGGGCCGTTTTTGTTACCGGGGGTCAGCAATATCGGCCCCCTGTAACAAAATCGGCCGAAACCGGCCCCCGCAAACTGCTCGACTGCACTCCCCCTCACCCCAGGGGGGGGGGCGGCAGAGCAGGTTGCCAGGGCCGGTTTCTGTTCCCAGTCCAGCCCTGCATACGGTTGGTGAACCTAACTTCTTTAAAAAAAACAAAGCTGGTTTACATTTTAAAAAACCCTTACCTTTAAGTACAGATATAAAAAAAATGCCTGCTAAAATGATTGTAAAATGTAAAAAAAAAGACAAAGTGCAAATGGGTTTGAGGGGAGGATTCATCAAATGCACATATTAAAATTGCTTACGGATCATATTGGTCTAAAGGAAAACATGGAAGGCTTCGGATGGAATCTAGGTGAAATCTTGTGATCAGGAATCTCTCCCATGGATTTATGACAAGATTCAAATATGGCTCCAGGCCTGTGATGTTTGTATTATTGCATATTCCTGAACAGATGGCTTCTTCAACTCCTTCCCTTCTCTAGAGTAACATGGGCTATAAACCTCACCCTTGCCCATGCTTTTTTCTCTGTGAATATCCCTTGTGAGGTAGTAAATAGGTCTGGCCTTCCAAGTGTGATGGCAAATTTTGTAATATACTGTAGCTAATATATCAAAAAGCCATAATCACAGGCTAGTAATCTTCATTTACAGAACAATTCAGTGAAATGTGGGGATTAATCCGCATGGAATACCATAATGGTAATGGTGTTAATTTTATACTGTCCTCCACATACACTATGCCTAGTTCTTCATGCAGGAAGAAATGCGGGCTACTGCGTGAAAGGCCAAGACCTGCCTACAAAAATGGGTTGCTTCTACCTGCAGATTCTGGATGGGATACATTTGCAGTTATGTACTTCCAGAAGATGGAGGATCACTTTACTCCCAATCTTCCAGGGAAAGCTAAATAGGGCACCTACTGCTTGGTTAAATCTCACGCACCTATCAGAGAGGCACTGTGCTCACGAATAGGAGTAGTCAAAGGTAATACCCGAATACAGGAAGTACGCCACCTTGCCCACATTGTTATCCTTGATGTAAATAGCTCGGATGTTACTGTTAATTCTACCGCAGACCATGTAATAGGTTTTACTAAAATTAGTTTCCAAATCTAAATTGTCCATGAATGCCATGAAACTGCCCATCAATGCTTTAAGCCCATTGGGTGTTCTAGACATTAAAACAGCACCATCAGAATACATCAAAAGAGGGTTGGGTCTAGACTTCACCTTCGGCATGTCCGTACAATATGCAATTAAAAAGCATTGAGGTTGTTTATATACAATAAAAATAATATTGGGGCAAGTACACAACCTTGGCGAACCATCCTCTCTAGTGCAAATAAATCAGACCATTCACTTCTTTCTTGGTGAAGCTGTAACCCTGTGTAAAATATGTAAAAATTCGATTAATGCCTTGTACACCCCATGCCCAATAAAATATACCTGATACTTGCTTATTGCCTTTTTTTAAACACTGGTACAAAAATAACAGTTGTGTGTCATTAAGATTTTATTTTCAAGTTCCAGGTAGAATTAATGGCATTGGTGATGCCTGGGGCCCAAAATTCTGGATTACGTTTGTAAAGGTCCATAGGAACCCCATCAGAGACTGGGGACTTGCCCAATGTGCACTCTAAAATCGCAGTGGTCATCAACTGTACCTCAAACTTGATGAATAGAAGTTAAGTAGGTCTGTGTATGTCACTATCTGATGCTACGTAGCTCCCCAAATGCTAAAAATTACTTTAAATGTGCAACCCAAACATCTGCCGCAATGTGCATAGCAGGGCCTACATCCACCTCTGTATTTAGTGTCTGTGAATTAACAAATTTCCAAAACATGCATGTATCTTTAAGCGAACATGAACTAACCAACTTGTCCCATGCTTCCTTTTTTAGCTTCAGCCTCCTGTTCCTTAGGGCATTTTTTGCAGGCGACTCTGCTACGTTGGATACTTTTTTGATCCCTGAGGTCGTTATTTTAAGGATAACCATCGGTGTGTATTAGCCTCCCTGCAATCCTCATCGAACCAGCTAGGCTGATCTGGATTATAATTACTCTTGGGGCAAGCAAGACATTTTTAAAAATAGGGCCAATGTCTGTGAAAACTTCATTAATTGAATGGTCGTATTTAATATTGTATACCAAGCATTTATCTAAAGGTATGTTGGACCTGAAATTGTTGTTAAAATGTTGCATCATATCTACCATTTTCCAGCATAGCCTCAGTTCCTTGTGACTCAGTACTAAGCCTGTAGGGCCTTTCTTAGTGAGCCTTAATGTGTTATTAGATGAATTCAGCATTATAACGGTCGGATTGTGGTCACTGAACCCATTGGCCATTCTCTGGTCTGTGCATAAGGTGAGATTATGCAAGTGAGAAAATATATTCAACTGTAGTTCAACGATCCATCCCTACATAAGTCAGAATTGCGTTACCTATTAAGCTAAATTCCATAAATTATAATTGGAAAAATGCCTATGCAATTTATCCCCCCTGGTGTCCGGAAGTGATAGGATAATTAATATCTTAGGATCCCCGCGTGAGGGGTCAAGGATTGTTGCTTTGGATCCAAGTTTTGCATTGAAATCCCCACCGAAAAGTAGGTAAAACCATCGCTGATAGTCTAATGCCCTTTCTCTAACTACCCCAAAAACTTGAAATAGGGTATCAATGCTGCACTGCTTATCTCAAGCAGAGACTTCTCAAGCAAGGGTATCCCAGCGCCTTGTCGGACAAGCATTTAAGAGGGCAATCCAATTGAGATGCTCTCCTACAGGGACCTAATCATAAGAAAGAAGACAAACTTGTCTGTGTCATAAATCACTCAAATTTAAACCATAAGGTCAAAAGGATTTTTGACAAAAAGTTGAAAATTCTTAATAATAACGAAGATGACAACATATTAGATAGACCGATTTTTGCATATAACAGGAATGCAAATATAAGAGACAAAATAATCCATACCAGGTCGCAACCGAAAAGAAAAAAAAAAACAAGGTTCCATCGTGGGAACCAATCCGATTAAAGGGAACCATAGATGTGGCACTTGTAATGCTGCCTTAATAACAGAGAGATGGGAATATGGAGAACGCACTGGCCTTCTAAAAGACATTTTTAACTGTAGAAGTTCCAATGTCATATATGTCATTATTTGCCCATGTCGTCTTTGTTTTATATAGGTGAAACAGGCAGAGAATTCAGGACTCGCTATGCAGAACACAAGTCGGAGATTAGAACAAAAAACTCCAAGCGCCCTTAGTCCAACACGGGGGTGATCAAGGACATACAGAAAATGAACTCAAGTGAATCATTTTAGAAAAAGATTGAGGTGAACAAGGACAGGCCATGATAAATACACATAAAGATAGAGAGACATATTGGATCATCTCTCTTAATACGGTAAAGAAAGGGTTGAACAAGGAAATCATAATGCGAGTCACCTGATCCTTTCTACACCATGCAGACTGCCTGCACCCTAACTACACCGGCTTAGTCTAGGTGGATTTTGATAGCCTTAACCATTTTTCATCTATTGTCTTTTTGCCTTCATTATATCCACCAGGCAAATTGTAGATATCACTTTTTTTCTCATCAAGTTGTATCTACAGTACAGCTTGATTACACATGAGCTTTTACTTCATTTAGACGTTATACATCCAGGAGATGTGCCCAGGTCACACCGACCATCACCTAAAGTTAAGTACAATACAAGCGATATAAGCAACTACTAGGGTAGCTGCCATGACACTATAGTTTCAACAACCATGAGATCAGGGAAAAGTTGAATTCTGTCTTCCAGTTAATTTTTAACAAATCAGGCAGAATATACTTTGGAATTTAGCCATTCGAAGATGGCGCATAGATATCTGTATTGGAGGTCTAGACATCGTAAGATGGTGCCCCCTTTTCTGTCACCAATGAGTCCATTGTCTATTTTTATTGCGACCTTTCGTCATGACATCAACATGCTAGTTCCATCTTACTACGTGCCCACCATTTAAATCAAATCAGTCTTCACTTCGCATAGATATCTGTATTGGAGGTCTAGACATCGTAAAATGGTGCCCCCGTTTTCTGTCACCAATGAGTCCATTGTCTATTTTTATTGCGACCTTTCGTCAGGACATCAACATGCTAGTTGCATCTTACTACGTGCCCACCATTTAAATCAAATCAGTCTTCACGTCGCATAACATTCTCTTTTGAGGACCCATTGGTGGACTAAAGTATATGAGAGCCAGACGTCAGCGTTGCAAGGTAAGACGATAAAGCTTACAGGGGTTCAGAGAAGGACTCAATCGGTGGTTCGTCACCACAATGTGTAGGGGTTTTGGTACATTTAATTTTCCTTTTTGTAATTTTGTCTAAATAGATTTCTGTAGCCCGCATGGGCACTTTGTCCACTGGAATGGCTAGCTAGAGTAAGGCATAGCATTCGTACTCTCAAGGACAGATAGGAGTGCCACCAGCCTTTGTCTGATATCGATTTTGCACTTTCTTAGGATTGGAGCCAGCCTCAAAGAAAGTGATGGGGATTCGGAGTTAAGTCATCCAAAGTCGCTCCGCACATAGATAGAAAAAGCACTGAACATGATTTGCAAAATGTGCATGAACTACAGAAAATAATTTAAAAAAAGAGGTAATACACATTCATAATGTAATCCCTGGTGATATAAAAGCAAGCTAACTATTGTGAAATTCACACACTGTTAGCCCCAACACCATATTGCTGTATTTGTCTCACTAGTTGTAGTCTCCTGAACGTGGACCAAAACCGGTATCTGGTTTGTGATACGCCATGAGCTTGTGCCCCTAGTAGACTAGAAAAGGCTCTATAAGGTAATCTCTCCAGTTTACCTCCTCCAAATTGGGTGGAGTGATAATATTTTTATGACTGGGCTCACAGTTATGGGAGAAAAATGTGAACTTTATTTGACATATACAGAACCGGCAAAGCATGAGATCACAGAGGTGCATGAAACACAACCGTTTGCATCTTATGGGATATAAGGTAAACTATATTGGGCAGCCATTTCGGTCAAAATATATTTGATGCTTTCTCCTACTTTTTATTATTCTGTTCACTATATCGGTGAAAGGTTTTCTTTTCCTTTTTTGTGCAGAAAAAACACTGGATTTGGCTCCTATTCGAAGTAGTTGGTATGACTAGGCTGGTCTTCAAGATGTTCTAATATCATATTATTCACAGATTCCCTCATGTTGAGCTGCCATTTCATGTGGTACTATCTCAGTTGGTCCTGAAGAATGTGGAGTCTTTACATAATGTCCACCAAAACATTTGTAGACCGAACTATACAAGATTCCAACCTACAACACAGCAACGACTGAGAATATAGTCAGTTCCCCGTTGTCTCTAAACAGTGACTGTAAAACAGTGGTTGGAATAAACATGAATGGCAGAAGTGAGGAAATGAATGTGTGCAAGTATGAGGAATGAGTGGTTTGGCTACTGTGGGGGTAGAATACTGTTATGAGTGAGTATTTTTTTATGAAAAAAGTTATATACATGGAAATGGTTCCTTGTGTCTAAAAGATTGAGAAGAAGGTCTTTGTATATGAAACAAAATTAATTGGTATTAGCCATTGTATTACACTGTATAATATTGCACATATAATTGTACAGCACTGTATATATTGTTTTCACTTTCTAATTTTTTCAATTGAGCAAAGCATAACATACAAAGGTAATTCAAAATTAAGATGAGAGAAATTGATAATAATGATAAAAAGAAATAAAATGAAATTGATACAAGGAAAGAATGTTGTAGTTTCATAGATTTTTTACAACATGACCAGCTTTGGGAGCTAATCAGGGCCCCACAGGAAGGAATACAGGTCATGTGGGACAGTTCATTGCAATTCTTATCTCAAGAATATATATCAATGTAGACATCATTGTAGGAAAACAGTAGCATTTCTAGACCACACACTCTAGAGGGGGACTACCGTGACCTTGCACTCCAGAGATACCTGGAACAGAGTTGCCAGGCCTCCAACTCTACCTGAAGTGAAGAAGATGGCGGGCAGGTAGTAGCTGAGGTATCCATCCCAATTAGCATGTTCCTGTAACCAGGTTTTTTGCAGTAAAATAATGTCATACTTGTTAATAATCAATAATCAATCCTTAGCCCCTATTTTCAAGGCTAAGCCATCTGTATTTCAGCAAATCAAATTCACTGCAAAGGTCTAGTTAAAGCTGTGGATAGGACCATCCCTAAAGCTATTCTAGACTAAATTTACATGGGTAGTTTTTTGACCCTGTGGCCGTAGGCCTGATGCATCACCCAGCTTATTCGCTTTCCTCGCTTGTCAACTCTGTTGATTCAAATCATATAGTAGGGTAAAAATGATTGTATGTAGTGATAGGATAAGATGAATTGGGGTTAGAGAAGGGTCTTGTGTCTGAGACCGGGGCTACGTTGTGTACTTGGAGGTGGCTAAAAAGAAGTCCAAAGGTAGTACATGGTCTTGAGCTTCCGTAAAAAATCTAGGATGGGCATAGGACAGGAGTTTTTGACAGTGGCATTACAATACTCTTACATTAAATTGCAAAATTCACACTTTGCTTTAAATCACCTGTAAAACCTCAATTTCTAGGAACATATGTATTACACAAGTCTGCTGCAAGAGTAGTAACGTGGGCATCCGTTTGCTACATATGGTCCCTAAATTGCAAAGATTACCTCATTCAATCTCAGATTCATTTCCAAGCTTGACTAATGCACACACAATGATTAATGGGCAAGTGCATGATTACCTGAGGGAGAGACTTATCCTCCATAATCCTACTTGGAATTTGCAGTCAGTTGGCAATTTTTTTTATCATTTCTACAAATAAAACATGTGCAGGTGAAAATCCTTTGAGGTCTCGCTGTGTTCATTTACGGTGAGATTATGGAAGGAGCTGGAGGTCTTCGTCTTCAGGGAAGATATGGAACAGGGAAAGAATTTCTGATGTGATGTGGAGAAGAAGAGGAGGCTGATAGAAGAGAAGTGTGACAGACTACAGAGGTCCAACCTGCCACCCTGTATAGGACCTAGATTATTATAATGTTCAATTTAATTCCTTAACTTACACCCCTTTGGAATCCATTTTACTCTGTGCATTTTAATGCGGAGTAAGCATCCCACTTTGGATTGAAAAATATCCCTCTATTAAATTGACGTTAGTTTGAGAATGAGACCTAAGAATGGAATTGCTCGTTCGTTACTGAAGGAGTTATGGCTATGCAAAGGTCAGCAATGAGTATTGGCACTGTAGTGATCGGTGCATAAATGACTTTGTTGGTGTTAGAACTGAAGAGAATGGTAGCCTAGAAGATAAATGATGGAGGTTTTGACTGGGAAGATCGCAGTGAATGACTGTTGGTAGTACGATAGCTGAAGTTGTAATATAGGGCTTATATGACCTGTGCTGGGAAAAATAGGGTGTAGGGGGGCTAGTAAAGAGGAGCTAGAACTGGGAAAGCCTGAGTGCAATGGATAATCTTCATTTTTACCAAAAAGCTTGAATTGATCAATCAAATCAAGTGTTCCTCAGAAAAGAATAATATACACCTCTGAACTCAAAACATTACAGGACAAAGCATCCTCTTGAATTACATTAATTTAAATGGATGTCTAAATAGCACCAAAAAGAAAACATACATTAACACTGGCCAGTTCTCTTCAATTATGTATTAAATAGGGAGCTGGGACATTGCTTGCTTTTAGGCCTCCACTTTAATATGGATAGAAAGTACCACTGTAATAGGTGTATGAGACACTTGGAAAAATATGATGCACATTTAGTTGATTTATAAGATGTTGAAAATTAGAATCATCAAGGGAGAAATCAAGTGTGTGACCAGGAATGGATGACAGTGTGAGATGATTAGACAAGTGAAGAAGGATACCAGAAGAGTCCAAATGCACATTACAAATATATGGAGGAGGAACATACCCACAAGTGTGAGCATTGTATTCACTTAGTATAAGGAGCATGCATGTGAGAGGAAGGGGTTGTATAGTTTTAGGATGGATTCGGGAATTTAAAACATGATGGGTACAGAGGATCAGGGTTATGAGTGTGGTTAAGAACATGATCAAGTGTTATATAAGGAAGTATGATGTGAGGGTGAAAAAAGTAAAAAGGGGCATCAGTTCTTTGATTCAGAGAGAGAGATGAGTGGTGTGATGAGTGATACCAGTATTGTGAGCAAGAAGTCCAAGATCGTAAAGATGGATTCAACTGTAGGAAATGAATTATCAGGGAATTCAGGGGAATTAGGATTGTGAATAAAGATCAGGATTGTTGGGATAAAGACGAAGAGTGTGAGTTGTCTAGCAGGATAAGAGCATATAAAGGAGGGAATCTGGACTATAGTCCAGGTGACTAAGAATATTTAAAAAGGTAGCAGCGAGATGAGTTTCTTAGGAGTATGCTGAGAATGCTCAAGATTGTGATAGGGAGTCAATAGGTTGAGGAGTGCTTGAGGATGCGATCATGGATGTGATGTTAGGTGAGTTTGGAGACAGGAGCATGGGTCGGAGTGAGAGGTCAGATAAGGGTTGCAATAGTATGAGAAATGCAAAAGCATTGTTTTGGTTTCAACGCAGTGATATAATAGGGAGTGTAACAAGGTGAATGCGGTCTACATAAATTGGGATAAATATTATACCACATAGAAGTTTATGAGGAGGAGATTTTTATTCTGATCGGTGTAAATGCTCTGTAAGAATGGGATCAGGTGTAAGAGGTTGTGCAGTATGACGGTAGGGATGTGCCGTGTCTAGAAGATGAAAATAACAATGAAAATTGGGACATAATGAGTGTGGGAAAGAGGGTGGCCAGTTATGCAAATTGTCAGGGATAAGGAAATATAGAAGGAGGGTTCATGCGCATTAAACAGAGGAGGAGAGTGAAGCTGCAGGTATCAGAAATGCGAGAATTGGGAGATCTGGAAGATGAAGGTGCTCGCAGGGGTAGATGTCCGGAGAGCATGCAACTCCCGCATGGAATGAACAAACTACATAAGAAAGAGACTAATGGGCTGATTTAGAGTTTGGTGGCGAGGGTACTCTGTTGCAAAATAGTAGCCTCTCCACCAAACTGAAGGTCCGCCCACCTCATTTAGAGGCGGGCAGACCTTCATTATGTCAATGGCAGAGACTACTCCGTCTCCGCTGCCGTCATAAACCTCAGACGGCTTGACAGTGTAGAGACCATTGGAGGTTTGCACCATGTGCCTGCCCACCTGATTTAGAGTGAGCGAGCATATGGCCAGTTTTCGCTGTCCGTCATTGCAAACAGTAAGGCAATAAGGGGCAGTGAAAACTGAAAAATGAAACCCCCTCGTCAGGGGAGAAACGTTGATTTTCTTTCATTTCAAAACCAAATCAGATTTTGTGTCGGTCAAACCTACAATGCACTTACAGTAACCACCATGATGGCGGTATCAACCAATGCTAGAGATGTCCACTTGGCAGAGGGACAGCTACAAAATTTGGCAGGCAGGGACTCCATTGGGGCGAAGGAGTACTTTACACCATCGCTCTGACAGAGTAAAACCCCGTCTGCTAAACGTCTAGATCAGCCCTATAGTCTTTTGTCTCCAACTCAATCTCTGTAGTGGAATATCTCAAATAAAATCTTCCCATCTCCCACTGCTTGTTATGTCTCTCTCTATTCTCTAAGATGCCAAAGGATGTTTTCTGTAGATGGCAGATTCCAAATATTAAAAAGCACTTTTCTTTACACAGACACATTTAATATTCTTTTGAGTGCCTAAAACCAGGCCCACATTGCTAATTTATTCGACATTTCTGCAGCAGTGCACTATGACTGGTGTACAATGGCCTGTTCTTAATTATGCCATCTTTCAAAAATTTGCATAACAGAAATAAATAATGTATTACATTAATGTAAGATTATGTCTGCTTTGTTTAGATTTTTTTTCAGGTAGTAGACAAGGTCTGTATTAGTCAGTTTGCAGAAAATTTAAATCCTAGACTATTATATCGAGTAGACCCTTTGTTGGAAGTGACCATCTATTGCATGGTATTTCCCCAGATTTGTGCCTTCCCCACCCTATTTTTGCTGCACCCGTTTTTGTTGGCATTCGGACTCTGTGCACTTTACTTCTATTAACCAATGCTAAATTGCTTGTGCTCTCCATTCCAAACATGTTAAACCTGGTATACACCTGATTGTTACATTTAATTTATGTATAAGTCCCTAATTTATGGTACTGCATGTACCCTGGGCCTGTACATTTAATGCTAATGGTATATAATCAACTAAAGTAGCCCCGTAAAACATGTCTCAGCCCTGCTTGCACTGAAGCTTGTAGTGCACTTATAAACTGCCATTTCGACATGGCAAAATAAACCTTTTCAAATAGAGGATATAGCCTGCACACCTGCTTATGTAATCCTTTAATCCATTAATCTATATGTAGACAAAATTATATCTTTTGTGTGCTACCTTGAAACCTGACCTGCACCTGTCAGGATAACTAACTCTGAAATGGTGTGTACAAACCCTGTCACACACTTCAAGGTGCACAACACATGTCCCTAAGGTTCAACAATTAAGTAAACTTGGAAATGGAGCCCTTGAGCACTGTGGTAGCATGGTTTCAGTAATACAAATCAACATTTATGTATTCATCTATTTTTTTCTCTCATTATGGTTTGACGATTTAGAATGGGGTTGATCAAAATTATTAATGTCAATGGGGGGCGTGGCCCGGCGCCGAAGATGGCGGACGCGTCTTGCTAACGCTCCGTGCCTAATCCCCTAATTATCCTGGGCATTCCTCTTCAAACGGCAGATTTTTCTGCCCCAGTGCACATCTCTCATGCCTTCCCGAGTCTGCCGTACCTGGTGAGGGCCGCCCGGACCCTGGCGACACTTCATGGCGGCCCTGGGCGACGCGGACTGTCGCGCCATGGGAGCCCGGTCCTGGCTGCATGAAAGGCCTGTGTGAGGCGGCCCGGCTGCCAGTACTGCTGCGGCGGTCCCCTTGGTAATTCTGGGGCTGCCGCGCACTGCTGATTCTGTGGGGCTACGAAGAACGCAGCATGTCATCACGGATGGCCTGAGGGACGGCGGAGGCTGCCCGTGATCTGCCCCCGAGGGGCGCCTGCTGCGAGGGCCTGGGCCGCTGCTGCGAGGGTCGTTGCCGCCCAATGCCTGGAGACGCTCAGAGAGGCCTAGGCTGATAAGGTAGGCCCACAAACTTTCACTGCGGCGCTTGCTTGATGGCGGGGGGCCACGGGGGTCGATCGGGCCTAGGGCCCCCGCCTAGACACGACGCGGCAGTGATCACATGGCTGCTGGGGGTGAGCTCCAGAACCGAGGCTACGCTATCTGTCCTTGTGGTGGGCGGCCACGAGGGTCGGTCGGGCCTAGGGCCCCCGCCGGTGCGCAGTGCGTGGGACGGCTGTCTGGACGGGCCTGTGAGCCGGGCCGTCTCTCCTGTGGTGGGGGGCCTCGGGGGTCGGTCGGGTCCAGGGTCCCCACATGGACTTTGTTCGCTGATTATTGTGCGGCTCTGGGGACCATCGTGCCTGTGGGGGCCGCGGCGTGCCTGAGGGACGGCAGAGGCTGCCCGTGATCTGCCCGTGAGGGGCGCCTGCTTCGGGGGCCTGGGCCGCTGCTGCGAGGGTCGTTGCTGCCCAATGCCTGGAGATGCTCAGAGAGGCCTAGGCTGATAAGGTAGGCCCACGAACCTTAACTGCAGCGTTTGCTTGACGGCGGGGGGGCAACGGGGGTCGATCGGGCCTAGGGCCCCCGCCTAGACACGACGCGGCAGTGATCACACGGCTGCTGGGGGTGAGCTCCCGAACCGGGGCTAAGCTATCTGTCCCTGCGGTGTGCGGCCACGGAGGTCGGTCGGGCCTAGGGCCCCTGTCGGTGCGCAGTGCGTGGGGTGGCAGTCTGGACGGGCCGGTGAGCCGGGCCGTCTCTCCTGTGGTGGGGGGCCTCGGGGGTCGGCCGGGCCCAGGGTCCCCACATGGACTTTGTTCGCTGATTATTGTGCGGCTCTGGGGACCATCGTGCCTGTGGGGGCATCGGCGTCGGCCATGAAGACGGAGGCCACGGGGGTCGGTCGGACCTAGGGCCCCTCGCCTGCGGCACCCTTCGTACTGAGTCCCCCCATTCTCCTGTTCCCGCTTGTGGCGGAGTGACTGCTGTGGCGGGGGGCCGCGTGGTCCTAGGGCCCATCGCCTGGCAGACACGTGTGCATAGCGCGGAACTGCCCTGAGAGTCTCCCGGTAGCAGTTCTACAGACGGCCCCCAGGATCCCTTCTGCGCTGAAGTTTACGCTGCGGTAACGCATATCTGCAGGGACCAGGTGCCCCCCTCCTCTCCTCATCTGTTGTGTCCTCCGTGGTCCCCGTGGGGGGCTGATTGACGTCCAGGGGGGCCCTGCAGTTACTGGGGCCACGGTGGGACACGTCGCTGCTTGGAGCGGTAACACCTTGCAGAGGGAGCGGTTCTGAGTACAGGCGCGGCCACCAAGTGGGGAAGCCGCGGAAGTCTGACATCCTGGCCTCGCTCCCTATGCGGAGCGCTCAGCAAATCATTATGGGCCGCCTACGTACCAATACCCACCGCGATGTGCCCCCCGGGGGTCAGACTGGGGCATAGCTCACTGCTCCCGGACCCGCAGCTGAGATAAGTCAGGCTGACATTGCAACCAAACTCGACACTACTAGCAGCGGTTTAGCGGATCGGCAGCGCCTTGGACCTGACTTGCACCTCCTTGGAGGGCCGGATGGACACTATCACCTCCGACTTCACGCTCCTCCGGGCCGACCACCACAAACTCTCAGACAGGGTTTGCGATACGGAAGCCGCGCTGGCAGACCTTCAACCCCGATCTCGGAATTGCTCCTCCGTGCTCCAAGATCTGCTGGATCGGTTTTGCACCCTGGAGGAGAAGGTGGATGACGCGGAGGGACGCTCACGCCGTAATAATGTCCGCGTGGTCGGCCTCCCTGAGGGGGCGGAGGGACGAGACCCGGAGACTTTCACAGAAACCTGGATGAAAGAACTGATGCCCCCTGGATCGCTCTCCCCACAATTTGTAGTGGAACGGGCCCACAGAATACCTGCTCGCAGGCCACCTCCTGGAGCTCGTCCTCGTCCCTTCCTGTTTCGAGTTATGAATTTCAGGGACAGAGATGCTATCCTATGGGAACTGGGCAAACACCCCGGCCCTCAGGTACAAAACATCACCGCCTCCCTCTTCCCGGATTACACGGCTCAGGTGCAGAGGAGGCGAGCCACCTTCAGCATAGTAAAGAAACAGCTCCGCGATCTGGACCTCCGATATTCTTTGTTATTCCCGGCCCGCCTGCGAGTATTCAGAGATAGGAATACCAGATATTTTGACTCCCCCACAGAGGCTTGGGACTGGTTCGAGGAACAGGGACTGGCGGCGGCGCCCAAATCATCAGATGAGGCGCGGGGGAAAAAGACCAAGGCCATGGGATCGCAGGTGGCCGCCCCAAACCCTGACCAAATTCGGTTGGAGCGCCAGGAGGCCCTGCAGGTGATGGCGGCCCTCCAATCTACCAGATCTCCGTCCCTGGTCGACTCCGCTGCCTCCCTGCCAAAATCCAGAGACTCCGGATGCACACCTGAATGGTCCATGGATGCAGACTTCCCCCCGCCCTCGGGCGTCACCCCGCAGACTGCAGATGGCATTATTTGAGCCTAGCTTTTATTAGGACACAATGTTATTCCAGGCCATGTCACCCGTAGTAACCTTCAGATGCTCTATCTCCTGCTCTCTAGTGATATCTGAAGGAGATAATCCATATATCAGCCTTTTCTCTATCGCTGGTCTGTCCCCCTGAAGTCATACAACGACGCTAGTTCGGTTGCCATGACATGGCGAGTTTGTTTGGGCAGTTCCTCATGTTGGGGATCCGCTCTTTTCCTGTTTCAAGGTACCCTAGAGATCTACATTATTATTATTTTCTTTCCCCAGCACGAGTCGCCATGCACACAGACCTGCTGCCTTTACACCATCCCTCCCGGGGGCGGCTCATCGCCCAGGGGGCGCAACAGTACACGGGTGGGGTCCGCTGATTTCAGTTGTCCCGATGACCACTCTTCATATAATAACCTGGAATGTCAGGGGCATTCACACACCCTCCAAGCGGTACGCCATCTATGCCTATCTGCAGCGTCATTAGACAAGTGTGGCGCTATTGCAGGAGACACACCTGTCGACGGTGGAGGCTACTCGCTTGCGTCGTCGCTGGCGGAGTCAGGTATACAGTACCAACTATTCATCCATGGCTAGAGGGGTGGTGATATGGGTTAGGGCCGGGGTTCCATGGGAGGAGGAGGAGGTCCTGACAGACCCAATGGGGCGCTACGTCTTAGTGAGCAGCAAGCTGAACGTCCAGCCAGTCTTGTTGGGTTCCATATATGCCCCCAATGTCATGCAGGGCCCCTTTCTTAGTGATCTTTCAGAGGTCCTGCTCCGTGGAGGAAGATCCCGTGGCTCCTAGGGGGCGACTTTAACACGGAACTCGATGTCACACTTGACCGTGCCTTTCCCCCTCTCACACGTACTACGGGCTCCTCCAACGCACAGCTCTTAAAATCCTGGATGGACAGTTGGGCACTTTCGGACATCTGGCGGGAACGCCATCCGCACTCCAGAGTATACTCTTTTATTCCCCGGTCCATAATCTACATGTGCGCCTCGGCCGCATACTAGTATCCATGGCCCTACTCGCTCTGATACAGTCTATTGACTACCTTGGTCGGACACACTCCGATCATAATCACTTGGTGATGCACCTGGCCTGGGAGGCACGACCTCCTCCGATTCCGGCCTGGCGCCTGCAGACAGCGGCCTTGGAGGACCCCCTCTTCCGCGGCTCACTGGAGACTACGATAGTCAGCTATTTCAAACTCAATACGGCCTCCACGGACTCGGTTCTCACAGAATGGGAGGCCTTTTTTATTTAGTGATTAGGGGTCAATGTCTGGGTCAGACTTGGAGTATTCGCATACAACTCAACACTTCACTATCCCTCATTGAGAAGCAGCTGCTTCCATTTGAGACATGGGTTGCCCACTGCCCGGATCTGCAGCAGTGCCTGGATGCTGCTCATGTCGAGCGGGAGGAACTTCTGGACCGACTGAGGTGCCACAATTATTTGGCGCACTTGGCCCCTTCTCACTCTGCGGCGGACAAGGCCTTGAGATTGCTGGCCTACTTGATCAGGCAGGAGCACCCCCGGCGCCCCATACAGTTGCTGCTCGATGATCTGGGCCAGGAGCGAAGTACTCAGCGAGACATCCACACACTGATGACTGAACACTACACTCGACTGTATGCAACCCGACTGGTGGGCAACGCCCAGGACGTGGGTTCCTTTTTGGACACAGTGGAGTTGCCTACTCTTACAGTTGACCAATTCCTGGAGCTGGACTCCCCCCTCACGGAGGACAAAATACGAGACGCATTGCGATCCTTGTCCTCCGGTAAGACGCCGGGTCCGGATGGCCTCCCAGCCGAGTTTTTCAAGACGTACACGGAACATTTAGTACCACATCTCCATTCGCTGTTCGCAGAGGCAATCTCGGATGGGGCTCTACCCCCGACCATGCGTACCGCTAATGTGGTTTCTTTGCTGAAACCTGGTAAGGACCCCACGTCCCCTGGCTCTTATCGGCCGATCGCAATATTGAACACAGATTATAAGATCCTGGCAAAAGTCTTGGCCAACCGACTAGCCCCGCTCGTCCCTGATTTAGTGCACTCCGATCAGAATGGCTTCGTTCCACAGCGTAATACTGCTTTGAACATATGACGCTACTTTCGGGTGGCGGAATATGCCTCAATCGATTGGCCACGCTCAGGCTGCATGGTGTTAGACCTTGAGAAGGGCTTCGATCCGCTGGCTTGGAACTTCCTCTTCACCGTTCTGGCCCGTTTTGGAGTCGGCCCCTACTTCCTTGGTCTGGTGTGGCTGCTATATCACAATCCGTCGGTCCGGATTCAGACGGGACCCTACGTTTCAGATCCAATCCAGGTGCGACGTGGAACCCAGCAGGGATGCCCGTTGTCCCCGCTCTTGTTCGCGTTGGCAGTGGAACCGCTGGCGGTCCATATTCGCACCCACGTCGACATGGGGATTGCACTGGGAGAGGGCATTCACACCATCTCGCTATATGCAGATGACCTGCTGTTATATGCTCGAGACCTTCATAACACCCACTCCACACTTGACCAAGCCCGCAGCCATTTTGCACGTGCCTCGGGACTGCGAGTCAATGCAGCGAAATCTATACTCTCGCCGTTTCTGAGGGAGACTCCTGATCCGGGATACGTGCTGGGGGGGGGGACACCCGTGGTCTGGTGTGTGGACCCTTTCCGCTATTTGGGGGTCCGAGTCTATCGTACCAGAACTGATCTCTTCGATGGGAACGTAATCCGGGCCACCACGGCGATTCGGTCACAGATGGGTTTCTGGAAGACTCTTCCATTGGCGATCTCTGGGAGGAATGCCCTTATCAAAATGGTAGTTCTTCCCCGCCTTCTCTACTACTTCGCCACTTTACCTCTTATCTCCCCCCCTTTCTTCAGGCAATGGGAAAAAGTTGTGCGGGACTTTATATGGGGAACATCACGTCACAGAGTGTCCATGGGAAAACTTTATTTGCCTACCGAACTGGGTGGTCTAGCGGTACCCAACTTTGAACATTACTATTTGGCTTCCCAGTTGCAATGGGTTGCCAGGTGGCTATCCTCCCGTCACTTACCAGACACGGCTTCTCTACAGCCCCCACTGATGCAGGGTAGCCTTTTACAAATTTTCCATCCTTGCTCCAAGTCCAGACCCTCGATACACTTCTACTCAATGTTGCGTATAGGTGCTTCTCTAGGTGCCTTTTTCTCACTAGAACCACCATTCCCTATGCACCCGCTATCCCATTGCTGGGAACTCCACGAGGGGACACTTACACGACGATGACTGAGCTACAGCACTGGGCCTCGGAGGGAATACAGGATGTGGGAGACCTTTTCCAGGACGGCACTCTCATCCCATACCAGGAACTCATAGCGGAGGGGAACCTACGCCTTGGGCAGTTTTTGCTACATAGAACTATTATACCTTCGTTATCATCCAAATGGGGTACACTCACCCAGGAACCCCCCATGCACCACACTTTACAATACCTTCACGTGATGGGAACGGGGGGACACATCACGCGCTGGTTCGCATCTTCCCTTCGGCAACACACAGAGGTGGACCTCACTCAGCTTCGGCATCACTGGGAGGGGGCCCTGGGGAGGGCGTTTACAGATAGAGAGTGGACTACCGTCTGAGGTAGCCCGACATATATTCCGCGTAATCAACGGTTCAAACAAATTCAATTATTTGTGCTACATCGGGCTTACCTTACTCCAGCTCAAATTAACAGGTACTTCCTCCGCGCAGATGCGGCTTGCCCCCGCTGCCGGCAGTTAGATGCTGACATCCTCCATATGCTCTGGCATTGTCCAGTCTTAACTGAATACTGGAACAATGTGACAATCACCTTGACTACTTGCACCTCCCGAACCATTCCCCCTAGCTGGGAAGCCCACATATTACACCTTTTTAGTAGAAACAAAAAATATAGAGCCGCCATACGATTTCTAGACCTGGGTCTAATAGCGGCCAAATGATTGATCACCAGGCGTTGGAAATCCCCTATGTCGCCTCACCCACTTGCCTGGCGCCGCTCCCTGCTTAATTGGGCCAAAGCGGAGGGTGTGGCACTACGTAGGGAGGACCTACTCGGCATCCGTAAATTCCCCCTATCGCCTCAGTGGGACACAATGGTTTCCAAGCTCCAGGAGATAGTCACTAACGCAGGGGACTCGAATACTTTATCTGGGGCCGGTACTCAGGACCCATCCCTCACTGACAGGGGCGTAGAGTAGCACTGACCTCCATCCAGGTTGATTTAACTCTCCTGTTTCAGAACTCCATCGCCTCTTGACCCTGGCAGCTCTGGCTCCCCCAATCAATCAATCAATCAATCAGGGAATTGTAAGCGCGCTACTCACCCGTGAGGGTCTCAAGGCGCTGGGGGGGGTCCGCAGATCTGTTTAGCCGAAGAGCCAGGTCTTCAGGGTCTTCCTGAAGGTGTTCAGGGAGGGGGCACGTCTGATGTCTGCCGGTAGCTCGTTCCAGGTCTTGGCTGCAATGTGAGAGAAGGATCTTCCGCCTGCTCTGGCTCTGTGGATGCGCTGGGTTTCGGCCAGTGCGAGGTTGGAAGATCGGAGGTTTCTTTTGGGTACGTGGAAGTTGATTCTGTCGTTGAGGTATTTGGGGCCGTTGTTGTGTAGGCATTTGTAGGCGTGAGTGAGGATTTTGAAAGGGACTCTTTTCTCCACGGGGAGCCAGTGGAGACTTCGTAGGTGTTGGCTGATGTGTTCGTGTCGGGGGATGCCGAGGACGAGTCTGGCGGCGGCGTTCTGTACTGTCTGGAGTTTGCGGAGTAGGGACTTGTTGATGCCGGCGTAGAGTGCGTTTCCATAGTCCAGTCTGCTGGTGATGAGCGTGTGGGTGACTGTCTTCCTTGACTCAGGGGGGATCCACTTGAAGGTCTTGCGGAGGATGCGGAGGGTGTTGAAGCAGCTGGAGGTGACGGCGTTGACCTGTCGGTTTATGGAGAGTGATGAGTCGAGTACGATGCCGAGGTTCTTGGCGTGGTCTGAGGGGGTAGGTGGGCTTCCAAGGGCGGTCGGCCACCAGGTGCTGTCCCATGCAGAAGGGGTGGTACCGAGGACGAGGACTTCTGTCTTCTCGGCATTGAGCTTCAGGCAGCTGTTGGTCATCCAGACTTCGACGTCTTGCATTCCTTTCTGGAAGTTGAGTTTGGCAGTGGTGGGGTCTTTGGTGAGGGAGAGGATGAGCTGGGTGTCGTCGGCGTAGGATACGATGTTGAGGCCGTGTTGTCGGACGATGGCTGCGAGGGGGCCATGTAAATGTTGAAGAGGGTGGGGCTCAGTGATGAACCCTGTGGGACTCCGCAGGTGATTTTCGTGGGGTCGGAGAGGAAGGGTGGGAGTCTGATCCTTTGGCTTCTTCCGGTGAGGAATGATCGGATCCAGTCCAGGGCTGTTCCTTGTATGCCTGCGTCGTGTAGTCTGACGACTAGTGTGCGATGGGAGACGGTGTCAAAGGCCGCTGATAGGTCGAGTAGGATGAGGGCTGCGGAGTGGCCTTGGTCCAGGAGGGTGCGGATGTCGTCTGTGGCGGCGAGTAGGGTGGTCTCTGTGCTGTGGTTGCTTCGGAATCCGGATTGGGACGGGTCGAGGACGGCGTTCTCTTCAATGAATCGTGTCAGTTTCCTGTTGACTGTTTTCTCTGCAACTTTGGCTGCGAAGGGGAGGAGCGAGATGGGCCGATAGTTCTTGAGGTCGGTGGGGTCAGCTGTGGGCTTCTTGAGCAGGGGTCTGACTTCTGCGCGCTTCCAGTCATCTGGGAAGGTGCCTGTTTTGAAAGTGGTGTTGATGGTGCGTTGTAGTTCGGGTGCGATGGCGGCCACGGCTCTGTGGTAAATGTGAGGGGGGCAGGGGTCAGTGGGGGCCCCCTAGTGGATGCTTTTCATGGTCGAGGCGGTGTCTTTGGCCGTGATCGGTGTCCAGTTGGATATGGTGGGCTGGCTGGTGTTTCTGGGGGGCAGGGGGCCGTCTGTGGCACCTGGTGGATGGTCGATGAAGTTGTCGTAGAGGTTTTTGATCTTGAGGTGGAAATAGGTTCCAAGCTTGTCGCAGAGGTCTTGGGATGGGGTGATGTCTGTGGCTTCGCTGCGTGGGTTGGTGAATTCTTGAATGACACTGAAACGTTCCTTGGAGTTGGTGGAGTTGGCCAGGATTTTGTTGTGGATGAAGTTCCTTTTGGTGGCTCTGATCTGGTTGTGGTAGTCCGTCATGGCGTCCTTGTAGGTGGTGTGGTTTTCGGTTGTCTTGGTGTTTCTCCAGTTCTTCTCCAGGCGTCTGCAGGTGCGTCTGGCTTCTTGGAGAGCGGTTGTGAACCAGGCGGCTTTTCTGGGGCATTGTCTGTCGGGGTTGCGTAGAGGGGCGAGCTCATTTGCGCAGTTGGAGATCCAGGTGTGGAGTTCTCTGGCTGCGTCGTTTGCGCTGTTTGCGTCGGGTGCCCAGGTGTGGTTGTCTTGGCTGAGGGTGGAGTTAAGTTGCTCGTCGGTAACCTTGCTCCAGTTCCTTCGTGGTGGGCGTGGGGCTGGTTTGGGTGCCTTGGGTTTGTTGATGGTGAAGTGTACGCAGTGGTGGTCGGTCCATGGCGGCTGCGTTGTGTGGCTGAAATGGACGCTGTTTCCTGCCGCGAAGATGGGGTCGAGGGTGTGTCCTGCTCTGTGGGTCGGTGTGTTGACGAGTTGTTTAAGTCCGATGCTGGCGAGGTTGTCATGAAGGATAGTGGAGTTGGGGTCACTGGGGTTGTCGAGGTGGAAGTTCAGGTCTCCAATGAGTATGTAGTTTGTTGAGGCGATCGCGTGGGGTGCGATGAAGTTGGTGATGGTGGTGGCAAAGGGTGTTCGGGGCCGGGGGTCTGTAGACGAGGGTTCCTCGGAGTGTGGCTTTGGGGGTGGTCTGGATCTTGAAGTGCAGGTGTTCGGCGGAGGGGAAGGTTTCGCTGGAGGTGGTGAGGCGGAGGGTGCTCTTGTGGGCGATGGCGAGGCCCCCTCCTGGGTGGTTGGGGTGGTCTTTCCTCTGGATCTTGTATCCGTCTGGGATGGCGGTGCTGATGTCAGGGGCGGAGGATGCATTGGTCCAGGTCTCTGTGAAGAAGGCGATGTCGGGCGAAAGAGAGTCGAGTAGGTTCCAGATTTCCATGGCATGTTTGTGTACGGAGCGTACGTTGAGGAGGATGCATTTTAGGGTGTCGCCGGTGCTGGCTTCGGCGGTGTTGGAGGCCGGGGTGGCGGTGAGGGTCTGGCGGCAGTGGAGGCAGGAGAACTGGCCATGGGTCGTGTTCGGCGAGGCCTGTTGGCATTCTCTAAGTCTTCCAGGGTTAAGTGCGAGGAGGGTGGTGGTGTCGTAGCAATGGGTAGTGGGAGGTCCAGGGTTCCTGGCGCTGGCCGCGGTCGGGTCGCGGACAGGCGCAGACGGCTACACTAGATGCGGCAGCAGGTCTTAAGCGACTCCTGTTTCCCTTCCTTGGCTTAAGTTGTCCTCATTTTGTTGTACCCTATGTCCCCAGTTGAGTTCAAACTGCACTATATTTAGCCCGTTTGCATGCCACCCGCTGGTGAGACTCGTCAGCACTGATTCGCCCTGTCTAGGGGTATTGACGCATGACTTCATGTGATTGCCGCGAACTACTCGCCTGTTTCTCATTTTGCTATTGAGTACTGCACATTATGCTGTTGGCAATCACTTTTCTTTCTCTCCTTATTGCTGCATGAGCACTGCTCTGATTGTATGTTTTAAAAATGGGCAAAAAATGTTAATAAAAAGATTTAAACAAAACAAAAAAAATTATTAATTTCAATTGCAAGGGTAGTAGGTTACACGTTTGTCCGCACACAGAATATAGGTTTTACATTTGGAAAATGTGGGTTTATCCAGATATTTTATCCGGTTTTTCCTTTTGGTTTTTAACTCTGGGAACCTTATAAATATCTAGTATATACCGCTGTACATTTGCACAGAATCCAGTTGAGTCTATTGTCTTAGTTTATTGTGTATCGCATAACATCAACACGCGGGTACTCACGTAAACACCCAGGATTAGTAATTGAACCTAACAAGTGTTAAGAACACACCGCAGTACAATCACACAGAACCCAGTTGAGTATGTTGTCTTTGTTCATTGTCATCGTCACGTACATATTCACAAACACCTAAGATTCTTATTCGACGGAAGTCGGGTATCTGTTACAACTCACATTGGCGGCAGGGAGAGAAGCGCGGTAACGTTTTAATTCGAAGTAAGTGCCACAGTTTTGTGATAGACTATTGATTGTACAGTCAGTTGAGCGATGGTATTGAATTTGGCATTTGGTTTCCTATTTAGGAAGTTGCAGTACCGCGGACGCAATTATTTACTGTTAACGCGCATTTGGACGGTTGTAGATTAAGTAAGTTAATATTTTACATGATTCACATAGAAACTTAGCAAACTTAACGGTTACACTGATGGGTATACTGGATTTATTACAGAGGAATTCACATTATTTGAATCAGTAAAGCTGTGTGATGCCTAGGTAGGATTGGAATCTTTCTTTAAACCAGGTGTTTTTACACCAGGTGGTAGCATATTGGGAGACACTTTTTTCACTTGGGTTATAAGAGGTGCAGATTTTTGGCAACGGTTGCATGTTTGACTTAAATAACACAGCATGGCTATTCTGGATATATTCGGACACTTTATTGAGAGCGCACTAACATAGCAGCAGCAAGGTGGCACAGGAAATTGCTTTGAAGACACAGATAATTTGGAACAACTCCATTAGATAATCATGCACAAACCAACAGGTGATGGGAGAGCCTGTTATGTTCTTAAAAATTTCTTGTTTTTCATTATGTTTGAACAGAGACATTATCTGTTATTTTCAGAGTTCCCCTGATGAAGGGACTTCCCAAAATGGATTGGGAACCTGGCATTGGAAACACAATGATGGTCATTTGTTTGTAATATAATGCAATGAGAATACTGTAACATGAGCATTGTATGATACAGATCTTTTATATTGTTCACTAGCTGTTGTTGAAAACACTTCCATTGGAGAAAATAGTTGAGAATCAAAAAATGAACTAAATTGTAAAAAAAACTGCATGAAAAATTGGTTAAAAAAGTTTACTTAATCGTTGAACCTTAGGGACATGTGTTGTGCACCTTGAAGTGTGTGACAGGGTTTGTACACACCATTTCAAAATAAACCTTTTGCCAAGTGTAACCTTCCTTTCCTATACTATAATAAGTCAGGGTGGGCCTTAGCGGTGGGCCTTAGCGCGCTCATACCGCCGAGGTTTACACGTCCTTTCTGGTCCTGAGGAATGCCTGTTAAATTACAACATATAGGCTGAAACATGTTGACCATATCTTAGCGGACCTTGCTGAACAATTTATTCAGCCTTGATGTCCCACATTCTGTTTTTATCTATGTCTGATTGGCTTTTAATAAAATGTATTGTTTGACACAACCAAGACATTTTTAACAATCACTTTCACTACACACTGTACACACTAAACCAGCCCCGCAGTAATTCTGGTGGGGCCCGATGATGAAGCATGTCACCAACTAGGTTGGTGAGTGAGGGCTTTATTAAGAACCTAGTTGGATTCTACTGTTGTGCTCCACTTATAAATATAAGGCACACTCTTTCGTTGTTTATAATCATATCTACCCCGAAGGTAGGCCCTAACAGCTCAGAGGGCAGGGTGCATGGTATTTATTAAGTGGGACATGTGTACTAAAGTTTTACATGTCCTCGCAGTGAAAAAACGTCAAAGTCGTGTCCCACTGCAGCAAGGCTAGCTCTCTGATAGACAAACACTGAGTTACCTTATTACATTTAATAAGTGATAACTTCAATTTTGGAACAGTTAGATAAATATTTCTTCCACTCATTTGAATTGTTGTGTAAAATTTTCTCTACTGGTAAAATCAGATTTTAAATCACTATTTTGAAAATTCTGCTTTTAGAAAGTTTGCATTATCCCACCCAAACCTAATGTGTCTTTCGGCCAGTGTCCAGGTTCACAAGACTGTTAATGGGTCTCCTGTGGTGTGATGTGTATTCCTTCCAGACAGGGGACAAAAGAGCCTTGAGTGTGGGGAAGGGTGTTCCTCTCCTGAGCAGGATGGCCTGGGTATGTATCCAACCCCTTCCTCAGCTTCAAAGGGTAGCCAGAGGGCTGTACCCATCCCTTCCTGACTTCTGAAAATACCTGACCCGTTACTGGCAAATGCAGCTCACACCCAGGCCTGCCTGCTCTTTGGTATCCTAGACATATTGGAACCCAACCCAGGGAAAAGGGAAGAACTGACCAAAACCAGTTTAGGGTTAGATAAAGGGGGTGTCCCCCATGCATAGGCTGGCACTGGGTATACAATTGGCACTCTCAGAACCTCTAATCAGACCACTCCTGGACCCATGGAGACTTAAAAGGACTGCCCTACTGTCTGAAAGAAGACTGTACCTGCTTGCCGTGGAACCCAAGACCCCAGAAGAGACTACAAGGGTCAGTTGGCTAACCTCCTGTTTGAGCTACAGGGACACAACAAGCTTCCAGAGGTCTTTCCCAGCAACTGCCCAGCTGACCAGTACCAACCTCACCTGCCTGAACCCTGCTGCTGGCCTCTGCTGGGGAGGGTCCTAATCCCTAGGCAGGGCAGTCCTGAACCCTTGCATGGCGTTAGAGTGTACTCCTCCAACCCTAAAATTACAAGAACTGGACTTCAGGTGAAAAAACAGAGGCTCTGGGCTCTTCTTGTTGACAAGAACCATCCCTAGTCTCCTTGTGAAGGCTTTACTAGGCCAAAGCGGGACTATGCATTCGACTGCCAATGAGACTTTCCCAGATACAGACCCCGGACTTCACCACCCGGAGCTCTTCATGCTGACAAAAACAGCCCAGCATTTCCCACCAATGTGAAGGTCCAATCTTCGACCAGCTCTTCACGCTGCTGACAACCGCACTGCTAACACAAAGTTGCTAATGAGACCTGGGACTTTTGCAACCTGCCGTTGACGAGCCCTTCTCCGAATCCAACCTGAAGCCCGACCTACCTAATCTACAAGTGCTTCTTGTGTGAAAACTGGACTAAGTTAGATACTTTCCACAGGGACAAACCTGGTCCCGGTATCCAACCCATGTTCCCTGATGGTCAGCTTGAACATTTGACCCGGTTCAGTGCTATCAAATAACCCAATTTGGCACAAACTTGCTTTTTTGGCACTATTTCTACTGGAAACTTTAAAAAATCATATCTTTGGTTGTACTTATTACATTTTTGTTGTTTGGGTGTCGTTTTATTTACATAAATATTCTCTCATTGGTAAATTGGTTTTGGATTATTCTTATGCTGTGTTTTTACGTTAATACTGTTTGAGTGCTGTATAAATACTTTACACAAGCCTGCCTGCATGTGTGCCAAACTACCTTAGGATTAACAGACAGGTTTATTTAGTAACTTTTGTGCTTCACCCTGACAAGGATTGTGCTTATTATGTAAGTGGGGCTCTTACTCCTCTCAACTAATAACCCAATTTCTTACACCCATACTCCTTCAAATCCCTCTCCTACAGTCGACTTGTTTGCATATAGCCATACGAGGAACTTGGATAAACACTAGATGATACATTTTATGTGGGAATTTTTCTTCATGTAGGAACTGCAGTGATTTATTTTACATATCAATTTGACCTGCTCAAGGCTGACTACTTATTTCAATTGTAAAAAGTTGTTTTTAAGAGAAGAAATTTACAGATGGTCGGTATGAGTCATATATTGGACTTTTGACACACAAACACATATTCTTTGCAAGAAAGCCATTACTTCAGGATATTTTGCTATCTTGCCACTCTTATGAAAACCTCTTAATGTGAATGTTGTGAAATATGAGAAATGAGAATTGCTCCCTCAAGAGTTTACGTTTTTCTGATTCTCTTATTCTTATTACTTGCCGAAGGATGACTTGCTGCCCGCTATTTGTAAATGCAACTCTGGGGAGAGCTTCTGTTATTGGAATTCACTGTATAACACAGAAACCCATAATAGTTTGAAGTCTTGGATGATTCCAAATAATGAAAGATATTTGGCAGAAAGCACATCTTATGGGTTTTTTTTATAAGCGGCAGTATCAACAGATGGGACAACTGCCCATTTTTAGTAAAAATATAGTTTCTAAATGGCCTAATATTCTCAGTGAGGAGCATGTCAGTGTCTAAAATAAAAGATTTTACAGGCTTTTAAAAAACTGAAGTGCTAATTGCCCAACATTAGACAACAATAAATGATCCTCTTAAGTAATGGTTGTCATATGCTTTGTCAGGATGAGGAATCTGCCAGTTTAAAATTGTTAATATATTTATGTACCTTTGATAAAATGTTTAAAGGTTGTATGTTTTACTTTTTTCAAACTGAAAAAAATATTGATAAGAATACTCCAGCTATGTCTTTAATGTCTGTGTGCTATCTGCATACCAGCCTTTTGCTAGGAGGTAGTCGACCACAGTCTCCTACTTATCCTAATGGCTGAATGCTAGCAATTTCCAGCAGTGATGCCTTTTGCAGCTGTGAAACTTCTTTCTTGATGCAGGATGATGCACGAGATCGCCTGACAGAGAAAACTATTGTCTGCCTGAAATAATACCCTTCAGCCAGTTGCAATGGGAGATTTTATGTGGTCCTGAGGCTGATTTTTGGGGGTCCAGTCATGAAGATTTGAGGACTCTTCTCCAAGAGAGCAGTTCGGCCACAACTTTGGATTACCTGGACAGCCTGTCAACCCTCCCCCGAAAAAGATGCACCCTTGGAGGCTGCAATTGCCCCTTCGCTGAGGTCTTTGTTAGGAGTTTTAAAGCTTCAGAAGGCCCACTTACACATTATACGTAATGCTGTGGAGCCCTAGCCTGCTACAGCCTTCGGACTAGCCACTTGAAGATTTAAGAACACCAGAAAAGTGTCTACGTCAGAAGAAAAAACTTTAGCGGAATCAGCCACCACCTTC
The DNA here is from genome assembly GCA_963921515.1 of Calotriton arnoldi. Classification (NCBI taxonomy): domain Eukaryota; kingdom Metazoa; phylum Chordata; class Amphibia; order Caudata; family Salamandridae; genus Calotriton; species Calotriton arnoldi. The sequence goes on from CAWUFW010007842.1 coordinate 215,533, forward strand.
TATCAGACCACGTTCACTTGCTGCTCAGCCACACAGGGTGCAGCGGTCTTGGTCAGGCAATTGGAGGCCAATTTGTCATCTTTTTAAAACAAGAAATATTTTCCTATAAGATAACATTTAATGCCCTTCCCAATTGTTCCGTGTGGAATATTTTTATTTTCTTTACAACCTTTGGTCTTTAAATTGAGTTTTCTTCATGTGTGTGTATTATTTTCTTCTTCAATGTCTGTCTTTGTAAGTTGGTATGGAACCTTTAAGCCCTTTATTCCTTAACTGTATTGTTAGTGGCTAGTTGATTTCTCGCATAAACCACTTTATTTTGTTTCAGACCGTTTGACCATTGCTTGAGCTCGCTCACATCTCAGACTAGACTATGGATTCTCTTGCCTATAGCTTAGCATTCTAATTCCCTATAGACACACTTTTCATATGTTTGAATACTGGTACTGCAACTACTTTGGTGCCACATATGATGTCCTCAACTCACCAAACGATTTTGAATTCCCCCATAATTCTTGAGTTTCACCATAGTGCCTGTTGTGAGGGCCAATGACTAGTGCAAGTCCAAGCTGCATCCAAACAAGCAATGCTTTTACAATAGCTATTTCTCTTTTCTGAATAAGGATTCAGTTACAGGTCTATATGGCATTATAATTTCATGCAATAAATCGTGCTATAAACAATCATTTTACGTGACTTCCTTTACAAAGACTCAACTGAGACTATAGTAAACTTACTCTGAGTTTGGATTAATGGCAAAGGACCATGTATAGCAGTGACAATTTCAGCAACTGAGATACATAAAATATGTAAATGTTCTGCACTGGCATAAACTCATACTCATGACCAGACCTTTCCTACTTGATTCTGGAATTTCTGAACCCCCTAGAGTTTAAAGTCATTTCATATTTGTAGTACATTTCACATGTAATGCAACAAAACTATTTGTAGCGTCAAGAGCACGCCTGAAAGGTTTTGTAAAGGTCTGAAGGATCACAACAGTTTCTGCTTAAAATAATTCACATGCAACTCAATTAAAGTTGGAGTTGTGAAAGAACTGCTGAAGGATGCAGGGCTTACAAGAAGATGCATGAAATCCACACTTTATCTTCAGATGCTAAATATTTTAACTAGATTAGGCTCTGTGTAGCCTCGACATTGCGGTTTGTGTGATCTACAAGTTATGAGTTTGACTCATAGGGGCATATTTACAATAGACTGGCGGAGCGCAGTGTAGCTCCAAAATTGCCAATGCTGCGCTCCGTCACTTCAAAAATGCAGGAATGCGTTGTATTCACAAGAATGCGGCGCACCCCTGCGTTTCCCCTAGCGCTGGCACTAAATCTAGCTGCCTAGCCCCAACCACGCACCCTTGCACCGTAGTGCAAGGGTGTCTGCGTTGCAGGGAATGATTGTTCATGTGCAGGAAGATGTCCCTTCCTGCACATAAACAATCCATAATGGCGATTTGTAACTTCTATGTGTGCTGCTTTGTGCAGCACACATAGAAGTTGCAACTCGTCATTTTTAAATGATTATTTGTGTGTCGGAAGGGACACCTTCCTGCACATGAAAAATCACGAATGGTGATTTGCGGTTTCTATCAGCAAAAACAAGGAGAAATTAATACTTTCTCCTCGTTTCGCCAGATTAAGACCAGGTTTTTCCTGGTCTTATTTTTGGTGCTGCCCCATATTTACGCCACCCTTGTAAATAGGGGGCAGCTTCCAAAGCAATGGGTGTTGCGGCGGAACGCCTACTGCAACATCCATTGCCCTCCCCTTTCACGCTTAGTGCTGCGTTAAAAGGGGCCTTATTTACAAGGCGGCGTTAACAGGGGCGTAACACAGGCCCCCGCAGCCCCCGCGGTGCGGGGGCCCCTAAGCTCCAGGGGGCCCCTTCCGCACAGCACTCTGGCTACAGAGCTCCTGATTGAGCCTGGAGGGGGCCCCCCTCCACGTGCCTTGCAGGCAGGCCCCCTCGAGTTTCGTTACGCCAGTGGGCGTTAAGCTATGTTAAGTGGCTTAATGCCGCCTTGTAAATAAGGCGAAGGGCTTATCGCCACCAGAACGCCATAAAAAGTGACGTTCTGGTGGCAATAAGCCCTTGTATATATGCTCTTTGGTTGAATAGCTAAATTGTTTCTTGTAATTTGTGCTGTTCTATCCAACCTGGCCACACAGTTTTATCCGAACTTCAGAAGAGTGGATGGCTCAGTTATCCCTAGGTGGGTTTGAACTTGTGATTTGCAGATGACGCATATATTGCTGCAGCAGTTCCATTAAACCAAGAAGCTCTATTAAAGAGACAGGAAATTGTGATTTCCATATCACACAGAGACCTTTAAAGATGGCCTCTTCATCCACCAGGCTATGTTGCAGAGAATGGAACCGGCACCTGCAGGTTAGGAAAAAGCCTCTAAAGAAGGTAAATTAACCCACTGAAGTAATTACCATTAATTGATACCTGTGATTAGCAGTCATAATTAGTCACTGGGCTATCCTACCAACAGGAAAGGGAAAAGGACACGTGTGACCTTGAAACACTCCTAATGACATTTCAGAGGCACCGACCTGTTGAGCAATTGCTAGTATTTCTCATAATTCAGTTCTTCTGTTTCCCCGCATGTATCTGCATCAAGAAGGCTGGCAGAGTCAAGGTAAGGGAAGGTAAAGGCACCGACTGGTAGGAAATCTTCCAATATTTCTACAGCCCTGCCTGCCCAATGATGAAACTTGAAGACTTACCCAACTACACAATTATCTTTGTATTCACTTCTGAACGACAAAGGGCTGAGCATCCACTGCGGGATACGCATCTGTAACTTGTAGAATGCGCACACATCCCTATAGCATGTGTATTAACCCTAAACTATCTTGATGGAATTTCAGTTTGTAACACATACATGAAGTGAGTAAATAACTCCCTGAACTATTATAAGGGCTGGTGACCTTCTGATCCACGAGACTATGCCCTCCCCACCAACCTGCAGATGGCACTTTAATACATACTGCTACCCACAAATCGAGCTTAAGTCATCTGAAGATTAGGCACAGGTCTCTATAGCAGTGAAAATGCTTCACTCAGATAAATTACCATTAAAATAAAAAAAAAGCAGACGCATCAGCATCAATCCACTGTTCAGAGCACCAGTCTACATGGAACGGGTAATTCCTGACTATCTGATGCCGTCAGGGCCGGCTTTAGGGCAGTGTGACTGGTGCGGCCACACTGGACGCTGACCTGTGGAGGGGGGCGCTGACCTCAGGGAGTGTGCTATGTTTAGCACTAACTTATGATTAGAGAGATGAGGGGCACTTTTGCTCCGGTGGTAGTGAGAGAATCCAAAGAGGAGGTCATGGGGGTGTGGGAGCCAAAAATGATTGTGGCACCGGGCGTCACCAGCGCTAAAGTCGGCCCTGGATGCCGTTAAAGGTAGGATATTGTGGCTAAGAAAGTCACTCTCATGTTTGGGGCCATTTTATTTGAAATTTAAGGGAACAAGTCCTCTTAGAGTGTGGACTGTCAGCCCAATATACTGTAGCAAGTACAAATCCTCCGTGCCGTCATTGACTATTAATGGTCTTGACTCTTATGGATGCACCGTTTGCTTTCATGCTTCACCAGGATATGTTCTGTTAATCTTTGCATTGTTTAAAATCACAATGGAATTCTTCTCTGAGTTTATAAAGAAAATAAATGGATTTATTGGACTGACAATACAAAAATAGTTTTATATAAAATGTTGCAGTATACAAATATATTAATTTTTTAGTGGACACTTGCATTTCATGTGTCTATTCAGTTAAGATGTGCAGAGCACGATTGTGATACACGACATACTTTTTTAACACTTGTTTGTATAATTAAATACATTCCTTTTGGATTATCAGTTTAAGAAAACTATTTTCGTTTTGAGCTCAGCTAAGAATTTGCATTAACTTTACCCCATATTTTCGCTTATTCGGTAGCTGTGAAGCATTAATTACTTTGGGTTTCAGTACCTTTATATTTGTAAATGTTTCCCAGACATCAAGCAAAACATATGTGATGAAAAGGTCTCTTGAGAAATTAACATTTTCTAGCACTTTGCCAAATTGAGATAATTAAAAGTGGCCTGAATTGAGAGCTTACCAAAAACGAATAATGTCCCTTCTCTGTATTATTTGAACCTAAACCGTTGTTTTATTGGGAACTATTGAAATCTATTAAGAGTAACGATCGGGACTTACCTATATAAAGGTGCTAAGGGTAGTTGTCAATTTAGCTCACTGGCCAGTTTCAGGTGAATTAGCTCATGCTAAGAGTTTTCCTTTTCACTTTTGTTAACAACAACACCACAATGTCGGCTCAAAAAGACCTGAAAATGCACATGCATATTTTGCGTATCTATTTTGCATTAACTAGCAACCCATAAAAACCTTGGCTTCATTTATGGTTTTTTTGCCTTGCTGCTGCGCTGCCCTACGGCAAAAGAAACGGGCAGAAATCTGCCGTATCTATTAGATATTAGCATTCCTGTCCTTTTCCCCTGCGCCGGCGCACGATGGGCTGCCGTGCGCCAACGCTCGCACCTTTCCACCATGGTGCAAGGGGGCCTGCTTTGCGGGGATATTATTTTTGTGCAGAAAGGGAAACCTTCCTGCACAAAAACAATCACAAGAGGCTTTTTCCTCTTTCTATGTGTGCTGCAGAACATAGAAAGAGGAAAAATGAGGAGAAATAAAGCTATTTCATCCCGTTGTGCCTCCCTTACGTCTCCCCTGGGGAGGCGTAAGTTTTTGGTGCTGCATCATGCTGCGATTTCTCGTAAATCTGGGGCAGTGTCAAAAAGCCATGGATGTTGCTGGGAACGCCCGCAGCAACACCCATGGAATGCCCCTTTCACACAGCTTTCTGCATAAAAGGGGCACATATTTATAAGGCCATTAAAAGCCACAAAACGTGGGTTTACGTGGCCTTATAAATATGCCAGTGGCACATTGCGCCACCAGAACGTCAAACAAAATGATGTTCCAGCGGCACAATAGTGCCTGTAGAGCCTCATAAATGAGGCCCACTATATACACGCGTCTCTTATTTTCTTATAATAATCTAGTAATGACCGCACTACTTACATATAATAAGAAAATAAATCAGCTACTCAACCGTAAAAGGTTATTACGAAGGAGCTGTGACAACGCACAATGCCTGTGCCAGAATTAAGAAACAATGTGAAAGGCAGGTCATCCAGCAGAATTACAACTCCTCTTTTAAGGATCAGAGGGATAATTAGCTTTTAAACTCTTTCTTCCGAACTATTATTCCCTGAAAATTGACAGTCAATAATAGATAAGGAGATTCTTATGGCAGTGTGGTTATTTATTGCACTGCTGGAGTGCATTACAAGAAAGCAAGAATATGTCTGCTTGTTACCAAAGATTTTGATCTACAACCACATTTGGAAGTGACATATTAAACTGCTTAAATGTTTGTACACAATTTACAGGCTGCGTACTGCTGTGCATTGTTTCAAAATGCAGATTCTTTATTTGTTCTACATATCTGCAATTATTGTATCAATTTTTTTCCGAAGAAGCAAGAGACCTAGAATCTGAAAAAGGTTAAAGCAAAGGTGATGGTCTCGTCTTGTATCATCAGAAATAAAACGCCAAATCCAGTATATTTTGAAGATATTTCTTGTCCTCTCAAAGATCAAAGACTTTGTAAGGAACTCCTCATTGGATTACAATAGTCTCATTCAGTTTGGTGGGTGATCATTTATTTCCTGTGTAACTCATTACAGTATTAGTTGTCAGTAGTTGTAAGACACAATAGGACTCTTGGCTGTTTTACTCTGACGTGAGCCTCTGTCTATCTTATGCCTCGACAACATCGCCCTCACACTCCAAATCTTGGCTGGCTCTACAAAGCTCATTTTATGGCTGCAGGATAGACAGCCATTTTCAGAGCGCCTGCAGAAGTCAGAATGAAATGAAAACAAAAGCCGAGAAGAACCTTTGATTGTGAAGGGCTTTGTAGGTGTGGCTCAGCATCTTGAAATGACATCTTTTCTGAATGGGGAGCCAGTGGAGCTTCTTGAGGTGGGGTATGATGTGGGTCTGTTTGGGGAGGTCAAGGATGAGTCTAGCTGCTGAGATCTGTATGGTCTGCAGTCTCTTCAGGAGGTGGGTGGTGATTCCTAAGTAGAGTGCATTGCCGTATTCCAGCCAGCCATTTGAAGATTTTCTGGAGCATGTGAAGAGTGAGGAAGCAGGCGGATGAGGCTGCATTGATCTGGCCTTTCATGGTGAGTTTACTGTCCAGGATAATACCAAGGTTGTGGGCATGGTATGTCGGAGTGGGTGAGGGTCCTAGTTCGGGATGCCACCAGGAGTTTTTTCACAGGTGGGTGTTGTTCCCGAAGATCAGCACTTCCATTTGGTCTGCTTTGAGTTTTAGGCAGGACGGTTTCTTGGGGAGATTTTTGACTTCTGCGTGTTTCCAATTTTTGGGGAAGGTGGTCGTGGTGATGGATGAATTGAAAATGACGGTGAGCTTGTTGCTGATCTTCTTCCTCCTGAGGTTGAAAATGTGGTTGGGACAGGGGTCTGTGGGTGCTCCTCAGTGGACAGAGTTCATGATGGCTGTGGTGTTCTGCGTGGTGAGCTGGTCCCAGGCCGTGAGTAAGTGGTTAGGGATAGCATCAGAGGGATCGAGGAGGCTGTAGAGGTTGGTAGGGGTTGGTTGAGGTTCGAAGTTTTTGTAGATGGTGGAGATTTTGTCATGGAAGAATTCCGCCAGGGTATCACAAAGTTCCTGGGAAGAGGTGATGATGTTTTTGCTGGCTGAGGGGTTGAAGATCTCTCTGATGATGTTGGAGAGTTCTTTGCTGTGGTTGGAAATGGCTTCGATGTGGTGAGCCAGGACTCTCCTTTTCGTCTCTTTTTGAAATTGGTGGTATTGGTTGAGGGATGTCTTGAAGGTGGCTCAGTCTATGGGTACCCTGCTGGTGTGCCATTTCCTTTCTAGTTGCTTGCATTGCGTTTCATGGTTCTCAGTTCCGTGGTGTAACAATTGGCCTGTTTGGTGGATCTCTTGAGTTTGGTGTGCTTGACGGGGACGATTATGTTGGCGCAGTTGGTGATCCAGGTGGTGAAGTTCTTGACAGCCTGTTCTAGGTTGTTTGTGATGTGAGTTTGGGAGGTGTTGAGGGCATCGGTCCACTGGCTCTCTGACATTTGATGGTGAAGTGGACGAAGGCGTGGTCTGTCCAGGTGAGCTTGGTAACATAACTGTACTTGACTCTGTCGCTGGCCGTGAAGAAGGGGTCAAGTGTGTGGGGTTGGTGACTAGCTGGGTGAGACTGATATTGTTCATCCTTTTGAGGAGGCTGGTGGTGTTGGTGTTGTTGAGGTCGTTGAGGTGGAAATTGAGGTCTTCGATGAAGATGTAGTGTTTGGAGTCAATGGCAAGCAGGGAGATGAAGTTGGGGAAGGTGTTGCAGAAACTGGGGCATTTTCCTGGTGGTCTATAGGCAAGGGTGCCTCTGATGGTGGTTTTGGCATTGGTTTGGAGTTGCCAATTGAGGTGTTTCATGATCGGTGTCATGTCGTGTGCAGTGATGGTATAGTGGATGATTTTTTTGTGGATGATGGCAATTTCTCCTCCATGTTTGTTGATGCGGTCCCGGTGTGCTACCTTGTAGCTGTCAGGAGTTGCTGAGCCAATGTTGGGAGTGGATGCGGGGGCTGAGCCAGGTCTTAGTGAGGAAAATTACATTGGGGTGAGGGAAGTGATGGTGTCCCAGATCTCTGTGGTGTGCTTGCAGAGTGATCGTGCATTGAGCAGCAGGCAGTGAAGTTGTTCCGAAGTAGTTGTGGTCGATGTGGTTGAGGTCGTTGTGCACGCGGGCGCTTTGGTGTTGAAGGAGAAGAGACAGTGTTGGCAGGTAAAAGGTCCTACCATAGATTGTGGACAAGCACAGCAGCAGTTAGTGTTGTGGAGTCTGGGGTCCAGGGCTCGGAGCTCGGCGGCGGTGTATCTGCATTTATAGAGAGAGCCAAGGCTCCTGGTGCTGGGCGCAGTCTCAGTGCAGACAGGTGCACCTTCAGTGCGCCAGCAACATGGCCACTAAACGCAGCCACGCAGCAACCTCCATTAAATAGGTCCTGGCAGGAGGGAGGGGTGCTGGGTGGCGGCAGGCAAGGCAGGGTGGGATGCCAGAAGAGAAATGGCGTAAAGTACAAAAAACCAGGAGGCAAGAGGATACGAACAGCTGTTCTTGCAGCAGCAAGGGGGAGCTGGTTCAGAGACCTGCTTGATGGGGTCATGCTGCGGCCTCCATTAAGTAGTTCCTGGGTGGAGGGAGGGGCGCTGGGTGGCAGTGGGCAACTCAGGGCAGGTATGAAGTGGGAAGCGGGAAGGAAATGGATGGAAAAGAGCGTGAGGGAATGCAGCGAAGTGAGAACTGGCGCAAGTACAAAAAATAAGGAGGAAAATACAAATATGGAAATACAGCGGCAATACAATACAGAAGGTACTAAAGTCTAAAAGTGTCTATAATAAGGCAAAAGACAAACAAAGCAGTCAGAAGGCAAGAGGGTATGAGCACCTACTGCACCAAATGTTCTGGGACCCAGGTCTTGATGATCCTGTAGAGACTACAGTAAGAGAATGCCATGTCTATCAGACACTTAGTGGAGATGTTACAGTTCTCCACACTACCAACCAATGTCTGGTCTGAGGTCACAATTGACTTCTTTGGACCAATCTTCATAGGCCAACAGAGACTGGTAGTGATGGATTAGTATTCATGCTTTCCCGAAGTGATGGCTGTTCTAAACAGCTGATGCCAAAGTTAGAAGAGTGTCTATCTGTAAAACTCTCTACCACCCCCAGCCAAACCTTGGATGAATACAGTGACACACCCCACAGCTCCACTGGTGACTCCTTTGCAGAGTTAGGCCCTAATTACAAGTCTGGCGGTCCGAGAACCTCCGGACTCCCGGGGGCACAGTGGTGGAGGTCCCCGATCGCCCGATTGCAACTCTGGTGGTCGGACCGCCATGGGACTGTCGCCGCCGCCAGGGAACTGCCATTTCCTGGAGTTGGCGCGGCGGTCCAGTGGCTGCAATATGCTTGGCAGCACCGCCGTAGTCCCGCCAAGCATATTATGAGTTTCCTCTCTGCCAGGGTTTTCATGGCGGTTCCTCCTCCATAAAAACCCTGGTGGAGAAGAAACAAAGGGGGCCCTACAGGGTCCCCTGTGCCTCTTCGCCTTGTGGATGCACACAGAGGGACACAACATGTGCCTCCTTGTGTGCATGCACACCCGCTCATGCATGGCATGGACTTCTCAGTCCATGCCATGCAGGAACTTTTGGGGCGTTCCCATTGCGATGCCTGGTTTTAGAGACACTGCATTGGGAACGCCCAACAAAAAGCTCACCAGACACGAGTTACACTCATACTCTGGTGGTTCGGCAGTGGGGCGAACCCAGTGCCGCAACGCTAAACTCGTAATCGGGCCCTTAATGTTTGGCAGGAAGAAAACAACCCAGGTCCCAAGAATTAAGCTGAATTACAGAATCCAACAGTCGCGCCTGCAGTCATTCTTTGTTTTTATCTTCAGTACTGTGCAGGTACTATAGAGAGCTCCACTGCCTTTTGGCTAGGTTTGCGCTATACGAATAGCACATACAGAGACACATACAAATATACCATGTTTTGTCACACCACAAAGGGCAGGCAGGTAAATAGTAAAACTGAATAGGACTGTTTGTCTAATTTATTTTTCGGGATCTTAGGCCTATATCTCAAATTGCAGCCAGTTTGGAGCCTCATGCAATACTACTGCGATGATTACAATACTCAGGGCAATTATTCAGCTATCATAAGTGATCTACCATAAATATGACAGAAATTGTAGGAGTTCACAGTACTGGTCGTTAAAAGAGTGAATGTGGATAGGTAGTTTCATGAAGCAGAGAGATATATATATATATATATATATATATATCACCCAACTCCTCATAAAAAGGAACAGGATCGCTCTCTGCAATGCCGAATATCAAGATTTATTTGCTTAGGTTACAAACAACAAAGTTCATGATCAACGTTTCGGTCTCCTCACGAGACCTTGCTCACGATCAGTTTACACCACCCAGTGTTCACAAATATATTACTTTTTTCATGTCATTTCCTGTTAAACAGGTTCAACCATTCTCAGTATTCTGGGATTTGTAGTCCTGTTCCTCCACAAGATATAGTACATACTGAGACCAAAAAATCAATTAACAAGTGCTGTGTACATAATACAAAATAATTATATACAAATTGTGAGAATTGTGAACTAAGGAAAAATAAAAGATAAAAATGAGTTCATTTATAACTTGTATCCAAAAATGCAATCCCAAACAGTCTTTTTCAATAGTCTTGTTTTCATTTGATTTTTTGTTGTTTTGCAGCTTGGAATTGTTCCAACCGCTCTGTTCTTGGAATTACTGTCCCTCTAGTGGGAAGACACAGTTGTATTTGTGAGATGTAATCGGGGATTGCACTTTCGTGTTTTCAATTTGACATGGAGAATGGCACGCGATCCTGAGTTTAATGTTCTTTTCTTTACATATGGTTCTATTAAAGATGGCTGTACAGTTCCTCACTCTGGTCTTGGAGTGTCTAAAAACAGATACTCAAATTGAAATGAAAATTGCTGATAAAGGGGGCAACGTAGTGATAATGGATCGAAGTACCTACGTTACAGAAGCCCATCGACAATTGAAAGATGTAGAATATTATGAGAGGCTGAAACAAAATCCAACAACTGACATTAAAAGACATCTGGATAAAAAACTATTGACTTGGCAACAGAACAAACTAATTGATGAAGAAGAGGTCAAATACCTAACGGTCCAATTTCCAGTTACTGCGACCATGTATTTCCTACCAAAATTATATAAGGATTAAAAAAAAACACCTGGGAGACCGATTTTATCGGCAAAAGGTTCCTTGCTTGAACCTATAGCAAACTATATTGACTTTTTTCTATCACCTTATGTTTCACAGCTAAACTCCTACATAAAAGATACTACCAACCTGTTGAGAAACTTAGAGAACACCCCTTGGCAAGAAACATACCATCTTGTTACGATGGACGTTATAGCCCTTTACACGAACATTGAGAATGAGTTGGGAATGAGGGCATGTGAATTCTTTTTACAAGAAAGAAACATACATTACAGTGACCACAATAAGATGCTGTTGGAACTGATATCAATATGTCTGACACAAAACATCTTCGTTTTTGGGGAGGAGATCTATCGCCAAAACAAAGGGACGGCGATGGGATTTTCCTTCAGCCCAAGCTACGCCTGCTTGGCGATGGGTTGGTGGGAGAAAGAGGTGGCTTGGCACCCACAACACGACATACATGCAAACAGGATAGTGATGTGGAGTCGTTATATAGATGAATTACTAATCATTTGGGACGGAACAAAAACAGAATTCCAGGACTACTTTACAATCTTAAATACCAGCACCAAAAACCTGAAATTTACATATGAATTTAGTGCGGAAAGAGTCATCTTTTTGGATACTGAAATATATATAAAAAACGGCCAAATTCACACGACATTGCATCGCAAAGCCACTGCCACTAATGCAACATTAGAAGCAACCAGTTGCCACCAACCTTCACTCATCGCAAGCATACCCTATGGAGAATTCTTGCGGCTCCGCAGAATCTGTACAGAAGAAGAGGAATGGCAAAAACACAGCAAAGCTACGGCGAAAAGGTTTGAATAACGACAATACAACAAAAGCATAGTAAAAAGATGCTGGAAAAGAGCAAATGAAAGATCAAGAGAAGATTGTCTAATCCCAAAGCCAAAAAGTGAAGCTGACAAATCGGAACCCATAAGAATGATCATGGATTATTCAAAAGACTGCAAACAGATACAAAAAATCATAAGGAAAAACTGGAAAATTGTACAAATGGATGAAACTGTAGGTAAAACCATAGGAAAACATCCAATGATTACATACCGAAGAGCCAGAAATTTAAAAGATCAACTAATCCATAGTCATTATAAAGGAAAACAAAACAACCAATGGCTCAACACAAGGGGTTTCATAAAATGTCATAACTGTAAGGTGTGTCAAATCGCAAAACCAACGACTGAAGTCAAACTAGCTAACAACAAAAGTTGGAAAATTAAAGAATTGATATCATGCAAAAGCCAATTTACAGTATATGTAATAGAGTGCCCATGCCACCTCAAATATGTTGGCAGTACAATCTGTGAGCTAAAGAAACGTATACTAGAACATGTTAGGGCCACATCAAATAAAGACAAAACAAACGCTGTAGAGAAACATATGGAACAAGTACATATGAGCAATTGGAAACTCTTGAAGTTTTATGGTATTGAAACAGTCCCACTCAACAACAGGGGCGGCAATAGAGAGAAAATACTACGCCAGAAGGAATCACGCCATATTATCAATTTAAGAACACTGACACCTTATGGCCTTAACCAGAGTGCCTCCTTCTCGGTCGAAGTTACAGCTTTCTGGCACCCAAACCAGACATTCATTAAAAAGTGACTTACAGAAAAAACAATAGGAATTGAAGTATTCCTTTTTAGGATCCTATGAGCAACCCAGTAGTGTCTAATTCCCAAATTCAAACAGATTGGTCGGATCCACTCCCTTCGAGGATGATGGTATTCAGTGCAAAAGAACAAAACACACAGATCTGTCATGGTCAGTATCCCAGGTAGTAAAGTAAAGGAAATTACAGGCAGACAGCCCAGATGAAATCTCATGTACAAGCTTTTGACCAGCGTTGGCGAGATCAAGTCTAAAAAGGGCTCAAACATAGGGAATAGCTTAAAGCTTAAAAACAATGGGCCTCATTTACAAGAAAGTGCCGCAGCGCGGCACCGCAAGCCCTTTGACTAGGCCATGCTGCAGCACTTTCAAGCTATGTTTTACAGAAGATACACAAAGACAGTACCAATCCTCCTGGACGTCCGATTGTATCTGGTTGCGGCTCGATACTTGAGCCCCTGGGCAAGTACATCGACGCCATCATAAAAGACTTCGTCCCTCAGACAGAAACATTCATACGTGACAGTATGGACCTCATGAGAACGATTTAGGACAGACCCTTTGATGTCAGTACCGAACTCATGGTAGGACTCGATATTGAGTCACTATACACCAACATCCCCCATGAGGAGGGCCTCGCGGTGATTGAAGGATTGTTGGAGTCCAGACACCGACCCACCTTGATCCCGACTGATTTCATAATGGATTTATTACGCATTGCCCTGGAGAACAATTACTTCCTCTATCGGGACACATTTTATCTACAAATCAAAGGTGTTTCCATGGGGGCTTGTTTTGCCCCCAACTTTGCCATCCTCTTTGTGTATAATCTTGAAATAACTCATATACTCACTTCCAACAACCCTTTCCACACAGAGATCTCCCTCTGGCGACGCTACATAGATGACATTCTTCTTCTATGGAAGGGCCCCATCGACTCATTGAACTCCTTCATCCAGTGGCTCAATCAGTCACAACCCCACCTCAAGTTTACCTCCGATTATACATCAAACGACCTACCATTCCTGGACATCACCATACATGCGGAAGGTGGAAAAATTGGAACCACCCTACATCGCAAACCAACAGAACATAATACATTACTACAGTATTCCAGCTACCACCCACGCGGCTTCAGAGATGGCCTCCCATATGGCCAGTTCTTGCGCATCCGCAGAAATTGCAAGTGGCGCAAGCATTATTTCCAGGAATCCAATATCCTCATCAACAAGTTAATCAACAAAGGATATCCTGCACGGTTGGTGTCCCGTGCCCGCAAAAGAGCATGGTACTGCCACCGTGACCAGCTTCTGTCACCTCAAGTCAAAAGAGTCAATACCAGGATTCCATTTGTCACCAAGTTCAGTCCCTGCAGCAACCAAGTCAGCAAAATTATCAAACGAAATTGGTCCTTACTGAGAACCCATGAGGCATTTCGAGATCCCCCACTCTTCTCCTACCAACGAGGATGTAACCTGTCCAATCACCTTGTGCATGCCATTACTTGGCCCACGAAACCAGCACAACAGAGCTCCATCACTGCTACATGGGGCCTACCGCCGGTCATCGGACATTACAGATGCCAGACCTGCGTTGTATGTGACCTTACATCTAACACCAAAGAATTCAAGGTCAACAACAAAACCTACAAACTAAGAACTTTCACCAATAGTCGCTCCTATAACATCATCTACGCCATTCGCTGCCCTTGTGACCTGATATACATCGGCCAAACCACCCAAATGGTGAAACAAAGAATAATACAACACAAAAGCAGGATTCACTGTAAAGTCCTGACGGCCCCCTTGGTATCGCACTACCTTGAAAAAAACCACAGCGAACTGGATATCACCTGGCAGGTGATCGACCAACCCCTACTGCCTACCAGAGGGGGGAATCTTCAAGCACTACTCAACAGGAGTGAGTGCCAATGGATCACCCGCTGCAATTCAGTGAACCTTGGTCTTAATACCATTGACGAGTGGAATAGTACAGTGCAACTGTGATTGCACCACTGACACTTCACATTCACACAGATATCTACAATTATCCAACCAACGTCCCTTGACCCCCAGTAACTCTCAGTTCCCAATTGCAATACCGTGAACCCAGGCCTGATCGCCCTTGTTGAGAGGTACTTTACCGTGCAACTGTGATTGCACCACTGACACTTCACGTTCACACAGATATCTACAATTATCCAACCAACGTCCCTTGACCACCAGTAACTCTCAGTTCCCAATTGCAATTCCGTGAACCCAGGCCTGATCGCCCTTGTTGAGTGGTACTTTACCATGCAACCGTGATTGCACCACCTTACATCCACATAGCCACCCTCATTCATACTCTTGTTGTCCCCTTCCCTGTATCACCCTTCCCCCTTTGCTTCACATTGAGAGATAACGTATGTTAGCACAGAATACAAAATACCAGTTGTGTTAGTTTATTTATTTATTGATTTATTCAATTGATTTATTTGTGTTTATCTCTGTTTTTTCATGTACAACAATGACTACATCACATTTAATTTGCTTTTGTTTGTTACGATTATGTTACTGATACTACTGGACCAGCCTGCTCCTTTGGTCCTTAATCTGATTACATACCGCATTCTCTTCGAGATTGAATCAAGTGCAATACTTCTGTCCTTGTTTTCCTTGTCCCAACCTCCCCTCCCTGCACGTTCTATTTTTCTCGCATTGGACTACCCCCTGGCCGCGTAATCACTCGGATTCCCATGGCCACACCCCCTGGCAGCGTCACTCATGATCACATGACGCGGTGACGCTTCGCTCCCGGAAGCGCAGCGTTTACTTCTTTTGCCGATAGTTCCCCGCATTCAGACACCGGATCGGCCGCACACTAACGTGGCGGCTTGGCGCTTATCTCAGCGAACTTCCTGTCTCCGGATTGATTCCACCTTCCCCCCGCCATTCCTCACGGTAAGCCCTTCCCAACGCACCGCTTCACTTTTGGCCCTAGCGTGCCCCATTATTCATTAATCGGTTTGTTCCGTATGTCGCCCCGGTTCAGGATCCCTTTTCACGGACTGTTTACTTCTCATTAACTACACACAGTGGATCGGGGCTCCAACCCTGTCGTAGGCTTCCCGAGCCTTACATTATAAACCCAGCTTTTAGGTGAGTTTATCGCACGACTGCGCCCCCTCACACATGGTCTTTTCTCCACTACGCCGCGTGAATTTGGCCTTTTCCCCACCAGGAACCCCCAGTTTCCAGCGGCATTGCCTATTATATAGATGCTCCTACGCGCTGCGTGCATCCCTTGGGGCCCAGTTCTCACCAGCGGGACCTAATTAGACTGTTCTTCTCTTCATTGGGCAAGCCACGCTGCCCCTTGATGCCCGCAGTCTACCTCTTTCAGGTATGCTACTCCCCACCCCCCCTTGCGCTGGCTTCGCTTCCTAATGCGCACCGTTTCCCTGATCCCAACCCTCCCTGATCTCTTCCCTTTCCTTTCTTGTACAGCACCCCTTAAATGGCAACCCGGTCCTGAAGATGATCCTGATTAAATAAGATCGAAACGCCGTCGACCATTCAGCGTAATCCACGGCGCAAATTCGACTATGGTTCACATAAAATGTTTAACTAAACCGCGACCAAATTTTGTAAATAGTCTCTGTTGAACCATATATTTCTGTATATATATATATTCTTTTTCACTTTGTCACATTGCGCCTTCCGCTGCTTTCTCACTTGTCACTTGCGCCGTCACCTTCGTGTGTCACGAGCACAGTAGTGCACCAAGTACGTTTTGGGTTGCCCTTGCATTCTTGCATGCAGTGCTGATATAACGGTTCTATTTTTTGTTACTTCAAATATATGATGCCAAGAGCACTTTCTAAAAACACACCACGAGTCTCCCTCCCTCTTCCTTCCTGTAATGTCTTGTACATGCATATATACTTGCCTTCCTCAATGATACCGGTTGAGACATTGTTGTTTGTTTTCGTTTACCTACCCAGATCTCAACCTGGTCTATGGGTCTTACTCCTGTTGTTTTTTTACCATATTGTGAGCAGCTGCTGAGCTGCGAGAGTAGGTCCTTTCAGTGACCATAACTTTCAGACCAATTAACTTGGTCAATTTGTTAAGAGTCTTTGTTAACAAATATGTCTAGGGAGACTCCGGCCTATACAGATGACTACATTCAACGTATACTCAGTGGTCCCTCTTTACTCTCTGGCCCCTCCACTTCCACTTCCACTACCCCGGCTACCAATACCTCTAAGGTCCTTCTAGACAAACTTGAGAAGCTGAAGAAAAAGCAGATCCGAACCAATCTCCACGCACGCATGTTGACGGAATATCTCAAATCAGACATCATCTCCCTGGGCTTACAAATTCGCAACACCCCTGCCATCTTTACCCAAGACCCCAAGTTCCGTACAGGCTTCAGCCATCTGGCAACAACTTGCTCTCGCCACTGGATGGTTTTGGGGATCGACACGGCCATTGAACACAGTCTCAAGGAACTTGAGGAGATTGCAGAGCTTGAGAAACTCATATTAGAGGACAGCACCATATCGGATGCCAAAAACCTCCTGGACAAAATCAATACCACTATTACCACTTTCAATACTTTTGAACTTAACAAAAAAATCACCAAAATTCAGAAGGATATAAGGTACTACAGCACAGAAAAGACCTACCCATACCTCCGTGACAAATTTTACAACACCCTGTACACCCCCCCCAAGAACCCGCAACTGGGGTAGGTTTCGCAACAACCAACAGATGACCTTTTCAGACTCGTCCAACACTTCTATAGAAGACTCAGACACAGGTGAAGGACCCAGTACCTCACGAAACACCAACAGACCGCCACCACTACTGCCTTCTGGTTTTTTAGAACAGGGCCGCGGACGCGGCCAAGCTCAAGGTCGGACTCGGAACAACCGCCAATACCAATATCAATACTCCGGCGAGCGACAAACCAGAAGAAAATTTTACCAATGGGGCCCACCACAATAACCACCAATCCTGACTTACCCTCCGACAACGCAACACCCACAGGCACCCAAAATCTGCAATTGATACCGATATTCAACCTATCCAGTCACGATCTGTCCATTGAAGAAACCAAACTCCTAAGTAGGGGCCTGAGTTTTGTCCCAACGGAAGGAAGCAACTTTTTCGATCTCCAAGCCAATTTGTTACAGTTCTTTCGAAGCATCAGGTTTACGACAATTCTTTTCTGACAAACCACAGTCAACCACAACTTCCAGACCCCGGTTCCACCCTCCCTCCACCTTTAATCCCCCTTCAACCGCCATGCCCCCAGAAATACTCTCCTTCGAACGTCTTGTTCTACATGAAATAGCGGATCTCCAAAAACAGTTTGAATATGTTCCATACAACCTCCCTTGGTCAGAAAAACAAGCGCTACTCAACCTCAAAGAGAGAACATATGTAATCATAAAACCCGCAGATAAGGGTGGGGGGACTGTGGTCATGGACATCGACAAATATGACCTGGAAATCAAGAGACAACTGGCCAACACCAGCCACTACCGTCCACTCCCCAGAGATCCTCTGCCTGAACTGAAAGTCAAAATTCAGCAAGCTACTAGCAAAGCAAGATCCAAAGACATTATCTCACAAAAGGAATTCGCCTTTCTGAATAATCAGCATCCCAGAACACCAGTGATCTTTGTTTTACCGAAGATACACAAAGACAGTACCAATACTCCTGGACGTCCGATTGTATCTGGTTGCGGCTCGATCCTTGAGCCCCTGGGCAAGTACATCGATGCCATCATAAAAGACTTCGTCCCTCAGACATAAACATTCATACGTGACAGTATGGACCTCATAAGAACGATCAAGGACAGACCCTTTGATGTCAGTACCGAACTCATGGTAGGACTCGATATTGAGTCACTCTACACCAACATCCCCCATGAGGAGGGCCTCGCGGTGATTGAAGGATTGTTGGAGTCCAGACCTAGACCCACCTTGATCCCGACTGATTTCATAATGGATTTATTACGCATTGCCCTGGAGAACAATTACTTCCTCTATCGGGACACATTTTATCTACAAATCAAAGGTGTTTCCATGGGGGCTTGTTTTGCCCCCAACTTCGCCATCCTCTTTGTGTATAATCTTGAAATAACTCATATACTCACTTCCAACAACCCCTTCCACACACAGATCTCCCTCTGGCGACGCTACATATATGACATTCTTCTTCTATGGAAGGGCCCCATCGACTCATTGAACTCCTTCATCCAGTGGCTCAATCAGTCACAACCCCACCTCAAATTTACCTCCGATTATACATCAAACGACCTACCATTCCTGGACATCACCATACATGCGGAAGATGGAAAAATTGGAACCACCCTATATCGCAAACCAACAGAACGTAATACATTACTACAGTATTCCAGCTACCACCCACGCGGCCTCAGAGGTGGCCTCCCATATGGCCAGTTCTTGTGCATCCGCAGAAATTGCAAGTGGCACAAGCATTATTTCCAGGAATCCGATATCCTCATCAACAAGTTAATCAACAGAGGATATCCTGCACAGTTGGTGTCCCGTGCCCGCAAAAGAGCATGGTACTGCCACCGTGACCAGCTTCTGTCACCTCAAGTCAAAAAAATCAATACCAGGATTTCATTTGTCACCAAGTTCAGTCCCTGCAGCAACCAAGTCAGCAAAATTATCAAACGAAATTGGTCCTTACTGAGAACCCATGAGGCATTTCGAGATCCCCCACTCTTCTCCTACCAACGAGGATGTAACCTGTCCAATCACCTTGTGCATGCCATTACTTGGCCCATGAAACCAGCACAACAGAGCTCCAACACTGCTACATGGGGCCTACCGCCGGTCATCGGACATTACAGATGCCAGACCTGCGTTGTATGTGACCTTACATCTAACACCAAAGAATTCAAGGTCAACAACAAAACCTACAAACTAAGAACTTTCACCAATTGTCGCTCCCATAATGTCATCTACGCCATTCGCTGCCCTTGTGACCTGATATACATCGGCCAAACCACCCAAATGGTGAAACAAAGAATAATACAACACAAAAGCAGGATTCACTGTAAAGTCCTGACGGCCCCCTTGGTATCGCACTACCTTGGAAAAAACCACAGCAAACTGGATATCACCTGGCAAGTGATCGACCAACCCCTACTGCCTACCAGAGGGGGGAATCTTCAAGCACTACTCAACAGGAGTGAGTGCCAATGGATCACCCACTGCAATTCAGTGAACCTTGGTTTTAATACCATTGACGAGTGGAATAGTACAGTGCAAATGTGATTGCACCACTGACACTTCACATTCACACAGATATCTACAATTATCCAACCAACGTCCCTTGACCCCCAGTAACTCTCAGTTCCCAATTGCAATACCGTGAACCCAGGCCTGATCGCCCTTGTTGAGTGGTACTTTACCATGCAACTGTGATTGCACCACTGACACTTCACATTCACACAGATATCTACAATTATCCAACCAAAGTCCCTTGACCACTAGTAACTCTCAGTTCCCAATTGCAATTCCGTGAACCCAGGCCTGATCGCCCTTGTTGAGTGGTACTTTACCATGCAACTGTGATTGCACCACCTTACATCTACATAGCCACCCTCATTCATACTGTTGTTGTCCCCTTCCCTGTATCACCCTTCCCCCTTTGCTTCACATTGAGAGATAACGTATGTTAGCACAGAATACAAAATACCAGTTGTGTTAGTTTATTTATTTATTGATTTATTCAATTGATTTATTTGTGTTTTTCATGTACAACAATGACTACATCACATTTAATTTGCTTTTGTTTGTTACGATTATGATACTGATACTACTGGACCAGCCTGCTCCTTTGGTCCTTAATCTGATTACATACCGCATTCTCTTCGAGATTGAATCAAGTGCAATACTTCTGTCCTTGTTTTCCTTGTCCCAACCTCCCTCCACCCACCCTCCCCTCCCCGCGCGTTCTATTTTTCTCGCATTGGACTACCCCCTGGCCGCGTAATCACTCGGATTCCCATGGCCACACCCTTGGGCAGCGTCACTGATGATCACATGACGCGGTGACGCTTCGCTCCCGGAAGCGCAGCGTTTACTTCTTTCGCCGATAGTTCCCCGCATTCAGACACTGGATCGGCCGCACACGAACGTGGCGGCTTGGCGCTTATCTCAGCAAACTTACTGTCTCCGGATTGATTCCACCTTCCACCCGCCATTCCTCACGGTAAGCTCTTCCCAATGCACCGCTTCACTTTTGGCCCTAGCGTGCCCCATTATTCATTAATGGGTTCGTTCCGTATGTCGCCCCCATTCAGGATCCCTTTTCACGGACTGTTTGCTTCTCATTAACTACACACAGTGGATCGGGGCTCCGACCTGTCGTAGGCTTCCCGAGCCTTACAATATAAACCCGGCTTTTAGGTGAGTTTATCGCATGACTGCTCCCCCTCACACATGGTCTTTTCTCCACTACTCCGTGTTAATTTGGCCTTTTCCCCACCAGGAACCCCCAGTTTCCAGCGGCATTGCCTATTATATAGATGTTCTCTATGCGCTGCGTGCATCCCTTGGGGCCCATTTCTCACCAGCAGGACCTAATTAGATTGTTCTTCTCTTCATTGGGCAAGCCACGCTGCCCCTGCCCCTTGACGCCCGCAGTCTCTCTCTTTCAGGTATGCTACTCCCCACCCCTCCTTGCACTGGCTTCGCTTCCTAATGCGCACCGTTTCCCTGATCCCAACCCTCCCTGATCTCTTCCCTTTCCTTTCTTGTACAGCACCCCTTAAATGGCAACCCGGTCCTGAAGATGATCCTGATTAAATAGGATCGAAACGCCGTCGACCATTCAGCGTAATCCACGCCGCAAATTGGACTATGGTTCACATAAAATGTTTAACTAAACCGCGACCAACTTTTGTAAATAGTCTCTGTTGAACCATATATTTCTGTATATATATATATTCTTTTTCACTTTGTCACATTGCGCCTTCCGCTGCTCCCTCACTTGTCACTTGCGCCGTCACCTTCGTGTGTCACGAGCACAGTAGTGCACCAAGTACGTTTTGGGTTGCCCTTGCATTCTTGCATACAGTGCTGATATAACTGTTCTATTTTTTGTTACTTCGAAAATATGATGCCAAGAGCACTTTCTAAAAACTCACCACGAGTCTCCCTCCCTCTTCCTTCCTGTAATGTCTTGTACATGCATATATACTTGCCTTCCTCAATGATACCGGTTGAGACGTTGTTTGTGTTCGCAGCACTTTCAAAGCACATGGATGCGACATATTTACAATAATATGTTGCATCCCTGTGCTTTCCCCTGCGCTGGTACACAATTGGCTGCCATGTGCTGATGCAAGCACCCTTGCACCATGGTGCAAGGATGCCTACGTCACGGGGATGATAGTTTATGTGCAGGAAGGGACAGGAAAAGCCACGCAGGGTGGCTTTTCCTGTCCTTGTAAATATGGGGCAGCAAAAAGCGCTGCCATTGCGCCACAAAAAGTGACACACCGGCAGTGCAAGGGGCTTGTAAATAAGCCCCTGAGTTGTTAAACGCCTTGAGGACGTAGTGGTAGCATACCTATCTGTCATAAACGCCCAATACTTGGTCTTCACATTAGCTTTTGCTTGTTTTCCTATTTTCTCGGGACTATCCCACAGCTTGACCAATCCTAATGTCTTGCACCAAGTTGCTACATGGAGAAGCCAAGGAATTTGATTTGCACCACTGATCTTTAAGACTACCCTCAATGACTCACGATAGTCAGTTAGCTCAGGCGTGGACCATAAGCGCAGCCAGACCATCAGGAGTTTAAGTAAAGTCACATCCTCGATTCTCTTTATCCCGAGATAGAAAAACAGTGGGATCAGTGCAGTACTAACTGGAACAGAAATAAGTGATCTAACATACGAGTTCTCACAAACCACCATCTTGTGGGCAGCTTCGCGACCTCATAGCTCTGCTTCATAGAGTGCAGCACTCAGGGCTTTGGCCTGATAAACCTCCAGGGCAGGGGTAAGTGACTTAGATTAAGTCTGTTTATAAAATCAAAGTATAGATTTAGATCTATGGCACAAGGTAAGGTAGCTTTAATCGGCTTGGGGTCCCCAACTAAGCGAATCAGCCAACCTCACCCCTAGGTGATCAAAACTGGTTACCCTCTCTAGGGATTTCTCAGTGATCCCCACTGTTCTTGATCGGCTTTGGCCCTTCCAAAGACCATGAACTTGGTTTTCTCTGCATTTGATTCTAGGACCCCTGCATAGCAGAAAGCCAGAAATTTACCTAATAAGATTATTGTTTAGAGGGGGCAGGGTTAATAAATGTTATTGTTATGATTTGTGTTATTTTTTGCTATCATAAATAGATGTTTGTTTTTAGCCTTGGAGCAGGGTTCTCCTGGTCTATTGTTTGTGGATAAATAAAAAAATACAATACAAGACAAAAGATTTCTTTGGAAATACATTAAATTCTTATGTATTTGCTGGTACTCGGTCAGGTACTTGCCATGGGTGAATGTTCGAAATATTGTTTCAGAATATCATGGTGAAACAATATTATGTCAAAAATATTGGCAAGTCAAAAATATCAAGGGACAGACCATAGAAGGGAAGAATATATTTTTGTATGTATATAATATTAGCTTTTAAATATTATTATCCATACTAATGTTTATTTTAACAAAGCTGTATTAAATATTGTTTATTGATTAATGTAAGATATATTTATATCTTATTTTCAGGTATTAGGATTATTATAATAGGTATTTTATGTTCTTTAGTATAATTTGTGAGATTTAATGTATAATTAATATTTTTTACATTTAATTAATAATTTTGATTTGGTAGCAGGTTGTTGAGTTGGTAGGGCAATAAGGTGGAAAGTTATGTAAATTATAAGTTATTGTTTTGCTTTTAAATTAATTTTTATATTAAAGATGTAATTGGTAATTAGTTATTTTAGTTATTAAATACATTTTTGCTATTTTAATTATTTGCTGTATTTTACTTAATTGTTAATTCATTCATAATTCATTTAATAAGTAGCTGTTTAAAATGGATGTTATACTTATTGTGTGTTTTAATTATATTTGTTTTATTTCATTACTTTTTAAATGTTATTTATGTTTTATGGATAATTTATTTTAATCTTTTGCTTTTGTTGGTGTTTTTTGGGTAGGAAGGAGGTTGTGTACTAATTTAATTTTGTTAGTTTTGTTGGATATTTGTGAACTTATTTTTGTTCGATTAATATCTATTTTTTATTACATTTAATTTTATGAACCTACAATGAATATTTTTTTATTATAAATATGTTACAATACTTTTATTTTCTTAGGTATTCAAATGTTTTTTTTAATTTGTTTTAAAAAAAATATTAGGAATTTGAATGTTATATCTAACATTTACAAGGTGCAGTGGAGATAGTGGGCCAGATGTACGACCGTTATTTGCGGTCGCAAAGGGGATTTCGGCCACTTTGCGACCTCAAAATAGGTCAGCCCAATGTACTAACCCTATTTTGCGAGTCGCTAACCTATTAGCGACTCGCAAAATAGGGTTAGCGACTCGCTATTAGGAAGGGGCGTGCCAAGGGTATCCCTTCCTAATAGGGAGTCCTTACCCAATGTATGATTGTTTTGCGACTGCAATTTCGGTCGCAAAACACTCGCAGTTTACCACCCTTCTCAGAAGGGTGGTAAGGCACTCGCAAATGGGAAGGGGTCCCCATGGGATCCCTTCCCCTTTGAGAATGGATGCACAAATATTTTTTAAGAGCAGGCAGTGGTCCCAGGGACCACTGCCTGCCCTTAAAAAATGAAACTGAAAAGTTTAATTTTTCTTTTTTAAATGCATCCTGTTTTCCTTTAAGGAAAACGGGCTGCATTAAAAAAAAAATGCTTTATTGACAAAGCAGTCCTAGACATGGTGGTCTGCTGACCCCAGCAGGCCACCATCCCTAGGAGTGCCAGCCATTCCCAATGGGGTCGCAAATTGCAACAGCCTCATTAATATTCATGGGGCATGCAATTTGCAACCCCATTGGGAATTGCAAACAGTGTCAGAGACACTGTTGTACGTTGAATTTTGCGACTCGCAATTTGTCGCAATTTGCGAGTCGCAAATTTCAATGGTCGTACATCTGGTCTAGTATATCTAACCCTTTCAAAGTCTAACACCTTCCCTACTATTGTTCATATTGGAGTTGCAATAGTAAATCTAACCGCTCCAAAGTACAATACTTGCCCAACTGTTGCTTAAACAGTGGTGAAAATTGTAAATATAACCCTTCCATAGTCTAACACTTCCCCTGCTTTTGCTTAAATTAGAGTGTAAATAGTAAATCTAACCCCTCCAAAGTTCAACACTTTCTCTAGTAATAGAATAGTAAATCTGACTCCTTTGAAATTCCAACACTTTTGCAAGTGTTGTTTATTTTCAATATTTGTTATATTTTTATTATTTATATTTTGTATTTGATGTTTATACTATTTATTAAAAGGAATTCTAATTTTGTATTTAAATTTTCTTTTTTAATTGCTTTAGATATATGTTTTTGTTAATATATGTTTGTTAATTTTAATTTTAAATGCATTGTTAATATTTTTAACATGTATTTAATTGTATAAATATTGGTTTTATAGTTTAAAAACATATATATTATGTATATATTTAGTTCACATTATTAATTAAGAATATTTATACATTAATTTTAATTTTCAAACTAAGGGGTCAATTACAATGTCGGGCGGATCGCCACCGCCCGCATGGCGGTGGCGATCCGCCCGCCATTTTCGTCCGTCCGCCACCAAATTCCCCCCGCCATATTACCATGGCGGAGGGGACCCCGGCGGACGGAAAGACCGTCCGCATGTTTTCCGCCCGGCCGATCAGTTGACCAGGCGGAAAAGGGATTAATATGGTGGCGGTGTCTGCAAGACACCGTCATCCACATTATGATGCCGGCGGTGATGAGCCTTTCCATGGCGGCGTCGCCGCCATGGAAAGACTCGCGATCCCTGACATTGGGGGCCCGTAGCGGGCCCCAGGTATTTTGGGGGGTGGGGGGTGCACATGGGGGCTACCTATGGTACCCCCTGCATTTGCATATACAACATGGCAGGCACCGCGCGGTGCCTGTCACGTTGTGCATTCAAATGCACAACTTGCATTTTTAACCTTGCGGTGGGTGCTGCTGGCAGCACCGCCCGCCGCAATGTCAAAAATGCGGGATGCCACCGCCACCGTGGCGGTGGCATCCTAATCACATGTGCGGGACCGCCGCACACATAGCGGGCGGTCCCATTTCACGGGGCGATGGCGGGCGGACTAAGTCCGCCCGCCATCATAATCGGCCCCTAAGTTTTGAATATCTTTTTCATGCATATATGTATGTTAATTTCTACTTTCAGTTATTATTAATATTTGAAAGTAATGTTTAAAAAAATGTTTAATTATTGTTATATATAAACACACACATATATCTATATATATTTATTTAGACATTAATTTGCAATACTAATTCAAACTATTTATTTTTAATTATATTATTATTTTGTATTTTAATATTTGAAATAGATTGTTTTTAATAGTGAATATATTTTTAATAGTGAATATATGATTATTTCAGTACACCTACTGTAAGAAATTGGGTTGATGGTTGGGGGGTAAAACACTTTCTCAAGCAGAAGTCAAAATCTTTGTCAGGGTGAAGTCACAAGCAAACCCCAATTTAACCTGTATTCAATCCATCGGAAGCTTGGCACACAGCACTGAGGCTTAGCTTAGAGACAATGTGTAAAGTATTTGTGCAACAGTTCAAATATTAACACAGTGAAAACACACCAGAAAAGGATCCCACACCATATTTGGAGAAACAGACACATTTTTAATAAATATAACAAGACCAAAATAACAAAAATACAATCAGTAGAACTGGAGATATGCAATATGAAAGATTCTAATGAAAATAGCGCCAAAAAGCACAAAACGCCAATTGAGGATATCTGGTTGCAGCTGATCAGGACAAAGTCACAAGTACAGGCTAACAGCGATGGAGCATGGGCTACAGTGATCCAGTTAGGCTAGATGAACAAGAGTACCTATAATCCTGGTTGCGTAGCATTGCGAAGCCCTGCATCGAGGATGCGTCACGCAGTTGAGGCGATGCGTTGGTTCCGAGGAACTGTGAAGCTGTAATGAGAGGTTCTGTGTTGGCATCGAGGATCCCATCAATGCAGGCTTGCAATGCGAAGTCTGGCGTTGAGGATGTGTTGCACAGTCGAGGATGCAT
The DNA here is from genome assembly GCA_963921515.1 of Calotriton arnoldi. Taxonomy (NCBI): domain Eukaryota; kingdom Metazoa; phylum Chordata; class Amphibia; order Caudata; family Salamandridae; genus Calotriton; species Calotriton arnoldi. The sequence continues at coordinate 242,443 of CAWUFW010007842.1, forward strand.
TGCACAGTCGAGGCGATGCGTGGGTCCCGAGGAGCTGCGAGGCTGCGATGCGAGAACCTGCGTTGTCATCGAGGCTGAAGTCGAGGAGAGGTTTGTGATGTCAGGGACTGCATCAGGGAAGGTTCGCACAGCCGCGTTTCCAATGCAGGCTGCGATTATGATGCAGAGTCCTTGCACTGAGGAAAAGCTTGCAGCAGAGGCGATGAGTCAGTTCTGTTTGGGATGGCGCCGTGTAGAAGAGGTGATGCGTTGGTTCTGCTGAGCCCACAGATGGGCTGGCAGAGCACCTTCAGGCTCACCTTCAAGGGTCCAGGGCTGGGGTGGCACTACTCGGCAGGGTAGGACTCACAGATGGCAGAGTCCAGGTACTGGGTTCAAGGTTGTTGGAGCCTTCTGTCCCTTAGGCTCTAGTCAGGAGGCCAGCCAACTAGCCCTTGGATTCACTCTGGGGGCCTGGATTCAACAGATGCAGGTCCAGTCCTTCTCATTCAGGCAGGGGGGCAACATGCAGCAGGTCAGCATGGCAGCAGTCCTTCAGAGCAGCAGTCCAGCAGAGTGGCAGTCCTTTCAGCAGCACAGCAGTCTTTCTTCCTGGCATTTCCACAGGTCCAGAAGTGTACTCAAGAGTTGGTGTCTGAGGTTCAATATTTATACCTGGGCCTTCCTTTGAAGTGGGGGAAGCTTCTAGAGGTTTCCATTTGAAGTGTACAGGTCTCCTGCCTTTCCTGTCCTGGCACCACACTAACTACAGGGGGTATGCAGCCTTTTGTGTAGAGGCTGGACACAGCCTATTCAAGTGTAAGTAGAGCTGTGCCCAGCTCCGCCCTTGCATCCTGCCAATGATGACCCATCAGACACACCTAAGCGCTCTATTGTGTGTGGCTGTCTAGGAGGACTACACAAAGCCCAACTGTCAGCTACACCTAGTCATGTGACCCATAGACAGGCTATGGGAACTAAATCGCTTAAGGCAGGAAAATGCCACCTTTCTACAAAATGTGACGTATTTCAAGGGGTTGGGCTCTTATTCACAGCTAAAATAGGCCTCTCTATATATTAGTCAAAAAAATGATGTTCTAGCTGTCTGTTTAAACTATTCTGTGCTTCTAAGAATTAGGACCAATTGCTCAATTTCTTTGGGCCTTGTATTTATTTCACATGATTCTTTCATCAGTTTTTATGAAATCACAATACATTTTTCATCAGAAAAGGAACCACACTCAATTTTCTAACTATACACGCATACATTTTCAGTTCATCAAACCAAAATGATGAAAAACTTTTTGAACAAAACAAACACCAAAATCAGGAAGAAATTAAATTAAACGGATTAAAAACAATGCATGTGTACAATCTCACAAATACTTTGTCCAATCGTATATTTATACAATCAAACAGTAGTAGCCATAATTCCCTTAGTAAAAAATGGTTCTATTCTACTGTTGGTAGCTCTTGGGAACTGTTGACTCAATTCTTGGGGTTGAGAAATCGTAGCTTATCCCCTAGAAAGTGCTATTCCTGCAGTTGTGTTTTACAAGAGATGATGCTGTGCCGACGCGTTTCGTACCTCATTATTGTTATTGGGATTCTCCTCAGGACAACGACTGGGTATGTTCTTGTTCATAGTGAAACTCTTCAGCTCGCTGTTATACAAAGGTTTCCATGAACTTTCAGATGATTGGTCGAAGAACTTCTTACTTAAGAACACGGTTATTACACGACGGGTTCTCGTTTTATTGAATTGTTTTACTTCTGTGGTGTTGCTCCAACCGTTACTGCGCTCATCAGTTCTCAACTCGGGCGGAAAGCTCTCCTGCCCGAGTTGGGAACTGATGAGCACAGTAACGCTCACACTATTTCAAAAAGTATTTCATAATTTTGGTTTGATGCACTGAAAATGTCTGTATATATATTTCGAAAATTGATTGCGGTCCCTTTTCTGACGAAAACGTATTGTGATTTCATGAAAACTAATGAAAGAATCATGGTAAATAAATACAAGGGCCAAAGAAATTGAGCAATTGGTCCTAATTCTTAGACACAGAATAGATTAAACAGACAGCCAAAACATCTTTTTTTGACTAACCTTCTAAAAATGAAATTTTCAAAACTGTAACCAAAAATCCGACTTCACCATAAGAAAGGATTTTTCACTACAATTCCAAAGAAACCAAACATGAACTGATTACCTGCTCCCATTTGGAATTAACAGTTTATTAATTGTAATAAGGTAACTCCAATGTTATCATATTGGAGAAGCAGGCCTTGCAGTAGTGAAAAATGGATATAAGAGTTTTTTACTACCGGGACATCAAAAACGTAAAAGTAGTTGTCCCACTTTTTATATACGCTGCACGCTGCCCTATGGGCTATTCAGGGTCTACCCTAGTACCATAGGAGTGACGTATATAAATTAAAAAGGAAGGTTTGGGCCTAGCAAAAGGTTTATTTTGCCAGGTGAAAATGGCAGTTTACAACTGCACACAGAGGCTGCAATGGCAGACTTGAGACATATTTAAAAGGGCTACTTAAGTGGGTAGCACAATTAGTTCTGCAAGGCCCACTGGTAGTATTTAATTTACAGGCCCTAGGCACATGTGGTACCACTTTACTAGGGACTCACAAGTACATTAAATATGCCAATTGGGTATAAGCCAATTCTATCATGTTTTTAGGAGAGAGCACAAGTACTTAGCACTTGTTAGCAGTGGGAAAGTGTGCATAGTCCAAAGACCAGCAAAAATGAATTCAGCAAAAAAGTGGAGAATAAAGGCAAAAAGTTTGGAGGTGAACCTGCAGAGTGGGCCAGGTCCATCATTAGCTTTTTTGTCAATATTCTTTTTCATGATGGGTTTGACTCGCTATTTTGGTACAAAGTATGAAAACACACTTCTTGTTCTTGGTGTTTTGTCATACAACCCTTGCCATGGATAGGTAAACAGTATGGAATTTTGCTGATACATCTACATGAGTAGAATGTATAAAAAAGAATCCGTTTCAGCATTGCACGGTTTTAGTGTAGATAACAATGATTTTACACAAATGTAAAATAAGTTGTTAAAGAAGCATTGTTTAATACCGTACTCTGTAGTGCTCATCTTGAAATGTGCATCATTCACACTTCTGACCACCAGCAGACAGAATGAATTACTAATTAGACACAATATTGGGCTTGGTTTCAAAATGTTTTTCTCATATTCTGTTCCTGTAGAAACAGCTTGTGGGCATACAGCCAACTCCAACATTTATTTTTAAGGAAACATTTGTAAAACACAACATTACAGATTACAGTAAAAGGTAGAAAATATGCTACGACCGATCCACAGAATAGATTGTCTCTAATATGTGGGCAAAGTCATTCTACTTCCCTCCACTAGTACTCTGATCAAGCCACCACCATTTAGTTTATATGTAGGTCTTTATTACCTGTTTCCTGTATATCCCAATTTGGACAGAAGCTGGTCTTTTTTGTGATTTCCTGATTACGGACCTTTATATATGAGAAAAAGGACCCTCTACTGTACTTTGTAAGGAAATTAAAAGTCACTGAGTTTTTTCATAAGGTCGTGGAACTCTGAGATGACCTGCAGTAACATTTTGTCTTATATTACATGGTATTTTAATCCTTTTAATACACAGCCATATCATGCCCCTTCCCTACAAAAGCTGAAATGTTTGGTCTCTTGCATATGAAAGGGATAGTGTGGTTGCAGATATGTAGGATGAATGTGGCCCCAGTAGTGAGAAATTAAACACACCTCTATGTAGGTAATAATTTGATGCAAAAACATTTTATATGTACTTTAATGAAAGTCACTAAAATGCAGAGAAATGTATGTTTTTGTGTAATGAACTCTAACCATGACAAATACAGACATGCTGCCTTAAATAGCTACTTTTTACTAATTGCAATCAATTTCAACTAATAATATTTTAGAAGAGCTGTAAAACTAACTGGCTCTTTATTATCTAAAGAGCAATTGCACTTTTGCTCAGTGATCTGTCGGCTCCGACCACTGGCTCTGGGAGAAGGTATTGTGATGTCATAATTGAACTGTAATACCTTATAGAAGTAGAGTAGCAACATCATTTCTTACTACAGGTGATTAGAGATGTCATAGCAAGACAGTTATAAGAAAATTTGGGGCAAGGTTTTAGACATGTATTGGAAACTTCCACGTATTATAAGATTATTACAATAGAATGTAAGGAATCCTTCAGGATTCCCTATCACATCTCATACAGAGTTCATTTTTCTAGCCTGATTCATCCTTCAAATTCTATCTTATTATTGTTCTTTGATTGATATATATACATAATACAAAAAGAGTTGCCTCTAGGTTGGATGCACTACCAGGTGGAAATTACGCCAAAGCAAGGGCACACGCCATGAACAAAGTCCTTTTCTGGTTTCCTGCCAGACGCGTTTCGGGCCAATGCCCTCTTCAGTGGCAGACCATGTGACGTGACGGCGTGCGGCAACCACCAGTAAATCCCCCTAATAATTATGTTCAGGTGAACCACCTGAAGCAATGCTTCCTGGGACTGGTGGTTCAGTAAAACCCAAGTGGGTCGCCACCGGCACTCACATTCAAAAATGTCTTTAAAAGGATTGCCGATGTTCGCGCCGGCACCCCTGCATATATCAGGCACCTCCTGTTCCACAGTTAGCTGCCCCAATAAAGCAGCCGTGGACCCGTAAGTGTTTCGCGGTGGTGCAATCCCACGACCAGGCAGGCCGCTATACAAAATACAAAAAGAGTTGCCTCTAGGTGGGATGCACTCCCAGGTGGAAATTACGCCAAAGCAAGGGCACACGCCATGAACAAAGTCCTTTTCTGGTTTCCTGCCAGACGCGTTTCGGGCCAAAGCCCTCTTCAGTGGCAGACCATGTGACGTGACGGCATGCGGCAACCACCAGTAAATCCCCGTAATAATTATGCTCAGGTGAACCACCTGAAGCAATGCTTCCTGGGACTGGTGGTTCAGTAAAACCCAAGTGGGTCGTCGCCGGCACTCACATTAAAAAATGTCTTTAAAAGGATTGCCGATGTTCGCGCCGGCACCCCTGCATATAAAAGGCACCTCCTGTTCCACAGTTAGCTGCCCCAATAAAGCAGCCGCGGACCCGCAAGTGTTTCGCGGTGGTGCAATCCCGCGACCAGGCAGGCTGCTATACAAAATACAAAAAGAGTTGCCTCTAGGTGGGATGCACTCCCAGGTGGAAATTACGCCAAAGCAAGGGCACACGCCATGAACAAAGTCCTTTTCTGGTTTCCTGCCAGACGCGTTTCGGGCCAACGCCCTCTTCAGTGGCAGACCATGTGACGTGACGGCGGCGGCAACCACCAGTAAATCCCCGTAATAATTATGCTCAGGTGAACCACCTGAAGCAATGCTTCCTGGGACTGGTGGTTCAGTAAAACCCAAGTGGGTCGCCGCCGGCACTCACATTCAAAAATGTCTTTAAAAGGATTGCCGATGTTCGCGCCGGCACCCCTGCATATAACAGGCACCTCCTGTTCCACAGTTAGCTGCCCCAATAAAGCAGCCGCGGACCCGCAAGTGTTTCGCGGTGGTGCAATCCCGCGACCAGGCAGGCCGCTATACAAAATACAAAAAGAGTTGCCTGTAGGTGGGATGCACTCCCAGGTGGAAATTACGCCAAAGCAAGGGCACACGCCATGAACAAAGTCCTTTTCTGGTTTCCTGCCAGACGCGTTTCGGGCCAACGCCCTCTTCAGTGGCAGACCATGTGACGTGACGGCGTGCGGCAACCACCAGTAAATCCCCTAATAATTATGCTCAGGTGAACCACCTGAAGCAATGCTTCCTGGGACTGGTGGTTCAGTAAAACCCAAGTGGGTCACCGCCGGCACTCACATTCAAAAATGTCTGTAAAAGGATTGCCGATGTTCGCGCCGGCACCCCTGCATATAACAGGCACCTCCTGTTCCACAGTTAGCTGCCCCAATAAAGCAGCCGCGGACCCGCAAGTGTTTCGCGGTGGTGCAATCCCGCGACCAGGCAGGCCGCTATACAAAATACAAAAAGAGTTGCCTCTAGGTGGGATGCACTCCCAGGTGGAAATTACGCCAAAGCAAGGGCACACGCCATGAACAAAGTCCTTTTCTGGTTTCCTGCCAGACGCGTTTCGGGCCAACGCCCTCTTCAGTGGTAGACCATGTGACGTGACGGCGTGCGGCAACCACCAGTAAATCCCCGTAATAATTATGCTCAGGTGAACCACCTGAAGCAATGCTTCCTGGGACTGGTGGTTCAGTAAAACCCAAGTGGGTCGCCGCCGGCACTCGCATTCAAAAATGTCTTTAAAAGGATTGCCGATGTTCGCGCCGGCACCCCTGCATATAACAGGCACCTCCTGTTCCACAGTTAGCTGCCCCAATAAAGCAGCCGCGGACCCGCAAGTGTTTCACGGTGGTGCAATCCCGCGACCAGGCAGGCCGCTATACAAAATACAAAAAGAGTTGCCTCTAGGTGGGATGCACTCCCAGGTGGAAATTACACCAAAGCAAGGGCACACGCATGTGTATATATATATATATATATATATATACACACATGTGTATATATATATTATCTACTGGCGGTCGCCAGTAGATAGTTATAGTTAGGACCTATTTTCCATAGGAAATCCGCAACATTCTATTTGAAATAACTCTTGCGTCGGTTGAGGAATCTTCGCGAAATTTTCAAACTTTATGGCCCGCTTCGGTCCGCTCCTACCCTGAAAGTTTCGGGGTGATTCGTCAAGCGGGGGCAGAGAAAAAAGGGGGTCCCAAAACGTGTTTTCCCCATTCATTTTCCCAAAGGAAACTTTAGCCACGGCTACAGCCCGAACTGCTGAACGGAATTACACAAAATTTGGCAAAGAGGTAGTTCTTGGTTCAGAAAGAACCCTTTTGTTAAATGGTGTAAATCCGTTCAGTAGTTGCGGAGAAATTAAAAAAATAAGAGTCAAAAAATCAATTTCCCATAGGAAACTTTATGCAAGGCTACAGCCCGAACTGCTGAACGGAATTACACCAAATTTGGCAAAGAGGTAGTTCTTGGTTCAGAAAGAACCCTTTTTGTTAAATGGTTCAGTAGATGCTGAGAAAATCAAAAGTAAAAACACATATATCTGGGCGGAGCCTAACCACACATGTCATCGTGAGATCTGATTGGCTGTCAGCACTTCATCCTGGAATTGCTGGCAGCCATCTTGGGACCAATATAAATGATAGCACCCCATTGAAATGCATTGTAGTGAATCGAAGATTTTGAGGGTTACCAAAAGGAGAACTATAAAGGGTGATAACAGACTTTAGTTACATTAGAATTCATTTGTTGATGGTACCATACTAATTTCAGGAATTGTGGTGTGTTCTAAGGTGATTTTACCCTGTGAAAAACCTTCTGCTGGGATATCATGAATCATGTTTGAGAGAAAACTATTTTCACATGCTTGTCCCATACAGTTTTGGAAGGTGCTCCAGAAGCTAAAATGAGAGCACATTTTCTGTAAATTCACATTATCTTTCTCAGTCATGTGAGAATGAAGTCTGACATTCTCAGTAAAACATGTACATCCAACAAGGGCAGAGACTGTCAGTTGATTCCTTTGTGTTCTACTGCAGCTTCCCAGAGTGTTCTAAAGAACAACTAGAGTGCTAACAGCCTTACTTATGACAAAAGTATGGCACACCTGAAGCCATCTTGATTGGAATAAACTGGTAACACTTAAAACATTTAATTTAAAAAGGAACAAAATGATGGGGTTCATTTTGTCATAGAAATTATGGTTAGTGCTGTAGAAAGAAAAATTAGGACATGTTTCAAGTGTGATCTCAAATATCTTCCTGTTATATTTCAACAGGAGCAGCCTGTCAGTTGATGCCTTTGTGTTCTACTGCAGCTTCCCAGAGTGTTCTAAAGAACAACTAGAGCGCTAACAGTCTTACTTATGACAAAAGTATGGCACACCTGAAGCCATCTTGATTGGAATAAACTGGTAACACTTAAAACATTTAATTTAAAAAGGAACAAAATGAGGGGTTCATTTTGCCATAGAAATTATGGTTAGTGCTGTAGAAAGAAAAATTAGGACATGTTTTAAGTGAGATCTCAAATATCTTCCTGTTATATTTCAACAGGAGCAGCCTGTCAGTTGATGCCTTTGTGTTCTACTGCAGCCTCCCAGAGTGTTCTAAAGAACAACTAGAGTGCTAACAGCCTTACTTATGACAAAAGTATGGCACACCTGAAGCCATCTTGATTGGAATAAACTGGTAACACTTAAAACATTGAATTTAAAAAGGAACAAAATGAGGGGTTCATTTTGCCATAGAAATTATGGTTAGTGCTGTAGAAAGAAAAATTAGGACATGTTTTAAGTGAGATCTCAAATCCTCTTCTATTTCATTAGAAAATTCTGACATGCAGACTGAAACAATCACTTTCAATACCAGCAGTAGACTTCCAGTTAACTCCTTGGTGAGCAGTAGCTTTACCACAGTGATCTAATGAACAACTAGAGTGCTAACATTCTGAATTTATGGCAAATGTGTGACACATCTGAATGCCTTCTTGATGGAATCAAAGTAAAAAACTGAAAGCATTTCCTACTGAGGAGACTGTAGTAAATGAGGAAATTAGGAAACTTCATAACAAATAAGTCTCCCAAGATGGCCACCAGAGAAAAAAGAGCCCAAATGTAGCACAAATATCACCCAGAGGTAGCCCACGTATAGCCCAATGACAGAAGTGTGCAAAACACTTTTTATTTTTTGTTTTTTTGCAGTTTTATATAGTGCAGACTGGTCAGGTATTGGAGTGCTTTACATGAGCATTGGTTACATCACACAAGGACAAATTCATGTTGGTTGACCCCTACACTACCAAAACACCACTGCACTACCCTAAACCCTAAAACACTACCCCAGCATGACCCCCTTCACTACCCAAACACAACTGCACTACCCTAAACCCTAAATCTACCCCCTACACTACACAAATACCACTGCACTACCCTAAACCCTAAAACACTAGAACCCAGCACGACCCCCTACAGTACACATACACCACTGCACTACCCTAAACCCTAAAACACTACCCCCTACACTACACAAACACCATTGCACTACCCTAAACCCTAAAACACTACCCCCAGCATGACCCCCTACACTACACAAACATCACTGCACTACCCAAAACCCTAAAACACTACCCCAGCACAACCCCCTACACTACCCAAACACCACTGCACTACCCTAAACCCTAAAACACTACCCCCAGCACGACTCCCTACACTACACAAACACCACTGGACTACCCTAAACCCTAAAACACTACCCCCAGCACGACTCCCTACACTACCTAAACACCACTGCACTACACTAAACCCTAAATCTACCCCCAGCATGACCTCCCACACTACACAAACACCACTGCACTACCTTAAACCCTAAAACACTACCCCCAGCACGACCCTCTACACTACCCAAACACCACTGCACTACCCTAAACCCTAAAACACTAACCCCAGCATGACCCCCTACACTACCCAAACACCACTGCACTACCCTATACCCTAAAACACGACCCCATACACTACACAAACACAACTGCACTACCCTAAACCCTAAAACACTACCCACAGCATGACCCCCTACACCACACAAACACCACTGCACTACCCTAAACCCTAAAACACTACCCCTACACTACACAAACACCACTGCCCTACCCTAAACCCTAAAACACAACCCCCAGCATGACCCCCTACACTACACAAACACCACTGCACTACCCTAAACCCCCCTACACTATACAAACACCACTGCATTACTCTAAACCCTAAAACACTACCCCCAGCACGACCCCCTCACAACACAAACACCACTGCACTACCCTAAACCCTAAATCGACCCCCAGCACGACCCCCTACACTACCCAAACACCACTGCCATACCCTAAACCCTAAAACACTACCCCCAGCATGAACCCCTACACTACCCAAACACCACTGCACTACCCTAAACCTTAAAACACTACCCCCAGCACTACCCCCTACACTACACAAACACCACTGCACTACCCTAAACCCTAAAACACTACCCCAGCACTACCCCCTACACTACCCAAAACCACTGCACTAACATAAACCCTAAAACACTACCCCCAGCACAACCCCCTACACTACACAAACACCACTGCACTACCCTAAACCCAAAAACACAACCCCCAGCACGACTCCCTACACTACCCAAACACCACTGCACTACCCTAAACCCTAAATCTACCCCCAGCATGACCCCCTACACTACCCAAACACCACTGCACTAACCTAAACCATGAAACACTACCCCCAGCATGACCCCCTACACTACACAAACACCACTGCACTACCCTAAACCCTAAAACACTACCACCAGCATGACCCCTACACTACTCAAACACCACTGCACTACCCTAAAACACTAACCCAGCACGACCCCCTACACTACCCATACACCACTGCACTACCCTAAAGCCTAAAACACTACCCCCAGCACGACCCCCTACACTACTGCACTCCCCTAAACCCTAAAACACTACCCCCAGCACGACCCCCTACACTACCCAAACACCACTGCACTACCCTAAACCCTAAAACACTACCCCAGCACGACCCCTACACCACCCAAACACCACTGCACTACCCTAAACCCTAGAAAAGAAACCCCCACCCCATGCCCAATCCCCCTTACCTCTCACTCCTCGTGGTTCCTGCTTCCACGTCATCTCTGAGGGCGGTGCACGTCGTTGTGAGGAAACGGAACAGCCTCTGTTTCCTTACAACGACATGGTTCGTCTACATGTTTTTAGAACGTATGGTCATTTACCATACATACCTTTACAACAAAATTCGTTGTAAAGGCATGCGTGGTAAATGACCATGCGTTCTAAAAATGCGTAGTAATGACTTCGTGATGTACAACGCATGCGTGGTAATGCATGCGTTGTAATGGTATCGCAAAGTAAAAAAGTCGTTGTAACGGCTGTTTACCGATCGAAGCTGGCCCCTGTTCTTCAGTGAGGCGTTTATTTGATTAATTAGGAGGAAGGAATGTGTTTCTTTTACCAAAAAGGGCATTCCCGGCTGTTGTATTGTGAAAGTGTCCGCGTGGCCTGGTTTCACTTCCGGTGAGAGAGTGGAAGAGTCTGTTTGGATCTAAAGGAGTTCTGTTGTTGGACGGGGCCGGCGCGACATGTCATCAGAAAACATAGCTAATGGAAAGCGTCCTCCCTGAAGTGTGGAGCAGTGCCATGAGAGGTCAACGAGTGTGCGTCCCACCGCAGTATGACCGTACCCCGTGACCCATGTGCCACCTCCAGGGTACAGGAGGCAGAAGCGGCATCGCAGGTCCTCTTGAAGACCGTTGTAGCACTAATTCTACATTTTGGTACTAGGGCATTTTAACTTCGTTGTTCCTGCCAGATACAAAGAGAAGATCCTGTGTTATTCAGTGCCCTCGTTACCTTTTTTGTGGGTTGTGGTGCTTGTAACTTCGCTGCCCCGCCGGTGCACACGACTGGGCACCCCACCTCGTGTGCCATCTGCAGGGCCTCTGCCCTCGGATCACTGGTTTCGGTTTCTGGAGTGGCAACATAAACAGTTGCTCCCAAAGGACTAGCCTGAACACTTAGGTGAATATCCCCTGCACCAGCATTCCACGGAAATTCTTTCCTAGCTCTCCCACGTCAATGAGGACGTCATAATAGCACGGCTCCGCTCGCGACACCGTATGACGTCATCGGAGCCATAAGAGAACCTCGTCGGCGTGCTGACGTCAGTTCCACCCATTTTTTCCGTGCCACCGAGGCAAACAGGGGACCGAGACATTTTCACATGTATACATAGTATAATAAATATATATATATACACAGAAAAAACCATAGGTTTCAGGCACGTTATAGTTAGAAATTAGCATTTAAAAAACCTTAGAAATTCACTGAAAAAACCATAGGTTTCAGGCACGTTATAGTTAGAAATTAGCATTTAAAAAACCTTAGAAATTCACTGAAAAAACCATAGGTTTCAGGGGCGTTATAGTTAGTTGGACATTTCACTCGTACAAAACCATAGAAATTCCCCGTTATAGTTAGTTCAGCTAACTATAACTCGCGCGCCCGCAATGCACTGCTGATGACGTCACATATTACATCACTCATGACATGGTCAGTGACATCACTCATGACATCACTGATGACATCTCAAATGACATCACTGATGACATCACTGATGACATCATCCAGTGAATGTGTTTTTCTGAAAATTAAATATGTTTTATATATGTATATCTCAAGGTCGATGGAAGAATAAATGGGTATATAAGTGTCTAAATGGATGATTTTGTTTTGTAAAATTGATTGTATAACTGACTAAGTGTATCTTAGTGAATACATGGGTTAGTGAGTAATGTTTAAATATGAAAATATCTGTATCAGTCTCTCACTTTGTGTATAAGTGGCTGCATGGGTTGGTGAGTAGCTACATGAGTGTCTATATGGGTTATTAGTTGGTTTTTTGAGTATCAGTATGAGTGTCTGAGTGTCTGTATGGTTCGGTGGGGGGTATTACTTAGTGCATAGATGCATGAATGAGTGACTCACTGTTTGTATGTGTTGAAGACAGCATGTGTGCAGGACTGTATAGGTGGATGAGTATGTGTATGGGTGTGTTAGTGAGTGAATGACTGTCTCAATAGTGTCTTTATGAGTAACTACATATGTTTTAAACTAGTATATGTGAGTATTGGTGTATATAAGTGAGTATATGTGAGAGTGAGAGATTGGAAGAGTTCCTGTACAAATAAGTAGGTGTTTCTATAAGTGATTGTTTAAGAGAGTAAGTATGTGTAAGTTTCTGTAGAAGTAAGTGTGGTAGTGTGTGTATAACTGTATATGCAAGTAAATGGATGTTTGATACTTTGTTTGCATGTGTGACTATGTGTGTGAGTAACTCTATGGATGAGTGGCGGTGTGTAACAGGATGTATAGGTGTATGAGTACATATGATGAGTGAGTACATGTATGAGTGACTGTATAGGGACTGTTGGTGAATGAGTGGATGTGTGTGTAGATCTTGGAATTACTGAATAGGTGTGTTGTAACTGGTATTGGTATGTCCATTGTTTTGAAAATGTTAGTTTGTATTTTTGAGTGTGTGTATCAAAGGGTGAGAAGAGGTCTGCCACTCTATCACAAGGATGATGTCATCAGTGATGTCATCAGTGATGTCATTTGAGATGTCATCAGTGATGTCATGAGTGATGTCACTGACCATGTCATGAGTGATGTAATATGTGACGTCATCAGCAGTGCATTGCGGGCGCGCGAGTTATAGTTAGCTGAACTTACTATAACGGGGGAATTTCTATGGTTTTGTACGAGTGAAATGTCCAACCAACTATAACGCCCCTGAAACCTATGGTTTTCAGTGAATATATATATATATATATTCACTCAAATACAGGGATGTTATAGTTAGGAAATAGAATTTTAAAAACCATAGAAATTCACTGAAAGAACAAAGGCTGCAGGGACGTTATAGTTAGGCTCAGATTTCACTTGTACAAAACCATTGAAATTCAGCAGTGATAGTTACCTGAACTAACTATAACTTACGCCCACGCAATGCACTGCTTAAGACCTCACATATTACGTCACTCATGACATGGTCAGCGACATCACTGTTGACATCTCAAACGACATCACTGAGAGATTTGTGTCTGATATCTTTCTCGGATAGAAAGAATGCCAGCAGAAAGTCTATTGCACAGAGACCAAAGAAGAATGAAGTTTTACTCTTGAGTGTAGGGACACCCATACTTTTTTGGAGATGCTTAGAAACAACTGTATTTAAAAAAAAAGTGAACACTTTGTGATACACACTGTTCAAAGAAAATTGAGAGGTGGGAGCAGCCATGCATACATTTTCAATATCGGAGTAGCAGAAAAATAAATGACTCCCGACTTAAACCAAATCCAAAATCTTGCCAAGTAATTGAGGATAGCAAGTCCAACAGGCTTTCAGGGAGAGATCCCCCTGAGAGAATTCAGAAATATCCTTCCTGTTCCCATCTCTTTTTCAGTCTTCTTCCTTCTTTCCTTCCTCTATCTCCCAATTCATACTTGTGTCTTTTTCCGTCTCTTTCCGTCCTCCTGTTACAGTCTTTCTTAGTCATTTTTTCATCCATCCTTTATTCTTGCTTTCCTTCATTCAATCATCCATCCTTCCTTCCATTCATCTTTTTCTTCCTCTCTCCACCCATCCATCCATACATTTATGCCTCTGCTCTTCCTTCTCTCCATCCATCCAGTGTTCCTACTTTAAACCCTTTCACCTATCAGTCTCTTCAGCCATTTATCCTTCTTTACATCCAACAACTCTTTTCTACATCCATCCACATTTCTCCATTTATTACTCCATCCAACATCCATCCACCTCTCCACCCATTTCCCCATCCATACCTCCATCCATCCTGGTCATCCTTTCCTCAGGCTTTCCTGGGCCATTCATCCCCCACCCCTCAACACCTTCATACTACTCTCCTGTAATGGAAATTATCAGTTTCAGTTTAGAGGCTAGCAGTCTCTGATCAAAGTAAAGTGAGCTAGAAACAAATTGTTAAATGTTAGATGCTAATCAGACCTGATCAATAGAAGCAACACCTCACTCAAGCTGCTAAAGTGGGGGGTTCATGACGCCCCTGATTGTCATAATGCATGTGGTCAAGTATGCTGTTCAAATCTCTCATCTTGCTGTGAAGGCATTTGGTATTCAGTCTGCTGTAATTGATTATTCATGATGATTGTCACCTGGTGTTTAAGTATTAACAGCCTGTACAGTGGTGCATTTACTGATAGATACTTCCTTTTCTCTCCGTATCTGTGTTCCTTTTGCCCTGTTGTCTTTCAGTCTCGTAGTCTTTCATCCCTTTGCCTTTTCCATATAAAATGCTCATTCCCTGTTTCATGTCTCCCCTTAGGTGTTCACTTCTTGTTTCTTTGAGTCCAAGGAATCTTAGGGATGTTTGGGCTCAGAGGAGATGGTTGATTCTTCATTTGAGAGACACTGCCTCTCAGGATATGTTCTTGGGGTTTTCCTCTTCAATAAATTTTCCACTTCCAACCCTGGCTCCAAAACTGCAATGCAATACCCATCAACATTTTTCTGGTGACACAATTTCACTAGTTTCCATTTTGCTTATGCATGTACTAATGCATATTAAGCACATTCATATAAAAGTGTGATTTCATTGTTGAAGTTGATCATAATTAGTGAATCTCATGATATAGTAAACCATAGCTAAAGTGTACACACATTAAGTTACCCATCGATAATGTAGGTCTCAGTTGACAACTGATGCTAACATTTAAATTGTGCATCCTTGCTGTGATTCTCTCACTCCAGGAGCGGAACCACACTAGTCTGAATAGGCTAATTGTTCCGAATTTGTTTAGTTTCAATAACATCTTTATTATTGTTAGTTTCACTGTAATTGGATAATTGGTTTCATGCACCTGTGCCCAGAATGATTTGACCGTGATGTAACAGCCTGTATGAGATAATCTCTAAAGTACATGCAGCTGTAAGCTTCCTTTGTGGGATGCCTGGGAAAGGAGAACAAAGATATCTTAACATGAAAGAGATTTTATTGGTTCCTACATGCTAGGAACTGTAGGAAGTTGTTCTTCAGTGTAGAAATTGCATGTTTAATTGTGCATTGCTGAGCTAGTTAGTGTCATATGCTCCTATCTATTCTTTTGAGATGCAGATGCCCCTTTTCCCACTCTCTTGAGACCCCCATGTTTACTTAATCCTACTCATAGAGTTAATTTCTCAAGCAAACCTATTCTTAATTATCTGAATTACCTTCCCTTGGTTCTGCATTTAGAGGCTTGCCTGTTGACACCTGTTGCTAAACCTTAGTTCAGTATTTTGGAATTTCCCTTCAGGGGAACTGAATCTTCATGATTTGCATATGACCATCCTTAAATAACTTCTCTTTGTATCTGTTTTTTGATTTATGCCTTGAAATATATCAACCTGCATTTTACAAGTGATTATTGATTTATGACTAATTTGAATGAATTGAGTTTGACACTTTGATAGTCTGAAAATAAACCATAATGGTTTGTAAATCTATTACTTTCTGTCATCCTGATGGGGCAAAATGTGCTTCACTGTCATTGATATGTTAAACTTTTGATATTGAGCCTCAATTTAAGTCAAAGGTCCACATACTCGAGTGCAGCTTGTACTTGAATTTGCACCAGGGTTTTGCACTGTGCAAACCAAATCCCCCACTGCTTCACCATCAATTATTCAATCACCACACTCCCAGCGTAAACCTTCCAACCATATGAATTATAGACTTGGAATCTACACGGCAGATAGTTTCCCTGAACTGGCTTCCTACCTGTTGAGGGATGGAGGTGAAGGATTGTTTCCTAGTGCCTTTACTCATCAGTGTTCTCTCAGGTATCTCCTTCACTCTTCTCCTTCCAACAGATGTTTCTCTTCAGGCATCATTGAAATTTCCAAATTACTTTCTTCTTTTAGTTGTATGTTTCCAGTTTGCTCTACCACCATTGCACAATGTATTGATGACAGGGATGGTTACATCAGTGGAACTCAGTGAAATCATCAGTCTTTATTTGGATACCTCTGTTTGCTGATACAAAGGATCTTGTTTCCAAAAATCTGCAATGCTTTGTAGATAGTACCTTTATATCACTTCTGTTAGAGTTGAGTGTCCAACTTAGCCTTCATATGATGATGCTGATGTACTTGTGTTTCCAAATTTTACAAACTACAGATTCCAAATGCATTTTACAAAGGAAGACCCTGTACATAGTGCTATAATCATCCAATGTTGATAGCTGTGTGGCAGTTCCTAGGGTCATACATTCCTAAGGTGGAAATGGGAGAAAACATAGGGCCTGATTTAGAGTTTGGCAGACCAGTACTCCATCTCAAATGTTACGATATCCCGTCTGTCTTACTGCACGCGCATTAGGACGTACTACACTTGTAAAAGGTGATCAGGATTATCATCCCATTTGTGATGGAGTACCCATCCACTAAACTCTAAATCAGGCCAAATTGTCCTGTGACAGTTTATACTGGTGATCTATTTTCCCTACTACGGTTCTACAAGTTAAGACATAGATAATCCAGAGTCAACTATAACTCCGAATTGGTTTTTCTTTTGTTAGAAATATCACATGCATCAAACCGAATACAAACACTGTGACTTCCAACGGGAATTTTAATTTTATTTCCAAGCCTTAACTCTTATACCGCTCAGCTGAAAGTGCCACATATTGCGTTATTGGTGTGAACTGTCAAATTTTAGTTCAATGATGGGTTGCTATGAAAAGATCTGTATACTGCTCTGAGGTGTACATGAATAAACCTATTTGGAGTTCCTAATGGCATTTGTTCAATTTTTCCCGCCAAAGATCAGCTCCATGTCTACAGCATACTGGCCAATATAGAAGACCTTGTCTTAATGGAGCACACTGAAATAGGTCTTAAAAGATTTTTACGCATTTTAAAAATTCAATGAAGAACATTTTATGAAAACCAACTTGTCAAAGACTAAAGTTATAGCATTGTACAATTTTTCAAAATTTCTAACCAGCATATAGCCAAAGGAAATATAGGCAAGGTCACACATATTGATTATCTGGGAATAGCAATAGATCATAGATTGAAATGGAAAACTCAAATAGACATATATAGGTTGAAATATCAGAGAGTGAGTGGCGGAATTAGGGAATTTTATGACACCAGTGGTATAGTTTCACCAGTATCCAAATCAAAAGTGTTCAGAACACAAGTTTTTTCTGTATTGGGTGATGAATCAATACCATATGCTGGGAAGTATAATGTAACCTTAAAGAAGCTTGAAACAAACTCATTAAGATCCATCTTCAAACTAAAAACTTGTACACATCACCCAGTACTATGTTTATAATTTGGTTAAACTGATGCCCTACTGCAGGTGACACAACTTCGCTGATTTATTTCTTTAGTTTAGAAGGGGCACCATGAGAATGGTTTTTAAACTTAAAACTTTTATTGTGCGTTGGATTTGGTAATAATGTTTCCAGTTGATTCGCCTCTGTATGAGAACATCATACAAAGGTACAAATGTAATCAAGTCTGAAAGGCCCCTAATAGAAATGAAAAAGCTTTCAAAGCACTGATGAGTAGGCCTTTTAATTATGATGAAGTAATTTTGGGTGGCTCTTGCGATGCGAAATTACAGAAAAAAATGTGATTATACTTGTTTGTGTAATTTTGGGCAAAAATACCTATCCAAGAGCACTAGTAGTTTCTGCTGCTTCTGTTCTGTTGCGTATAGTGCAATTTTCTTATTGCAAAATGCATGCATGGGTCCTTTTTGGATGCAACTATGCATTTACGCTAAGAAAATAGTGCTACATGCCGGATTATGCCCCTCTCGTAATTTAGCATAACCTCACAAAATGTTGCTGTAATTTCACATAATTAAACTACAGTAAATTACGCGAGTTACACCCACCCCTACTGATGAGTAAACAAGCACACAATGTAAGCTTAGTGACTGATTGGAGAAGAGTTTTGGACCCAATTGTAGGCAGATCACAGGAATCCAGTGTTCTTACTCCAGGCCTTTACGCAGCCTCACATGTTCTGTGAGTCCTCAGATCATGACAAAGAGTATCAAATTTCAACTACATGATGTTCCCATCCAAAGGCCCGATCCAATCAATCAATCAATCAATCAATCAGGATTCATAAAGCGCGGCTATTCACCCAATAGGGTATCCAGGTGCTTCACAAAGGTAAACTTAGATGTTTGGTCTAAACCTAGACCAAACATCTAAATTTACAACTTTGGGAATTCGCAAATGGCAATTACGAGTACTATCTTTATGTCCGCACTCGAGTGCGGACAGAAAGATAGTACTTCGAGGGCGGACATAAAGATAGTACTCGTAAACGCCTTTGTGAATTCCCTAAGTTGTAAACTTAAGACATTTGGTCTAAGTTTAGACCAAACGTCTAAGTTTACCTTTGTGAATCGGGCCCCTTGTTTATTTCAGAGGTAGCTCTCCCTTCACCCACAGGAAAATCAATGAATGCTGATTATGTGGATTAGATCCTGAAATCTATTCGCACTTACGTCTTTTATTGGCGTTAGAAGGCCACTCTAGGGTGCTATAAAAGAGCGTTTTTATTAAGAACGGAAAACACCGAAGGAAGCTCTAGGTTTAGCATTAAGATGGGAAACTGATAAAATATGTACTTAAATTGCTAGCTTTATGAATATTGTTTTAAAACTTTTAACAAATGCAGGGAATTCTGATGGTTAGTTTGGGTCGACTCTTTGAGTTTAGACATGAATGCTGAAGTTAAAGAATTTATTAAAGTTGTATTAATATTTCCAACGGTGAGTAACTATGGCTTCTGTGCTGTATGGCTCGCTGGTCAATTTTTTTACTGTACTTAAAATGTATTATTTGGTTATGTTTTATGACCAATTCGTATAAAGTGGTGTAGCGTGTGGAACTGTATTTATACAAAAAACTAATAAAGTATCTATTTGCTACCATTTGCTACTGCCGTGGTTGCAGCATGAGCAAAACCGTAGACTGTGCCCTCCACTTGGGCTCTGCAGACACTGTGGGGACACCTCATAATTACGTATTTAATCTGCATCCATAAAAATACTCCTATGAACAGGTCCTGATTTACTACTTTTCGCAATACACAAACATTCCCAGTAGTATGCCTGGGAAGTCGCTAAAAACAGATTTCCAGGCGGAGTACTGCGAATGCCTTTGATATATTCCCCAGCTTCCTTTTTCTATTGAGTAATTCTACTTTATTTTTTTTATCTAATCCAGACGAGCAGGTTTTTAGTTTAATTGTTAAATTTGATAAAGTATATGAAAACGTGTAATTTGCTAATATCTATTGATTTTTGCCATGAATTTTGCTGCTATATACGCCTGTATATTCATTATGAAATATAATTAATGAACAGTATTTGCATTATTCTTTTATTGATATTTAACCGAATAAAGCTTTAATTGATTGATGATTGATTGAGTCATTCTCCAAAGGTTAGACTTGAACACTGAGGAAATGGTGGCCATTGTGCATTTGCACGTTTTTTCTTTTCTTTTTCCACACGGAAAACATTTTTCCCTTTCACAGGGAAAAAAATGTCCACTTTGAACAATCCTTCCCTTTACATCTCCTCCAACTTTTGGCTGTTATTTGTTCCCTTTCCTATACTTAAGAGGCCTTACTGCTGTCCTTTGCTGGAGTAAATCTTTGACCACTTGCAGGACGAGAACTAGTGGGATGAGAGGTTGTGAATGCCAACATATTTACAAGTTTGTTGGCATTCAAAAACATGCAAGGCTACCCACACCTTGTTCTTCCCACTTCTCCCTCGTGCGAAGGGCTACTAGTCGGGGTGTCAAAATCGCAAGCAGTAAACCCATTCATGCCTGCCATGATTCCTTTTGGGAATTTCTGGCAGATGTCATTAAAGGCATTTTTGCCATCTATTTATGTAACAGTCCAAAATGCCTCTCTAATTTGCCCCCTTTTTGTCTAGGCCTTACAAATGAGTGAAATGCCCAAAAGGCATTTGTCTTGAAACTTAGGGGCATATGTACAAGGAGTTAACGCCGCGTTAGCGGCACTTTTCCGCCGCAAATGCGGCGATATTTTTATTGCCGTATTCACAAGCTGTCGCTAACCTCTGTTAGCAGCAGTTTTCCGGCGAAAACGTCCATTATAAAGATCGCCTCTTCTGTTAGCGATAATGACATGCAAGGGAGGCGTTCCCGTGCAAAAACGGCTGCTAACCCCACTTCGCGATATTATCAAGGGGATTCCTTAAGTATGGAGGACCAAAAAAACTGCCTCTAACTACAGTTAGAGGCAGTTTTTTAAGACCAGAAAATAGCTGGTCTTAAAAATGGAGATAACCGTTGGGGCCCATTTCAGCAGGTTTTGTTGCTGGACCGCGCTGCAAGCAATGTAGCTGCGCTGCCCTGCGACAAAACTACAGGGCAGGACTGCGCACCATCAATAAGATAGTGCGCATTCTGGGGCCTCACTCATGAAAAGTGTTGCTGCGGTGCGACAAGACAGCGTTGCAACACTTTTCACTACCCCCTTCTTGCGACACCACGGATGCGCTGTATTTACTGGACAGCGCTCCATGACGCAAGTAATGACAGATACGTCTGGAATTCTGACGTATCTGTCTGCGCTAAAGTCACCCATTGCTGCAGTCGCGTCACAACCATGACGCAACTCCAGCAATGCATGGGGCAAGCCTATCCCTGAGGCACTGTGTCACCCTTACGCCTGCCATCATGCAGGCGTAAGGTACTGACGCAGTGCCGTTCTTGAGGGGTGCCCGGGTGTTGGCGCAGTTGGAGATCCATTGGTGGCGGTTGCGCGCTGCAGTGTCAACGTCTGTAAGAGTTGGCGGAGTGGTGGTGCTGAGGGAGATGACAAGATGTACTTCGGTGGCCTGGATCCAGCTGCAAGGGGGGCGATGATGGCGGTTGTGTACGGTGGGCATGGTGAAGCCGTGATGTATACAATGATGGTCGGTCCAGGAGAGTCCGGTGGTGTGGCTGTAGTTGAAGGTCCCGATAGTGGAGGAGACATGCTCGACCATGTGTCCTGCTATGTGGCTTGCTGCGGTGACTAGCTGCTTGAGTCTGATGTTGGGGAGCTACCCCAGGAGGGGCTAGTGTTCTGGTCACTGGGGTTGTCCAGGTGGAACTTGAGTTCGTCGAGTAGGATGTCGTCGGTGGATGGGAGAGCCTGGTGTACAATGAGGTCTACAATGGTATCGGAGAACAGGTGTCCATGGCCCGGGGGGCCTGCAGATGAGGGTGCCGCAGAGGATGGGGTTGGGGTTGGTCCGGATCTGGAAGTTGAGGTGTTCCATGGTCACCGTTGGGTCATTAGAGTGCGTGGTAAGTCAGAGTGTGCTTCTGTAGGTGATGGCAGTGCCTCCTCCTGGACGGTCGGGGTGGTCCTTGCGGGTGATTCAGTAGCCGTCAGTGATGGCGATGGCTATGTCCGGTCCGGAGCAGATGTTGGTCCTGGCAGGCGATGTGGCGTCCAGGATTGATGGCGAGGCGGGTGCTGGCGCCGTAGGGGTGGAGTGTCCGAGAGGAAGGGTCCTTGGTGCTGAGCGCGGTCCAGGGGCAGACGGACGCAGACGGGCTTGCATATGGCTTGCCTTTGGCACGGGAGACGTCCATTACAACGCAGGCATTACATCGCAATGCCTTTACAACGCAAAACCAACAACGCAGGTGCCTTTACATGGCATCCCATTACAACGCATTGTGAGGTCAGTAATGGGGTATTTTTAAGTTTTAGGGTGGGTATGGGTTTCGGGTGTCGGAGATGAAATTTGGGGTGTGTTATGGGGTAAAATCTGAAAAATGGGGTGTGTTTTGGGGTCAATTATGAAATTTGGGGTGTGCATTTGGGTCAAATATTAATTTGGGGGTGTGCATTTGGGTCAAATATGATTTTTAGGGTGTGTTTTGGGGGCTCAAAGATGAATTTTAGGGTTCAGGGTGTGCTTTGGGGTGCAAGGGTTAGTTTTAGGGTTGCACTCACTGAAGTGGGAATAGTAATATTTACATCTCCGCTATCCAACACCTTCCCTACTGTTGCAATATGCCTAGTATTAGTATGCATTGTAATGGAAAGCGATGTAATGGTATGCGTCGTAACTTCATATATACCTTTGGCACACCAGTGGTACGCCCGCTGCGCATGGCCGCACAGTGGCCACCATTGAGAAGTACTGCGGGGGGACTGAACAGCTGGGAGCTGGGAAACGCCGGAAAGGACACTGGATGGGGTGTGGACGCGGGGAGTGTGTGTGAGCGGCAGTTGTGAATATTTAAATGAGAGAAATCTTACCTCGAGCCCGGGTCCCGTGTCTTTGTTGCTCCTGCTCTCCTGAGTCTGCTTCCAGGAACAGGAAGTAGGCAGCCAGGCTCCCTCCCCTAAGCCAATCACAACGCTGCAATGCGGCATTGGGATTGGTAATTGGCGCCGGGACAAGGCGTTCAGCCAGGAGCTGGAGGGGTGGGCATGTTCTCCATGCAGGCTGTAATGCAGTCTGCATTGCGAACAGGACAGTGCGCATGACTGCTTTGGGCGGCCTGAGTGGGCCGAACAAACAGTCATTGCGTACTTGAGTGGGCATGCCACTCCGCCCCTGCTCCGTGAGTGGAGCAGCCCTACCCACCCTCTCGCCCGCAAAGGAAACATAGCACGATTACATCAGGAAGTTATCATCATGTAATGATTTTTCCTCTTCTTGCACTGCTTGAAAGCAGTGGGGCGACGCTCTTCTGCTATAGCGGATGAGCCGCCACTGGGGGTGCGTCATCTACAGGTGCTAGGCCTGGGCGACTCGACCCCCGGGCCTCCTCCGATATGCGTCCCACCTTCTCCTTACCTGGACATTGACACTGTGGCGCAATCCGCTGCACTCTCTCCAAATCTGTGACTCAGCCAGCAGGAGCCTCAGCCAGGTGGGATTTCACAAGTCTGGGTACAGCAGTCGCCACCAAGTCTGCTGGTGAACCTCCCGATGCAGTTGATGCAGCAGGGCCCCCTTAGGCGTGAAGTTGCAGCGCTCCCGCCACACAAGTTCGGCGCAACTCAGGGGCCTCATCCTCCACAGTGTCCGGCCAGTTCAACATCATCAGACCTGTGATGCAGAGAGGCACCGCACACCGCTGGTAATCCCCTACGTGCACCACGGTGTAGTGGTGGATCGTAGTATGCGATGCAGACCTCCCTACGTTGGTGCCTCTACCATTCACAGCTCCAAGGGGCTCAAGGCGGTCTTCTCACACAGGTCAGCAACATGTCTCCATGCAACCTGCCAGACTTCACCATCAGGTACGGGCGATCGTCGCGCCTCAATGTCTACCGCCACAGCTCATCGACTCCACAGCTCCTCCGCATCCCACTCCAGGCTACTGACGCAGGTCCAGCGGGGCATCCAGGCTCCAGACGCAGGTCCAGCGAGGCATCCAGGCTCCAGACTCAGGTCCAGCGGGGCATCCAGGCTCCAGACGCAGGTCCAGCGGGGCATCCAGGCTCCAGACGCAGGTCCAGCGAGGCATCCAGGCTCCAGACACAGGTCCAGCGGGGCATCCAGGCTCCAGACGCAGGTCCAGCGGGGCATCCAGGCTCCAGACGCAGGTCCAGCGGGGCATCCAGGCTCCAGACACAGGTCCAGCGGGGCATCCAGGCTACTGATGCAGGTTCAGCGAGGCATCCAGGCTCTCATCCTGGTCATCCTGGAGGTTGGGTGGCTTGAGGGGGTAGCTGATGTGTGCTGCACTTGGCCCTGGCAGCTCCATTCTGCATTTTATGGGATTTTTTGCCTATTTTCTATTGGAGGTCGACTGATAGGCTATTTTTTGCATTAGAGGCAAACAAAATCACGTTGGGCTGACTAACGTGAGTTTTTTTGCCGCTAATGGGCCTTTTGTTGGTTTTGCCAGCTAACGCCGGAATTCCTATCGCCATCGCGCTAATGTTAGCGGGAGTTTTCACCGCCGATCCCTGAAACTATCGTCTTGTAGCGATGGCTTGTAAATACGCCGCTAACATGGCGATAGTTTTCAGCGGTACGCGGCGATAATAAAACTGACGCTAACTAGCGTTAGCGATAGTTATCGCCACTCCTTGTACATATGGCCCTTATTTTATTTTGTTTAATTTGTATTGTGCACAATTTCTCATAAACTAGAGTCTCCTGGCGCAAGCAGAGTGCTAAACCTCTCAGAAAATAACGGGAATCCTTAACCAAAGAATTTTTGGGAGCCTTTCTGAGCCCTTAATGAAATAGCTCGTTCTTAAGGAGCTTTCTGACCATCAGGAGATTTTCCACCTCTCTTATGCAGCGGGGAAGAGAGTTCCAGAGTTTAGCACTGACGATTGATTAGCCTGTACCATCCCATTTCTCAAGAAGAATGAAAAAGTCAAGCATATGGGGGTTTTTCTGGCCTTTTGGAGCCAGAAAAGAGGGTTTCTTTCGAAATAAATCTTATGTAATAAGCAGGTCATTTTAAATTGAATTCACTTAGTGATTGGGAGCCAGTAGAGCTGTCTTATGTAGACTGATGAAATGTCGGATTTTCTCAGTTTGAATAGTGTTCTGATAACAGCATTTTTAACGCCCCGGAGGCTGTATGCTCTTTTTACGATAGACTCAAGTATATGGAATTACCATAGTCTAACCTTGCTTGAATGCCATGGCTACTTTATGAGAGAACATCGAAAAAGGCAAAATACATTTCAAATTTTTAAGCTTAAGAAAGCAAGGTTTAGCTACAGAGGCAATTTGGGCTTATAGGGTCAGACTGGTGTCCAACATAATGCACGGGATATGAGCTTGAGGGACCGGGTGTGGGCAAAGGGTGACTGGAAGGGGCCCTAGGAAGCTCTTCCATTTAGAGATTTTGTTATGCATGGGGAGAATTTCAGTTTTTGATGGAATCCAGACTAAAAAATTCGAAGTCATACAACATTGTATGGTGTTAATAACCTAATTCAGGATAGTTTTGCCTGCCTTGAGGTTAGAAGGTGGTTTAAATGAATGTTGGGAGTCAACAGCCTAATAATAACTTTTAACATGTAATTTCTGCAACAGTGAGCCCAGTCAGCCTAGGTAAAGATTAAAAAGGAGGGGAAATGAGGAAATCAATCAATCAATCATATCATTTGTAAAGCGCACTACTCACCCGTGAGGGTCTCAAGGCGCTGGGGTGGGGAATGCTGCTACTGCTCGAAAAGCCAGGTCTTGAGGAGTTTTCTGAAGGTCAGCAGGTCTTGGGTCTGCCGTAGGTGGATGGGGAGGGTGTTCCAGGTCTTGGCGGCGAGGTGGGAGAACGATCTGCCACCGGAGGTCGCTCTTCGGAAGCGGGGGACAGTGGCGAGGGCGAGGTCTGCGGAGCGGAGCTGGCGGGTGGGGGTGTAGAAGCTGAGTCGTCTGTTGAGGTACGTTGGTCCGGTGTTGTGGAGTGCCTTGTGTGCGTGGGTGAGGAGTTTGAAGGTTATCCTCTTGTTGACCGGGAGCCAGTGCAGGTCTCTCAGGTAGGGTGTGATGTGGCTGCGGCGAGGGATGTCGAGGATCAGGCGTGCAGAGGTGTTCTGAATGCGTTGGAGCCGTCTCAGGAGTTTGGCCGAGGCTCCTGCGTAGAGGGCGTTTCCGTAGTCCAACCTGCTGCTGACGAGGGCCTGGGTGACCGTTCTTCTCGTTTCAGTGGGGATCCACTTGTAGATCCTGCGGAGCATGCGGAGGGTGTTGAAGCAGGTGGAGGAGACGGTGTTGACCTGTTTAGTCATGAAGAGGGTGGAGTCGAGGATGACCCCTAGGTTGCATGCGTGGTCGGTGGGTGTAGGGGCGGGTCCCAGTTCGGTCGGCCACCAGGAGTCGTCCCAGGCCGAAAGGGTGGATCCGAGGATGAGGACCTCCATCTTGTCCGAGTTCAGCTTCAGTAGGATGGATCCCTGGGGAACACCCCACAGGCGAGATTTGGGATGGAATAAGAAATTACCATCGCTATGGATTGGGCTCTTCTTTGTAATAAGGAGGAAATCAATTTCAGGATGTTGGTACCAGTGGCTAAGTTCAGAAGCTGGTGTAAAAGGATGGCATGGTCTTTGGTGTATAAGTTGACGGAGAGATCCAAAAGAATCAGGACCCCTTCATGGCCTTCAAAGTTGATAGTGTTTTGGTACTTCACCCTGACCTGAAACAAGCTTGCTTGGGATGGAGTAGATTATTATCCTCCGCAAATGATTACAGTTAACCACTAACTACTTTTTCAAGAGTTTGCAATATATAAAAGAATTGATATAGGCCTATATTTTGCCGGCACTATGGTATCAAGGGAGGGTTTTTTCAGAATTGGTATAACAATATCATGCTCAAAAGAATCAGAAACCAGGCCTGTAGTGATTGAGGAGTTAAGGATGGACCTTGGTAGTTTGATGTGTGTCTAGTATGTGAAAGAAGAAAGAAATGGCTATGGCCGAAACACACACCTTGCTGCTTTTCCATTTCTGACATCTTTGCAGAAACTGGAATTTGCAGTTTAACATTTTCCTTGATGATGCTCAAATTTTGTCACTTAACATTTAATCTCATCCATGCTATAAGCACATTGGTCATTATGTTGGTGTTTTTGCTTTCCCAAAGTATTATTCTCCTTATATTATTAACTGAAATTATTTTTATGGATTGTCACACAATAAATTTGACAAATTTTTGTTTGTTTTCATACTGCATCTGTTCGCCGTACACTTACAGAGTTGGCATATGACATCTTTATATCTATTTATATCTTAATCTCTAAAGGCAGTACTTGAGGCCCTATATGTTATAAGAAATAAAGTAACACCAAATGTATATAAATGATATTGGCCTTCTAAAGGATACAGCCTCCTGTCTCTGAAAATTCACAGAACGTCTTGGTGACTTGCAGTATCCTACATATGTATGCTGGGGTGTACTATGTTACCAACAATTGGCTTGCTATTGCAACTTTATTGCTGTCAGAAATATAAAATTTTATGATTGACAGATAAGGGGCAGTTTGTTTAGGAAAAGCAATCTACTTAACCCACCTTTTGATAATTTGATGGAGCTCCAGAACATCCCAAAGAAAGGACTTCCTTGCTCTTGAATCACCAAACGTCAGATCTATGCAAGCCCAATGAAATATCTTCTCTGGTTCTGCACTTACATTAGCGAACTCTCTGACGACCTATGGCTCCTGACATCCTGTCCTTGCAGAAAGGACTTAAGTCCTTCCTGTTCAGAAGATACTATATGCAATGTTCTGGCTGACTCTGTTGCTCTTCCTTCAAGAGATGTCTGTATTTAACTTCATGGACATAAATTGACTACCCTTTCAACTGCCTTCCACTTCTTTTGACCCTTTCTATCCTGTGAATCTCATGTTCTTCTTACCCTTTTTCTGCCTATTCCCTTTTCTTATCCTCTTCCAACCTCCTCCTTTTTAGGTCTCGGCTACACAGTGCTTGCGCTGTCTCTTTATGAGACATGTTGTATATACTTTGCAGGCTTCAGCCCGCCCGTAGGCTTCCCATTTGCTGGCTCCATCGTCGCTCTCATATTCTTTCTCCCCATTTGTCCATGGCATGTATTTGTCATGCCTCTTCCTGGGTTTAGCCCTCTCCAAGAGCAGGAACCAATTACACTATCCCTCCACTGCTTTCATTTTTGGATCTGTTTCCGGACTACTTTTTTCTTAGTTAAACAGAATCTATCACGAGTGCACATGTTTTCATTTGCTCCAAACTCCTCTGTAAAGAGGCCTGTAAATCTTGTTCTTATCTGGTCACATTTGCTGTGCATTCAAAGACCGAGGTCAAATGTCAGACTCACTTCCAGCTCCAGCTCCATCTCTGCTCTGTTTTCTTTGTGTTCCTGTCTGCTTCGCCTTCCTCTGCCCCATCTCTGACCATTTGTTTGCTGTCTTCGGCCTGCACATAAAGAGGCTTCCCCTTCTGTTCGCTTCTTTCTCCTAATGCACCGACTGGTGCAAATGCTTTAATTGAATTTCCTGTAATCCCTCACATTACCTGATGAGTCCCATGGATGTCGATTCAACAAAAAGCCTGGGGTAGTGTAACTGACGTCACACAGCCTTTGGTCAGAATGACATCACAGGGAGTGACATCATACAACCCCGATGTCTTCCCAGGACAAGGGGCAGAGCTGGCATTAAAAAATGCCGATACCATGTCCTGCTACATTCTGTCACACGTTAGTAATACAGTGAGCCCCCTGTCTGATCTCTTTCTCAAGACTAAAATGTTACCTGCTAACTGTAATTTCTTTCTTTTGAAATTGTTTCTGTAAAATGTTATCGCACATGAGTTAAAAATGGCCACCTGTGCACCTGCATGTGAACACTTCAATCATTTTTGTAAAACTGTATTACAAAAACAATTGAAAGTCTACACCTGTCTGAACACGTAGGTCTGCATAATTCATCAGCAATTTTTTAATTGTTCTTGTGATAACACTTCACAAAAACAATTTCTAACAAACACAACATATGGTAAAGGCCAAAGATCAGCAGTCAAAGCTTGACCTATTGACCTTATCGCTGCTTTTTGATTTTTGCAATAGACATCAGTAGGAACTGGTGCAAGAAACAAGGAATGTTGTTTTTGCATGGAAATGTAAATGAAATATTTATATTCAGCAGAAGGCATTGGGGCCAGGAGAAAGACGTCAGTTAGGGGCATGCTGCATTATATCAGGACAGAGGGAGGCCCTGCACTGCATGCACAAGCAAATGCCAGCAGATCCCTGAAACGAGGGTGTTTGTTAGTTCGCCAACAGGATAACATTTTATTCATTAGAGTGTACATCACATGCACTTAAGAATGTTTTTATTTCCCAAAAAAATGCATTCTTAAGTGCAATGCACATTGTAATGAATTCATATTTCCCAGATAGAGTGTATGTATCAGCAGAAAGTAAACGAGGCTCATCGTACACCTGTTTTGCACCTGTTCCTGGTACTGCCATCGTGATTGAGGAGGCCAGGGGTCACAAGAACAGTGCCAGGGTTATCAAAAAGATTGCAACAAACAGGGGCAGCCCTGACTTCAAATGAGTCATTTAAGGATTCCCATCCAAAAATCATGAAATAATACAGTACCCTTAAGAAATTGTCAAAAAATATACTTTTCCATTAGAGGAAAATTCAAATATACAATAATATAAAAGGTGCTCATACGGTTACACAAACATATGTCAATAACAAAGGACAAACTAAAGTGTAAACAAAAATAATAATGGCAAAAAAGGAAAAATTATGTACAATAACAGGTTTGTAGGATCACAAAAACATAAAACACTTAATTCTTCCTCTTATTATTTGCCAAGGAAGGCGTCGACGGCATTTCGACCATATTAATTTGTCAGGTCATCATAAGGACAGAACATATAAAGAGCAACCATCAATCGTTCAAGCTAAGCTGGTTCAATCCCAAGCATCAAAAAAGCACAAATCTTGCACCACGATTCATTCAAGGGATAATTCGCACGAGGTACTTCGGAATGCCTTAACGAGAGGAGTGGAGTTTGACCTCAGTAATTTAAATTATACGGATGGGATCGGGGAGGCATCACACAATCTAGGACTTCGATAGTCCTCCAGCCATGTTAAATCTCTATTGGCCTTGAACGATTGATGGTTGCTCTTTATATGTTCTGTCCTGATGATGACCTGACAAATGAATATGAAAAAAGAAATTACCATTGGCAAAGTATACAAACAAGTTCTTATAATCTAATAAAAAGACAGACAACAGTATATATATGTCTGTCTATGACTCAATGAATTGAGTAATGGTCAGCTCTTGGAGCCCAAGCAGGCCCACATAGAAGAAATACAGGTTGTGATGGAGTTTTTTCTTGATCTTCATTGGTTTTCCCCCTTACGCCCAGACCCACAAAGTATTCTCAGAGGGTATCTTTCCTAGATAGGGTGAAACTTTTGTGTGACCACCCTCTACAGGGCAGTAACTTGGGTGTCATGGCACCCGGCACAGAGGTGAAAAGCAGCATATGTCTGCCACTGACTTTCCTCGGGCGTGCAGACACACACTAGCAAAATTCAAGGTACGATTTTACCTGCTTGGTGTGATCCTGAGCAGTCCACTCTAATCCACTCCACTCTAATCCACTTCAATCTACTCAAATAAATTCCAATTCACTCCAATCCACTTCACTCTAATCCACTTCAATTCACCCCACCCCACTCCAATCAATTCCAATCCACTCCACTCTAATCCACTTCAGTCCACTCTAACTAATTCCACTCCACTCTAATCCACTCTACTCAAATCCACTCCACTCTACTCTTCTCTAGTCTGTGCCACTCCACTCTATATACTTCACTCTAGGATGCTCAACTACACTCTGCGACACTCCACAACACTAACTTTTTGTGGCTTCTTGGATGAGTGCTAACTCTCAGGCTTAATGGTGAAAAAGATGGAGGTCATGGTCCTGGGCAAGCACGTACAACTCTGGGGTCCGCAACACTGACCAGAATCATTGGGACCTCTCCCCAGTCCGACCCCAAGGTTAAGAACTTAGGTTTTGTTCTTGACGATAAACTATGGATGAAAGCCCAGGTGTCTAAGGTTACCTCCACTTGCTTTGCTGTGCTGTGCTGAAATGGGTGAGGAAGATCATCTGGATAATCCCCCAATTGGCCCAAAGGACCTTGATTCAAGCCCTATTATTATCCAGATTGGATTATGGCAACATCTTATATTTGGGAATAGACCAGGCATCTATCAGATGATCCAGAACCCAGCAGTCAGATTGTTATTTCATCTTCGTAAGCACGCTTCAGTCTCACACATCTTCCTTGAGCTGCATTGGCTCACAGTCACCAAAAGGATTCAATTCAAAACTCTGTTACATGTTTAAGGCCAAAGCCGGAATAGGTCCACACTATATTCAGGACCTAGTGACTCCTTACATCCCGTTGCATTCCCTGAGATATTCCAACCTGGCCTTTTGCACTATTCCCAGGTTCCATCTGGCTCGGATGGGAGGGAGTTCTTTTCCAGTGTTGGGTCCAAGACTATGGAATTCACTTCCTAAATCCTTCAGAGACTGTACTTCTCTGCTTGCAGTCCGCAAAGGCTTGAAGACATGGCTATATTAAGTTGGCAATTTGGCTTCTTGCGATGCTTAGCACCAGGGTAGCTGCGCGCTTTATATTATATAAATATTTTTTTTTAAATAACTTTTAGCCATGCTGAACTGCAGCTAAAGTGGTGTACGACATGGTTAGAACATATTGCCAAAGCAGAGGCGAGACCTATTGGCTTTGCCAAAGCTTGTTTGATCTTCCCCAGGGAAGACATATTTTTGGGGCCCCTGTGCAGAACAACTTTCAATTTTGTTACCCATTTTTTGATAATTCAGGAGTGTATCATGGCAACCAAACTTTCAGAAATGGGGGTCACTCAAAAACTGCTGATATATGCCTCATCGTATAAGGATGAGAATGCGTACCGTTCATATTGCCAATAGGTTAAAATCAATTAAAAAAATTATTAAAAAAAGAAGTATGCCTTTGGCCAAAACCCTAAAATAAAAAGAGACGGGTGTAGAGAGAGGCAGAGAGACAAGAGGTTTACATACAGAAATAGATAGTGGTGAGACTGAGGGGGACCCCTTGGAAGATGGCCAGGTCTAAACTGGGGTGGCATGGTGAGTAAAAGAATTATGGATTTAACCCAGATCTCTTGACTGGGGGTGAATGTTTTGATTTGTTCTGCATTCCGTCCATCAATTGTGTGTCTTTTGCTTTCCCTTGGAAGATGGGGCCTGGGGAATTACCCACTTTGTCCATGCCTTAAAACATCTCTGCTTGGATTGGGTCCAGGCTGGATGTGTGTGTTTGGGTATTAATGCTGACCTATTACACCAATTACTGGCATTTCAGATCAAAGCATACCCTGTTTCCATCATTCTCATTCTATTTTGACTGGCTGTCCATACAGGAGAGTATCTCCTTCAAAATTCTGTCTATAGTGCATCGTTCTATACATGGATCCTCACCTGGCTTTATTTCCTCCTTCCTCACAAGATAATTCCCTAACAGACCTCTTCGCTCAGTGCAACTGTTTTTGCTTTCTGTCCTGAAATTCTGCAGAGCCCGTCTTGGTTGATGTTCCTCCCCGATCCTCCCCAATCCTGTGGCGAGCGCAAGGTAAGTGGTTTTATTTATTTTTTTAATTTAATTTTACTACTCCCGTTGTATGTTGACTTACCCGACCCCCACCCCGCTCTTACCTGTGCTGGCAGCTACTGCAAATACCATCAAATAAAAGTATTCTACATATCACATTCCATGAGCTTCCATTTTAACACCATCATATTTGACTATCACATATTATTCCCAGTTTTGGTCCCAACACACTTATCACACACTATCAATCCAACAATTTTCCTAATCATTATACCTCAGTTCTAGGTGTTGTCCTCCCTTTTTCGTGTTCAGGTAGCATAAAAACTGCCCACACAATGCACACTCCAATTTGATATTCAAGCTCATTGATGCACACCAACACCATCAGGATGAAACTAGCTGTGTTTTCAATGTCTATCTCTGCAAAATCATATGCCTTAGTTAATTGCCTTTCTAGCTCCAGCCTTTGAGACAACTTTAGCTTTAAACACATCAAAAAGCAGTTAATACTTTTTGTGAAAATATATTTGATTCAGCTTAATGTGAGTAAGGTTAAAAACAATGCTGGAGCTCAGATTACGTTGAAACATGCAGTGATTCTATTATTCCTGCAATTACATATGGCGTGGAAAAAAGAAACATATTGCCATGAATATTTAATTTCTTCTGATAATTTTTGTCTGAGGAATGAAAACACAACAAAAAAGCAGTTAATGGTTCCTGCCATCGGCAAAGATGGCCGCCAAGAGGTGGTAGTGGCAGCTACGGCCCGAGCTCCCCTTCCCTGGAGAGCCAAATGAATAGATAATGCGGATGGTCATATCATATAGCACATATCCGGTACATTTGACCATACTGTTGGCGGACTGGCAAGTCTTAAGCAACCAGCAAGATTCATCACGCGCTCCGAGTTGTGGGGAAATACAGAGGTGCAGGAGCACTGTCTGCATCACCCGATCATCATACATACAGCGCAGAAGCATCGGAAACGGCAAGCAGTCTATAGCGCTCAAACGCCACACTCTAGCGCTGGCGATCAGGATGGCCCCCGGACCTGTAAACAGAAGGATCCCAAAAGCCAGAAGGATCCGAAAGACAATCCCAGGGAGCCTTCGAAACCACAGGGAACCGCATCAGGACGTGGCATCGGCCAGCAGCAGCGGCGTGCACCGCAGAAGCAAGTGGACGCCGGGCTCAATATCTCGCAGCGAAATAGCGGTGATCTCGGCCCGCTAACATCATCCGGACCAGTATCCCTCTCAGACAACCAACACTGGCAGAGCACTTTACACACGCCGCGAGCCTTACCGGAGAAACCTCAGCGCTGCTAGAGGGAATCCAGGCACCAGCTACTGCAACAATAGAGGACGCATTGACAGAGCCGCTGACAGAGCCGTCAACTGCTCTCACACTGACGGCGAATCTGGTAGTGCTGCAAGCACTCCCTGGGCCAGCCTGTAGGGGTGAGAAGCCGAATGAAGAGATTACGATCGTGTCTGACAGTGGTGTGCAACAAATCCCACAGGTAACGATACAGACCGGCAGTAGTGAAGCAAATATGATAATCAATTCTAACTCTTCCTCTCGTGCTTCTGAACTTGTTGGGCCTACTGCGAGTCCTCAATGTAAAATAATAGATACTGGCTCATGTATTGGCCAACTGAGTGGCTATGAACAAACTCAAGTCAGTAACACGGGGGGTGGAGAGGCGCGAAAGACTACCGGGTCGCCAGACGGAGAGTGTTTTTCTCTTTAAATGATGACTCTGATGTTCCCCACACTAGTGAAGATAATCTTTCGGATTATACAGACTCGGGAGAGACTTCCTCGGGGCAGAAGGCATCAAGGGCATCAAGGGCAACAGTGGCAAGAGCTAGGTTAAGATCTAAAGGCAAAGGGAGTCCTACGGCCCCCGAGGGCGCAGCAGCAGCTCGCAGACTCACCTGGGATTATTCAGCCTCCTCTCAATTATACCCTGAAGATGGTATGACACCCAACTCTAACTTTAAAGAGGATACCGGTCTGAAGGCAATCACTACTGCTACAGCTACTGCCACCAGCCCAACATCAGCCCCTACGATGGAACTGATATATACTACATTAAAGCAAATGCAGGGAGAAGTTAGATCAGAGTCACGCAGGGCGCAAATGGCTACAAAGAAATTGCAAGGCTCACTCCGGAAAATAAATAAACTCTACGAAGGCCTAGAGAGCAGGGTTACCCAGGTGGAGGATCGGACCGGGAGGCTTGAGGATCAGGCCAATGAATGGCAGACTTTTAAGAACACACAAGAAAAGATCTCTGAGGACCTGCTATGGAAGGTTGAGGATTTAGAAAATAGACAGAGAAGAAACAATGTCAGACTTTTGGGCTTGGTCGAAAACGCGGAAGGGAGGGATGCAAGAGCCTTTGTAGTTGCCCTTTTGAAGGGGGCATTTCCGGAACTTACAGAGTGGAATTGGGATGCGGAGGTTCAGCGAGCCCATCGGTTCCCACTGATCCTAAAGAGAAGAGGGACAGAGGACTCGGGGGGTACCCAAGGGCTATGCTTGTATATATTGGTAACTACCTCCTTAGGCAAGCTATTATGGATAAGGCGAAACCTGAGACCAAACGCACGTTTGAGGGGAATACATTCTTCGCCCGTCCCGATTTCTGTCACGCCACTGTTGAGCGGAGGTGGCGTCTTAGGCAAATGATAAGATCGTTTCAGGAGGCAAAAAGTGAGGCTTATTTGCTATATCCAGCCCGCCTAAAGGTTATCACTAATGGCCGAGTCCACATGTTTTTTTCTGAGATTAAAGCGCAAATCTATCTAACGGAACTTTTATCTAAGAAAGGAGCAGATGGTACTTCCTGAGTTGTTATTAAATAGTTGAAACTGACTCCCTAATAATGTCATAAAGGGGGCGCTGATCTTGGGTGGTGCTCCAACAGTGGGGGGGTTTATAAGGTAATTTAGGTTAAGATACACTGATTGGCGCTCTAATATTAATACATGACCTGATCACTTTTGAAAGGGTATTATGGTTGCTTTGCTAGAACAGTAATTGATAGGTAGGTAAGGATCATCTTAAACTATAGATAAGGCCTAAATATGTATTAATACTATGATAAATGAATAGTATGTGCTATATGACATATGAAAAGCCAGGGAGGGGGCGGCCGCGCTGCCCTCTTCGGATCTCTGCTGCCACACATAGGTCATTCGTGACCTATTTGCCAACAAGAAGGGTGGGGGGTGGGGGGTGGGCCTGGGGTCTGGGCAGGGGCGAGCGGTAGGGATAGTCAGGGTGGGGGGGTTTAACACAGCACAGCAGAACGGTTAGTGGACACAAGGTACAGTGTAATGGATACAAGTGGATGGAAACTGCAAAAATGGGAGTAAGAGTCAGAGTTGGCAAGATGATTGAAGAGGGTACTGTAAGAGGTCTTATTTCCAAACCGGATATATGGAGTTGAGAATAGCTACAATGAATGTGAATGGACTGAACGATCCTGGTAAGAGACAACGAGTCGCATTAATGTTACGAACAATGCGGCTTGATATTCTATGTGTGCAAGAAACACACATAGAGGGGATTAAAGGCAGGCTCCTGGAGCAACTAGGTTTTCATCTTTTGGCTTGCACCAGGCAGGGGACCAAAACCCGTGGGGTGGCTATATTGACGAAAAGAAAGGATATAACAGTAAGACGGAAACTTGAGGATAAGTGGGGCAGATGGGTATTAGTAGAGTGTGGGATGCCGGCTGAGATTTTTACTATATGTTCGGTATACGGGTCCACGGAAGATGACCCTGATATCTTTGAGTTCCTGGATACTGAGCTAGCCTCTTGGTCTCCCTCGGTTATCATGTGTGGTGACCTTAACATTAACGGCCTGGGAGGATTGTGGGATGAAGGAGGAGATAGGTATCAGGGCCGGAAGAAAAAAGTATTTAGAGCACTCTCTAGCCTGGTACGCAATAATGCATTGGTTGATATTTGGGATACCTTGAAGCCGGAAGATCCCGGTAGCACATTCTATTCAGCCCCACATAAATTAGTAGTCAGGTTGGACTACTTTCTTGCTTCTAAGCTTTTAGTTTCCCGATGCAGGATAGAAAAACTCCCCAGGGTGATGTCAGATCATAGCCCTTTAGTTTTAACATTAGATATGGCTGGGTTAGGAAGGCCGGTGAGATGTTGGACATTTGAGAGGGGGCTTTTGAAGGACAACGCATATATAAAATATATGAAAGACTGGATGATTGAATACTGGGAGGTTAATAGGGGCACCGCTAGTATGGGGATAGTATGGGATACTTTTAAGGCAGGAGTGAGAGGGGAAACTTTAAGTTATAGTCTGCATCGACAGAAACAAGATCGATTGCTAGATTCTATAAAAAGTAATAAAGTAAGAGAGGTAGAGGAGGAGCTATGCCAGGCAATTACCTTAGGGGTAGACCTAGACGGTATTTTACTTAGACTGGCCCTTGCTAAAGCAGAAGCACAGGATCGATTGGCAGCCAAAGCGGCCACGACCTTTCTGGTTAAAAGGGAACAGTGTCACGAATTCAGCGAAAGGGTAGGGCACACTCTGGCGATACGTATAAGGCAAAAGGAAGCCGCTGCAGCGATCAGGGAGATAGAAGATGGAACTGGGGAATTGATTAATGATGCAGTGGGGATTCAGGAGGCTTTTAGGAGTTACTACAGTAAACTCTACCATGAAGATCAGGATAGGGACCCTTTAGACATTCAAAGTTATTTAGACGAGATCAGCATAGATCCGTTAGATGTAATTGATAGAGAGGCATTAGATGCCCTATTTACGTCGGAGGAGATCTTTGAGGCTTTATTTAGTCTTCCCTCGGGCAAAGCGGCTGGCCCTGATCAAATACCCTTAGAATTCTATAAGGTTTTTAATGACGCCATAGGGTCCCAACTTATTGAGATGATTAAGCAAGTACAGACCGGGGGCCGGGCTCCAAATTCTTGGGCGGGGGCAGACATTGTGGTCTTTCTTAAAAGGGGAAACCCCCTAGGCAGCCTGGGTCTTATAGACCCATCACATTGATGAATGGGGATGCAAAGATCTTCTCCAAGATTCTGGCTTCTAGGTTAGGAAAGATAGTTTCTAGAATGGTTAGCCCGACTCAACACGGTTTTATACCCGGGCGGGGGACGATACAACATATTCGTCAGGTCATAACGCTCTTCGACGCTGCGGCAGCCTCTGGAGACCCCATGGCAGTGCTATTTATAGATGCAGAAAAGGCCTTCGATCGGGTCTCCTGGGGCTACCTCTGGGCCGCTATGAGACGGTATGGTTTAGGGGAGGGGTTTATAAGAGCGGTACAGGTTATGTATGATTCTCCATCAGCCCGACTGAAGATTAATGGAGGATACACGGCCTCATTAGATATTAGGCGTGGCACCCGACAGGGCTGCCCCTGCTCCCCATTACTCTTCGCAATCTATATTGACCCTCTTATCCGGAAGATGGAGGCAAACGAGTACATTCCCCCTATGAGATTTCATGCACTTGAATGTAAAACTTTAGCATATGCAGACGACATCGCGTTAGTCACCCCAAACCCGGATATGGCTTTAAGAGCAGTGGAGACAGAAGCGCAGTATTTCGGTCGGGTGTCAGGGTATGCTCTGAACAAACAAAAAACCCAAATAGTTAAGAACACGATGGCAGTTTGTGTTGACGCCCGAGTCATCGACTCTGCGGTGTATTTAGGGATAGAAATCACAGCTGAGCTGGGGCACATTGTGGAGAAAAACATGACCCCAATAATCAACAAAGCCAGGAAAGACTTCGATAGGGTGCACAATCTCCATTTATCGTTAGTAGGGCGATGTAATGTTGTAAAAATGGTTTTTCTCCCAAAAATCCTTTATCTATTCAGAGGCATCCCACTAGAGGTCGAGAAAAAGTGGTTTAGTGTATTAGAGAATTTAGTGAATAAATTTATTTGGGCTCACGGGAAAACTAGAAGGGCAGTAAGGTTCATGTCATTACCTAGGGAACGAGGGGGCTGGGCTATTCCGGATTTTAAACTATATTACTGGGCCACTGCTTTTCAACACATGCGGGGATTACTGGGAGGAGAGGGTATAGCGGAAGGGCCTGGGGACGCCTCTATGAATCTGTATACATATCTCATTGGAGAAAATGCTCAGAGCTGTTTTGTGAAATTCACTGATCCAAACTATTTTAAAAGAACACGTTTCAAGACACTACAAGCAGCGTATAAAATTTGGGGAATATTTCGTAAAAAAATTGGTCTGGGCCGTCTGAATGCCTACACGAGATTATACAAAAACCCGACACTTCCAGGGGAAATATTTGCAGACTCAACGATGGCAGAGTGGGAAAGATCAGGTATACAGAGGTTGGGGGATCTAATGGGACCCAGCGGTATAGCTCTATTTATCGATTTACAGAAGACCTATGATATAGGTCGCAGCAATTTTTAAGTACCTCCAAATTCGTAGCTTTTTTAGTAGTAAGACAGGAGGGAGTGCTGAATTTAAGGATAATAAAATTATTGATATTATTAGGGCAGGGGAAGACTGCACTATACGGAGGCTATATATGGAGTTGTTGTCCCTGAAAACGGATGATCTTGAGAAACATGGTGGAAAATGGGCAGCTAAGCTGGATATAGAGCAATCCTTGGTAATGGACTCTCTAGAAATGGGTCAGACACTACTATGCTCAGCCGCCCTACAAGCTCAGCAC
This sequence comes from Calotriton arnoldi, assembly GCA_963921515.1. NCBI lineage: Eukaryota > Metazoa > Chordata > Amphibia > Caudata > Salamandridae > Calotriton > Calotriton arnoldi. The sequence goes on from CAWUFW010007842.1 coordinate 282,067, forward strand.
TACAAGACTATATTCTCTTTGTATCATACACCGGCAAGGATTGCGCAGTGGGGGGACAATCAGGAATTAGATGTCCACGGTGTAACAGTTTAGAAGCTGAGATTGTACATATGTTTGCAACTTGTCCCCAGCTGCAAAAATTAAAGAAAGATATCTCAGAATTTTTGGGCTACCACTTGGGTATCAATGTCTCCCTGACGCCATCGCTGATCTTGTTGGGAGTTATAAGCGGGGATAGGCTCAATACGAATGTGAGCTTTTTGTTTGTAGCAATGTCGGTGTTGAGAATTTGTATAGCAACAGCCTGGCTTGATCGAGATCCTCCTGTGCTTCAACAGTGGCTCAACAAATTGCTATCTACCTTCAATTTGGAAAAAATATATATGAAAGAAGGGGGAAAAAGGGTAGGCAACGTGGTAGATGCATCTGGGGCCCTATATACAGACTGAAGGATAACGTTTAGTAGCGTAAGCTTCTCTGTAGGTGCCCTCTCTCTGTTTCATTTAGTATTTTAGTTTTTCTGTTCAGTCAAAGTAAAGTACGTTGCTGCAATTGGAATTTATGATAACAGCACTGTAAAGTTTATTCTGAATTAAGTTTAACCTTGTTTTATTGTTAATATGTGATCTCTCTGCTGTACTGTGAAAAAAAAACTTAAAAATAATTTAAAAAAATAAATAAATAAAAAAAAAAAGCAGTTAATAATTTGTCTGCGAAAATATATTAGAGTCAGCTTAATGTAAGTTGGGTTACAATTACTTGAGTTAAATATAACTGGCGAAATTCAGTGTGTTTTTTTCAGTTTACAACGTTACTCTTTAATTGGCACTCTCACCTAACTATAACGTCACTTTACCCTTTGTTTTTTTCAGTAAATTTCTAGTGTTTTTTTAAATGCTGAGTAAGATATTATAACCACACCAAACTATAACATCACTTTAACCTTTGGTGTTTTTAGTGACTTTCTAGTTTTTTTAAATATATAAAGTAATATTTTATTACCATACCTAACTAGACCTACCCCTTTCGACTGTGTACAGCGTGGGGTTGGTGGCATGGCCCAATAACCAGCAGGGGCCCACCCCCCTGCCGTGCACCATTTTCGGTTTGGTTTTTCAGCTGTGCGCAGCGTGGTGTTGGCCGCCCTGTGCCCATCTCTTACGTGCAGCCAACACCCCACCGCACATGACCGTTGGTCGTGCACAGCGTGGGGTTGACCGCAGGCCCTGCACCCAATACCAGTTGTGAGCAGCCAAGACCCTATTGCCAGCTAACTCCTATGGTCTAGCAGCGTCCCATGGCCCTGCCCTTTTTTTCGTGCTGCAGTGAAACCGCGGAACTACCACAAAATTACACGGGGACCATGCTGAGTGTTGATGTGTCTTTTTTAATAAGGCTTTATTTTAAAAAAATCATGACAATCACTTCTATTAAACATTGCAATGTGTGAATTTATATAATGTTCATTTGATTATGATTATTGGTGACTTTGACAGAGATAATAGGTTTGCTTTATATATCTTAATATTCTGACCCCTTCATAAAGCCAATAGGCCCACTTTTTATATTTTTGTGTTCTGACCCTTTGACAAGACCAGTAGGCCTGCCTTGCTTAAAATAACACCCTTTATATAGTAGCAACACATAGTCATCTGGGCACACCTGTGGGGGGTTGGGCCCCAGCGGGAGGTTGGGTGCAGCCAACCCCATGTCACGCACGGCGATGGACCTCTTAGTTTATGTTTACAAAAAGATTGAAATGCACTGAAAAAACCAAAGGTTAAATGACTTTATAGCCTGGAATTGTAATTATATCTTACTTTACATTAAAAAAAATCTTAGAAATTCATAGAAAAAAGCAAAGATTAAAGGGACATTATAGTTAGGTGAAAATGTCTGTTAAAACATACTGTTTTAAATTAACAAACACAAACCACTTAAGTTCACCAGTTATAGTTATCTCAAGTAACTATAACTTGTGCCCTAAAGTGACTATAATGTGCACCTCGCCATGCACTGCTAAGTTATAGATATTTTAGGGCACGTGTTTTTTCAGTATATATAGCTATATCTATATATCTATATAGATAGATATATAGATAGATATATAGATAGATAGATGGGTGGATAGATAGATAGATCTGTAAAGTAAACTCTACTAAAGGTAAATTCTAAAAACACACCTCTCTAATATATGTAGCACTAACCCTAGCCTGCAGTAGCATAAATTCCTTTGTGACAATAGATGAGGAACTTTGCAATTTATCGTGTAATGAGATTTGAATCTGCTTATGGTAACAGGAAACGTGATGCGACAACCTTTGTATTCTTAAGCCATCTGTTGCTTATGATGAAATGCTTGAGTAAATTTGATGGATTCCTTACAAAAGTAACCTGATGACATAAATGAAATAATGGACACAGTTCTCACAACGCATCGGGTGAAGAGTATTAAGGGAAGAAACGACACTTTGAAGTGCAGTAAGGGGTTAATAAAAGAAATCAGGGCATTCACCCGCACGTGTGAGTTGCAAGATAATGCTGCAGTGGGCAGAAACAAATTCAGGCAACGTGCCTAATACCCGTTCTAATAATAAGACCATACAACCTTATATGAGGACCATACGCTGACTGACGAACATTAGTTATAGCTGTAGAAAGGCTGGGACAAGAGTGAGTTGAATTGTTTTGTTCTCCGCCATGTTGAAGCTCTTGAAGAGATAATACCTTGACAGCCTGTTTCCTTCCCTGCCTGAATAATATAACCAAAAGCTGAATGGCTGTGTCCCCGAGGTATAGCAGTGAGTTTGTCAAATGAAATGCTCTCTTCCTAGACATTGCTCATGTAACCACTAAAGGGCATACAAAGACAGATAAACACTTGCGAAGCCTGTTCTCTTGGCTGGGACTCGGGGGAGAAAACCTTCGCTTCTTTCAAAATGCGAATTGCTGACGTTATTTACATCACGTGATGTTGTAAAGGGACATGTAAATGAAATTACCAAGTGTTTGCTTTTAAATGTCAGCGCGCAGATTACCTAGGCTGTGCAGTCCTCAATCTACCTCATGCCTCTCTATTCTACTAGCAGACATTCCCTGCTCCTTAATGTCACTCTTGCAGGTTGCTGCTTTCTCTTTCTGAGACGGGTTTCCGTCTTTCTCTTCCTCTTTCTTTCTCATTTATGTGCTTTTCCCTCTCTTGCTTTCAGGAAATGTCTGGGGAAAAAAGTGCCTGTTCCCAAAACTGAGTGTTCTGTGGCTCCCACCAGCATCCACCGGCTCAAATTAAGCATTGTCTTTTGCACAGGTCACATGCTTGGATGTTACAGAAGAGGCTGCATACCTCCTTCTGTTACATCACATGTCCATTGTGTTTTGGCCCCAGGGCTCCATCATGAGTGAGTGGTGCCCTATTTGCATTGTGGTGTCACTCATACACTAGACAAGGAATCCTGCCTCTGGTAGATGTAGCATCCGGAGATCTTTCATACTGTAAAACGATGGGGGAGATATGAGCTAACATGTATTCTTTGTCTGCTGGAGGATGAACTTCAAGGCCTACCTTTACTTTGCGTCTCCTTGAGGAGGTGGGACTTAGCGCTCAAAGTACTCTGAAAAGCGCCTTCTGAACCTGATGTGGGGGATGCATTCTTTGTCTGCTGGAGAACAGTGGGTGGCTGAACTTCAAGGCCAACACTGCCCTTTACTTTGGGTCTCCTGGAGTAGGCGGGACTTGGTGCCAGCAGCGCTTTTAAAAGCACCTTATGACCCTTGGGACAGACACGGGATGTGCATGGGCGTCTGCCCAGGTGAAGCCCGGGCCAAAAGCGAGCCTGTCTGTGCTTATCCACGCCAACTAAGCTGAGCAGGCCCATCCCTCTCAGGCACATTGTAAGGATTTTGGGAGCCCTGGGCCGAACGTATTTTGGGACCCCATTCAGAACAGCTGTGAATTTATGACCCAATTTCAGCTCCTTCGTGCCCTCTTTGGACAGGTCACTGACAGTGCACAGGCAAAGGCTAATATTCAGGGATAGTGACTTGAGTTTTCAATATTGTAACACCGCAGCAGCTCACAAATATTACTGCAAATAATCTCTGTGGCACTCTCCCATTTCTCATATGTGAGGTCCTGTTTTGATCTAAAAGAAACTTTTTTAATGGATTTTGCATGAAACAAACACCATTTGTCTATAAAATGTATGTATTAGACTCACACATCAGCCACATTAAAAATAAATTAAAGGAAAATGGCATTAAAAACAATCGGTTTAAAAGTTATTCAAGGTCATCAGGGCAAGACTCTCTGCAGAACAGAGCTGGTTCCATCAGGGCCCCCCTGAAAGGCTGAGGACCTGGGCCAGAGCCCACTTTGCCTCAAAAGGTCTCTGATTTCCTCTTTAGCTCTATGCTCCTGATGACTTAAGGTGATTTAAAAGTGTCCTCAAGGAAAGAATTGCACGGTTCCCCACCATGGGTAAGCAAAAAGCTGTGGAATCTGCAAGTCCTTCAATCGGCTCTGGCACAGGCACTAGCACCTTTGATAATATTGTAGTAAGAACTGTAGATGTGTTGAGCAGAGAAATCAAGCTTGTAGAGCATCCCCTTTCCACTGACGCTCTTTCTCTTTGCACATCTTCATATTCAAGCAGCTCTATGGGTCGAACGCCGCTTCCTGAGGTAGACGCTGTGAACTTCACTAATGCCCGGGTGGCCGGCCAAACAATTGTTTTCCCTGCTGTCATGCCGTCAGTTAAGCACAAAAGAAGGCAAGTTAAAGCTCCCTTAGCTACGACAAGAGAATTTGGAGTAAACATAGAGGTGAATCTATTTAGCCAAGATGCTTCAGTCTCTATAGACATAATGGTATGTGTGACTGGTCATCTGATAAACTGGGGGCACTGTTAAAGGGGATGGCTATGGCCCTCGTTGCTAGATTGGTGCAGAACGACTTAATGTTAATGGGCCAGAAGGATAGCGATCTCCACAACTGTGATGTTACTCAGCCCCTTCTTCCAATGCCTACGATTGAAATAGAGCATGAGACAAATCAGGTGATCAATGATAAGGATACACGATTGTCCCGCTCCCTGTTACAGAATTGCTTTAAAACCAATAAAGGGGACCTCCAATGCAACAGAGCCCCTAGGGTACCATCTGCACAACCTGCAACTACCACGATCCTGGATCTTTCAGCCCCCCCATCTGCTTGGTCCTCCGACCGAGATACTCTCACGAACGCTACCTACTATTAACCTGCCATCTGAAGCCTGCACTTTTGGAAATTGGGCTACTGGTTGGGGGGGTGAAACCTTACACAAGCAGCTACTGCTGTTTCTGTCAGGGTAAAGTCACAAGCAACCCCTAATTAGCCTGTGCTTGACCCTCTGATAGCTTGGAGACAATGTGTAGTTTTTATGCAGCACTTCAGACAGTAGTAAAGTGAAAACACAACACAAGAAAAATCCCACACTAATTTAGAAAAATATAATAAAATGTAATAAATTATTTGAGTCCAAAATGACAAAAATCCAATCAGTAGATCCGGAAAAGGCAATTTCAAAGTTTTAAGTAAAAATGTACCTAGAATCACAAAGAAACAACTGTGGTTATCTGGTCTCACCAGACCAGGACAAAGTCACAAGTTCAGGTTGACCATGATGGAGCGTGGGCCAGATACAGGGACCAAGAAAGGCCCGCTGATCATAAGTACCTTAAATCTTGTTTTGCAGAGCTTTGCGAGATCCTGTCGAGAAAGCATTGCGCAGCAGCAGTTCTGAGGAGCTGCAGGACTGCAAAATGGAGTCATGTGTCGCCGTTGAGGATGCCATCGACAAGGGGCTTGCAATGGAAAGTCCTGCATTGAAGATGCATTGCACACTGGCAGTTCCAAAGAGCTGCAAGGATGTGATGCGGAGTTCTGCATCTAGTTGAGGTTGCAGTCAACAAGGAGTTTGCGATGCAAAGGCCTGCATCGAAGATACGTCACACAGTGGAAAGTCTGAGGAGACTACAAGCTGCAATGCGAGGTCCAACATCTGGGATACATCATGCTACAGAGGTTTCGATGCAGCCGCAAGGAGATATGGCGCTCTGTGTCGGTTCTGCTTCACAGGACCACAACTGGGCTGACAGAGCACCTTCAGGCCCCCTTTCAAGGGTCCAGGACTGGGTAGCACCACTTGGGGGGTAGAACTCAGAGCAGACAGAGTCCAGGTGCTGGGTTCAAGGTGGTTGGAGCCTCTTCTGTCCCTGAGGCTCTGATCAGGAGGCCAGCCAACTAGTCCTTGGAGTCACTCTGGTGGTCCTGGACACAAGATACAGATCCAGTTCTTTTACTCAGGCAGCAGGGAAACAGAGTAGCATTCCTTCTTGGAGAGCAGCACTGCAGTCATTGTGAATCTTCACGGTCCAGAGGAGTACTGAAGAGTTGGGTTGGATGATCCAATGTTTATACTTGGTGCCAACTTTGAAGTAGGACAAGGTTCTGGAGGTTTCCACCCCCAGAGGTGCTTGGAATTACATGCCTCCCTGCCCTGGTCCCAGCTTGTCTGGGGTCACAAAAAATTAGTGTCAAACCCTTTGTGAATCTGCTCAGGCAGAGCCTTCGTGATGTGCAAGTGTGGCAGGTGACAACTCCTCCCCATCAAGTCAGAAATGGCCCTTCCTGCCATCACCTATGCCCCTTTGTCTCACTGTCTGGAAGCAATACAAAAAGACCAACTGTCAGCTACACCTAATCTTCTGACCCAGGATACAGGCTGCAGACACCAGATGTTTGGGACAAGAAAATGCCAACTTTCTAAAAGTTGAATTTTCAAAATTGTGACTTAAAATCCGTCTCTACCATTAAATTTTAAATTACGTTCCTACCTGCTCCTAACTGAAAGTCGTCTTTGGAGCACCTGTCATATGAGATATTTATTGAAATAAATGTTTGTATAATTCATGTTTATTGTCTCTGAGCCTTTACTCTCAGACTAGGAGGTTTAGGCTGAATCCTCTCCCGAAAGGAACGGTTGCTCTGTCTTTTCACTGATTAGCTCAGGTTCCCATGGTTACAGGGTTGCCCCATAATAGTTTGTAAAGTAAACCAACTGCAAGTTATCGCTTATTAATTGTAATAAGTTAACCAAATCTTATCCTATGAGAGAGGCAGGTCTAGCAGTAGTGGAAAATAAATTTAGGTGTTTTTCATTACCAGGGCATTTAAAAGTTAATAGTACATATCCAACTTTTTAAATACACTGCACCCTGCCATATGGGCTGTGTAGGGCCTAACCTAGGAGTGACCTATATATATTAAAAAGGAAGGTTTAGGCCTGGCAAAGGTTTTTTTTTTGCTATGTCAAAATGGGCGTTTAAAATGCACACACAGGCTGCAATGGCAGTCCTGAGACATGTTTAAAGGGCGACTTAAGTGGGTGACACAATAAGTGCTGCAGGCACCTCTTATATTAGAGCCAGTTTCATCAGCTTTGAGGAAAGGCAAATCAGGCCCTCTGATGGACATATGCCCGCCAAGACTGTGGCCTCTTTATCAGTTGAATTAGCACCGGCAGTGCTGTCTTTTTTCAACCTCTTTTGAAATGCGTGAAGGTGCCTTTGGCATGGAAGACTGCTTTGGTTGTTCCTATACAAAAAAACCTAATGCTGACCTTAAAAATCTGAGTAATTATCATCCTGTCTCCCTTCTTCATTTACAAGGAAAAATACTTGAGAGATATGTAAATATACGGCTCATGGCATTCCTGGAGGATCCTCTTATTCTCCACCCCTATAAATCGGGATTTCGGGCAGCCAATAGTAATGAGACCGCACTTGTGGCAGTTATAGATTCCATCTGGCGCTCCTTTTGACACTGTCTTTCATTCAGGTCTGATTAACAGACTGTCTGAAATTGGTGTAAGAGGTACTGTCCTTCAGTGGTTAGCTGATTTTCCAAAAGACCGTTCCCAAATTACCACACTGGGTTCTTTCAAATCTAGGCAGGTCCCTCTCACCAAAGGAGTGCCCCAAGGCTCATCGTTGAGGCCAACATTGTTTAATATTTATGTGGCACCTCTGGCACAGATTGTCAAAACCTATGCTTTTGAAATAATCTTGTATGCCGATGATACGCAGCTAATCATCTCTATGAAACACGACATTAAGAATACCAAGCATGACTTCTGAAATTTAGAAAGGTGGGAAATGATTGGAGGGCATTGACTGACAGAAGTCGATAAATTTGAGCTGTAGTGCCTTTGCGACAGCGAGACACCCAGCCCATTCTACCAGAGTTTCTATGTACAGTCCTGGAGTTATAAGAATAGTGAGCAGGGTACACCTCCAGGTCTGAGTCCAGCCCCTGGCTAAACGCTGTCTGGGTGAATCTATCCCTTAATGCCAAGATTACCCTGATCCATGCAGCTAGCCAGGTGATTCAGGCATTGGTGATTGAATGTTGCAATAACGTTGTTGCTTGCATGTTTTATTTTTATAATGATGACTTCTTTTACTCTAACATCTCAATTTATGGCAAACTATTTGAAACTGTGGATTATGTGCATTCTTTGAATAGATGTTCACAGAGTGAGAGCCATGTTTTAATTTGTGGGGATTACAATGCTGTGTTAAACGTAGGAAGCTTTGATCAAGACACAAGAGCAAATTGTGTATTATCCCATCTCTCACTAGGATCGAATAAGAGAGGGTAAGAGTTGGGTTATTTCATTATGCAAAGGGATTTGATTAGTACCCACGAATTAAACCAAATAGACATAATGTTGTACTGACTCTCTTTGGCCGAGGCTGTTTGTCGGTCATTGATTACATTCTGTTAACCAGATCCCTGACTAATATGATTGTTAATTGCAAGACTGTTGATCTACACAGTGGAGATCATAACCCCTTACTCGGACTATTGCTGTTCGGACACTCAAATTGCAAGTCGGCCCAGAGCTGTTGCTCCATTGCACGCTATGAACAACGACCAGCGACTGGTCTGGAAATTGTGCAATCCTTTACATTTTTAGTACATCTAATCAGGAATAACTTTCAGGCGTTTGAGCTCTGTCTTGCAGAGACACAGGATACTGTGTCAGTAGTTCAGTCCTTCACTGAAATATGCATTAAAGCGAGTACTATGCTTATGAAATCTGTACCTGATTTCGAGGAGTCAATGCTTAGGTGGTTTGATAATGCATGTTCTTTAGCAAACATAAATCTGTGTCAAGCCTTGCGCTGTAGGCCCAGTAAGGGCAAGGTCAGGACATGTAGGGCTATATGAGAAATCACCATTCGGAGATCGGCCTTTCCAGCCTAGGATGCACTGTCTACAGGAGTTTCAAAAAAGCAAGGCGATAAGGAGCACCACAGTGGTCATGAATCATCCAATTGTACTATCTCCATATCATTTTGGCAACTGTCTGGCCCACCGTGGTTGTCTGTGGTCCCCCTAGCTGATGTCCCCTAAAGGGTATCATCTACTTCTTCTTCATGGTCACGGTTCAACCACAGCACTAAGAAATGCGAGCTGCACCTGCTCCCCCTCAGGCCACTTGGCTTCTCCCCTTCTGACAGCTCCGCTCCAGCTGTCTTATCCATGTTTTCACTGCAGCAACAGCGCTCTGCAGCATGTATGTCTGTGCGGGGGTCCGAGTGCGACCATCACCTCCGTCACCAAGGCGTCTCTCAGATAGCTTCCTATGAGGCCCCAGCCACTCAATCATAATCTTCTTCGACCTGGTGACTCTGATGGCCCTCTGGGATACCAAATACCCGGCAAAAAGAGGCCACAATCACCAGCAGGCACCACCATCTTGGGCTTCAGTCAGTCATGTACTCTTTCTCTTTTAGTGTTAAGCTAGTTGAGCTGAACCTCCTAGGCATATAAGATCATCAATGTTTTTCAAACCATCGTAAAAAAAGGCTATGGACTGATTTCATGCAGATACTCCAAAAAGAAGGAGAGTCACCCCTGCCTGACAAAAGGGACAGGGTAGTTAAGAACTAGACAAAAGTTAATCTCCCTTTTGTGTATCTTAAATCGATTAAGATGAGCCTTTTGTTTGAAGACGAAATGGACAACTACTGGCACAGAAAAACTAAAGGTCACAAACTTATAAACATATATATTGTTTGAGTCCTTACAAACACAATATGATGCACAAAAACATGTGTATTCTCTTTTATTTTCATAAAAACCTTTAGCATTGCCATGCGAATAAAATCACAGGTTAAAGGAACCAATAATCGTCCTGACTCTTCTTAAACATTGTCACTTCCTACAAATAATCATTGCATAATGTACAAAAATTAAACATCTAATACATAAAAAATCCTTTCTATTTTTTATTAAAATACAAAACTGTGAGTTTTGTATTTTATTCGCATGAGAATAATCGCTAAAGGTTTTTATGAAAATAAAAGAGATACACATATTTACCACTCATGCCAAAAACCATTACTCAAGGGTAAGGTATTTACCATGCAATAATTACCACCTACATTTTTACTTGGAAATTAGGTGTATCAAGCAAACTGGAGCCAGGATTTACTAAGGACTTGCATTATCCTGGTGTGATGTAAGCCATCGCAAGGCAACGCAAGCCCAATCTGAGATGTGCTAAGCCATGCAAAGGTATTTACATGGCTCTGCATGGTTTAGTGAATACAAAGTAACTCAGTGCAGCACATAATGGTGTCTAGCATTGCTTTGCATCAGAGAGGCGTTCCATTGGTGGATCATTGGTGTTCCCATGCATCCACCAATAGATTTTGACACAATCCCAGATTTACTAAGGTCAGTAAAACTGGGAATACAACAAAATGGTGTGCCTCCGAGACCCAGGTGTAAGAAGAAGAAATATCTTTATTCCTCCTTGTTATTTCCTTTTTCTGTGTGTGATGCAGAACACATCACACATACAAAAAGGAAAATACCTTTAAAGATTGTTTTTGTACAGGGAGGTACCCTTTCCACCATTAAAAAAATCCTACTTATAACGCAGGCACCCTTGCAGCAAGGCACAATGGTGCCTATGTTTGTGCTAGGCAGCTTCAAGTGCATCAGCGCAAGGAGGAAATAGAAGTGCGCCATAACTTAGTAGATATGGCACATTTCTTCTCTATCTGTTTCACGCAACACAGCGCAGCAACTTTGCTTGCTGTCCTACGTTACCAGAAATGTTAGAATTTGGTGCTTTAGATACCCCAGTTTGTAATTTGGGCCTAGAGTGCTCCTTTAGACCCATGGAGAAATGAGTGAGAAAAATAAGCAGTAACCCAATGCACACATTCCTTCCTTATGCAGAGAGCGAAAGGGATTCCTGAGTCTCTTCACACCATGGACAATTAGGGGCATATTTATGAGCCCCTTGCGCCACTGTAGAAACACTTTCTGTGACGCTCTGTCAGCCCAAACTACAAAATCAGATTTATGAGGCCACGCAAAGCCACTTTGCATGGCTTTGAATGACCTCATAGATACGGAGTAAGGCAAGGCAGCGCAAATTGCTGTGGTTGCCTTACTCTGCTTTAGGAAGGCGTTCCATGGGCATTGTGGTGAGTGTTCCCATGCACCGCCCATGGATTTTGACGCTTCCCCAGATTTTCAAAACCATGTAAACCTGGGGATGCGCCAAAACCTTGCACCTCCCCCGGGGAGGCACAGCGAGCAGAAATAACTTTATTACCCCTCATTTTTCCTCGTTCCATGTGTGCTGCATTCTGCAGCACACATAGAAAGAGTAAAAGCCTCCCTGGATTGTTTTTGTGCTGGATGCAGCACACATAGAAAGAGTAAAAGCCTCCCTGGATTGTTTTTGTGCAGGATGCAGCACACATAGAAAGAGTAAAAGCCTCCTGGATTGTTTTTGTGCATTCTGCAGCACACATAGAAAGAGTAAAAGCCTCCCTGGATTGTTTTTGTGCATTCTGCAGCACACATAGAAAGAGTAAAAGCCTCCTGGATTGTTTTTGTGCAGGATGCAGCACACATAAAAAGAGTAAAAGCCTCCCTGGATTGTTTTTGTGCAGGATGCAGCACACATAGAAAGAGTAAAAGCCTCCCTGGATTGTTTTTGTGCAGGATGCAGCACACATAGAAAGAGTAAAAGCCTCCTGGATTGTTTTTGTGCATTCTGCAGCACACATAAAAAGAGTAAAAGCCTCCCTGGATTGTTTTTGTGCAGGATGCAGCACACATAGAAAGAGTAAAAGCCTCCCTGGATTGTTTTTGTGCAGGATGCAGCACACATAGAAAGAGTAAAAGCCTCCCTGGATTGTTTTTGTGCATTCTGCAGCACACATAGAGAGAGTAAAAGCCTCCCTGGATTGTTTTTGTGCAGGATGCAACACACATAGAAAGAGTAAAAGCCTCCCTGGATTGTTTTTGTGCATTCTGCAGCACACATAGAAAGAGTAAAAGCCTCCTGGATTGTTTTTGTGCATTCTGCAGCACACATAGAAAGAGTAAAAGCCTCCCTGGATTGTTTTTGTGCAGGTTGCAGCACACATAGAAAGAGTAAAAGCCTCCCTGGATTGTTTTTGTGCATTCTGCAGCACACATAGAGAGAGTAAAAGCCTCCCTGGATTGTTTTTGTGCAGGATGCAACACACATAGAAAGAGTAAAAGCCTCCCTGGATTGTTTTTGTGCAGGATGCAGCACACATAGAAAGAGTAAAAGCCTCCCTGGATTGTTTTTGTGCATTCTGCAGCACACATAGAAAGAGTAAAAGCCTCCCTGGATTGTTTTTGTGCAGGATGCAGCACACATAGAAAGAGTAAAAGCCTCCCTGGATTGTTTTTGTGCATTCTGCAGCACACATAGAGAGAGTAAAAGCCTCCTGGATTGTTTTTGTGCAGGATGCAGCACACATAGAAAGAGTAAAAGCCTCCCTGGATTGTTTTTGTGCAGGATGCAGCACACATAGAAAGAGTAAAAGCCTCCCTGGATTGTTTTTGTGCTGGATGCAGCACACATAGAAAGAGTAAAAGCCTCCCTGGATTGTTTTTGTGCAGGTTGCAGCACACATAGAAAGAGTAAAAGCCTCCCTGGATTGTTTTTGTGCAGGATGCAGCACACATAGAAAGAGTAAAAGCCTCCCTGGATTGTTTTTGTGCATTCTGCAGCACACATAGAGAGAGTAAAAGCCTCCCTGGATTGTTTTTGTGCATTCTGCAGCACACATAGAAAGAGTAAAAGCCTCCCTGGATTGTTTTTGTGCAGGATGCAGCACACATAGAAAGAGTAAAAGCCTCCCTGGATTGTATTTGTGCATTCTGCAGCACACATAGAGAGAGTAAAAGCCTCCCTGGATTGTTTTTGTGCATTCTGCAGCACACATAGAAAGAGTAAAAGCCTCCCTGGATTGTTTTTGTGCATTCTGCAGCACACATAAAAAGAGTAAAAGCCTCCCTGGATTGATTTTGTGCAGGATGCAGCACACATAGAAAGAGTAAAAGCCTCCCTGGATTGTTTTTGTGCATTCTGCAGCACACATAGAAAGAGTAAAAGCCTCCCTGGATTGTTTTTGTGCAGGATGCAGCACACATAGAAAGAGTAAAAGCCTCCTGGATTGTTTTTGTGCATTCTGCAGCACACATAGAAAGAGTAAAAGCCTCCCTGGATTGTTTTTGTGCAGGATGCAGCACACATAGAAAGAGTAAAAGCCTCCCTGGATTATTTTTGTGCTGGATGCAGCACACATAGAAAGAGTAAAAGCCTCCCTGGATTGTATTTGTGCATTCTGCAGCACACATAGAAAGAGTAAAAGCCTCCCTGGATTGTTTTTGTGCATTCTGCAGCACACATAGAGAGAGTAAAAGCCTCCTGGATTGTTTTTGTGCAGGATGCAACACACATAGAAAGAGTAAAAGCCTCCTGGATTGTTTTTGTGCAGGATGCAGCACACATAGAAAGAGTAAAAGCCTCCCTGGATTGTTTTTGTGCATTCTGCAGCACACATAGAAAGAGTAAAAGCCTCCCTGGATTGATTTTGTGCAGGATGCAGCACACATAGAAAGAGTAAAAGCCTCCCTGGATTGTTTTTGTGCATTCTGCAGCACACATAGAAGGAGTAAAAGCCTCCCTGGATTGTTTTTGTGCAGGATGCAGCACACATAGAAAGAGTAAAAGCCTCCCTGGATTGTTTTTGTGCATTCTGCAGCACACATAGAAAGAGTAAAAGCCTCCCTGGATTGTTTTTGTGCAGGATGCAGCACACATAGAAAGAGTAAAAGCCTCCCTGGATTATTTTTGTGCAGGATGCAGCACACATAGAAAGAGTAAAAGCCTCCCTGGATTGTATTTGTGCATTCTGCAGCACACATAGAGAGAGTAAAAGCCTCCCTGGATTGTTTTTGTGCAGGATGCAGCACACATAGAAAGAGTAAAAGCCTCCCTGGATTGTTTTTGTGCATTCTGCAGCACACATAGAAAGAGAAAAGCCTCCCTGGATTGTTTTTGTGCAGGATGCAGCACACATAGAAAGAGTAAAAGCCTCCCTGGATTGTTTTTGTGCATTCTGCAGCACACATAGAAAGAGTAAAAGCCTCCCTGGATTGTTTTTGTGCAGGATGCAGCACACATAGAAAGAGTAAAAGCCTCCCTGGATTGTTTTTGTGCATTCTGCAGCACACATAGAAAGAGTAAAAGCCTCCCTGGATTGTTTTTGTGCATTCTGCAGCACACATAGAGAGAGTAAAAGCCTCCTGGATTGTTTTTGTGCAGGATGCAGCACACATAGAAAGAGTAAAAGCCTCCCTGGATTGTTTTTGTGCAGGATGCAGCACACATAGAAAGAGTAAAAGCCTCCTGGATTGTTTTTGTGCAGGATGCAGCACACATAGAAAGAGTAAAAGCCTCCCTGGATTGTTTTTGTGCAGGATGCAGCACACATAGAAAGAGTAAAAGCCTCCCTGGATTGTTTTTGTGCAGGATGCAGCACACATAGAAAGAGTAAAAGCCTCCTGGATTGTTTTTGTGCAGGATGCAGCACACATAGAAAGAGTAAAAGCCTCCCTGGATTGTTTTTGTGCAGGATGCAGCACACATAGAAAGAGTAAAAGCCTCCCTGGATTGTTTTTGTGCATTCTGCAGCACACATAGAAAGAGTAAAAGCCTCCCTGGATTGTTTTTGTGCTGGATGCAGCACACATAGAAAGAGTAAAGGCCTCCCTGGATTGTTTTTGTGCAGGATGCAGCACACATAGAAAGAGTAAAAGCCTCCCTGGATTGTTTTTGTGCATTCTGCAGCACACATAGAAAGAGTAAAAGCCTCCCTGGATTGTTTTTGTGCAGGATGCAGCACACATAAAAAGAGTAAAAGCCTCCCTGGATTGTTTTTGTGCAGGATGCAGCACACATAGAAAGAGTAAAGGCCTCCCTGGATTGTTTTTGTGCAGGTTGCAGCACACATAGAAAGAGTAAAAGCCTCCCTGGATTGTTTTTGTGCATTCTGCAGCACACATAGAAAGAGTAAAAGCCTCCCTGGATTGTTTTTCTGCATTCTGCAGCACACATAGAAAGAGTAAAGGCCTCCCTGGATTGTTTTTGTGCATTCTGCAGCACACATAGAAAGAGTAAAAGCCTCCATGGATTGTTTTTGTGCAGGATGCAGCACACATAGAAAGAGTAAAAGCCTCCCTGGATTATTTTTGTGCAGGATGCAGCACACATAGAAAGAGTAAAAGCCTCCCTGGATTGTTTTTGTGCATTCTGCAGCACAGATAAAAAGAGTAAAAGCCTCCCTGGATTGTTTTTGTGCAGGATGCAGCACACATAGAAAGAGTAAAAGCCTCCCTGGATTGTTTTTGTGCATTCTGCAGCACACATAGAAAGAGTAAAAGCCTCCTGGATTGATTTTGTGCAGGATGCAGCACACATAGAAAGAGTAAAAGCCTCCTGGATTGTTTTTGTGCATTCTGCAGCACACATAGAAGGAGTAAAAGCCTCCCTGGATTGTTTTTGTGCAGGATGCAGCACACATAGAAAGAGTAAAAGCCTCCCTGGATTGTTTTTGTGCATTCTGCAGCACACATAGAAAGAGTAAAAGCCTCCCTGGATTGTTTTTGTGCAGGATGCAGCACACATAGAAAGAGTAAAAGCCTCCCTGGATTATTTTTGTGCAGGATGCAGCACACATAGAAAGAGTAAAAGCCTCCCTGGATTGTTTTTGTGCAGGATGCAGCACACATAGAAAGAGTAAAAGCCTCCCTGGATTGTTTTTGTGCAGGATGCAGCACACATAGAAAGAGTAAAAGCCTCCCTGGATTGTTTTTGTGCATTCTGCAGCACACATAGAAAGAGTAAAAGCCTCCCTGGATTGTTTTTGTGCAGGATGCAGCACACATAGAAAGAGTAAAAGCCTCCTGGATTGTTTTTGTGCATTCTGCAGCACACATAAAAAGAGTAAAAGCCTCCCTGGATTGATTTTGTGCAGGATGCAGCACACATAGAAAGAGTAAAAGCCTCCCTGGATTGTTTTTGTGCAGGATGCAGCACACATAGAAAGAGTAAAGGCCTCCCTGGATTGTTTTTGTGCAGGATGCAGCACACATAGAAAGAGTAAAAGCCTCCTGGATTGTTTTTGTGCATTCTGCAGCACACATAGAAAGAGTAAAAGCCTCCCTGGATTATTTTTGTGCAGGATGCAGCACACATAGAAAGAGTAAAAGCCTCCCTGGATTGTTTTTGTGCTGGATGCAGCACACATAGAAAGAGTAAAAGCCTCCCTGGATTGTTTTTGTGCATTCTGCAGCACACATAGAGAGAGTAAAAGCCTCCCTGGATTGTTTTTGTGCTGGATGCAGCACACATAGAAAGAGTAAAAGCCTCCCTGGATTGTTTTTGTGCAGGATGCAGCACACATAGAAAGAGTAAAAGCCTCCCTGGATTGTTTTTGTGCATTCTGCAGCACACATAGAAAGAGTAAAAGCCTCCCTGGATTGTTTTTGTGCAGGATGCAGCACACATAGAAAGAGTAAAAGCCTCCCTGGATTGTTTTTGTGCATTCTGCAGCACACATAGAAAGAGTAAAAGCCTCCCTGGATTGTTTTTGTGCAGGATGCAGCACACATAGAAAGAGTAAAAGCCTCCCTGGATTGTATTTGTGCATTCTGCAGCACACATAGAAAGAGAAAAGCCTCCCTGGATTGTTTTTGTGCAGGATGCAGCACACATAGAAAGAGTAAAAGCCTCCCTGGATTGTTTTTGTGCAGGATGCAGCACACATAGAAAGAGTAAAAGCCTCCCTGGATTGTTTTTGTGCATTCTGCAGCACACATAGAAAGAGTAAAAGCGTCCCTGGATTGTTTTTGTGCATTCTGCAGCACACTTAAAAAGACTAAAAGCCTCCCTGGATTGTTTTTGTGCAGGATGCAGCACACATAGAAAGAGTAAAAGCCTCCCTGGATTGTTTTTGTGCAGGTTGCAGCACACATAGAAAGAGTAAAAGCCTCCCTGGATTGTTTTTGTGCAGGATGCAGCACACATAGAAAGAGTAAAAGCCTCCCTGGATTGTTTTTGTGCATTCTGCAGCACACATAGAGAGAGTAAAAGCCTCCCTGGATTGTTTTTGTGCAGGATGCAACACACATAGAAAGAGTAAAAGCCTCCCTGGATTGTTTTTGTGCAGGATGCAGCACACATAGAAAGAGTAAAAGCCTCCCTGGATTGTTTTTGTGCAGGATGCAGCACACATAGAAAGAGTAAAAGCCTCCCTGGATTGTTTTTGTGCATTCTGCAGCACACATAGAAAGAGTAAAAGCCTCCCTGTATTGTTTTTGTGCAGGATGCAGCACACATAGAAAGAGTAAAAGCCTCCCTGGATTGTTTTTGTGCATTCTGCAGCACACATAGAAAGAGTAAAAGCCTCCCTGGATTGTTTTTGTGCATTCTGCAGCACACATAAAAAGAGTAAAAGCCTCCCTGGATTGTTTTTGTGCATTCTGCAGCACACATAAAAAGAGTAAAAGCCTCCCTGGATTGTTTTTGTGCATTCTGCAGCACACATAGAAAGAGTAAAAGCCTCCCTGGATTGATTTTGTGTATTCTGCAGCACACATAAAAAGAGTAAAAGCCTCCCTGGATTGTTTTTGTGCATTCTGCAGCACACATAAAAAGAGTAAAAGCCTCCCTGGATTGTTTTTGTGCATTCTGCAGCACACATAGAAAGAGTAAAAGCCTCCCTGGATTGATTTTGTGCATTCTGCAGCACACATAAAAAGAGTAAAAGCCTCCCTGGATTGTTTTTGTGCAGGATGCAGCACACATAGAAAGAGTAAAAGCCTCCCTGGATTGTTTTTGTGCTGGATGCAGCACACATAGAAAGAGTAAACGCCTCCCTGGATTGTTTTTGTGCAGGATGCACCACACATAGAAAGAGTAAAAGCCTCCCTGGATTGTTTTTGTGCATTCTGCAGCACACATAGAAAGAGTAAACGCCTCCCTGGATTGTTTTTGTGCAGGATGCAGCACACATAGAAAGAGAAAAGCCTCCCTGGATTGTTTTTGTGCATTCTGCAGCACACATAGAAAGAGTAAACGCCTCCCTGGATTGTTTTTGTGCATTCTGCAGCACACATAGAAAGAGTAAAAGCCTCCCTGGATTGTTTTTGTGCATTCTGCAGCACACATAGAAAGAGTAAAAGCCTCCCTGGATTGTTTTTGTGCATTCTGCAGCACACATAGAAAGAGTAAAAGCCTCCCTGGATTGTTTTTGTGCAGGATGCAGCACACATAGAAAGAGTAAAAGCCTCCCTGGATTGTTTTTGTGCAGGATGCAGCACACATAGAAAGAGTAAAAGCCTCCCTGGATTGTTTTTGTGCAGGAGGGTGCCCCTTTTTGCACAAAAAAAATCCTGCAGATAGCACAGGTACCCTTGCACCATGGTGCAAGGGTGCCATGGTGCAAGGGTGCCTGCTTTGGCACTAGGCTGCCGAAATGGCGCTAGCGCAGGGGGAAAGGACAGCAATGCACCATTATGGATAAATACGGCACAATCCTGCCCTTTCACTTTGACATAGGGCAGCACAGCAAGGTGACGACTTGCTGCACTGCCCTGCGCCAAATTCCGCTAATTTCCATAAATGAGGCCCTTAGTGTCTCGTCCATCCCACAGCGCTAGTAGAAAAAAAAGGAGAGCAAATGATTTCTGTACCCATTTTATCCATTTCGACTTGGGCGTATATTGCACTTGTATTTCTCGGTTTTACCTCACTTTTACCACCAGTTGTTAGATATCTCGTCGCCCCCAGCCCCGTTATTAAGCAACACTTAATTAGGTGGAAAAACCTGACACAAAAGCCTCTCTAATTATGATTGCACGCTGAGGATGAGCATCTGATTAAGGGCAATGCCCTAAATGAAGCTCTCTGTATCCGGTTCGTATCACAAAACTCAGGTATTAACAGTGCAAATAAATAAGAAAGAACCTGCAGTCACATTGTCATCAAATCCTTTGCCTCGCTAATGTTGATAAAATGATAACTCTGTAAGTAATTTTATGGATAATTTTTATTACCGCTCCATGGTATTACCTCCAAATATGGCGCAGTACGCCAACTCATCTCCTAATGGTAACTTCATATTTCCACTCGCATATTGTGCGATGAATACCTTGTGTTCACCAAAGCGACTCCATCCTACACTACTTGTCATAAAAGTCACTTTTGGCTCCCTCCATTTCAAGCAATGAAAATAGTTTACTTGTTCTGAAGGGATACGGTGCATTTCCAGCGCCGCTTCACTTAGTTTAAAACCTGTATTTGAGGATGCAGCGTCACAGCGCCTGTAAATCAGCACCCTGGACAGCTCCCATATGCTCTCCTCGCACTTAGCAAGGCAAATTCTGCTCCTTGCTGACAATATGTCTGCCCTGTAACTGGCGTCAATGTAAATGAAACGAGGGAGACCTTCAAGGCAGGCTCAAGCCGCCTGGAAGGTGTTCAGTACGACAGCCGGGCTTCTGAGAGAAATAGTTTGCAGGTTGTTGCTTTTGAGTGAATAAAAAGCCTCCGAGAAATAACAGTAAATTGTACGGTAAGAAAACATAGAGGCCTAAATATCTGTCAAAAATATTGTTTACCAAAATAAAGCCTAATAATAGAAAATCTACACCCAAAGCACTATTTTTGTGAGAGATATTTATGCCACAATATTTATGTCAAACTATATTTTTGTTATTGGCAAAGTGACTTCTCTATTACATTGCATGGTAAGTATAGATGAGTAGGAATTCTGCTCCACAGAGGGCCATAGTGTCATACAACTATGGTTGAGGGCTGTGCAAGTGTCAGAAAGGAGAACACGAACCCATTACTTATCTCAGAGAAGACTAGGGGGTCAAATGAGTCCTTGGGATAATATAAAATAACTGCTGCAGTGGAAATACGCACACACAGTGGCCGCAAAATGAGCAAACCTCAGAGCAGGACGGAATTGTACCATGCTAATCTAGCATTCAAGGGAGAGGGGCGGTGGGACGAGAATATGGAAATGAGAAAAAAGCAAGGAATTATGGAAGAATGGTAAACAAGGTAGAGAAGTTTCAATCAGGCAATACAATGACACAGTTTGGAGACAGAAAGAAGTATTGACCTCTTTAATCCGTTTCATGCAGGCTTACAGAAAGCCATCACCATCCATCCCTCCCTACCATTGGCAAAGGGCATGTACTTTTTTGACTCTTGATGGTTTCAGGTCAAATTTGAACTCCTATGCAGCTAAAATCATCAATGTCTAGGTTACAGTAGTGACTTGCATCTTCCGCTTTGCAAATACTTGGTGGCCCGCTTGCTGGTCATTCAACACAACAGCTGTAGTTGTTGGACACACTGAAATGTAGCAATGAGAAATCCCTGCTACCTGCGCTTCATTAGATGTTGAATCAGGACAGGATCTCCTTCATGGTCCTATATAGAGTTTAAAAATCTCTTCAGCTCAAATCGCCTCGATTCCTTGGTCAGAGTTTTCTCTATTACACTCCTTTCAGATCTCTAAGCCTCTTGACAAATGCTTCTCTGGAGATGTTGGACGGCAGGAGCTTCTCTGTTCTGACTCCTTCACTTTGTAGTTCCCTTCAACCACATCTCTGATCTATCTGTAAATTGCCTCTATTTCGCACACACCTGAAAACTTGGTTAGTATCATCCACATTACGCTAGGACTTATCACGGTTGTTGCTGCTGATGTAGCAGAAATCACATTTTAATTGCAGGGGTGCATTATAATCACATGTGTAGAGCACACCTGCATATAATCTTTTGTCATATTAACATGAGGTATTAGAATTGTGAAATGTATTAACTTGATAGATGATGTGCTTAGGTCCTTGAAAAGTAACATGGAGAATTAACGTAGAAAGTGAATGTAACTAGCAGAAAACATTAATGTGAAGAGCTTGTGTTGTGAAACTGACATTTATTCATGTACTAAATTCATTTATTAATTGTGTTGTTTTGCATGTAGCTAAATGCATTAATTAAATGTGCCTTATTTTCCTATTCAAATGTGTAAAGCTCATATATTGGGTTCTTATGTTGTGAACTCAAGCTTGTAGGTCTGATATGCATTTCCCTGGAAACTCTCACTTTAGGATTAATATCTGAATTTCATGTGTGCTGTGGAATTTGCACTTTCTCACGTTTTGTGTTGCAGATGAAAGTAGCGTTCTAATTAGTTAGAATAATGTCTTTGATTTACTAGTTAGGCAAGGAGAGAAGTAGTTACAATTGCAAAGCCTTAGTCGATAAAGGAAGGTTGTTGTGCTTCACACAGGAGAAGGCCTGGGAACCAACGAGAAACTGTTGCAAGAAGAACACTGTTATCCCATGGAAAACTACCTTTGGGACCCTACTCAGAGCAGATGGCGTGACCCGCAAAGTCTCTTGGGAAAGATACCTGCAATAATGTGATGTTGGGAGTAGGGAAAGTGCCCACTTCTTCGTCCTTTGCCTTCGGAGAGAGAGCATCTTAGAACAAGCTCTGTCTTGATAGCTTTATGCTATTGACACATAGATGGTGTAGAGAACTCTTTGAATGAGCCCAGAACTGACTTTTGCCCTTTTGCTCATTTTGCACAGCCCTACGGTTCAGCACTAGGCACTTTATCACCTCAGCGGGAGCAGTAACAGCGTGGGGACTAGGACCACAATCCCCACGCTGCAACGCGTCGCGCAGGGAGCGCGCCATCATCCAGCGTCAGGGGGCGCATTTATTTCGGCCAGGGCACCCGCAGCGTGGGACGCGGGCGTGCCCGGGCCCGTCTGTGCCCGACCGGGGCCGGGCGACCCCCCTGACATCTTGCCAAGCGGTGAGACTTTCTACTGCCAGTGAACTTACATTTTATTTTGGGGACTGTAAGTTGCCAAATTTTACTGTCTTCTGTTCTAGTTTTTGAGCAGTATATTTGTAACGAGACCCTGTAATGAGCAAGGGTAAGACACTAACAGGGAAGGGGTGGTGGGTACGTTAGATGCCTTTTTGTCAAGAGCAGAATTGGCATTAATGCACGAAATAGCGCTAACTGAACGGCAACTCTCGCTAGAACCCCCGGTAAGGCTATCTCAGGTTCCTTTAAATATAGATGAACACGACCTAACCGCTATTAATGCACAGAATAGGGAAATATCCTTAACTTTGGTACCCTTGGACTCACAGCCCACTGAAGTCGAGATACTTGGTTGTAGTTCAGGACAGCAGGCACCGAATGAGCAAAATCCAATAACTGTTAGGACACGGGGACAAAAGTCTAAAGTCAGTCAGACAAGACCACATCAACCGCCCGCCAAGAAAAGAAAAGGCCATGGTGCTGCCAGGCAGGTTAACACTGGGGGAAATAACCAACTAACCGCTCCTATAGCGGCCCCCGCGCAGGTAAACTCCCATTCATTAGAGGTTAATACCTTAACCAATATTACCCAAGATATAAACGTTGGAGAGTTCTGGGATAAAGCTAGGGAAATCTTTACTGATCTATTAAAGCCTGTTTTAAATATACTGGATAACATGGAGGGCCGGTTGTCCAACATAGAGAAGCGATAGAATATCCAGAATGACGAGTGCTAGTAGCCATATTCCCCTAAATGATGATCCCCATCAGCTGGTAGGCGACCAGACTTCTACATCTCACCCGAGTGGTTCCATGGATATGAACGATAAAAATCGTTCACACCCGGGTCTGTACCCACAAACTATTATAAACACATCGGAGGGACCTACTCAAATGGGAATGGGGAGAGAAAGGGTGGTAGATAGTCGGAGGGGGGGTTTATCTTTATTACAGAGAGAGCCGTTTAGACAAGGTCCCCCAGGGCGACAAACATCTATAGAGGGCCAGGGTGACAAAGCCAAAATTCTTTCAACTTCGCAAAAACCATCATGGCCTTTTTTAGTTGCTCCGAAGACACTACACCTTCCTCCTGATGCAACTCCGCTAACTGTGGTGCTGGTTAATGTTCCTCCACTTTCACCTGGGGAAACAGAACATTGGTCTGCTTTGAGAAATAAGGCCTTGCATTTTCTATTGGGGAAAACAGGAATTAACAATAGGCTCTTCTACGAATTTAGAATGGCCAGGCGAATTGAATGGGTAGGCAATTCTAATAAAACCTTGTCCGGTGACTGTATAGTGTTATCATTTTCCTCGCAACAATTGGTACGAGCGATTATGGAGAAAGTGGGTAATTGGCCAGTAAGGAGTAAGGGTATTGGTGTTGTCCCTCTGGGTTTCTTTTATCATCCTCCAAAACTGTTATGGAACCGCAGAGAGGAGAGATTCCTTACTGGTCCTTCTCCCTATATTTATTCCGTACCCACTTTTAACCACTTTGAAGCTCTGAATAACCTGGAGGAGATAGACTGACTGTGTAATATATCCCCCCCCCATGTTTAGGAGGAGTAGTCCTACGGGACACCTTATCCCATGGGCAGTTGATCTCAAGGACCTCTTTAATTAGCGATGGGCTTAAAAACCCCCTACTCACCACAGGTTTAGCCGTGGACTTAGGGGAAAATGTGGCTTCCATAAATCTAAAGGCTGTACAGGTGATGGCTTATGAGCCGTGCACTAATACAGGGGGCTTAGGTGATGATAATTCTAACTGTTCATCGCATACATGCATGAGAAGAATTTTGTCTCCTCCCCCCACTACGAACTGGAATATCTGCTCATGGAATGTAGCTGGGCTGCGCTCAAAGATCGACAACCCAGAGTAGATGGAGTTTATCCAAGGTATGGATATTCTTAGCCTGCAGGAAACGTGGTGCACGGAACCGATACATATTAACGGTTTTAAAACGTTTAATACACAGGCTGTAAAGAGTAGGGGGGGTAGACCAAAAGGAGGACTTTGCACTTTTATTTCTAATTGCTTAATTGTGGATAAATCAGTATTTCACCAAGGAGACTGTCACTACCATATTATTGAAGTAGTATGCAGTGCAACTCACTCTGTGATTGTGGTAAACTTTTATAACAATGCCCCGGCTGAAGATCTTAGTACCGTGATTAAAGAAATGAGTGGGGACTTGAATGCTATTTGTAAAACTGGTAGTAAAGATTGTATGATAATTGTCCAGGGTGACTTAAATTGTGCCCCCTGCAATTTTACTGATGTTAGGATCTGCGGTCTGGATCAGGAGGAAGATGAACTTTGTACACATTTTAGTCATTCAAGGACTGGAGAGTGTTTTAATGAACTTTTGCATATGTTTGATTTGAGCATTGTAAATGACCTTTTAACTCCCTTTGTACCTTTATCTTATACTTTTAACGGTCGAGGGCTTGTGTCAATAATTGACTATATGCTGGTCTCTCATATTCATTCTTCAAGGGTCCACACTTTTAAGGTAGGGGAGATTGCGATGAGTGACCATTATCCACTATGTTTAGCGATCACTCCCCCCCGATTACTCATCATAAGCATAATCACAAAAGAGGTAATATTCTACCAGGAGACCTAGATTTAAATCGAACAAACGGGTATTCTTTGCGGTGGTTCAAAGTGGATCCAGAGGGGTTGACAAAACAACTGATTTCCAATAGTAAACTCGCCATGGATATTTGTTTAAATGAGCACTCGCCTTGTGAGGAGATAGTACAATCTTTTATAGAAATTTCTAAAGAGGTGAAGAACCTCCTATGGGTACAATCTAAAAAAAACAGAAAAAGGAAGGTTGGTTCGACAAAAAGTGTTCACAGGCCCACTCCCATCTAAAGAAGGAGTTACACAAGAAGCCGAGATCTATCCTTGAGGTAAGAGCAGCAAGGACAGAATACCAGAGAGCCATTAAGGCAAGAAAAAGTGGCCTAAGGGATGAGGCCTGGGAAGCCTTGCAAATTGCTGCAATGCAGAAAAATAATAAGGCCTTCTGGAGTATAGTTAGATCACCCTTTTTGACTTCGGATGTGGGCCCCTCAATTGAGATTGCAATCACTGAAGAGGAGTGGGTTAACTTCTTCTCTAAAGTTTATTATGATTATTTGACTGATGATCATGAGAGGATCCAGAATATTACCCCCCAAGATGTGCATCCGGTGAAAGCAATGCAGGTAACACTGGAGGAAGTGGTCAAGGCCCTGTCACGCAGCCAGGGAGGTAAGGCCCCAGGACCCGATGGCGTTCCAGTTGACCTGTTCAAACATAATGTTCACTTGTGGGGTCCTTTAATTACTCAGGTAATTAATGCTAGTTTAGGGTCAACTCTCCCAGGGTCCCTGGGCAGAATCTACTATAATTCCGATTTTTAAGAAGGGGGAAAGAACCAATCCTGGGTGTTACAGACCCATCTCCCT
Organism: Calotriton arnoldi; assembly: GCA_963921515.1. Taxonomy (NCBI): domain Eukaryota; kingdom Metazoa; phylum Chordata; class Amphibia; order Caudata; family Salamandridae; genus Calotriton; species Calotriton arnoldi. The sequence goes on from CAWUFW010007842.1 coordinate 307,850, forward strand.
TCTAGACTCAATGGTGAAAGTGATAGGTCGGATCGTTTTAGAACGGCTTGAAGCTTGGGCAGAAGATGCTAGTATCCTTTCGGATCTACAATATGGCTTCAGGGAAGGGTTAGGTACCATTGAGCAAAGCTTAAATTTGTCTATGTTAATAGGAAAGTATACTAGGGCAAAAAAGGGCTGTCTGTTTATGGCCTTTGTGGACCTAACAGCGGCATTCGACTTGGTGAGACATGGTAAATTATGGCAGATCTTAGTCTCGCTGGGCGTGGACCCGAATATCGTAGCCTTTTTACAGCAACTATATAGTGGAGCGGCAGCCAGGGTCCGATATGGTAAGGGTGGTGAGTGCACTAGAGCTTTTCCTATTAGGCGGGGGGTCAGGCAGGGCTGCGTCCTGGCCCTTTTCCTTTTTAACTTGTATATAAATGGATTAGGAGATGAGCTGCTTAAGAGCGGTCAAGACTTCCCTCAAGTTGGAGGTCGTGCGATTCCTACCTTATTGTATGCGGACGACGCAGTTTTAATGGCGCGTACGCAAAATGGTCTTCAAAGGGTTTTAGTTAGTTTTAACGATTTTATGACGAATCTGGGCTTAAATATTAATATTTCTAAAACTTTTATCATGAACTGTGGAAACAGGAAATATAGAGGCAGGGGCAGGGAAATCTTCCTGGAAGGCAAAAAGGTATCACAAACTGTAAGTTTCTCATATTTGGGCATTTTATTTAATGATGATGATACCTGGGCAAAAACTATAATTGCAAAAAAACAGGCATTTATGAGAACTACCAGTGCACTTGCCACTTTTTGTAGGAATTTAGGACGTAAGCCACCTGGTGAGATGTTACAAATTTATAAGGCAAAATGTATCTCAGTTGCTACGTACGGAGCAGGGGTATGGGGTTTTACGAATATTCATCTGATACAATTGGTGGAAAACGCTTTCTTGCGTTTTATTCTGTCTGTACCACAAAGTACATCTACCTTTGCCTGCCATTAGGAACTGGGTCTTGTCCATGTAGCGGATCTTATAAAACTAGAACCCATACTACTCTGGCATAGGATATGGACAATGGAACAGACGGAGTTAAATAGAATTATTATGTCGGATATAATGAGACTTGATGGGGTCCGAAGGATCCCATGGATGAAGTATGTGGAGTCTTTTTTATTAGTATTAGGTCACCCAGAGTTTTATACAAATCCTAGCTCAATGACCGGACTATCTAGAAAGGATTTAAAATCAATGAGCCTTGCGCACTTGCAAGAAGCTAAAGTAGTAGGCGAGCTATCGAAACCCTGTGTGTTGCAACATCAGCTAACACTTACTACTGGGGGGATGGAGCCCTACTTGACCTTTATACCTAGTGGGTTTGATAGAATGCTGCTATTTAGGTTTAGGCTGGGCACCATCCACAGATTATTGTCATTCCCTAAAATGAACGATTGGTCACACAGTTTACCCCCTTGCCCGTGTGATTTACAATCAACTCAGTCTACAATACATGTGATGTTCTTTTGTAAATTTTATGTGACTGAAAGAAAAGTATTATTGGTACCTATTTTAAAAGCTTATGGCTTAAGACAGTGTCGTCCAGCGTTAATCTGCCTGCAACTTTTAGAAAATGTACATATTGCTTGGAGGATTGCCTTATATATTAAAAGAGTGCTCCACCTCAGGAAAACAATGATCTGGGAAAGTAATGAGTAGAGGGGCATGGACTGAGATTGATGATTCGTGAAATGGGCATCAATTTTAAATAATGATTTATGATGGTATTTAACAAGTTTATGAATTTGTTTTCGTTTGTTCTTATCTGCTTTTATGATTGAATATGGATCAGTCGAATAAAGTTTTTATTGATTGATTGATTGAATGACTCCACATGCTGACACCTTTTATTCCTTTCTGAAGATGCTTTAGTAGGGATGCCACTTTAGTGTTAGTGTAGGGATAGATTAATGCTTTTTACTCATCATCCCTCGAAGCAGGGACACTTGGACTCATGCTTTCTGATCCTCTGCATCCTGCTTCTTTAATTTATTGTTTTACATATGCTACATCGTCTAAATTGGACACGCAGATTTGGCTTTATGCTGATTCCGATGTATTTCTACACACTCATCGTGAGGTGTCTTTATGTTCAGTTATTTTTGGCATTGTAATAAATCAACTAACCTTACAAAGTAGTCTGTGGTGACTATGTGTCCAAAGGATTTCTTGTTGATTTGATTGGCAACAATAACACATTTTCTCCCCTCTACACTTCCATGCTGCAAAAAAGAACCATCAGATTGTGTCTCTAGAACAGGTCCTGAACTTATGGGCCCGGCCCTTTCAGTGATCTTTTTTGTGGCAGTGCCATATAGCCCTCTTGGGTGTGAATGCTTCACAAACATCTTATTCCAAAATAAGCATGTAAATAACTTCTTGCAATCTACTACATTTTCAAAATTGGATTGGGGGTCATGCTTAGAGGTGTCAGTCATCACTTTAATTTTCCCTGTGTACCAGTCAGTTTTAGTGTGATCTTCTTTCCTTTTTCCTGTTGAAGTTCTTCTGTATTATGCATCTGGTACCCAGACCAGCAGAACATCACTTTCCTATTGGAGTCAATTATAGAAAGCCAGGAGCAGACACTGGTGCAGTTGTGAGTGTAGAGATTAGAAACGCAATGCAGTATACACTGAATTGCATTGCAATAAGTGCATAGGTATGTACCTATAAGATATTTAATGCAATGCAGTATGCTGGTTTTATACCCTTTGTACCTATATTTAATTCAATGATCTAATAGATGAAAGTATCCCAATATAGAGCTTGTAATGGGTGAGGAAGTTAATATTTTTGACGTGGGGAATGCAGAAAGATAGGTGATGGGGCATTGGAGACTCAAGAAATCTTAAAAGCATGTTAGGGGTTAATGGCTTGGGGAAATGGAGATGCTGGGCATGAAATGCATTACAATGTGTGAGGTACTTTCAGTCAGGAAATTTCTACATGGATTTGTAGGTGAGCTACTTCTAATGTGGTTTTAGACCTGCAATCTGCTTCTTTAGTAGTCTGCACTGCAAAGCTACAAAATCACATTTTAAACTTTAAGTCCCCCGAAATGTACAAATTTACATTCTTTCTGACCAATGAGGAAATCAAAACAATCTTTTGGATTGGTAAAATTAGGCTGTAGGGATACATGTTGATTGACACCTTATCAGGGAAGAATGCAGCATGGATTGTGACAATACTACATTAAAAGGCTTACAGTGTGTAAGAAATTGGGTTGTTGGTTGACTGGGGTGTGAGCCCTGGTCAAGCAGCAACCACAATCCTAATCAGGGTAAGGCTCAAGCAAATCCAAAATTAATTAGTGGTCAACCCCATGGTAGCTTGGCACAAAGCAGTCAGGCTTAATTTAGAGGCAATGTGTAAAGTATTTATGCAACACTTCAAACAGTAAAACAGTAAAAACACCAAACATTAGAATACCACACCAAGCTAGAAAAACAGAGCTTATTTTAATGCATAAAGCAAGACCAAAAGTCGTAAAGCGCCAACTGTGTGCATCTGGTCGCGCCGGACCGTGACAAAGTCACAAGTTCAGGCCGACTGCAATGGATTGCGGGCCAGCTACAGGGACTCATTTAGGACTGCTGAAAAAGTACCTTCAATCCTGCTTTGCAGAGCTTTGTGTGGATCCGCGTCGAAGATTCATTGCGCAACTGAATCAGTGCGTCAGTTCCAAGATGCGGCGAGGCTGCGGAGCAAGGGCCTCCATCATTGTCGAGGATCCCGTCAACAGAGCTGCTCTCTTTGTCAGCATTTCCCGTGTTTGTTGCCATTCTCTTTTGCTGGGGTGGGACTCAGCCCCCCAGCGTCCTGCATGGTGGAAGGAGGCCAGGAGGCCACGCACACAGAAAAACATTAGAGCAGTCCTGCAGTGCGGGCTGCTCTCTCTTTGCCAGCGTTTCCAGCAGTTGTAGCAGTTCCCTGTTGCTGGGTTGGGACTTGGTCCCCCAGCATCCTCCAGGGTGGAAGGAGGGGCAAGGAGGCCTCACACATAGAAAAACATCAGAGCAGTCCTGCAGCGTGGGATGCGCGAGGGTCTTCGCCAAGCGTGCGCCGGGGCAATGACCAGGTAAAGAAAGGGCCCGTCTTCACCCGTCATCGACTGGAAGAGACCAGGCCGGGCCTACTCTCTTTAATCTCTTCACTAGGAACATGCAAGCCCTTATTTTAAACTATTATATTCTACCCTTTGTGTTTTGCTGTACATGAGTGACCAGTCCTGTCCTGCCATTGGCAAACGGAAAGCAGGAGACTCTGCAAAACCAGAAATGAATGCCAAGAAACCCTGGAACCCAGCAAACAAAAAACCTGAGCCTCCTCTAACAAATACCAACATGCTGGCAGGCCTTGGTTCATTAATTGAAGAGGTAGAGTTCCTTTTGAATACTAGAACTAAAAAAGGGAAGGACAAATTACCAAGGGTTCCTGACATGTTTAAAAAAACAAAACAATTACTTGTCCCTGGTGAGAGTGCCATTGCTCATGCTACAAGTATCCATGCTCCAGATCATCATGAGACCACAGAGCCTGCTTTATCTCAGTCCAATGAAACACTATGTCCTGAGCCGTTTAACTCAGTTTCATATCCGCTATTTCCTGAAATTAACATTGTTTCTAATGTTCCCTGCCGAATCGATTACTATCTTGGAACCTGGCAGGAATATCGTCAAAACTGGTTGATTCTGATTGGGTGTCGAATATCAGTGACTATGATGTATGCATATTCCAAGAGACATGGGCTACTGAGAAAGTGTTTATAGATGGGTTTACTACTATTAGTGTTTTGGGAGGGCAATTGGGATTCTCTTAATTTTAATTAGGAATAATCTTTTTAGTTCACATACTATCCTGCAGATAAATTGTCCTGACCTAATGGGGATTACTGTCACTCTTCCTACAGGGCTCAGCCTGGCTTTTATAAACATCCATGTAAGAACGACCCCGGTGAGTAATGAATCTCCGACTCTATCCATTTTGGAAGAGATTCTACTAACCTTACACACGAACACAAAAATAGTACTGACTGGCGATTTCAATACATCATATGAACCTTCCCATATTTTAATGAGATTATAGATGAGGATGATGAAATATGGGGTATTCCATCATTAACAGGGAAACCTAGGAATAACCTTTTGCCCACTGTTCTTAAATTAGCTTCTATAACGGTTGGCAGAGGCCTAAGGGCATGTAATAGACGCACTATTTCGGATTCAGATAGAGCTCCTACTTTCAGGAGAGGATTTCACACCAGAGTTATGGATTTTGTAATCCTAGATGTGAGATTATGGCCACTTCTGGTCGATATGAAAGTGGACCTCTGTCCAGATAGTGACCATAACTCCCTAAACGTAATATTAACTTGGGATTCCCTGAAAAGGAAAATGAGTGTATGTCACACAACAGTGCAGGAACCCACTCTAGCTAAGAATCATCGTTATGTTTCATGGGCAAATGCTTTATCTAATCAAAAATTGCTCCCACAGATATATAGGATGTTCGTTGCCTTTTTATCACACTATGTAAGGTCTAGTGAAGCAGATATTCCAATCTTAAGCATACATAGCCTGCTGTTGAAAGAGATGCAAAAGATATTTTACAAAGATGTGGCCCATGCGAAACCAAACTTGGGTAAAGTGGTAAAAAGGTACTATCATGCCTGTAGACAGGCAACAAGTTCCTTGAGATCAGCTGTCCTGGATGGCGACAGGATTGTAATAGCCGAAGCCAGATGTACTTATAAAGCTTCCCTGAGCTTAGCAAAAATGAATTGGGATGAAAAAATTTGGCAAGATATGCTAGCCACTGTAAAAACAAATGATAACCGGACCTTTTGGCGCACAGTAGCCCAATCCAGGTCAGAAAATGTTCAAACTTATCACTACCCTATTTCTTCTGAAAAATGAGTGTCCCATTTCTTTGATCTTTATGAGGCAAAAGATCCTAACAAGTCATTGATGAGTAGTGATCAGGTGACAGCTACTGAGACATTCTTCATAGGTCATACAGAAGTTGCCGATCCGGTTGCCTTTAGTTTTGAAGATGCAGCTAGAGCCATTGAGTCTTTAAATCTGCTAAGGCACCTGGCCTGGATAAAATCCCAGGTCTGGACAAGCTATTTAAACTTACTGTCAAATGCAATCGCAGCAGGGGGACAGATACCGGAATCCTGGAAAGGAGCTGAAATTATAACAATGTACAAAAAGGATGATACATGTGCCCCCTCAAACTACAGACCAATTAGTTTAATTGACAATGCACAGAAGATCTTTGCAAAACAAGTACTAGAGAAATTGTTAGATTGGGTGGATTCCAACAATATTATGTCCCCCCTTCAATCTGGCTTCCGACCAAGGATTAGCACTTCTGATCAAATTTTTAGACTTGCCACATTGTATTGGAAATACGTTTTACTACTTCACCAAAAGCTATATGTGGTGTTTGTAGACCTCAGAGCCGCTTTTGATCTTATTCCACGTACCAACTTGTGGCATGTTCTGTCAAATATGGGGGTTCCCAGGAATCTGATCCAGCTTATGACCCAACTCCACAACAATAACTTTGCCCAGGTTCGCATTGGTCCGAAGGGTGAACTAACGGAATGCATCCCCATTGAGTGTGGTCGGCATTAATGGTGCGTTTTTGCACCAACGCTATTCACCCTTTACATGAATTATGTAGTGGATACACTGGTGAACTGTAGAAATGACTCCCCCGCTTTCAGCAACAAAAAGGTTCCCATCCTTCTATTTGCAGATGACTCCCTCCTGATCTCCAAGGCGCCCATGGGGTTCCAGCACCTAATCGATACATTCCTAGGTTTTTGTACGTCTAGGGGCTTGGAGCTCAATGTAAATAAGACCAAATATATGGTACTTGGAAAGGGAGTGGTCAAAAATTCTGTTATTCATGTTGGCCATGAAGCCCTAGAGAGGGTGCAGTGTTCTGATTACCTAGGGGTAAAATTAATGGAGAACTTTAAATGGTCAGGAAAACTTAGTAAAAGGACACTGCTAATTGAACACAGATTGAATGCTATTATCAGACTGAGTAAGCAAATGAGCTCATGTTCGGTCTCACCGGCCCTCAAGGTATACCGTGCTAAGGCACAAGGTGCTACGCTTTATGGCACTGAGATCTGGGGCGTCACCGACGTTCCTTTACTATCTACTTCTGAAAATAAATTTGCCAGGCATGTAGTCTCTGTTCCAATCAGTTCCCCTCTCAGTTTCATAGCCAATGCAGCTAGGGCTTGGAATACCCTCCCAATACATCTGAGATGCATGACCAATCTAATGGCCTTTAGGAAGGCATTAAAAACTTGGCTTTTCACAAATTAGGCTGCTCAATACCCCAAACGCTTGATTCCCCAGTAGGTCTTCACTTAGCGCCAGGACACCTTCGGGTAACAGTTGCGCTCTACAAATGCAATTAACATTAACATTAACTCCACTTTATTTTGATCTAGGACTAAAAAGAATTGCAGATTTGGCTGCACTTAGACCGCTAGTATATTGGGTCCGCCTATGACTTACACCTGAGTTAAGAGACTATAGAGATTCTCTCATAGATCTATTAAATGCTGCGGGTCCCAAGACAGTACCCTGGATTAAATTTGTTTCTGGCTGAACGAGAATGCTGGGATTGCAAAGGCTATGGGTTGACCCGAATACTATTTGTAAAGCTGATCTCAAAGTCCTGAAAACATGTTATTGGGTGTATATTCATGAGGGCTATGTAAACAATAAGTTAATTTGGTCCCTGACCAACAGGTTTTTAAACTTTAGGTTCTTTCCATTCTTTGAGCAATTTTTAGACTCAGTTTCTCCATCCTTAGCCAAAAGTTTGTCTATCTGCTTTCAACTTGGTATCCTTCCAGTAAGATCATTTACTAATAAATCGAACAAGGATCCAGTTTCTATTATTTGCCCGGCCCTTGGCTTGGATAGGGAAAATGAGACACACATAATGTTCTTCTGCCCTGAGTATTATGGGTACCGCCGCAAATGGATCCACCCAATATGTCGGAACCTGGGTTTAACCAGATATCTTGTGGCACATAGAATTTACAAAAGTGATACCTCTCCCGTAATTATTTTAGCCATTAGTAAATTTCTACAGGTGGTCTGGTACAAGCGAAGTAAAATTATAGCAGCAGTAGCTTAGCAAACAAGATATATTCTGATCATCTAATTTTAATTAATACACAATTTTTAATCTTTTTAAACTTTTATGAGATTTGCGAAGAAATTGTGGTTCTTTTTCTGCTTCTTTGTACATAGCCTACGGCTATTTTTACACTGATTGTATATAGGGATGGATTTGTATTGTAATGATTTGATTTCATGGGCGAGTTGATGTAGTAAAATTTATTTGGATATTTGCTGTTTTTAACTTCTATTTTAAAAATTCAATATATTGCTATTGTACTGTGATGGTGCATGGAAATCGAATAAAGTACTATTACTACTGCTACTACTACTGCGGCTTCCAATGTGAAATCCAGCATTGAGGAATGCGTTGCACGGTGAGGACGAGGCGGTGGTTACGAAGAGCTGCGAGGCTGCAATGTGGAGTCCAGTGTAGTTGTCGAGGCTGCTGTCAATGAGGGATGCAACGGCCTGCGCTGAGGATGCGTCATGCAGTGGCGGTTTCTAATGTGATGTGCACTGCAGGGGCGATGCAGGTCATTGGGGTTGGTCCAATTTACGCAGTAGCGGAGATGCATCAGTTCTGCTCAGGGTTGAGCTGCGCAGCAAAGAAGATGCGTCAGTTCTGCTGGGTCCAGAGAGCCTGGTAAGCACCTTAAGCCCACTTCAAAGAGTCCAGGACTTTGGTGGCACCTATTGGCAGGGTAGACCTACAGATGGCAGAGTCTAGGTGCAAATGCAACGTTGTTGGAAGCCTGTTATGTCCCGGAGGTTCCAGATCAGGAGGCCAGCCAACTAGCCATTAGAGTCACTCTGGGCTCTGGGTTCAAGAGATGCATGTCCAGTCCTTCTCACCCAGGCAAGAGGATAGAAGGCAGCACATCAGCACAGCAAAGCAGGGGTCTAATAGAGTGTAGTTCTGCAGAGTGGCAGCCCTTCAACAGCACAGCAGTCCTAATACGGAAGAGTGTACAGAAGAGTTGGTGTCCGAGGTCCAGTATTTATGCCCAGGTTTGCCTTTAAAGTGGGGGAGAGGTTTCTAGAGGTTTCCCTTTGAAGTCCTCAGGCATCCTGCCTTACCTGTCCTGGCTCCAGACCAATTACATGGGGTATGCAGCCCTTTGTGTGGAGGCAGAACACAGCCTATTCATGTGCAAGTGGGGCTTCGCCCAACTCCTCCCTCCCATCCTGCCAGTGATGGCCATCCAGGCATACCTAGGTTCCCTATTATGTGTGGCTGTCTAGTAGGAATACACAAAGCCCAACTGTCAGCTACACCCAGTCATGTGACCGGAGCCAAGCTACAGGCACTAAGGGGCTTATTTACAAGCCCATTGCACCGCCGGTGCGTCACTTTTATTGATGCACCGGCAGCACAATGGGCTTCTCCATATTTACAAGCCCTTGTAAAGTCACCCTGCATGACTTTTCATAACCTTGTAAATATGTTTCCCTTTCATGCATAAATCTGTGTGAAAGGGGCATTCCATGGGTGTTGCTGTGGGTGTTCCCACGCAACATCCATGGAACTTGACACATTCCCAGATTTACAACATTTTGTAAACCTGTGAATGCGTCAGAATCCTATGCCTCCCCAGAAATTTCAGAAAAAAATGTCTGACAAGGTAAAGTTTAGGGGGGCAAGGCAGCTGGCGGTGTCTGAGGCTGAGGCTTCGTTGTTGGGGAGCCACTGGATGAAGTTGCGGTGAAGATTCCTTTGCTCGGACTTAGTCTACTTTTTGGAAGTCGAAAATCTCTGGTGGGACAAAGCTACAGGCTGTAGCTGACAAGGACTCCACAAGGCCAGATAACCCTTCTGCAAGGAGCTGCTGCTGCGGACAAGAACATAGCAGAAGCTGGCTCAAAGTCAGGCCGACCAACAATGCACCTGAGGGGATCGACAAGCAGGTAGGTCCTGACCTCCTCTTGGTTATCAGGGCACTTTTGGTCAAAAGTCCCAAGTTTTGGATTTGGGCTATCTGGGCCCCTTTAGCACCACTTCCAAGGGTCCAGGACTGGAGATGCACCACGTGAAGGGTCAGTACCCACTCAGGCAGGGTCCAGGTGCATGTTCAAGATGGTTGGAGTGTTTTCCGTCCCTGAGGCTTTGAACAGGAGGCCATCCAACTAGCCTTCATAGTCACTCTGGAAGTCCTGGGTTCAAGGGAAAGAGAATGGCTCTAGCAGCAGGGAAGACCTCTGGAACTCAGAGCAGGCTTCAATCAGCAGAGCAGTCCTTCTTGGTGCAGCAACAAAAAAACTTTTGAAGTACATAGCAGACCACAGCAGCAAGCAGACCTCTGATAGTCCTTCTGAAGGTCCAGAAGTGAACTGTAGAGTGGGTCTTGGGGTCCCATTTTTATACCAGGTGCCTCCTTTGAAGTGGGAGAAACGTCTGGATTCTCCTCACAGAGGTGTCTGGAATATCCTGCATCTCTGACCTGGCACCAGTTTGTCTGCAGGCACAAAACGCTAGGGTAAAGTTATTTGTGTGAAAGCAGGGTCCAGCCTATTGAATTAGAAGTGGGGCTGTGCATAGCTCCACCCCCTCATTCTGCCTGAGATGGCCCATTCAGGCACACCTATTCCCTCCAATGTGTGGCTATTTAGGAGGAATATACAAAGGCCAACTGCCACTCACACTTAGTCATGTTACCCAGGAACAAGCTGCAGGCACCAAATGCTTAGGACAAGAAAATTCCAACTTTCTGAAAGTGGCATTTTCAGGAAAAGAGAATGCCAACTTTCTAAAAGGGGCAATTTTCAGGCTTGTGACTTAAAATCTGACTTTACAATTTAATAGCGTTTTCCTTTACAATTCCTCAGACACCAAAGTTGATATTTTCACCGGCTCCCAAACAAAAGTGATCACTTATTATTTTAGGTAACCCAATGCTATCCTAATGGAGAGTTAGGCCTCATGGTAGTGAAAAGTACATTTTTGAGTTTTTCACTACCAGGACATATAAAACTTAAAAGTACTCATCCAACTTTTTAATTACAATGAACCCTGCCCCATGAGCTGTCAAGGGCCTACTTTTGAGGTGACATATATGTAATTAAAAGGGAGGTTTGTGCTTGGCAAGGGGTGTTATTCTGTCCAGTCAAATGGGCAGTTTAATTCTGCATACAGAGTGCAATTGCAGACCTGAGACATTTTTTAAGGGGCTACCTAAGTGGGTGACACAATAAGTGCTGCAGGCCCACTGGTAGCATTTAATTTGCCCTTCCTGGCTGTCTTGTGGTTTGTGGCCTCCTGGCCTGCCTTGCTACGTTGTCTTGGGCCTGGCTGCCATGATGCTTTTCTTTGCGCACGTTACTCTGAGCCGTTGTTCTACCGACCTCTGCTCCTGCCAAGTTATTTTAGAACTGTCTGCATTTTCTGTCTCTCACCTTTTCTCCTGTTCTCTTTGGGCTCACTCTGCGCGACATGCACAAGGTCGAAAAACAACATCCCGTGATCTGGCCAGTCCCTCGCACCTAGACATAACACTATGTACAGCTGCCATGGAGAAATTGGTGTGCTTTTAATATGGCGGTTTTCCCGCTTAGGAGGCACTTGGAGAAAAACCTTTCCAGGGAGAAGAGCTGTGATTGCCTGCTGATGTAGTCTTTGCATCTAGAGACTGAGGTATGGGGGTTCACTAGACAATGCCCAGAGGTCTTCTATTTTTATAATACAATAGCTACTAGCACGGGAGGGTGGTAAGGTCATTCAGCCCTATATCCACTGCTTTATGAAATGCTTTCCCCGTTTGTATTCTATGGAGTTGTAACTATGCTGATTATATTATTCTTATGCATTATGCTGATAGTACTGACACGTGTACTGTATCTTAGAGCACGTAAGTTGAAATAAACATTTTAACCTATACTGTGTCTCTTCTTACGCACATTGTGGACAGGTATGAGTGAGTGACGAAAGGGTGTTCTTGCTACTGCGAGTCCTGAGAGAGAGAGATACCGTGTTCTGGGTTGTCTAAGCATTGGTAACCTTGTTGCTAATGGGACGCTAAGGCTAGTCGGATTGGGGTTTTAGGTGCTAAGGTTTATGGTTGGCTCACCACTATATTCCTAGGTCCTATTATCCTGTGCATAGCTCTGTGTGTGCAGAATCCCTATAACATGGCGCGACCAACGAGTGGGCTGCTTATCTGCGAGACGCTTGAGTAGTGCTTGTGCTTGTCCACAACTCCCCTCACAGACGGTTCCGGAAGCGTGTGTGACGGTGATACCTCCTATATTGACGTTTTTATAGGTTCTTTCAAGCTTGAGGTTGTTAAAAGGTTTCTTAACTAAAACCCTATTTGTGCTGCCTCATTTTAGATTGTCGACTACTTCTAGCCTACAATGGCTGTTCAAATTGCGGCACATTGCCGTGCAGCGCTCAGGACTCACTTAACAGTGTATGGAGTGCCTGACGCGGGTGTCGAGCTGATCTTTGAGGTACAAGGCGATCCGGCTTTCCACTTTGAGGTGTTCTACTCTTGGGTCACATTTCCGGCGGTGGATGGGACAGACAATTAGTTCCATGAATATACAGCCACCGTAGTTCCTAATCACTATAGACCGTATAGGAATATTGAAGTACCGCTCACGGCTTGGCAGCACCGTGTTTGGTTTGATGGCGCCCACCCCCAACCGGTTACCACGGTTCGTTTAGGCCCCTTGTCTATTGATGGGGCCACTTGGTCTGTTTTGGCCGGGTACACCCCACATCCGCAATATATGACGATACCAGTCGCGGACCTGCGCAACATGTATTCGGCTTTAGTGCGAGTGCATCGAGCCTTAGTGCAATATGTTACAGGCAACATCCAGGGAGCCCCACCTGGAGTTGCAGCCCTTCCAGCTGGAGCAGGCGGAGTGACCATAAGTCCTGTCATGGTGAATTCGGTGATGGGCAAGCGCCCACAAAATAAGGATGATTTTCCTTATTGGCTTGCCGAGAAATTTGACCAGCTGGAGGCAGTTTTTCCAAACACAACACCGGTGGATAAACATAGAATTCTTACAATTAGTTTGCCAAAGACTTAATCCCCGAGTTGACAGCATGCAACAACTGGGGTAGGGTATTCGCAGCAGTTTATTCGAAGTGTTTCGGCACTCCTTCCATGACGGTTCTCCCCTCTGTAATTAAACGAGTGCAGGATGAACATGGCCCTGAAGCAGCTGTGGAATTAGGGATGAGACTGGTGGGAGTGTTCGAAGTAGTAGCTGAGTTGATCCTTGCGAATGTCAAGGGCGATGCAGTGAACTTTCAAGTAGCTAATGCTTTAGCTTTGGTCCCAGAATTGGACAAGCCGCGCGAATTTCCGAAAATTATTACCCAGGCTTACAAAACTATTGGCAGAAATAGCCTGGGAAATAAGCCGTTTGCAAAACAGCAAACACAAGTGCAACAACAACAACAACCAAAAACTCAATCTGAGAAAGATGAGAAACCAGTCTTTAGCAAAAAGAGCTGGAGGTTGAAAAAACAGGGTAAGCAACAAAAGAGGCCGGGGTCGAGAGAAGCATCCCCGGTTTCCATCTCTTCTGAACGCACTTATGATTTGCGCGATAGGGCGAGAATTAAATCTCTGGATAGGTTTCAGATCCCTGATACGCGTTCTCCTCGTTCTTCACAGGCACAGACAACTTCACAAGCCAGTGGAGGAGATCGCCAGGATAGAGGAAGGGGTCGAGAGGCTCCCCAGGGACGAGACCAACCTCGACAACAAGTCAGAGGGAAAGCAGAAGACTTTCAACGTTCTCGCCCACAATTTCAGAAGAAGAAAGTTGCCGCTGTAACAGCGAAATATGCCACAGACGGTGAGAACGAGACTCCTGAATTGGACGTGGGCTGTGACCCTCCTAGACAGCGCCGCGGAAGTTACCATAGTGCGGGAGGCGCTATGTCCTCATATGGAGGCGACAGCAACTGAAACATTCATTACTGTTGAGACAGGAGTCACCAGAGTGGCACCCCCTGACAGACTATTTAATATTGTCATTCAAATTGAAGGTGATATACAACGTGTAATTAAAGGGATATTTTGGGAAAATCTGACCTCTTCGTACGACATTTTGTTAGCAGAGGCGTATTGGCCACCCCCATTCGTACTTGCTGCGCGTAAAGGGGAGGAGGTAATCCTTCCGAGCTTTTCTCGACATGTCCCAAAGGACAAAGCGGAGGCCCTTGCAGCTGAGTGGGCTGTGTCCCTGGCTCCTGCGTTATACCGCAACCACGTGGGTTGGGATGAAGACTCTCCCCCCATGAAATACCTTTGCGGTCCCTACCACAGCCACAACCCCAATATCCCATAAAACGGGAAGCAAAAGGCCCCGTTTCCGAAATTCTGACTCAGTTGGAATATCAGGGAGTAATTGAAACATGCGTATCACCGATGAATAATCCCCTTTTCGCGGTTTCTAAACCCGATGGATCGTACCGCTTAGTTTTGAATTATCGACATCTGAACTCTCATTGTCGGACCTTTGCGGTGCAAAATACACATAGTTCTGCGCTTGTAGACAGTCTTGTTCGTAAGAAATATAAAACGACACTTGACCTCTCCAATGGATTCTACACGCACAACTTAGCCCCGGAGAGTAGCCAATGGAGCGCTTTTACATCCGGTGGTAAATTATTTAAATTCAGGCATTTACCTATGGGCTATAAGAACAGTCCCGGCGTATTCGCCGCCCGTGTTGTCTCTTTGTTAGACGGCATTGACCAAGATGCATGTTCGTACGTCGATGACATTTATCTGACCGACGACGAACTAGTCCAGCATCTCTCCCGAGTGGACCGCATTATTCTAGAATTTGCGGGTCAAGGTTACAAGTTTAACTTTGTCAAATCTCACATTGCTGAATTTACCGTTTTGTTCTTGGGCTACGAGCTCAACAATGAAGGTAAGGGCTTAGCCCCCCATTTCCTACAGAAATGTGCACTTGTGTGCCCTCCTGCTACTCTGAAAAAACTTCAGTCTTTGCTGGGTTTTCTGAATTTCGGGCGTACTTATATTCCTGAATACGCCCAGCGTATCAAGCCATTGTATGCCTTGATACAACCTAACTTTTCGAAGTCTTGTTGGCTTCCGGAGCATTCCTCCATTCTGCAGTCTTTGCAGACGGACCTTCTTGAGTCTAAATACCTGTTGACGCGTGATAACCACACAAACCTGGTGATCAGAATAATTCCGGGGGCAGTGGGTTTCACGTACTTGACCTTTAACGAAGGTGACACGGTTCCAATTGCATACAAGTCACATCTTTACACTTCCGCGGAAATGCGCTTTTCGTCTGTGGAGAAAGTTCTGACTGCGGTGCAGATGGCGATTCTAAAGGAACGCGCACTGGCACAGGGAAAGCGCATTCTGGTGGTAACACCATATCCTGCCCTAGAGGCAGTGACAAAGGCAAGTGTACCGAACTCTAAAGCATTGCACCCCCGTTATATTCAATGGGCAACATCTTTGACGTCTCCTGATGTCACTTTCATTTTCGATTCTTCTCTACAGACTCAGGAGTTTTTACAGTATGAATTCGTTCATCCTCCTCCTCTGTCTTTACTGCCGCTTGAGGATTACGACTGTGTGATCTACACCAATGGTTCGGCACAACTGGCCACGGGGTCCAAGCATGCTTATTCTGCCGCCTGTGCTATTGTTGCAGGTACCTTTGTGAACGGAAAGTTCAAATCCACTGTAGTGCAGACTCAGGCACTCGGGGACAGTACTGCACAATTGGCCGAGCTGCGCGCATTGGTACTTGCACTTGAGTTCGTTAATCCTGATGTGACCACTCTCATTGTGTGCGATTCTTACTACTGTGTTCAATCTTACAATGACAATCTGTTCTTTTGGTCGCAAAACGACTATAGAGACGCTAAAGGTAGCACAATCAAGCATAAAATGCTTTGGGTTCGGGTGGCAGAATTGAGACAACATCTGCCACTCACACAGGTGGTTCACACCCTTGGCCATCAGCGGGTGGGCGCACACGCTGTTGGTAACGGTTTGGCAGACGAAACAGCCAAATCAGCAGTAATCACGTGTTCAGTAGCAGCAGTTACTAGATCCATGTCTAAAATTGATACTGATATTTTAGCCGCTATTGCTGCAACAAAAGAAGGTGCTAATTACCCTAGGGGTTTCCCTTCCAAATATACTTATCAGTTAGGTCCCGAACAGGCTCCCTATGTAACAATACCCGACTTTGGCGATCGGCTGATCCCCAACGCGGACCGCAGACTTTCCTTGATAACGACCGCACACGAAGGCATGGCTTCGGCACATGCTGGAGTGTCTGCGACCATTTCCATCTTGCAGCAGCGTTACTGGTGGCGTGGTTTATACAAAGACACCCGTACATATGTGCTTTCTTGTGACGTTTGTCAGCAAATTAAGCCTTCCACGGTTACACGACCACCACAAATCTCGCTCTGCATTTCTAACAGACCCTTTGGGTGTGTTTACCTGGATCACTGCGGTCCATTTTCTTCAGACACTGCCTATAAATATATCTTAGTGGCAGTGGACTCGTGCACACGTTTCATCTGGGTCTGGCCACAACGGAGTGCTGACGCTCGAAATGTCATCAGGGATTTGCGTGTCTTTGTGGGAATTTTCGCTTGTGGCACCTTCCATTCTGACCAAGGTCCAGCGTTTGCCTCTAAGGCTTACAAGGTCGCAATGGGTTCACTGGGGGTGCGGGTGAAATTTTCGTCTCCGTATCGGCCTGAGGGCAATTCGATCGTTGAACGAATGAACCGTGACTTAAAGCAATCCTTGACAGCTAGAGTCTTAGGTACTGGCAGGAACTGGCTGGCCCACTTGTATACTGTACAACGTGCACTTAATAACCTCCCTAGAAGACCTCTGGGTGGGCGGACCCCATACGAAATGCTCTTTGGCATACGAATGTTTGTGCCTGACCTTGATGGTCTAGACATGGCGGCGCAATCCGCCAAGTTTGATGTAGATAACCATTCTACTATGTTACAGGACTTACAAGAAGCCCGAGACAAACTTGCAGTCGCACATTTACCTTCAGCCACAGACCCTGCACTGCAGATTCCAGTTGCCGGCTGGCTTCCAAAGATTGGAGACCTGGTTCGAGAGAAGGTGGAGAACAAAAAGAATTCGGCCCCTCTTATCGTTCACCGGTTCCAGTCCTGGGCTTGAAGGGAACACGTACAGTCATCTTACCACCGCTTCCTGGTCGCAAGGAGAACAGATACATCTCAGTGGAAAATGTCAAGCTACAACATCTGGCCGATCCTGAATAGTGTTACACCAGCGGTCTCTTGTCCTGCCATTTACCGGACTTGTGTTCGTGGCCCTCCGGCCCGAACGGTCACTGATGTTGCAATTGAGATGGTTGATTTGCCTGAAAGTATTCTCGAACACCCTGTCTCCCCCTGCATCGACGAGAACGAGTATACCTATCCTGATACCGAATCTGTGGCACACCTACCAACAACGCCGCTGAGCCCAACACGTTATTCCTTTGACTCGGATTCCACCTCATCCATTGTCCCGTCCAAGTTCAGTATTTTTGAAATCCTGGTTCAGAGACAATTTTTTGATTCCCCCCTGGACAT
Source organism: Calotriton arnoldi (assembly GCA_963921515.1). NCBI lineage: Eukaryota > Metazoa > Chordata > Amphibia > Caudata > Salamandridae > Calotriton > Calotriton arnoldi. The sequence continues at coordinate 325,659 of CAWUFW010007842.1, forward strand.
ACATCTGGTTGGTGCTGTTCCTCATTTTTTTGTTCATGTCCATTGGCTTTGTCACAGTGTTTTTTCTGCTCATCAATGGTCACTATCTACCGGAACGCTCTGCTGTGAACAGTGTTGCTGGAACTTTGGCTCCACATTCCTCATCTCACATCATGAAGCGTGATCACACATTTGTGAACATTTCAGCTTTTCCAGTTGCTGATGGCATCGTATGGGATGCGGTAAATTTTCAAATTCATGGACCGACAGAAATTATTAATGTACCTAATGTCCTTCGAGTTTCAATGGGTGATGTAGTAAAAAGTAATATTCATTCTGACGATTGGGATGTGCATGCAGTTGAAGCATTGTTTGCTGATTTAAAATATTATGCTTCCTTTAATGCTGAAGATTTGTACATGAATTCTGCAAATTATGCTGATTTGTATTGCTACCAGCATTGGGGCAACCATTTTGTCCATAAACCAAGTAAACTACGTAGTCCTTTTGCCTACACCCAATGGGAACATTGTCCAAACCCTTTACCGGGTAGCTCCCAGACTCTTAGAAATAAATTTACATATTTTACAGATTTTAATAGATCGAACCCTGGGTCCTATTATTTTAAGTTAAACGCCCCATCCACTCAGAAAGTCATGTTGACCCACACCAAATTGCTATATTCGGGTTCCTTTTTGAGCGCCTTAGCTGTGGGTGGATATGAGTACTGGAAGGACACTGTGGATTTGAAATCCATCAGGGGCTCAAAACCATGGCAGGTGCAAGGCACTGAGGCCTTGCACCGTGCTTGCCTTATCCCGGCCCAAATTGTATTTCTGAATACTTCCATCTATCAGACTACGTGTTGGGGTTTGGCTACCACCAAACAGTTAAACGCACCTTCATTTCCGTCCCTGACTTCCACTCCCAACGGTAGCTTGCACTTTAATATGTCCCTTGCGACTTTGCAGGCTTTGTTTCAGAACAATTCGTTTAATGTTTCTACGCTTGTTCAGTCACCCTGGTTAGCTTGGCCCATATCATCTAATGCGTGCCAACTGCGTTTTCACGACTCAGTTCCTGGCTATAAACAGGATAGACCCGATCCTAGGTTTTCTGACTCCTGTACTGTCACAACATATTCTGTTGGTAAATTATGTAAACAGTGGTTGCAGCATTCTTCCCTAGAATCTGTTAAACAACATTTATCCCTCCTATCAGGCAACATTGATCTGTCCGACTTTATTTTGGGACCTCGTGGTCCACGACCGAAGAGATTCATTTATGAAGCTTATAATGAACTCTGGAAGCTGTCACAAATGGAAGCTGCTTCCCGTCTACGAAAAATAGACCAAGCAAATTTGGAAAAGGTGCTTGCTGTTGTTGACAATAGTATTAATACCCTGTCTTCCCGCATTTACACGTTAGAGAATATTGTGTCCTCTGTTGTTGATATTGTACAAGATGATGTTTCTGTGTTATATCATGGTCAAAATCAGTTACGTTCTGTTATGCAGTTTGCGTGGACTTTACAGACACTTAAGTTGGGTAAGGTTCCCTGGCATTTTTTGAACACCACTGCCTTATTTCTGCCTTTTAATTTAACTGACAAACAGCAGTCCATGTCCATGAAGGATGCAGCATACACTCTGTTACATATCGAGAAAGTGGAGCCTTTACCATTCTCTGTAGCGGAATAGGATTCCGCTGTGTGGCTAGTTCATGGGGTTATCGCCTTGCCTTTTTCATTGTTTGAATTTAGTTCGTGTATGAAACATTATCCTGTGGGCCGTTTCCAGCCTTTGGGTAGTGCCTTCCTGCATGAACTTTGGTCCCTGCCTTTCATGTATAAATGCCTTAGAGACGGGAAGGAAGTTTTTCTCACGGGGGAGTCATGCGATTCAACTGTGGGTCATTCCCTTATTTGCAAACACATTAAATTGCACGGAGCTTGTAACGTTTCCGCTCCGAATCTTGCTTGTGTGTTAAAGGGCATTCCTGCTCCTGCTATTACTCCTACTTTTACTTTGCTTACTAACGGTAGCTATTTGCTTTTGAATAACGAAAACTGCTGTGGCATGCAGGCAGGCATACCCTATATTGTTACGGTTTCGCACAGGGTTGTCTGCTGCAAGAATGTGCTTTTTCCTCCCCTCACGACATCATAGATAATTCTATTTGGCCTTCCATTCCTACTATGAAGGCGGATTTCAATAAACTGAGCAGAATAAAGGCGCTATTATTGAACGAGGAGGTTATGCTCACATCCGCCCGGGAGACATTCATTCTCCAGGTGGCAAGTACACACAGTGAAATACAGGCCCTTTTGAACACTAACCTCCCACAACATTTCGGGGAATTGATTCACCGTATTTTTAATGCTTCTCGCACTGAAGGTCTGGTACACTTTTTTAAGGTTGTGGGATCCGGCCTTGTGTCCACTTTCCAAACTATTTTTGGTGTGATACCGGCATTTATTCATTCAATTTTTTCCAGCGTCTTTGGTGGCTTCCCATTAATCCTCGCCTTGGCGGCTGGTGTACTGCTGTTGATCTGTTTTCTCCGCAATGGCTGCTCCCCAATGGGCCCTTCTCGACCGAGGTCGCCTCCACCTGCTCCGTGAGCGCCTCCTCACTGGTTTCGGCGTACTGCCCTTGGCGACACTGAGTGTGTCTTATACCCTTTCTTTTCGCTTTGCGTATTTCACTTGCGTGCAACCTGTGATGTCTTGCATCCGCTGTCCTTTCACCTGGACCATGGATTATTGCCTCTCCAATACGTTGTTGTCTGTTCCGGATTTTGTTCGGTTGGTGGGTCCCTTAGAGGCCCATGAATGGGACTGTTCCGCTGCAGGCTGCATGACGCGTGCTGCTGCACTGGGGATTTTGGCGCAATGGGATATCTGGGTGGCTGCTCAGAATCTCCTACAACAAAGTTATGTGGAGTATCACGCAAGTTGTCCCGCATTGCTATTGGATGCTCCCTCCTGCGAGGAGCATTCCTGCTGCTTTGATTTAATGGACTGGATGGCGTCTATGTTTTCTGACGATTCCAATGATGTCCTCTTGGAAGGTATAGCGTTTTTCTGCACTTCCACGCTGTTGGATTGATATGGCCTTCACTGACTGTGAACTGCCTCGCTGGCTGTCTTTTTTCCTCCCCTTATATATATTTTTTTTTTCTACCCCTCTCCCATTCGCTGTCCTTCATGGGGGCTTCATCCGCTGTGGTCGTTTTTTGGTCTGCACGGTCCATTTGAACTCTGTCTTCATCCTTTGTCTTGGCTGATGGACTGTCCAGGGGAGGGTGTCTTGTGGTTTGTGGCCTCCTGGCCTGCCTTGCTACGTTGTCTTGGGCCTGGCTGCCATGATGCTTTTCTTTGCGCACGTTACTCTGAGCCGTTGTTCTACCTACCTCTGCTCCTGCCAAGTTATTTTAGAACTGTCTGCATTTTCTGTCTCTCACCTTTTCTCCTGTTCCCTTTGGGCTCACTCTGCACGACATGCACAAGGTCGAAAAACAACGTCCCGTGATCTGGCCAGTCCCTCGCACCTAGACATAACACTATGTACAGCTGCCATGGAGAAATTGGTGTGCTTTTAATATGGCGGTTTTCCCGCTTAGGAGGCACTTGGAGAAAAACCTTTCCAGGGAGAAGAGCTGTGATTGTCTGCTGATGTAGTCTTTGCATCTAGAGACTGAGGTATGGGGGTTCGCTAGACAATGCCCAGAGGTCTTCTATTTTTATAATACAATAGCTACTAGCACGGGGAGGGTGGTAAGGTCATTCAGCCCTATATCCACTGCTTTATGAAATGCTTTCCCCGTTTGTATTCTATGGAGTTGTAACTATGCTGATTATATTATTCTTATGCATTATGCTGATAGTACTGACACGTGTACTGTATCTTAGAGCACGTAAGTTGAAATAAACATTTTAACCTATACTGTGTCTCTTCTTACGCACGTTGTGGACAGGTATGAGTGAGTGACGAAAGGATGTTCTTGCTACTGCGAGTCTTGAGAGAGAGATACCGTGTTCTGGGTTGTCTAAGCATTGGTAACCTTGTTGCTAATGGGAAGCTAAGGCTAGTCGGATTGGGGTTTTAGGTGCTAAGGTTTATGGTTGGCTCACCACTATATTCCTAGGTCCTATTATCCTGTGCATAGCTCTGTGTGTGCAGAATCCCTATAACATGGCTATATGATATACCACTTTACTAGGAACTTACACATAAATAAAATATGCCAATCAGGTGTAAGACAATTTTACCATGTGAGCACAAGCACTTTATCACTGGTTAGCGGTGGTAAATTGCACAGAGTCCTAAGGCCAACAAAAACAAATTCAGACATTTAGGAGAGGAGAAGGCAAAAGGTTTGGGGGAAGACCACCCTAAGGCTGATAGGTCTAACAAAAGTAACCAAAGCAGATAGTTTGCTATACCTCTTCTAGCAGAAACTTAGAGCCGAAACACTTCCTAATTCAATAAATGAGTTTTATACACAGTATGAGCTTAAAAGAAACAGAGATCTATATAACGAACTGGTAAGCCAGTATTTTTATACATAAGTAGATGGAAACTATTGCTCTAAAATATGCTAGCTCTTGACCAGGATAGAAAACTATATAAAAAAGGCATCCTTTGTTCTTCACACTGTAGTGAAGGTTATGATATACCATCTAGGTGTTCCACATGAAACCTTTTTTTAACCACATTTTTACAATTTGGAGGCCTTATGTACAAAGCTATTTTTGCAGTTGCAAATCCCGCGATTAACAAAATCACAGCGATAGTGTCCCCAAATTGCTTTTTTTAATCTCCAAAATGTATCTTGTGATTTAGTAACATGTTAGTTAATCGCACAATATGTCTCGAAAGGCATAACGAATTGCTATTTGGAAGGAATGTGTTTAGGGGTGATTCATTATGGTATGTATCAATGTTTTGCGACCATATTCCTCATATATTAAAAAGTCACCAAAAGAAAGGGGCACTTTTGAGACCCTTTCCCTTTGTGAATGTAAAAAAGAAAAGTTTGTTGGGCTGTGGGCAGTGGTCACGCCAACCAATGCCAACTCTTGAACAAACTTTTTAAAAAAAACTTTTCTTTTTGAATGCAACATTGTTTCCTGTGATCCATTGAAAATAAATTACTTTATTTAATTGCTTTCACAAACATGGTGGTCTGTGGTCTGCTGACCAAGCAGGCCACCAAATCTGTGATGGCATCTGATCGTAGTTATTTGCAATTTGTGACCTAACTCATGAATATTGGTGAGGTGGGTCAGAATGTCACCGAATATGAACCCATTCCCAAAATTCAATTTACAACCAGTACACATGTCAGTTTGATGAATTCTTTTAATTCAATTTCAGACCAATTTTTGCGAATGAAAGCTTTATACATCAGGTCCTACCTTCCTTGTTCACTCGGTGTAAACATAAATGAATATTTCTTGCATGGAGTTTAGTAAATTGGATTATCATGTGCATTAGTAAAAAATGTTCATCTTCTCCTTTCAGTATGTATTTTTTCCATGTAATAGACTTCTGACCTGGCTCAAATGTATGTACTAAGTGAGCTTCAGAGAGTCGGCAAAGTGCTCGTAGGCACTGTTTTTGTCTTGGGGGCCAATCTAGCTGTGTGTTTTAACTAGTGGGAGAATTTCAAAATGATAAAAAAGGAACAATTCAATAGCATACATTCTCTGTAAAGGAAAAGTCCAGACTCTTGAGACCATCAAGGCTTAATGAGATCAAACAACAATTCTCCGGGCTGCAAGAATTCTTTTTTTTTTTATATTTAGAATGCAGGGAGGATAATACCTATCTAAACAAGCATTGGCATAGCCAATAGGTCTCGCTTTTGGGACCTTATAAGTGATTAGCCATGCAACACGTGATGTTGTTTAATGAAGGATATTGTGCTGGATAACTAAACACTTATAATGTCCCAAAGGCGAGACCTATTGGCTATGCATTGTGGGGGCCTTATAAGTGTTTAGGTAGAGCTATTGACTTTGCCAATGTTTCTAAGCTGTGCTGTAGAGAAGTGTGGCTGCTGTGCAGCATGCTGAGAAGTTGTAATTAAAAAGTGTAAGAAGCACTGAGTGATGCTGTGGTGTTGTTGAGTGATGCTGTGCTGCCCGAGTGATGCTGTGGTGACCCTGAGTGATGATGTGGTGGTGCAGACTGATGCTGTGGTGATGCTGATTGTTGGTGTGGCGCTGCAGATTGATGCAGTGGTAGCGCATAGTGATGCTGTGGTGGTGCTGAGTGATGATGTGGTGGTGCTGAGTGAAGCTGTGGTGGTGCTGAGTGATGCTGTGGTGGTGCTGAGTGACGCTGTGGTGGTGCTGTATGACGCTGTGGTGTTGCTGAGTGATGCTGTGGTGGCGCTGAGTGATGTTTTTTGGTGGTGCTGAGTGATGCTGTGGTGGCGCTGAGTGATGCTGTTGTGGCGCTGAGTGATGCTGTGGTTGCGCTGAGTGATGCTGTGGTTGCGCTGAGTGATGCTGTGGTTGCGCTGAGTGATGCTGTGGTGATGCTGAATGTGTTATGTAGTGGAATTATGCAGTGTGCATTTGTATGTTGTGGATATTGTCCATGTGATCTTGGTGGGCTTTAGATTGCTGTTGACTTGTGATGGGCTTGCGAAAAAACGTGATGAATGTGAACACCCCCGCTTGTGAGCCGAAAACAAACACGTGGAAAACATTGGGCCGGAGGTTTTCAAGTTTACCCAAAGTGCTTCAGGTGACCAGCAGTTGCATTATAAAAGAACATATTTTTTTTTGTAGGCACAAAAACGCCGTAGACGCACACAAGGTACACATGCATAAACAGTTCTAGAAGGAACACATATATACACACATATACACAATGTACACAAACTGAATGCCACATATTGCATATGTACCCACATAAGGAGCATATAATGTTCACCCACACTCAAAAATAAAGGGTGGAGCGAGAGAGAAGAGAGAGAGAATTAGAGAGGGTGGAGAGAGAGAAAGGGTGTACAGACAATAAAGGGTGGAGCGAGAGAGGAGAGAGAGAGAATTAGAGAGGGTGGAGAGAAAGAAGAAGAGAAACAATGAGAGTGGGGGTGTGTGGTTTAAATAGAGTGAAGAAGTGAAGCGTAATAAGTAACATCCAATATTGCTTTGTCCTGTGCGCGATTAAATTAAAAAAAAAAAACAGAGCCAGACCAAAATCCAGTTAATTAGGCTGTGACTGTTAATGTAAGAAAAATAGTGATATAAGGTGAAATCAAACCACCGAAGCAATTTTTCTAACCAGCCCCAAAAACTAGAGAGAGAACCAGCTAAAACATATTGTAAAAAGTGTCACAGTAAATCCAAATGTCCAAATTAAGTAATAGCCGTGCCCATTTTAAAAACGAATCCTTTCTACCTGTTTTTTGTCTTTTTTAATCCCTCATTTTATTCTATGATTCATTTTTCACGCGTTTACCCATACTGTGGATAAAATTACGTCCCGCTAACAACCCTGTGGAAAAGATTAACCATTAGAAAGTACAGGCTTACGGGGGATAGCAATGTTTGGAAGGATTCGCAAACAAAGTCTCAGCTGAGGGGAAACATTAATCAAGGAGGATGGCTCTGTCTAGCTTGTGCCCCAGTGGCGCCTCTGGTCTGTTTCCTGCTAACACGTGTGAATTTCGCAGTGTAATGTAAGTGCAAACAAGCCGTGTGTGTGAGGCAAAATAACTGTGCGAGGGAAAAGGGATATGTGTGAGTCTGGGATCTTCCTGATGGTTGAGGATGTTTTTTTAGGCAAAGGGGCTGTGTGAGAAACAGGGATGTATGTGAGAATCAAGGATGTGTGACGGGTAGCGGTGCATGTGAGGGAAAGGGTCTGTATGAAATATCATGGATAGGTATGGGAGGCAGGGGTGTGCATGATGAGTGAGGGAAATGGGAGAAATGGGGCGAGAGATGGGCGGAGAGAGGCGCTTGGGAGAGCAAGCGAGAGGAAAGCCAGATGGCGCCTCATTGCGCGCTGTAAGGGTGCCGCGAGGAAAGCCAGATGGCGGCTGTGCGCGTGCCCGCGCGCGTAACCGCAAGCTTGAGGCCAGCAAAAGCGTGTGGTCGGACTTTTAAAAGCCTACTTACTAAATGTCTCTGCCAGAGCAGCGCATGCGCTGGCTTAGGCGAGACCTAAAAAAGGAATGCAAAATTGCAGCTGGGGTATGCCAATTATGACTTTATTATTTGCAACAAAAGTGTACCTTTTCTAAAATGTCACTGTGCATCCAGGTCGTCACTTAAAGCTTAGTGGCCATGCCGCTAGCCCGCTACTATAGAGGAGCTGTTGTCTCCGCTCCACTGACAGCAGCTGAGCCACCAAATTTAGAGTCTGTATGATAGTAACTGCTTTGCGGGGCCATATCCATGGCAGCAGGTCAACTGTGTCATGGTGGCATGATAGAACTTCCTTCAGCGTAAAAGCGACATTTTCGAATATTTGTTTGAGAGTGTCCTGGTCCTATTGGAGGTCACTCTCAAAAGGCATGCCAACGGAAATGTCTACCACCACGTTTTCTCCAGCAGCAAGGCCATTAAATGGGTGATACGTGAGACTGAACTGAGGGCGATTCCATCTTTGTGATCACCGCAGCACAAATAGTGTAAATTCAGTTCTCAATGGTTAAATTGTGAATCAGGCTAGGCAAAACATGAGCCTTTTTGCAGTTGTTTCAAAAACGTGTTTTCTCCATCTTTGCCATAGTAAAAATGTATTTATGCAATTTGAACTGGAACAAAATAGTTTGTTCCGTTCCCTACTATGAAAGCAAAGTGTTGCAAAATAGCATTTTTTCCATATTTGGAGTGCTCTCCCAGTCTGCTAATGGAGCAAAGTACTGTGAGCTGCAAGGAATAGATCATTATTAGTTTGGGTAAGTCTTTGTAAAGTTATCACTGATTTACAGTTGAATTCAATGCTTCTTGTAGATTGAATGAATGCCTGTGATGACACCCTTAGACCTCCTCACTATTACAGCTGGAGCAATGTAATTTAGTGCTTCATGCCTTTATACATTAATCATACTCACTGTGTAGTAACCATATTAATTTGTGTGTATCTTGTTAACCCAATGGCAGTAGGTGGCTGAATTCACAAGTAGTGAGAGCCACAGGTATAAACAATTCTTATCGAAGTATTTACGCATGTTAAATGTACCCTGCTGGTTGCCATCTTTTTCTCTTGCAGTCGACCTGACAGTGGCGGCTCGCATAGGGCGTGCTGCGGGGCGGTAGGGCGGGGCGGGGGAGGGGCAGGGTGGGGGGGGTAGTAAACACGGACATACGACGGAACGGAGGAAAGTAATTATTACGTTCCTCCGTTCCGTCGTATGTCCGAGTTTACTACCCCCCCACCTTGCCCCGCAGCACGCCCTATGCGAGCCGCCACTGCGACCTGACGTGTGCCTAAGCCTCAGTCACTCTAATTATTTCTTTAATAAACGTATTGCAAGGTTCATGTTTTCTCTCCCCTGCAGGTACTGACTCAAGAAGCGCTTGTTCGTTATAATAGGGTATTTGTTTATAAACTGTTAGATTAGCTAGACTAATTACATTTTGCCCATGGATACGCAGTGTGTAGGGATGGGAGAGAGCCTCCTGCACCAGGCTGATCAAACTGTTGCTAACTTCAAGGCTGTGCAGGTGTGTACGTCTTTGTCTGTCACTGGGAACCTGGGGAGTCTATCTCCTCCCAGAGAAAGTCATCTTCTGATTGGGCCATCCAGAGGGAGTTGGTGGGGGGAAGCTTCCAGAACCTTCTATCGTGTTTTAATTGCGTGTTCCATAGAATAGTTTAGCAGACCCTGTACTGACTTTGTGGAAGGAAGCTTGCCATTCGAACTCTGTAGATTCTTTTACTCATGGTGCGGAGCTTAATGCTTGAGTGTCCAAGCCTATCCCCAGAGCCTTAATTTGGTTCTTCTGATGCTTACACTTTTCTCTTTGAATTTTCCCATGTCACTTTCGAAGCTCTAGTAAGATTAGGGAAGTTCCTGTGTAGAACCTATTTACTTCGTATTCTGTGCTTTGTACCTTGTCATATTTTGCATCTTCCTCTTTATAATACACAAATTCAGTCTGCACAATTTTATTGACATGTATTTCTTTTTGATACATTGATTTTACTGAATAATGGTTAGGTAACCTTTATTAAATTTTGCTAATCAACTTCCATGGTTTGGACCACCATCCTCTTTATCGTATTGTGCAGCTTAATTGGTTTCACTGTTATTGAAATGTTTTGCTGATGCTAGCTCCTTTCATACACTTTCAGTAGACAATCATAGGTCCATACGACCAGTCGAGGATCCTGTACTACAACGATTACACTAAAATATATAGGTACAGGAAAATCTGCCCCATCACATTGAGCTTCCTTTTCCTCCTTTTCTTCCTTCCTTTCATTAATGTTTAGATGTGGCTTGACAGCACAGCTCTCTGGTGTACTTACTGTTACCAATACTTTGAAATATAAATATAGTGGCCTTTGGCTCCACCCAGAGGAGCATTTTTTTCTCACCTCATACTACTGGTTGTTTGGAGCATCATTCCATCTTCTATGGAGTGATTGCTTTGTCATGCTTGAAGGACTACTTTACAACTCATCAGACATTATATTATTTCCCTCATAGATGCACTGTATACCGAAAGTAGTCATTTTTGTTTTGTTTTTTTCACAGGTGCAGGCTTTTGTAATGTGTTAGTCAGGACTCAAAATGCAAGGCAGACCTGTTGGCTTTGCCTGTGCTTGTTTGAAGTGAAGCAGCATCTATATTTTGTCGGCGCACGATGTAGGAGTTTTAAAAGCACACTTCTTATAATATGTCCGCATGCTTTCTGGAGCATATATTTTGATTTCTGATTGCATGCTTTATGCCTTTCAGTCCTACATAACTTGAAAAATGATAGATTACATATTTCTTGGAGTCATAGTGGGGAAACCCTGGTATTTTTGCAGTTTACCAAATGGGAAGTCATTTTTCACAGAGTAAAATTAAATGAGTGTTGGTTTTTTTGCACAGTAGGTCAGCGGGGTTAATGATGGTGGGGAAAACTGTAAATGCCAGGAAAAGGGCACTGAGAAAACCATTGCAGAAATGTTAGCCAGTTTTAAACAATATTAGCGAACAAACTTGTCCGCTCCTGCAGCTTCTTGATTAATGCTTAACATCGTCACTGTTCCATTTTCTAAGAACAAGAATATCACTTTGAGTTGTCTCTTCGTGCTCACACCAGCTGCTACTATATTCCATTTGTTGTAACTCATTTTATTGACAATAGAATCAGTGTTGGATTAAACTACCTGAAGTATTTCAGGCAATCATAACCAGAAATTTTTTTAATTTAGAAAAGACTACATAGCATTGGCATAGAAAATGATGCACTTTTGCAAATTAGCAGAACTGTTATAAGATAGTTCTGTATATGCTTCCACAAAGGAGAGAACTTGTAGAATTCTGTTGGAGTTGAGCCAGTATACTGGGGCAGATTAATTTCTAGAATTTGGTAGAATTCTGTGGGAATTCAGTTAGTACACGGGGCAGATTAAGTTTTAGAATTTGGTACAATTCTGTGGGAATTCAGACAGTACACTGGGGCAGATTCATTTCTAGAATGTAGGCAGTCTGCTAAGGATTGCACAGAACTTGTGGAAATCCACCCATTTCCGTGGGAAGAAAATTCATTTTCTAGGGTACTCACAATATTTACTGGAAAAAACAAAGGTTAGAGGGACGGTATAGTTAGGCTGACATTTCACTCGTACAAAACCAGAGAAATTCAGCGGAGCTAACTATAACTCACTCCCCCGCAATGCACTGCTTATGACCTCACATATTACATCACTCATGACATGCTCAGTGACATCACTGATGACATCATCCGGTGACTGAGTGTTTCTAAAAAGTTTGAGTGTTAAATATATATACACCAAGGTGTATTGATGAATCAGTGGGTGTATGAGGGTCTGTATGGATGATTTAGTGGGTGCATGACAGACTGTATAAGTGAGTGATTATACGTGTCTCTGTGAATGTATGAGTGAGTGACTAATCTGTGTGAATGTCTGTATCAGTCTGTCAATTGGTGTGTAAGTGGCTGTATGGGTTGGTGAGTAGGTACATGAGTGGCTGTATGGGTTATTGATTGGTTGTCTTAGTACCTGTATGGGTGTATGAGTGTCTGTGTGGGTAGGTGAGGAGGTGTGTGACTGCCTGCATGGATGAGTTAATGGGTGAGTCAGTGGCTGTATGGGTTCCTGAGTGCGTCTGTGAGGGGCTGTATGGGTTAGTGAGTATTCGTATGGCTGTATCAGTGAGTGAATGGATGTCTCAGTTGTATATGGGTGAGTAACTGCATATGTGAAAGGCAGTATAGGTGAGTGTTGGAGTATATAAATGACTGTATGTGTGAGTGAGTGAATGTGAGAGTGGCTGTATGGGTGAGTGTGTGCTTGTGTCAGTGACTATAGGTGAGTGAGTATGTGTTAGTTTCTGTATGAATAAGTGGGTTGGTGTGTGTAAAACTATATAGGTAAGTAAGTGGCTGTGTGATTGACTCTATGGGTGAATGACTAGGTGTGTGAGTAGCTCTATGGGTGAGTGAGAGCGTGTGTGTGGCTGTATGAGTAGCTATATCAGTGGCTTTATTAGTGAGTGAGTTGGTGTACGAGTGGCTGTATGGGTGACTGAGTGGATGTGTGTGCAGACCTATGAATCAGTGAGTGGGTATGTAAGTACTGGTATGGGTGTATCAATGGTTTCGAGAATGGTAGTGTGGAAGTTGGAGTGGGTGTATGAAAGGTTACATGGGGTGTGAGTGGGTGCGTCAGAGATTCTGTGGATGATGTCATGAGTGATGTCATTTGAGATGTCATCAGTGATGTCATCAGTGATGTCACTGATCATGTCATGAGTGATGTAATATGTGAGGTCATAAGCAGTTCATTGAGGGGGCGCAAGTTATAGTGCCAGCTGTTCCATATACTGGAATTAGGCTGCCTAGTCTTAATTAGACCTACTTTCTTTCACCACTGGACACCTCTCTTTATCTCACTCTTGTGGGTTCATTTCTATCCCTGCTTTCACACTTTGTCATTGTTTTTCTTTCTTTCTATATTACCTACTGGCGGTCGCCTGTAGGTAGTTATAGTTAGGACCTATTATCCATAGGAAAAGCGTTTTTTGATTTGCCAATATCTTTGGCGCCGTTTGACGAATTTTCGCGAAATTCTCAAAACTAATGACCAGCTCAGGTCAGCTCCTGTCTTGAAAGTTTGGGGGTGATTCATCAAGCGGGGGCCGAGAAAAAATGGGGGTCACAAAACGCGTTTTCCCCATGTTAATTTCCGTACGAAATTTTGGAATAGGCTACAGCCCGAACTGCTGAGCAGAATTACACCAAATTTGGTAAAAAGGTTGCTCGTGGTTCAGAAAGCGACCTTTTTTTTAAATGGTGTAAATCCGTTCAGTAGTTCCAGATAAATTTTAAAAATGAAAATATCGATATCTGAGCACCGAGGAGGATTCGCGAATCCTCCCGAGCACGAGCTTCATTCTGATTGGCTGTCAACACTAATTTACCTGTGGGTCAGTTACAGTGTTATCGCAGGAATTGTACATCAACTCAGAAATTTCCAGAACAATCTGAAGAACTTGCTACGAAGTTGGAGAACCGTGCATATCCCAAGAAGGTGGTGAAAAGAGCCAGGAAGAGGGCGCTCAATACACCCAGAGCGGCCCTATTACAGAGGAATGTGAAGGAGAAAGGGGACTGCCTGCCGGTGGTCACCACATTCGATCCTCTGTCAACCAAGATTCGCCAAATAATCAGAAAGCATTGGTCTCTGCTAAGTACCAGCAGTTTCAAGATGCCGCAGCCGAGGTTTGCATTCAGAAGATCTAGGAACCTACGGGATCAATTGGTGCACACCCGCCCAACTCAAGAGGTTAAGAACTCAGGGCTCCCCTCTGGACACTACCCTTGTGGGGGGTGTTCTGTGTGTGAGCTTACGGAGGTGACAAAAAGTGTGCAATTGGCCAGTGGGAGGACTTGGTATTTGAATAAACTTACCAATTGTATCACTCCAAATGTTATCTATAGATTGACATGCCCGTGCGGGCTGCACTATATCGGATTGACATCACGTAAGATTAAAATAAGAATTCAAGAACATCTGAGTACGTTGAAAGTGAGGAAGTTAACCACACGATTAGTGAGCCACTTCCAAGAACAGAAACACAATCACAAAGACATCAGATGGGTTGTATTGGAAAGAGTGTGGGGGGACTCATACAATATGGAGAGCAGGTTGGCCACCAAGGAGGCACGTTGGCTATATCAGGAAGGGGCGGACCAGCGGGGCCTGAATGATGTTATTGAGTGGAACAGAGTAGGGGTATACACTTAATTCATCTTCTAATTTATCCTTGGGTACAGGATGATTCTGGAGGAATAGTGGAGGGTCATACTACACTGTCAGGTTAAATATAGGTGTATGCACCTTTCTGGTTATTTTTCTCATTTTTTCGCCTTGCCTGTGGGACGATTGTGGTGTCAACATTGAAGTGCTGGTGTGACAGAATGCACATATTGAGATATGTTGAAATAATAGAGAGCACCCCTCGAACACTGTGATAACCCAGTCGATTTTTTCAGTATATTATAATCAGGTCGATTATTTCGAATATGAGGAGAAAGTGTGTTCGTGTTTCAGAATATCTATGGTAACAATGCGGGTGTTCCAAATATGCATTTGTTTAAAGCGGCCCGAGATATGAGAATTACCCTTCAAAGATGGCACCCACGTAAATGGCCACGTGATCGGGATACACCGGCAGAGGGTGGGTGTGTCAAAGACTCTCGCACCCGAGTGATGCATTCAAGTAGCTGCAAAGAAAGAACAGCTAATGTGCATGGAGTCCGAGGCCAGACGCAGGAACATAGCGGTAAGCGGGCTAAGAGACTGATTTTATGGCGGCAGGATAAAGGAAGTAAAGGGTCCTATGACTTGGAACAGGGAGGAGCAGTGTGGCAGTATGCAGTTGCTCATAGGTAGCGAGCTCAGATGGGGGCAGGTGCATATACATATACGTATTCAGCCCTTAAAATTATTCAAAAGATGTACTAAGACGCTGAATTCTGGATATACGGGGCTCCACTCGAGGCTTATTAATAAAATGGAATTGAACGCCCTAGTCGAGGGTGAGAGAGTTGAAATTCCATGTCCCTTTTGAATATTTTGAATATTGTGATGGCGGGGGTGAGTTACGATGCAGATATCACCGTTGATAACAAATGTTTGTTCCAACAGGTTGACATAAAGCAACCGTGACAATATATGTGGGTGGTGTAGACGCGTACACATCCCCATTGAGAAGGGGTTGCCGGTATGCACGGAGGGGGCAACTTCCTGGTAAATATCCTGTATATGTGAGCAGCAGAAATTCTTAATTGACACGCTTTGCGTGTAATGTTTTTTATCATGTTCTGTGCTAACTTTGTGTTACGTGTTGTCTGTGTCATATTTCCCCAGGTATATAATTGAATTGACAGTGTGGCGAGGACTGACCTCTAGCCCTGAAGGAATTGCCGGAAGTGTGAATGGCAATGAAACATGTTGGCCTTCCTTAAAAATTGATTGTGTGCGACAATATGTCTTGTTTTTAAATTGAGCAGACGCACGGCAGTGATTAAATTGGTGGTTTTGCCAGTGGTCGTTTAGCTCGTTTTTAGCTTGAAGAAGCGAAAGGCAGTGGTAATTTTGCTTCTTTAGAAGGGGGTCAGAATAGGACTGCACGCGGAGATTGTTCCAAGTGCGGGTTTTACCTTTTTCACACATTTAAATAATTTTGACACTTTTTCACAGTATTCTTTCTGGTTTGGATTTGCCAATGATGAGAACTGGAGCACACTGGTGAGAACCAATCAGCAGCTCCCTTGGTGGTGTTTCCGTGAGGCGTATCCAAACCTTTGCACATTTTTTCTTTTACGTGAAACGCACGTTATTTGTCTTATAATGGGGATTGACACTGAACAACTTTAAAAAAAAAATATGGACAGGAGCACCCAGGAGTGGACAGCATTGTGATAGCTGTAGTTCAATATTTTAGCCAAGATTTGGCTTGGGGTAGGCTCACAAAGATTGTCCTATATTAGATCAGGTCTTTTTTGGTTTGAATATTATGAGAGGAGGGCGACCTGTTCTTTGTCCCTCTAGAGCTCCTTTTTTGTGTATGTCAACACTCCAAACCAGGAAGTGTTGGCAGCCATCTTGTGACTCGGTACCGAGTCATAAGAAAAGAGTAGAAAAAAGATAAAAAAAACAAGAAAAGGGGGCAGGGTAGAAACACCCTGACCCCCTAGGCCTGCTCAGGGGGTCCCACAAGGACCCCCAGGGCCAAAAAAAGCATTTTAAAAAAAATTATTTCGGCTGAATTCGCGCTGGGTGCGCGAATTCGGCTGAAATTATTTTAAAAAACGAAGCGCGGACTCCCGTGCTTTGTTTGTTTCAAGCCCCCGGGTGGGCCAGGTCCCTGGTGCAATTCTTAATTATGGTGTGGGGCCCGAGGGGGCCACCACAGCCCCGGGGACCGCCACCTCCCCGGGGCTTTTTTTAAAAAAATGCGTGGAGGGGCTCCTGCCCCCCAACGCTGCCCCGGGGACCGCCACCTCCCCAGGGCATTTGTAATTATGTGCGGGGGGCCTTGCAGGCCGCCCCAAGCCCCGGGGACTGCCACCTCCCCGGGTCTTAAATCAATATAGATAAGTGGGGGGGCTCCTGCCCCTCCCCACACTACCCCGGGGACCACCACCTCCCCGGGGCAAATTTAAATAAAGTGCGGGGGTCCGTTGCGGTCCCCCGGCCCAGTGGACCACCACCTCCCCGGGGCTTTAAAAATGCTGAGAGAGGGGCCGCGCGGCCCCCCTCCTGGAGCCCTCGATGGCCCTGGGGACCACCACCCCCCAGGGCCGGCTCCTGCAATGTCCCGGGGTGCCCACCCCCGGGACATTGCCGTTTGCAATGACAGGGCGGGAGCCGTGCGGCTCCTGCCCTGTCATTGCAAACACTGCTTTGCTTGTTGGAAGCAAGAGCAGGAAACCTGCTCTCGCTTCCATCAAGCAAAGCAGAATTACTTTTGGGCAAGGGGAGCTGCATGTTAGCAGCTCCCCTTGTCCAAAAGCAATGCCGGCTCCCGCAGGAGGCGGGGAGCCGGCAGGGACTGTAGGGGCATTGGGGCTCCCCCCACGGTCCCCAACTTGAGGGCCAGCCCGGGGGATGGGGTCCCCGGGGTCAGAAGTAGCCCGGGAGGGGGGCCACTCGGCCCCCCTCCACTTTAATTTAATAATTAAAAAAAATAAAATACGGGAGGCCGGCCCCGGGGGATGGGGTCCCCGGAGCCATAATTGGCCTCAGGAGGGGGGCCACGCGCCCCCCCTCCAAATTTGTTTTTAAAAAAAAACAAGGCTGGTAGGCCCCGGGAATGGGGTCCCCGGGGCCATAATTGGCACAGGGGAGGGGGGCCACGCGGTCCCCCTCCCGGGAAAATGTTTTAAAAATAAATAAAAAACAAGGCCAGGCCCCGGGGGATGGGGTCCCCGGGGCCAGAAGTGGCCCAGGGGAGGAGGCCACGCAGCCCCCCTACCAGGAGAAATAAAAAAAAATATTAAAAAACGAGGCCAGGCCCTGGGGGATGGGATCCCTGGGGCCAATAGTGGCCCAGGGAAGGGGGGCCACGTGGCCCCCTTCACGTAAAAAAAAACAAATGCTCAGGCCCTGGGGGATGGGGTCCCAAGGGCCCAAAAATAATTAAGGGAAGGGGGCCACACAGCCCCCCTTCCAAAAACCAAAAGCCGGCATTCCCCGGAGGCACCGTCCCCTCCATACACCACTGTGCAAACGCGCCTCCTGTCGTGAACTGAATTGAGGGATTAAGTCCCCTTGATTCCTGAGGGTCCCTGGGGGCCAACTAGCCCACCAGGTACCTCCAGTAAGCCCCACACAGTGGGATTGCTGAGAGGTGGTCTGAGGCTACGCCCCTTTTTACACCCCTCTGCAAACGCACCTCTTGGTGCACTGCTGGTGGGGCGATGAGGTCCTCTTCTGTCCTGAGGACCTCAGGACACAAGTGGACTTCATCCCCCGAGCAGCAGTGCACCAGGAGGCGCATTTGCAGAGTGGTGTAAAAAGGGGGCATAGCCTCAGACCACTCTCAGCAATCCAGCTGTGTGGGGCTTACTGGAGGTAACAGGAGGGCAAGTTGGCCCCCAGGGACCCTCAGGAGGCAAGGGGACTTCATCCCCCAACCAGGAGTGCGCCAGGAGGTGCGTTTGCAGCGTGGTGGAGAAAGGGGTGTGGCCTGTGTCCACCTCTCAGCAGTCCTACTGTGTGGGGCTTACTGGAGGTAACAGGTAGGCTAGTTGGCCCCTAAGGACCCCCAGCAGCGAAGGGAACTTCAATCCCCATCCAAGAGCGCACCAGGGAGCGCGTTTGCAGAGTGGTGGGGAAAGGGGGCATGGCCTGCTATGAGAACTTAGCAATACTGCTCTGTGGGACTTACTGGAGGTAACAGGAGGGGTAGTTGGCCCCCAAGGATGTCCTTGGGGGCCAACTATCCCTCCTGTTACCTCTAGTAAGTCCCACACAGTGGGATTGCTAAGAGGTCTTTGGAGGCCACGCCCCCCTTTTGCCACCACTCTGCAAACATGCCCCCTGGCACACTAATGGTTGGGGGATGAAGTCCACTTTACTCCTAAGAGACTTTGGGGGCCAAGAAGCCCTCCTGGTACCTCCTGTAAGTCATACGCAGCGTAATTGTTAAGCGCTGGTCAGAGGCCCAGCCCCCTTTCTCCAGCACTCTGCAAACGCGACTAATAGTTAAAGAAGCATTTGCAATGCAATAGGTCTTGCATTTGCAAGAGTTAGAGCTATTGGCGTTGTAAATGTAAACGTTTTTTATTAATGTTTTTTGGAGTGGAGTGGATGTACGTTGTGTGTAGTGAAATTATGTGGTATGTTGTGCAGTGAAATTATGTGGATAGAAAGTATGTGGTATTTAGTGTATAGCTATTATGTAGAGTGGGATTATGTGTTATGGAGAGTAATTATGTGATATGGTAGTCTGTGTTGTGGAGTGGTAACCTCAGGTTTAGTCTTCCTCGTTTCCATAGAAGCTAAACTATAAACTCTATGAGACAAAAAAAAGAAGGAAGCACTGAAGAGCACTTCTGGACCTAGTCAGAGGTATGAGCAGGGCCACTGGAATTATGCGACTGTTCAGCTGCACCGATTTTCGCATAATTATACATTTTCCGCATTTGCCACATAATCCATCATCTGCTGCATAATCTGCAGATTTGAACAAAAAAAACCTTGTTTCTAGCTCAAACGTTACCAAAAATGCAGCGACAAGTGTTACAGCGTGGTGGAGGGCCCTTTGCAAACCTGGAATGGTCACCTGTTACTTATTGCTAAATGTGGGTGTTACATTGGTACTAATGGTGTGCAAACCACTCTTGCTTCTTTCTGCGCCTCTCTTGCCTCTTTCTGCATTTCTGTTGCTTCTTTCTGCACATTTCTTTTTCTGCACTTCTCTTGCCTCTTATTGCAAATCTCTTCTACACCTCTCTTCCCTCTTTCTGCACGTCTGTTGCCTCTTTCTGAACCTTATTTGCTTCTTTCTGTACCCCTCTTGCCTCTTTCTGCACCCTTCTTCCCTCTTTCTGCACCTCTCTTGCCTTTTTCTGTACCCCTCTTATGTCTTTCCGCACCCTTTTTGCCTCTTTCTGCACTTCTGTTACTTCTTTCTGCACTTCTCTTCCTTCTTTCTGCACCTCTCTTGCTTCTTTCTGCACCTCACTTGCCTCTTTCAGCACCTCTGTTGCTTTTTTCTGCAGATCTCCTGCCTCTTTCTACATCTCACTTGCCTCGTCAGCACGTCTCTTGCTTCTTTCTGCACCTCACTTGCCTCTTTCTGCACTTCTCTTGCTTCTTTCTACACCTCTGTTGCTTCTTTCAGCAATTCTCTTGCCTCTTTCTGCACTTCTTTTCCTTCTTTTTTGCACACCTCTTGCCTCTTTCTGTACCTCTCTTGCCTCTTTGTGCACCCCTTCTACCTTTTTCTGCACCCCTCTTGCCTCTTTTTACACCTCTGTTGGTTCTTTCTGCACTGCTCTTGCTTCTTTCTGCACCTCACTTGCCTATTTCTGCACTTCTCTTGCTTCTTTCTACACCTCTGTTGCTTCTTTCAGCAATTCTCTTGCCTCTTTCTGCACTTTTCTTCCTTCTTTTTGCACCCTTCCTGCCTCTTTCTGTACCCCTCTTGCCTCTTTGTGCACCTCTCCTACCTCTTTCTGCACCCCTCTTGCCTCTTTTTCACCTCTGTTGGTTCTTTCTGCACTGCTCTTGCTTCTTTCTGCACCTGACTTGCCTCTTTCTGCACTTCTCTTGCTTCTTTCTACACCTCGGTTGCTTCTTTCAGCAATTCTCTTGCCTCTTTCTGCACTTCTTTTCCTTCTTTTTGCACCCCTCTTGCCTCTTTCTGTACCTCTCTTGCCTCTTTGTGCACCCCTCCTACCTTTTTCTGCACCCCTCTTGCCTCTTTTTGCACCTCTGTTGGTTCTTTCTGCGCTGCTCTTGCTTCTTTCTGCACCTCACTTGCCTCTTTCTGCACTTCTCTTGCTTCTTTCTACACCTCTGTTGCTTCTTTCAGCAATTCTCTTGCCTCTTTCTGCACTTCTCTTCCTTCTTTTTGCACTCTTCCTGCCTCTTTCTGTACCCCTCTTGCCTCTTTGTGCACCTCTCCTACCTCTTTCTGCACCCCTCTTGCCTCTTTTTGCACCTCTGTTGGTTCTTTCTGCACTGCTCTTGCTTCTTTCTGCACCTGACTTGCCTCTTTCTGCACTTCTCTTGCTTCTTTCTACACCTCTGTTGCTTCTTTCAGCAATTCTCTTGCCTCTTTCTGCACTTCTCTTCCTTCTTTTTGCACCCTTCCTGCCTCTTTCTGTACCCCTCTTGCCTCTTTGTGCACCTCTCCTACCTCTTTCTGCACCTCTGTTGCCTCTTTCTGCATTTCACTTGCTTCTTTCTGCACCACTCTTGCCTCTTTCTGTACCTCTGTTGCTTCTTTCTGCACTTCTCTTGCCTCTTTCTGCACCCGTCGTGCCTCTTTCAGCACCTCTGTTGCTTCTTTCTGCACTTCGCTTCCTTCTTTCTGCACCCCTCGTGCCTCCTTCTGCACCTCTCGTGCCTCCTTCTGCACCTCTCGTGCCTCCTTCTGCACCTCTCGTGCCTCCTTCTGCACCTCTGTTGCTTCTTTCTGCACTTCTCTTGGTTCTTTCTGCACTGCTCTTGCCTCTTTCTGCATCCCTCTTGCCTCTTTGAGCACCTCTTTTGCTTCTTTCTGCACTTCTCTCTCCTCTTTCTGCACCCCTCTTGCCTCTTTCTGCACCTCTGTTGCTTCTTTCTGCACTTCTATTGCCTCTTTCTGCACCTCTCTTGCTTCTTTCTGCACCTCACTTGCCTCTTTCAGCACCTCTGTTGCTTTTTTCTGCAGATCTCTTGCATCTTTCTGCACCTCACTTGTGTCTTTCAGCACCTGTTGCTTTTTTCTGCAGATCTCTTGCCCCTTTCTGCACCCCTCTTTTCTCTTTCTGCACTTCTCTTGACCCTTTCTGCACCCCTGTTTCCTGTTTCTGCACCTTTCCTGCCTGTTTCTGCACATCTCTTGCCTTTTTCTGTACCTCTGTTACCTCTTTCTGCACCTCTCCTACCTTTTTCTGCACCCCTCTGGCTTCTTTTTGCACCTCTGTTGGTTCTTTCTGCACTGCTCTAGCTTCTTTCTGCACCTCACTTGCCTCTTTCTGCACTTCTCTTGCTTCTTTCTACACCTCTGTTGCTTCTTTCAGCAATTCTTTTGCCTCTTTCTGCACTTCTCTTCCTTTTCTGCACCCCTCCTGCTTCTTTCTGTACCTCTCTTGCCTCTTTGTGCACCTTTCTTGCCTCTTTCTGCACTTCACTTGCTTCTTTCTGCACCTCTCTTGCCTCTTTCGGCACCTCTGTTGCTTCTTTCTGCACTTTTATTGCCTATTTGTGCAACTCTTGCCTCTTTCTACACCTTTTATCCCTCTTTCTGCACCACTCTTGCCTCTTTCTGTACCTCTGTTGCTTCTTTCTGCACTTCTCTTGTCTCATTCAGCACCTCTGTTGCTTTTTTCTGCACTTCTCTTCCTTCTTTCTCCACCCCTCGTGCCTCTTTCAGCACCTCTGTTACTTATTTCGGCACCTCTGTTAATTCTTTCTGCACCCCTCCTGCCTCTTTCTGCACCCCTCTTCCCTATTTGTGCAACTCTCTTGCCTCTTTTTACACCTCTCTTCCCTCTTTCTGCACCACTCTTGCCTCTTTCTGTACCTCTGTTGCTTCTTTCTGCACTTCTCTTGCCTCTTTCTGCACCCTTCGTGCCTCTTTCAGCACCTCTGTTGCTTCTTTCTGCACTCCTCTTCCTTCTTTCTGCACCCCTCGTGCCTCCTTCTGCACCTCTGTTGCCTCTTTCAGCACCTCTGTTGGTTCTTTCTGCACTGCTCTTGCTTCTTTCTGCACCTCACTTGCCTCTTTCTGCACCTCACTTGCCTGTTTCAGCACCTCACTTGCCTGTTTCAGCACCTCACTTGCCTGTTTCAGCACCTCACTTGCTTTTTTCTGCAGATCTCTTGCCTCTTTCTGCACCCCTCTTTTCTCTTTCTGCACCTCTCTTGCCTCTTTCTGCACCCGTTCCCTGTTTCTGCACCTTTCCTGCCTGTTTCTGTACCTCTCTTGCCTCTTTCTGCACTTCTCTTGCTTTTATTTGCACCTCTGTTGCTTCTTTCAGCAATTCTCTTGCCTCTTTCTGCACTTCTTTTCCTTCTTTTTTGCACCCCTCTTGCCTCTTTCTGTACCTCTCTTGCCTCTTTGTGCACCCCTTCTACCTTTTTCTGCACCCCTCTTGCCTCTTTTTACACCTCTGTTGGTTCTTTCTGCAGTGCTCTTGCTTCTTTCTGCACCTCACTTGCCTCTTTCTGCACTTCTCTTGCTTCTTTCTACACCTCTGTTGCTTCTTTCAGCAATTCTCTTGCCTCTTTCTGCACTTCTCTTCCTTCTTTTTGCACCCTTCCTGCCTCTTTCTGTACCCCTCTTGCCTCTTTGTGCACCTCTCCTACCTCTTTCTGCACCTCTGTTGCCTCTTTCTGCACTTCACTTGCTTCTTTCTGCACCACTCTTGCCCCTTTCTGTACCTCTGTTGCTTCTTTCTGCACTTCTCTTGCCTCTTTCTGCACCCGTCGTGCCTCTTTCAGCACCTCTGTTGCTTCTTTCTGCACTTCGCTTCCTTCTTTCTGCACCCCTCGTGCCTCCTTCTGCACCTCTGTTGCTTCTTTCTGCACTTCTCTTGGTTCTTTCTGCACTGCTCTTGCCTCTTTCTGCATCCCTCTTGCCTCTTAGAGCACCTCTTTTGCTTCTTTCTGCACTTCTCTCTCCTCTTTCTGCACCCCTCTTGCTTCTTTCTGCACCTCACTTGCCTCTTTCAGCACCTCTGTTGCTTTTTTCTGCAGATCTCTTGCATCTTTCTGCACCTCACTTGTGTCTTTCAGCACCTCTGTTGCTTTTTTCTGCAGATCTCTTGCCCCTTTCTGCACCCCTCTTTTCTCTTTCTGCACTTCTCTTGACCCTTTCTGCACCCCTGTTCCCTGTTTCTGCACCTTTCCTGCCTGTTTCTGCACATCTCTTGCCTTTTTCTGTACTTCTGTTACCTCTTTCTGCACTTCTCTTGCTCTTTCTGCACCCTTCGCGCCTCTTTTTGCACCTCTGTTGGTTCTTTCTGCACTGCTCTTGCTTCTTTCTGCACCTCACTTGTCTCTTTCTGCACTTCTCTTGCTTCTTTCTACACCTCTGTTTCTTCTTTGAGCAATTCTCTTGCCTCTTTCTGCACTTCTCTTCCTTCTTTTTGCACCCCTCCTGCCTCTTTCTGTACCTCTCTTGCCTCTTTGTGCACCTCTCCTACCTTTTTCTGCATCCCTCTGGCTTCTTTTTGCACCTCTGTTGGTTCTTTCTGCACTGCTCTAGCTTCTTTCTGCACCTCACTTGCCTCTTTCTGCACTTCTCTTGGTTCTTTCTACACCTCTGTTGCTTCTTTCAGCAATTCTTTTGCCTCTTTCTGCACTTCTCTTCCTTCTTTCTGCACCCCTCCTGCCTCATTCTGTACCTTTCTTGCCTCTTTGTGCACCTCTCTTGCCTCTTTCTGCACTTCACTTGCTTCTTTCTGCACCTCTCTTGCCTCTTTCTGCACTTCACTTGCTTCTTTCGGCACCTCTCTTGCCTCTTTCGGCACCTCTGTTGCTTCTTTCTGCACTTTTCTTGCCTATTTGTGCAACTCTCTTGCCTCTTTTTACACCTTTTATCCCTCTTTCTGCACCACTCTTGCCTCTTTCTGTACCTCTGTTGCTTCTTTCTGCAGTTCTCTTGCCTCTTTCAGCACCTCTGTTGCTTTTTTCTGCACTTCTCTTCCTTCTTTCTGCACCCCTCGTGCCTCTTTCAGCACCTCTGTTGCTTCTTTCGGCACCTCTGTTAATTCTTTCTGCACCGCTCCTGCCTCTTTCTGCACCCCTCTTCCCTATTTGTGCAACTCTCTTGCCTCTTTCTACACCTCTCTTCCCTCTTTCTGCACCACTCTTGCCTCTTTCTGTACCTCTGTTGCTTCTTTCTGCACTTCTCTTGCCTCTTTCTGCACCCTTCGTGCCTCTTTCAGCACCTCTGTTGCCTCTTTCAGCACCTCTGTTGGTTCTTTCTGCACTTCTCTTGCTTCTTTCTGCATCTCACTTGCCTCTTTCTGCACCTCACTTGCCTGTTTCAGCACCTCTTACTTTTTTCTGCAGATCTCTTGCCTCTTTCTGCACCCCTCTTTTCTCTTTCTGCACCTCTGTCCTCTTTCTGCACCCCTGTTCCCTGTTTCTGCACCTTTCCTGCCTGTTTCTGTACCTCTCTTGCCTCTTTCTGCACTTCTCTTGCCTCTTTCTGCACTTCTCTTGCTCTTTCTGCACCCTTCACGCCTCTTTCAGCACCTCTGTTGGTTCTTTCTGCACTGTTGTTGCTTTTTTCTGCACCTCTCTTGCTTCTTTCTGCACCCCTCCCGCCTCTTTCTGCACTCCTCTTTCCTATTTGTGCAACTCTCTTGCCTCTTTCTACAGCTCTCTTCCCTCTTTCTGCACCACTCTTGCCTCTTTCTGTACCTTTGTTGCTTCTTTCTGCACTTCTCTTGCCTCTTTCTGCACACTTTGTGCCTCTTTCAGCACCTCTGTTGCTTCTTTCTGCACTTCTCTTCTTTCTTTCTGCACCCCTCATGCCTATTTCAGCACCTCTGTTGCTTCTTTCGGCACCTCTGATAATTCTTTCTGCACCCCTCCTGCCTCTTTCTGCACCCCTCTTCCCTATTTGTGCAACTCTCTTGCCTCTTTCTACACCTCTCTTCCCTCTTTCTGCACCACTCTTGCCTCTTTCTGTACCACTGTTGCTTCTTTCTGCACTTCTCTTGCCTCTTTCTGCACCCGGCGTGCCTCTTTCAGCACCTCTGTTGCTTCTTTCTGCACTTCGCTTCCTTCTTTCTGCACCCGTCGTGCCTCCTTCTGCACCTCTGTTGCTTCTTTCTGCACTTCTCTTGGTTCTTTCTGCACTGCTCTTGCCTCTTTCTGCATCCCTCTTGCCTCTTTCTGCACCTCTCTTGCTTCTTTCTGCACCTCACTTGCCTCGTTCAGCACCTCTGTTGCTTTTTTCTGCAGATCTCTTGCATCTTTCTGCACCTCACTTGTGTCTTTCAGCACCTCTGTTGCTTTTTTCTGCAGATCTCTTGCCCCTTTCTGCACCCCTCTTTTCTCTTTCTGCACTTCTCTTGACCCTTTCTGCACCCCTGTTCCCTGTTTCTGCACCTTTCCTGCCTGTTTCTGCACATCTCTTGCCTTTTTCTGTACTTCTGTTACCTCTTTCTGCACTTCTCTTGCTCTTTCTGCACCCTTCGCGCCTCTTTTTGCACCTCTGTTGGTTCTTTCTGCACTGCTCTTGCTTCTTTCTGCACCTCACTTGTCTCTTTCTGCACTTCTCTTGCTTCTTTTTGCACCCCTCCTGCCTCTTTCTGTACCTCTCATGCCTCTTTGTGCACCTCTCCTACCTTTTTCTGCATCCCTCTGGCTTCTTTTTGCACCTCTGTTGGTTCTTTCTGCACTGCTCTAGCTTCTTTCTGCACCTCACTTGCCTCTTTCTGCACTTCTCTTGGTTCTTTCTACACCTCTGTTGCTTCTTTCAGCAATTCTTTTGCCTCTTTCTGCACTTCTCTTCCTTCTTTCTGCACCCCTCCTGCCTCATTCTGTACCTCTCTTGCCTCTTTGTGCACCTCTCTTGCCTCTTTCTGCACTTCACTTGCTTCTTTCTGCACCTCTCTTGCCTCTTTCGGCACCTCTGTTGCTTCTTTCTGCACTTTTCTTGCCTATTTGTGCAACTCTCTTGCCTCTTTTTACACCTTTTATCCCTCTTTCTGCACCACTCTTGCCTCTTTCTGTACCTCTGTTGCTTCTTTCTGCAGTTCTCTTGCCTCTTTCAGCACCTCTGTTGCTTTTTTCTGCACTTCTCTTCCTTCTTTCTGCACCCTCGTGCCTCTTTCAGCACCTCTGTTGCTTCTTTCGGCACCTCTGTTAATTCTTTCTGCACCCCTCCTGCCTCTTTCTGCACCCCTCTTCCCTATTTGTGCAACTCTCTTGCCTCTTTCTACACCTCTCTTCCCTCTTTCTGCACCACTCTTGCCTCTTTCTGTACCTCTGTTGCTTCTTTCTGCACTTCTCTTTGCCTCTTTCTGCACCCTTCCTGCCTCTTTCAGCACCTCTGTTGCTTCTTTCTGCACTCCTCTTCCTTCTTTCTGCACTCCTCTTCCTTCTTTCTGCACCCCTCGTGCCTCCTTCTGCACCTCTCTTGCCTCTTTCAGCACCTCTGTTGGTTCTTTCTGCACTTCTCTTGCTTCTTTCTGCACCTCACTTGCCTCTTTCTGCACCTCACTTGCCTGTTTCAGCACCTCACTTGCTTTTTTCTGCAGATCTCTTGCCTCTTTCTGCACCCCTCTTTTCTCTTTCTGCACCTCTTTTGCCTCTTTCTGCACCCCTGTTCTCTGTTTCTGCACCTTTCCTGCCTGTTTCTGTACCTATCTTGCCTCTTTCTGCACTTCTCTTGCTCTTTCTGCACCCTTCACGCCTCTTTCAGCACCTCTGTTGGTTCTTTCTGCACTGCTCTTGCTTTTTTCTGCACCCCTCTTGCTTCTTTCTGCACCCCTCCCGCCTCTTTCTGCACCCCTCTTTCCTATTTGTGCAACTCTCTTGCCTCTTTCTACAGCTCTCTTCCCTCTTTCTGCACCACTCTTGCCTCTTTCTGTACCTTTGTTGCTTCTTTCTGCACTTCTCTTGCCTCTTTCTGCACACTTCGTGCCTCTTTCAGCACCTCTGTTGCTTCTTTCTGCACTTCTCTTCTTTCTTTCTGCACCCCTCATGCCTATTTCAGCACCTCTGTTGCTTCTTTCGGCACCTCTGATAATTCTTTCTGCACCCCTCCTGCCTCTTTCTGCACCCCTCTTCCCTATTTGTGCAACTCTCTTGCCTCTTTCTACACCTCTCTTCCCTCTTTCTGCACCACTCTTGCCTCTTTCTGTACCACTGTTGCTTCTTTCTGCTCTTCTCTTGCCTCTTTCTGCACCCTTCGTGCCTCTTTCAGCACCTCTGTTGCTTCTTTCTGCACTTCTCTTCCTTCTTTCTGCACCCCTCGTGCCTCCTTCTGAACCTCTGTTGCTTCTTTCTGCACTTCTCTTGGTTCTTTCTGCACTTCTCTTACCTCTTTCTGCACCCTTTGTGCCTCTTTCTGCACCTCTGTTGCTTCTTTCTGCACTTCTATTGCCTCTTTCTGCACCTCTCTTGCTTCTTTCTGCACCTCCCTCGCCTCTTTCAGCACCTCTCTTGCTTTTTTCTGCAGATCTCTTGCCTCTTTCTGCACCTCACTTCCCTGTTTCAGCACCTCTGTTGCTTTTTTCTGCAGATCTCTTGCCTCTTTCTGCACCCCTCTTTTCTCTTTCTGCACCTCTCTTGCCTCTTTCTGCACTTCTCTTGTTTCTTTCTACACCTCTGTTGCTTCTTTCAGCAATTCTCTTGCCTCTTTCTGCACTTCTCTTCCTTCTTTATGCACCCCTCCTGCCTCTTTCTGTACCTCTCTTGCCTCTTTGTGCACGTCTCCTACCTTTTTCTGCACCCCTCTTGCCTCTGTTTGCACCTCTGTTGGTTCTTTCTGCACTGCTCGTACTTCTTTCTGCACCTTACTTGCCTCTTTCTGCACCCCTGTTCCTGCACCTTTCCTGCCTGTTTATGCACCTCTCTTGCCTCTTTCTGCACCTCTGAATTAGAGGTAGTTTTAATCCCCCTGCCCTATTATGTACTAGGGCCTTACAGGGGAGGTCATGCCAATCACAGGGCTACCCCAACCCATAGTGTACCCTAGTGTATGTAGGTGTTTTCACTATATTTTAAGTGTCTTTCAGCATAGCACTGGCTCCGGGCCTGGTTAGTCAGAGTCAGTTACCACCAGTACCAGTCAGTAAAAAGTTGGGGGCCCAGGATTACTTTGCAACAAGGCCTTTTTCTGCATCTCTGTTGGTTCTTTCTGCATATCTCTTGCTTCTTTCTGCACTTTTCTTCGTCTTTCTGGACTTCTGTTGCCTCTTTCTGCATTTCTCTCACTTCTTTCTGCGCCTTTCTTCCTCTTTCTTCACATGTCCTACCTCTGTAGGCATAGTTAGAAATTAGCATTTAAAAAACCTTAGAAATTCACTGAAAAAAACATAGGTTTCAGGGACGTTATAGTTAGAAATTAGCATTTAAAAAACCATTGAAATTTACTGAAAAAACCATAGGTTTCAGGGATGTTATAGTTAGTTGGACATTTCACTCGTTCAAAACCAGAGAAATTCGGCTGTTACAGTTAGTTGCGCTAACTATAACTCGCGCCCCCGCAATGCACTGCTGATGACGTCACATATTACATCATTCATGACATGGTCAGTGACATCACTGATGACATCTCAAATGACATCACTGATGACATCATCCAGTGACTGTGTGTTTCTGTAAAGTTTAAATATGTTTTATATATATATATGCCAAGGTGTATTGAAGTATGAGTGGGTGTATGAGTGTCTGAATAGTTGATTTAGTAGATGTGTGACTGACTGCATAAGTGAGTGATTAAACGTGTCTTACTGAATGCATGGGTTAGTGAGTAAACTGTGTAAATGTCTGTATCAGTCTGTCAGTTGGTGTGTAAGCGGCTGCATGGGTTGGTGAGTAGCTACATGAGTGTCTATATGGGTTATTGATTGGTTGTCGGAGTATCTGTATGGGTGCCTGAGTATCTGTGTGCGTGGGTGGGGGAAGTGTGACTCTGTGCATAGATGTGTGAGTGGGTAATTCACTGGGTGTATGGGTTCAAGAGTGCATCTGTGAAGGGCTGTATGGGTGGGTGAGTGTGTGTATGGGTGTGTTGATGAGTGAATGGATGTCTCAGTGGTACATGTGTGAGTAACTACATATGTGAAAGGCAGAATATGTGAGTGTTGGAGAATATAAATCACTATATGTGAGAGTGAGTGATTGTGAGAGTGGCTGTATGGATGAGTGTGTGCTTGTATCAGTGACTGTATAAGAGAGAAAGTATGTGTTAGTATCTGTATGAATAAGTGAGGTGGTGTGTGTATAACTATATAGGTGAGTAAATGGGAGTGTGAATGATTCTTTGCATGATTGACTAGGTGTGTGACTAACTCTATGGATGAGTGGCGATGTGTGAGTGTCTGTCTAGGTGTATGAGTGCAAATGATAGTGCTATATTGATGAGTGATTGCATGTGTTAACCTTGCCACTGATATGCGTGCAGGTCCCTGTAGGGACTGCGCGTGGGTCCTTGGGGAGCACACGGGGCTTGCTAGGAGTAACGATGCCGGAGCAATCAAAAGGCAGGGTAGTCAAGCAGGGAGGATTAAGGCATGCTTGATCAATTGCAGGTCATTGCCAAAGCACGCCGAGGATATATGGCTTTCACTAACAAACAAGGCTTGGGATGCCATGTTTCTAACAGAAACCTGGCTTAATGCTGATTCTGTTGCAGCAGTGGCCCTGGCCACCCCACTTGGTTTTAAAATGTGTTGCGCCAATAGGGAGAGTGGGAAAAGAGGTGGAGGGGTAGCCATTATTTTTAAGGACTCCTGGTTCCTAGCATCATCAGCTCCCCTTAATCTGGAGGGGATAGAGGATCTTAACTTCTGTTTCCAAATATACCCTTCTACCTCCTTTTCAGGCATTCTCATCTATAGACCTCCAGATTGTGCACCTAACGTAATACACAAGCTCTGCAATTACATCGCTCAGAAATCGTTATTATACTCAAATTTTACTGTGTTAGGCGATTTCAATTTACATGTAAATGACCCAACCTGTACGCTGGCAGCTCAGCTAGTGCTATCCCTAGGGGGTGCCAATCTAACACAACATGTTACTTCCCCCACACATAAGGCAGGGCATACTCTGGACCTTGTGTTCTCCAACTTGGGGTCTCTGTGCACAATGGCCCCGTCAAATTGGTCTGGTAGGACCACTGTCTGATTCCTTTCTTCTTTAGGGTGGATAAGCCCTGTCAGAGGAGGGGCAATCAAGCCTATATTAAGAGAAGTTGGAAAAATCTGACATCAGCGACCTTGGATCCTATCCTCCAAGCCAGTCAACCCACACTCTCAGCCGATCCTAATGTTGACTCCCTGGCTTTAAACCTGTGGATCTCGACAGCAGTCGAATCCGCGGCTCCGGCCAGGCCCGCCAGATCGGCGAGGCTCTCACCCTCTACCCCCTGGTTTTCAGAATCACTCAGATCTGCCAAAAGCAGTTGTAAACGGCTGGAACGGCAGTGGAGGGCTAACTATTGTGAGGTGGCCAAGTGTACTTATAGAAACGCACTGAAAGATTTACACAACCTGATAAAGGTAGCTAGGAGGGACTACCTAGCTAGCTGCATCTACAAGGCGGCTAACTCTACCAAGGAGGTATTTAAAGTAGTCAACTCCTTTCTTAAGCCTATAGCTATAGAGATGGATGTGCAACCCTCTCTCTCTCTGTGTGATAGTCTTTCCGTCTTTTTTGACAGTAAAATTCAGAACGTGTATAAGTCATTTTCGCCAACTCTGGAGACAGAGAAATCGGACAGTAGTGAAAGCTGCTCCCATGAGTGGTCATTTACTGATTTTACTCCTATCTCCCAGCAGGATGCGCTGGCAGAAATCTTGCGATGTAAGTCAGGGGCACCGGATGACCCATGCCCTCCCAAATTGTGGAAAGTGATGGCACACTCCCTAAAACATGTACTGACGCACATATGGAACTCATCCCTTGCGTCGGGCACTTTCCCTGAAATTTGGAAACATGCCACGCTCCTTCCCCTGAAAAAAAAAACAAATGGGGAGCCAGGGGATATGAACAACTACAGGCCTATCTCTCTGCTGCCAGCACCAGCTAAGATGCTGGAAAAATTGGTGCAAAGACAACTGTCAAGCTTTATGGAGAGTAAGGGCATCCTACACGATACACAATCGGGCTTTCAATCTGGCTTTAGTACCGAGACGGCCCTTCTGGAGGTGGCAGAGTCGGTGCGAATGGCGACAGATTCGGGGGCATCCGCGATGCTGGTGCTCCTGGATCTATCGGTGGCATTCGACACCGTCGACCACACCTCACTGTTAAGAAGACTTCAGGAGATGGGCATTGGGGGTATGGCACTGGGCTGGCTTAACTCCTACCTGAATAATCCCTCACAGAAGATCGCGTTGCAACCCTTTGTGTCTTAACCTAAACAGCTTTGGTGTGGAGTCCCTCAGGGGTCAGCGCTGAGTCCACTCCTGTTTAATTTGTACCTGGCTCCACTGTTTTCGCTGATAGCCAACTGGGGGGTCAAGGCGATTTCGTACGCAGTTGACACCCAGCTGGTCTTCACTTTTAAAGAGCAGACTGAGGATGCCTTTAAGAGTTTCAAGGGCTGCCTGAGAGATATAGCGTTGTGGATGAACAATAATAAACTTAAGCTCAACGCAGGACAGACGGAGGTGATGTTCTTCGGGAATGAGCTACCTCCAGCACCAACTCTATGGTGACCACTGGAAATGGGACCTCCCCCCTCCCCTGCAGACTGCGTAAAAAATCTGGGTGTGAAATGGGAGGTCGATCTTTCATTTTCGGCACAGATACAGCAGGTTTCAGTTACCTGTTTCTGTAAACAGAGAAACTTGAAGAAATTCTTGCATCTGATGCCAGAAGAATGCCGAAAAACCATAGTCCACGCCGTAGTAACATCCAGATTTGACTATGCGAATTGCCTGTATCTTGGCCTACCAAAGTACCTAATTCAGCGTCTTCAGATGGTACAAAATGCCGCTGCAAGACTGATTAGACGGGTCCCTTTCCGCGATCATGTCTCTCCGCATTTAATGGAGCTCCACTGGTTACCAGTGGCCAAGAGAATCAAGTTCAAGGCCTTGACGCTTGCATTCCGAACTACACATGGTAAATGCCCCAGCTACCTAAAACAAAGACTACACAGTTACAAGCAGTCTAGATCCTTAAGATCTAACTCGCAAAAGCTTCTCTGTACACCTCGCTTTAGGAAGGCTCGCTTAGGGGGAAGATCCTTCTCAGTCGGGGCGACAAAACTATGGAACTCCCTGCCAAGTGATCTCCGCAACATTGATACAGAACCACTTTTTAGGAAACGGGTTAAGACCTGGCTCTTTAGGGCAGAATAATTGGGACTGGGGTTTTGCCATCCGGGTTGCCATCCACGCACTACTGATCGCATTAGCGCCGGGACACCTCTGTTTGAGGTAGCTGTCGCGCTCTATAAGTGTCAGTATTATTATTATTATGAGTGACTGTATGGGTGAATGAGTGGATGTGTGTGTAGACCTAGGAATCAGTGAGTGGGTATGTAGTAACTGGTATTGGTGTGTCTGTGGTTTCGAAAATGGTAGTCTGTATTTTAGAGTGGGTGTATCAAAGGTTATATTAGGGTGTGAGGAGGTGCATCAGATTATCACATGGATGATGTAATCAGTGATGTCATTTGAGATGTCATCAGTGATGTCAGCAGTGATGTCACTGACCAGGTCATGAATGATGTAATATGTGACGTCATCAGCAGTGCATTGCGGGGGCGCGAGTTATAGTTAGCTCAACTAACTATAACAGCTGAATTTCTCTGGTTTTGTACGAGTGAAATGTCCAACTAACTATAACGTCCCTGAAACCTATGGTTTTTTCAGTGAATTTCTATGGTTTTTTAAATGCTAATTTCTAACTAGAATGTCCCTGAAACCTATGGTTTTTTCAGTGAATTTCAAAGGTTTTTTAAATGGTAATTTCTGACTATAACGTCCCTGAAACCTATGTTTTTTTCAGTGAATATATATATATATATATACCTACTGGCGGTTGCCAGTAGGTAGTTATATTTAGGACCTAGTTTCCATAGGAAAAGCATTTTTTGACTTGGCTATAACTTTGCCGTTGTTTGACCAATCTGCGTGAAAATTTCCCAAAAAAATGTCACGGTAGGTACTATTGTTATGGAAAGTTTGGGGGTGATCCGTGCAGTGGAGACTGAGAATTTTGGGTGCGAAATAAGGTTGCGTTTGTAATGTTAATTCCCATAGGAACCTTTAGCCACACCTACAACCCGAACCGCTGAACGGACTTACACCAAATTTGCCAGGGAAGTAGATGTTGGTTCAAGGAAGTGCCTTTTGCTTATTTGGTGTAAATCCGTCCAGTAGTTGTTGAGAAATGTAAGTTTAAAATTATAGTGATATCTCCGGCCACAGCTATTTCGAGAAGGTTTCGCGATGAATCGCGGATGCATGCGTCAACGGGAATGCTCTGATTGGCTGTACGCAATCTGAATAGAAAGTTGCAGCTGCAATTTTATCTATTTGGAATGGTTCCCGGGGCTGAAAATCTGTGTGAAAGCCCACATAAGGGGTTCGGGTGGAGATACTCTGACCAAATGGTTGCGAAATGGGGGTGTTAGTGACACAAGTTATGTGTCCAAAATTGTTTTGTTTTTTAATCGTGCACAATATTCGCAGCCACACCGCGACTGCAAATGCAGGAACATCACGACTATCATCGTCGTCGCGAATATTGGTGAAAATATCAATTAATCATTAATATGCATTGTTATAGAGATACTGAGAATTGTTTTTATAGAGTTATTTATATAGTGAGTTATCTACTGTGATGGTTAGAATTAATTATATAGTTATAATTTTTTTAATGTGGTGGTTGCTATTGAATTCCTGCTTTTGCTTTTTGCTTTCTGCTTTCGCGACGTAACTGCGTGGATCACGATTACCGATGTCATTGTGATCTCCGGTCTTACCCTGAAAATGGCAGGTTTTAGAGATGGTTGTTCTAGAAATACACTAGAAAAACATGAGTTTGAAGTGTACAGTAATAAACCCCTAGTGTGTAAAATACTGTAATATGTGTGAATATATGTGTTTTCACTTTATGGAAAAGACACGATCGCCAAGGTTAACGACATCATCGCAACGTCCCGAATAACCGTGAAAACAGAAAATAGGTCTGAAAGATGGTTTATAAAGAAACTTAGTACAAAAATATGAGTTTAAACATGCTTTGAAAGAAGTATGTATATAGTAATATGTGTAGGGCAATGTTCAGAATGGATTTTTTTACTTATTATTTTTTAATGTGTTTTCGCAACGTGTCTGCGGGGATCGTGACTTCGTTGCAAAGATCCCCAAAAACTAAAGAAAAAAAAACTTTACAAAACAATATTTTGGGTACTAGGGTGGCTCTGACATGATCTGTTGCATTGGTTGTGTGTATATGGCTGCTATACATAAGACCGCACGCCACTATAAATCACCTTGTGGCTTAGGGTTATTGCTTATGAGACCATAAAGAAACCATATTTATTAATGGCACACCTGAGGGCAAAGGGTCAATACCCAGCAGCCTTGTGTGCCATTAGTTGGTGGTGAATGAGTTGACACCAAATCTGTATTTAACGAGATTTTGGTACTCTAAGGTTTGCAGAGGGAGAAGACAATAATTTGCCATCTATGAATGAACATTCAAACATATCCTTAGAGCTGTGTACAAAGTTAAGTTTCTTCAACCAAAATAATCGAAGGATTTTACTGTTTGAACCGTTCCATAACAGAATTATATTTCCATCTGTTATTTAAACCTTTCAGGATCAGGCTGATTATCTTGATTTCCCTAAACATTAGTGTTTAAAAACATTTTCTTATAAAGCTTCACCATATTGACT
Source organism: Calotriton arnoldi (assembly GCA_963921515.1). NCBI lineage: Eukaryota > Metazoa > Chordata > Amphibia > Caudata > Salamandridae > Calotriton > Calotriton arnoldi. The sequence goes on from CAWUFW010007842.1 coordinate 361,128, forward strand.
GATGTGCTTAGCAAACTCATGTTATTTTACATTTATTCATCTATTTCTTTTTCCGCTTACGTAAAACCGAACTTCCTTCAGCCATTCATCCCCTCTTTCATATTCCTCACCAGTCATTCCAATTTCACTCTTCTGCTATATAACCACTTCCAACAGAGGTTAATTACCTATCCATCCATTATCAAGTAGGTGTTTCGTTCTAGCACCTTAGGTTATACCTTGACAGGAACTAATAGCAACCATTTAAGAAAAAGCGAATAAGACCACAACTATACCTAAATATAAATCATATATAACATCCAAAACATATTTCTACATCCACTAATGAATAATTCTACAACAGTGCGATGAAAGTTCTTGGCCTTAGAAATAATGTAACTTAAAGCAATATGTCATAAGACAATAGGAGTCTTGAGAGTTTTGGATCTCCAGCAGCTAAGTTTGGGCAGCAGAAATAACTGACATAACCCTAACTGGTGCGGCCAACCCCTGCTCAGCACAACATTTGGCCCTTTGTCCCAACTCAGTACATGTGGACAAACCGTGCAGTGCTGCAACAGTTCTTGGCCTCAAGGCAATGCCTTTGGCCAGGACATGCCTAGGAGTTCATAGAGCCTAGTTCTTTTATTGGTTTTTGGGTGCTTTTCAAAAGAACCTCGTTTTGTTTTTGAACTTTTAGTGTTTTTTAAGGATTAGTTTTTTTACATCTTGTGGTGCAACTCTATATCTTTTTATTGTTGGTATTTTTTTTTGCAGTGCTCTTCCATCTTCTTTATCCGTATCTTTGAATTTTAGTCTCTATACTTTTTCAATGCAAAACAACATTTTGAAGTTGTGATCTTTCTCTTTTATTTTCTGCAGCCCCTGTCCGGGAACATTTTGTAGTGGCATACCACGTCCTCGCTAGCTTGTATTTGCCTGTTTCTTCTGTTCTTGCTGGAATTTTAGAAAGTTCTTTTCCTTCTTTAACTTCAAATGTCGCGACATTGTCTAAGTTCCAAACAAGTACAGACATCTCTGTCCTCTGTTTCACTTCGGGTCATGGAGTTTGAAATAAATCTTGCTTGCATTTAAAATCTTCTCTCCTGGAGGATGTTTGAAAAACACCAACATTTATGGAGTCCTTATATATTTTTTCTTCCTCCAGAGTCTCTCCAGTGTAAATCACTTCTTCCTCATCCTGAGGTGCAGATGATTGTCCACGAAACTCCTTGTCGGCTATCAGCCAAGGTTCAGTTATGTACTGAAGTTTGTGTTTTCATTAGAATTGCACAGTTCCTGCTCTATACAAAATAGAGGAAATGGCTCCTGTTGCAATTAAACTGGCACATTTTCTTTCAGTGGAAGACTATACACTCTTTTAACCAGTGATAAAAACTTCAAAAGGTGCTTGAAAGTCCACAGACATGGATGGAAGTCCATGGAGCTGAGCCGTATGAGTCCAATGGATTCGACTTTCAGTGGGAAAACTCGCTTGTTTTTTAAACGTTTGAGTTCACTTTGAAATCACTGTCTAAAACACAATCTGCCCCAGCCATAATGTATGTATTATATTTTGAATGGTGCTCCAAACTGTGTAAAGGTCACAGATTGTACACAAGCTTGGGAACCTGTTCTCCATATATTTAGCCTGCAACCTTAGGTTAGAGTTGGTGAGCTCAGAGAGGGCACTCAACATCATTCCACAAGTTCCCCAGCCTCCTTACTGCAGTCAGAGTTTGAGAACTTTGAAAGATGGCCCAACATTAACCCAAAAGTTCCTCAGCCTATGGACTTGCCTCAAAGTTTGCAGACTATGAGAAGGGGCCCAATATAGATCCACAACCTTAGTAGTTCTCACCCTCAGCCCACAGTTTGTGATCTTCATGCCAAGTTAATTAGCGTTGTTGCCTCTACCCCATCTTGAGCACTTGAACTCTGAGACCAGGGTTTGTGAACCCAGAGCAATGATTGGACCTTTTTACATTTAAACTTTGGGGGTGTTTATCTGTGGGATCATACCTAGTCCTGGGGATCAGATTGTTCTCAGCCTGCCCTTTTAAGTAGCATTCTACCTTTTTTACAAGGATTTGTGGACCGTGCCCTGCAACCTGCAACAGCGGCCGCAACAGATGTTTTTCTGTTGCGGCCAGCAAATTAAGTCATTTGAGTTCCAGAGACAAATTGCAGGCCTGAAATATTTGGTAATAGAAAACAACTCCCTTGTCTAATGCAAAGGTTTTATTTTTCACACTTAGGTCTGTGAGTGCTCCACAAACAATGGTTAACTGCTCTAAAACTACTAAACTGATTAACACCAAACCATGCAAATGCACTCCTCTGAGTAAAGTTCTAGTTCCATACCAACTTTACTGTAATTCTGTTCAGCAGTTGTTTTTTGTAGTGGAGAGCAGAATTTGTTATTGGAATTAAAAGTGGAAGCACTCTTTTTGACCTCTCTTTATAGACAGTTTGACAAATATAAACAAACTTGACCAATATAAACAATAAAAAAATATGAACTATATAACCCAATTAATTTTACCATAAGTATTTTGGATTGGAAGAAAAATAGAAGAAACACTACCGACAGCATGTGGCATGCAATATCAAGAGTCAATGATACCCTTAATCATATCTAAGTAACCATCTGTATAACCCTTTCCATGCTGAGGATGGCCTGGAGCTGTCCTCAGCCATGGTGGGCCTGTGTCGAGGATTGCTCGACAACATGCCGCCCTCTGGGGGTGGCAGCGGAAGCGCTTCTACTGCCATCCCCAACACCCCCTCAGCGATCTGATGTCAGCTCACCCATGGTGGGCCGACGTCATCAAATACTGCTGGGGAAGCGCTGGAAGCCATTTGCTTCCAGTGCATTGGGGGAATAAGGTGAGCTTTCCCCCAGGGATTTTTTAGGTGAACAGTCACCGGGGGAAAGGAAAGAGTTTTTCTTTTTCCCCTGTGTCTGTTTTTAGTGCAATATACTCCACTAGCTCACCAGAGCATTTTTGTTGTTAGGGGAGCGGGCAAGGGCCATTCCCCCTTGGGGGCATATAATGTAGCCATATTTCGTCCCCCCCCCGGGGGCTAGTTTGACCATTTTCTTTGGCAATCTGCCCACCGGGGGGTCAAAACTCACTAGACACCAAGCATAAATGTGGGTGTTGTAAAACTGAGGGGAGCGACCCCATGGGCAAGTGTTGCTGCCCTGGGGGGATTTTTTTTTTTGTAGTCCACTTCCCCCCCAGGGGGCAAATTGTCTGTTTTTAGGCCGATCTGACTGCTGGGGGAGGGGGGCAGAAACTAACTAGACACCAGGGAATAATGTTTTGAAGGGGAACGACCCCTTAGTCAAGGGTCACTTATCTTTGGGGCAATAGATTTTTTATTCCACTCCACCAGAGTGCAGATCAGATGTTTTTAGGCCAATCTGCTCTCTGGGGGGGGGGACGAAGTCCACTAGATGCCATAGAATAATGTTTTGAAGGGCAGGCACCCTTTAGGTAAGGGTCGCTTCCCTTGAGGGGCAATATTTTTTTATTCTTCCCTCCTCCTCTACCTCCCCTCCCCGAGTGCAGATCGGCCTTTTTAGGCAGATCTGCCCTCTGGGGTGGGGGGCAGAAGCCCATAAGACAACAGGGAATAATGTTTTGAAGGGGAGTGACCCCTTAGGAAAGGGTTGCTTCCCTTGGGGAGGCTATATCTCATGTAGAAGATATAGAGTCTGTGTCAAAAGAGGTGTGCAAAAAGGAGAGTCATATGTGCTGCCTGATGGTCCTTCTAAACCTGGGTTATGTATGCACGCATGTTTTAAATCATACTCAAGGCAACTGAAGTTTTGGGAGCAACTGTGAGCATTAAAGTGAAATGACTGGCCTGTATCGTTTTATATTTTTTGGTCAGTTTCGTGGTTGGTGGTGTCTGATGTATTTAGTTAGACCTGTTGTGTTTGTAGTCATAGTTGATTTATCATCTCCTTCAAATTGGTTTGTGTTTTATTTTTTGTTAAAAAAAATGTGATGGCGGTGTGTGTGGACTGCCACTTGGATGGCAGTGTGTGTAGAATGGTGCTCGGCTGGCTGTATGTGTGGACTGGCACTTGGCTGGTGGTGTGTGTGGACTGGCACTTGGCTGGAGATGTGTGTGGACTGGCACTTGGCTGGCAGTGTGTGTGAGCCGGTGCTTGGCTGGCGGTGTGTGTGAGCTGGTACTTGACTTGCGGTGTGTGTGAGCTGGCATTTGGCTGCTGGTGTGAGTGTAGGGACTTGCTGTTGGTCACTTCACACACATTGCCAACCAAACGCCAGTCCACACACTCCATCAGTTGCCAGGCGATGTGATTGCAGTGTCAGTCCTATGGGGGTATGAAAGTTATGGGCCCTTGAATGGCGCTGTTTGTTGATGTGAGTGTTGTAATGTGCTGGGCTTGTGACTGGCGGTGTGAATGCTTTTGTGTGGGTCACACATGAAAGGTGTATGAATGGCCTGTGAAGCGGTTGGTGCCTTGCCGTGGCTTTACAGCTCATGAGCTATGAGTTATTGGTTCAGCATTATGAACATTTTTGTTAAATCTTTTGTCAATAAAACTTTTGAACTTTTCACTCACCCTCATGCCAAATCCAACCAGTATGTGTGCGTACTTGAGGAGTAGATGGTTGTGCAGATAGTTGTCTTTTCTGCCTTTCTCTGCCAGGGTGTACATTGTCTCTATGGAATATCTACCAACTCTAGATATTTTCGTAAACTAGACACCAGGGGGACTCCAGGTTGGCTCATGGCGGATCTCTCAATGTACTGGAATCTGCTGGGAGCCTCAAACTTCCTGCCACCCAGAGTTCCCACATATCTCCTCATAAAAATGGTACCTCACCTGTGTGGGTGGGCCTAGTGTCAGCAAAAGTGTGGGGTCCAAGACACAATGGAGCGACATCAACAAAAGGGGTAGCTGCAGTTTTTGGTCCTGGGCTCTGCAGCCACACAGGAAAACCTTCTAAACACAGGAATCTCTGAAAACTAGACACCCTAGGGAGTACAGGCTGGTGTACCTCTTGCGGATCTTATAACATTTTCTTATCCACAATGCCCTGCAAACCTCAATTTTTTTTTTTTTTAAATCACACATTTTCCTTGCATTTCTGTGACATATTCTTCCAGAATCAGAAGGAATCCACAAAATGTCAACCATCCAGCCTTTACCCCCTTGTCTCAATAAAAATGCTGCCTCACTTGGATCAAATTAACATCAATGGGAGTCCTTGCAAAGGGACGCTCATTGACCTTGGTTTGACCTAATCCTGTCACGGGCACTAGGCTCAGCCACACAAGTGGGGCAGCATTTTTATTGGGATAAGGGTGGAATGCTAGATGCAAGGAATTTTGTGGTTTTCTGTTGAGTCCAGAACTTTCCATCACAGAATTGTGAGGAAAAATTTTTTTCTAGTCAAAGTTTGAGGTTTGGAAGGGCTTCTGGGTAGGAAAACCTGGAGGGAGCCACACAAGTAACCCCACCCTGGATTTCCCCAGGTGTATTTATTTAAAACATGTACAGGTTTGCTAGATTTCCATAGGTGCCAGCTGAGCTAGGACCCAAAATCCACAGCTACGCACATTGCAAAATAAGGGTAAGTTTTAAGCGAAAAAATGTGACGTGCCCATGTTCCATTTGGGGGCCTTTCCTGTTGTGGGATCTAGACCTTCACACATAAGTGTGGTACCATTTATATCGGGAGACTTGGGGAAATGGTAGGTGGTAGAAAATTAGATGTTCCCTGTAGATCCCAGAACTTTCCATCATGGAAATGTGGGGGAAATGTGTTTTTGACTAAGTTTGAGGTTTGCGAGAGCTTCTGGATAGCAAAACCTGGTGGGAGCCACACAAGTCACCCCACCCTGTGTTCCCCTCGGTGTCTAGTTTTCATAAATGTGTATGTTTGCTAGTTTTACCTAGGTGTTGGATGAGTTAGGGCCCAAAATCAACAGCTAGGCATATTGCAAAAAAGGGTCAGTTTTCAGTGGAAACATGACATGTCCATGTTGATTTTTGGGGTCTTTCCTTGTGCGAGTACTAGCCCTACCCACACAAGTGAGATACAAGTTTTACTGGGAGACTTGGGGAAATGGTAGGTGATAAGAAATATGTTGGTTTCCTGCAGATTCCAGAACTTTCCATCGCAGAAATGTGAGGAAAATGTGTTTTTCCGTCAAAGTTTGGGGTTTGCAAGGGCTTCTGGTTATGAAAACCTGATGGCCCCCACCCTGGATTCTCCTAGGTGAATAAGTTTAAAAAGTTCACAGATTTTCTGGATTTCCCTGCTGAACTAGGGCCCAAAATCCACAGCTAGGCACATTGCAAAAAAAGGGTCAGGCCTACCCACATAAGTGTGGTAACATTTGTATCAGGAGTCTTAGGGGAACACAGAATAGTAGGACAAGTGTTCTTACCAATTGTATTTTTCTGCATCTGTGCCTTTCAAATGTCAGCCAGAAGACATTTTGAGAAATGTGCTCTAATTCTCATGCTAGTATGGGTACCCACAAATTTAGAGATGTGCAAGTAACCACTGCTTCTAAACTTCATATCTTGTGCCCATTTTGGAAATACATAGGTTTCCTTGATGCCTATTTTTCACTCTTTATATTTTACAATATGAATTGCTCTATACCTGGTACACAATGAAAAACCTTTGCAGGTGCAGTTCAGTTATTGGCTCTGCGGACCTCAATTGCTAGCAAAACCCACAAACCCTATATATCCCGGCAACTAGAAGGGTCTAGCAGATGTAATGGTATATTGCTTTTGTATACTGACCATCATTATGAAAAGTTACAAATGAAAATATTATGATGAATGGACTTTTTTCTACTAATTTTCAATATTTTTTTATTTAAGCACTTAGTTTGGGAAAACCTTGAAGGATCTACAGAAACAACCCCTTGCTGAATTCAGAATGTTATCAATTTTTGAGAAATGTATAGCTTTCCGGGATCCACCCTGTGTTTCATACCCGTTTACACCACAAAATGGAAGGACATTGAACGCACAAAAAATAGGAAAAATGGGCTATCTCCCAGTAAGATGCCAAAACTGTGGAAAAAACATCTGGATTTCCGAACCAAGTCTGCCTGTTGCTGTAAGCTGGGAAGATAGTGATTTTAGCATCACAAACCTTTCCTTGATGCTGTTAGACCTGTCATCCATAGGGTGGTCTTTTCCCCAACTTTTTGCCTTTTGCCTCCCATTTTTCCTTATCGATTTTGTTGGCCCTAGGACTCTGAACGCTTTATCACTGCTAACCAGTACTAAGATGCATGTTCTTCTCCCCTAAACATGATGACACTGGTGTATACCTGATTGACATATTTGTTGTACTGGTAAGTTCCTTTTTCAGTGGTATATCATGTCCCCAGGGCATGTACTTCAAATGCTAATAGTCGGCTGCAGCACTGAATGTGCCTCCCACAGAAGTAACCTTTCAAACTTGTCTCAAGCCTGCTACTGTAGTGCCTGTGTATGTAATTTACTGCCACTGTGACTTGGCATTTAAAACGAACTGTTAAGCCTTAAACTCCCCTTTTATTACATATAAGCCACCCCAAAGGTAGGCCCTGATAGAGCGCTTACAGCACTCTACATTGTAGGGGTGCACTATACTCCCGATATAAACGCACTCATATGTATTTTTGTCGTGTGCAGTGTTTTATGATTATTAAGATGCATTTATTCATGTCATATTAGTATTAAAATGAAGTGAGCACGTTTCAGAAGGATTTGCGTGTATTAGAAAACTTAATTCCTGTATGTGTAATGTGCAGGACGAAATTATACTCATATAATGTAACCATGTTTAGTTTAAGTTACCTGATTTGTAGGCCCAAATTGTAGGTTGTTTTGAGTTTCGTTTCTCCTTGGTTGCTCAAGAATTAATTAAATAAATTCTGTTGTGCTCGAAGACAGTGTGTTCTCATCCTACTGCAGGTGCAGGAATTCGACCTCATTATTCTTAGTTTTAAGGAGATACCCGGAATGTCTTTGAAGAAGACTGCAAGGCGATAAGGGAGGACTCCTTTCGTGTCTGGCCTATCTGGGAGCCAAGGCCACTGGAAGAAGAGACGACTTAATTAAAGCTTCTGTGGAAACTTACTGAAAAATGTTGCAAATAGAAAAGTTTTAAACATGACGTATTGTGGGTTGAACATTGACTTTTTGTAAGATGCGCAGGGACAGATTCGAGAGACTTCTGCTGATTTTCGGAGGAGAAGGAGCATCTTAGAGCGAGCTCCATAGGTTTAAGCTATCAGACCCATTTGACGTGAGTACTTCTTAGGAAGTCAACACGTGCTGACACCTTTGGGATATGATACAAGGGAGATAGGTAGGATCCTCATTTAGAGCAGAGTAGGGAAAGAATTGCTTCTCCTTAAATGAAAAGAGAATTGGACTCCGCTTCTATTCTTTGCTGTATTTTGATTTTGGAGTTCATCATATTATGCCTTCTGTGCCGAATGACTTATATTCGTAGAATCGGCTCTGTATTGATTTTTCTGTACCTATATACTCTGATATTGAGGTGTGTTTATATTCAATTATTTTTGGCCTTATAATAAATCCACCAAATGGAAATTCGGAGTCTGTGGTCCATTACAGCATGACTAAATCGAAAGTATAATCTTGAATTGTTTTCCTCCCTTCTACCACTTTTAGCAGGCAAATAAAAGACCATCTGCATTAAACCTTGTAGGGAAAAGTGGGAGTAAAGGTTGGCGTAATCAAATGGTAGCAGAGGATGGTTTGCCTCTAAGAGAGTGAGGGGGGAAAGAGAGTAGGAGTAGGGTCGGAAGAACAATAAGGCCCTGGACACGGAGTAGACGACGGCGGACATTGATGGAGGTCGGCGGACGTTGACGGTGCAGCGGAAACAGTGGTGGCGTGAGTATGGAATTGTGTGGTGTGTTAGATTGCGGTGATGAAATATTTGTGTGATGTCTTGCGAAGTTGGGATGCATGTTGAGTGATTGTGGGTTTATTGGTTTACTGATCCAGACACATGCGGGTCAGGAAGTTTGGTTAGCGAACTCAAGAGAAGTCCAAGATCCCGGGATAGTTTTGTATTTGTAATTGTCTGATTAGAATTGTGGGTGTCGTGAAGTGCTATCGATGATCCACTTGTGATAGGGAACTTTGTGTGAGTGGAGGGATACGTTGCGGTAGAAAGCCTCAGGTACCGGGGGTGGACTATGGCGATTGAGTGACCAACGCACGTCAGGGGTCTCAGTGGATGAATGTTCTTGTAAGCGTGCTCTATCGATCTTTTAGCGGACAGACAATTATTTGTTTTATGTAACTGGAAGTTATTGTGATTGTGTTAGGAGCAGTTACTTGGTTTAATAGCTTTGGATATACAGTTACTTGTGGTACGAATGTGAGAGCGAGTGAAATTGTAAAGGCGGGTGAGCCGCTGCAAAGAGCGAGCAGTAACATCAGTGTGCGCCGCGCTAGGATTGGTGGAAGTTTGTTCGAAGCTGAGTATTGGAGGGCAAACAATCGATTTTCATGATGAGATGTTTTAAGGTGCTGCGGGATTTGTGTAGAGGCGACACAGGAGTGGTGACACGGGTAGGAGAAGAAGCTCCGCCTGAGGATACACCGGCGCATTATATGGCAACAAATGTAGGACTCCATACTATAGTCTGGCTTCAAAATTGGCATAAAATTACAGAAAAAGAAGGAGAATTGGCTTTTCCTCGTTATGGGTCATTTCGTATGGAGGTGCTGTATCAGCTAAGAGGAGTGATGTCTGCTCTGAAACCTCCGCCTCGACCAACCCAATTTGAGGCATTGGATGCTTGGATGAGAGCAGCAATGGCAAAGAGAAGGGAAGCTTCTCAGGGAAGAATGAAAAACGCAATGAAGGCATATCAGGATGCCAGGTGGGATGCACAGCTGAAAAGATGGAGAGTAGACACCATAGAGGGAGAACGATTGTATCCCTTTTGGCTGCTAGAAGGTGGGTCCGAAGGAAAGAGTAAGACGGAAGAGGACAGTGACACAGATGACAGTTTTCTTGATAGATTGCTAGCAGAACGTCCTCCACCTTATGACTCTAGGCCAGAGCCAGAGCAGACGCAGCAACCTGAGGACATTCTAAGAGTGGGACGAATAGGTGCAGAGGAGCAGACCCCAGGAGTAAGAGGGAGGATTTCAGTGGGAACGAAAATTCCAGGAGGGTCTGGAGGGATAGGGTACGCAACTTCGGAGTCAGGAGAGACTGCCTGTAACATGAGGCTACCAGAAGTTCTTTCGGTACCAGTTACTATTGGACCGGTGGTTTCAATATATTACCCTAGAGAGAGAACAAGGGAAAGTCAACAACAAACAGAACAAGGTGAAGAGACTATCTCTGGAGGGAGTCTTACAATGAGTGGGACAGGTATGGCTCAGGTACCAGTGGAATCCAGTACTCCACTGCCTGCTACAGCTGATCCATCAAGAATGGACAGTGGGTCAGAACGAAGGCGAACAGGAGCTTTGGCAAATTCTAGGTCAGACATTAGAATGTGGGTTCCACCAGTGAGGGAGTCACAGATATTGAGTGACTAATTGGGACTGAGACAAGAAGCACCTAGGGTACCGTTAGGGCCACAGTATGTGTGTGAGGGTAACCATTGGAGAAGTCGAAGTTGTGAAAGAGAAAGTCACCCAGTTGTGAGAATTGAGGAGAGAGGGGACCTAAGAGAACACAAAGTTGTGAGAGGGAGGAATTGGGAAGTGAAAGAGGTCAGAAGGTTTTACAGGTTGCAATGAAGGCACCATTGTTAGATGTGGTAAGATTAAAAGCAGAAATAGATGAGGTGATAGAAGGGAATCTGCCATGGGAAAGAATTGAAAAATATGATCCAAGCGAATTGCTCTTTGTAGCTAAAGACGTTACCAGAAAGGCAAAGCGAGCTCATGATGCATTGTCACAGCTGGCACGAAGGTATGAGGTAGATCTAACAAAGACTAAAATGATGCAGGGAACTTGCAGATTGCATTATACGGATAAGGAATTGGAAGAGAAGTGAACGACAGGATTAAAGGAACAAATTAGGGGATTGGTGATAGGGGTGCGAGCGTGGAGAGCATTAGACAGATGGGAAGAGAGGTGGGCCAAAAATAAAAGTGCCAAGAAAGGGATAGGAGACACTCCGCCTCCGGGTGGAGGGATGGGACCAGCAGCACATTACCCTCTGAGAGAAGTGCAAAATGGGGGGTACGTACATGTAATCTTAACACAATACTTCTCGGGTCTATCATAAAGTGAAAAAGTGTCTCTCAGCAAAGCTCCATTAGGGAGCAATCCCTTTTAGGATGAATGCCCTCACCCACCATAGGTGGCATGCTTCATCATATGGGCTTCTCCTCCCAGTGAGAAAACCTAGTCTCACTGAGGGCTACAACTCCTCACTGTGAGGTAGGAGCTCTGGGATGTTTTCATGAGGGTACTAAAGCACCATCTGTGAATGCTATGTGTTGTGAGGGTGCAGCGCTGGGTATGATTGTGATACTAAATGTGAAACTAAAACTACCTAGAGAGGACAAAATAAGTTTATTGGCTTGTCCAAACTGGCAGGGTTAAAAAGCAGTGCAAAGCAGTATCAATTAAACTGCTAAGTTGGTCAGGTCGGTCGACATGTTTCAGCCTATTTGGTCTAACGTAGTGTCAGGCTTTCATCAGGACCATGAAAAAATTATAATGCTGCTGCATATATGAAAAAATGATAATAATAACTAAATACAGTGATATCAAACCAGTAATCCAAATGTTTTAGGCTCGGTACTACTGGAACTTATCCGAATTGATGGATAAGTAGACCCACCTCTACCTGGTAACAACTCAGGGAAGGGGGCCCGCTCTCTCCGTCGGTACCCCGTTGTGGTACATGAGCTGCAACCGGAGGCCTCCGGTTGCAGCCAATTCGGATAAGTTCCAGTAGTACCGAGCCTAAAACATTTGGATTACTGGTTTGATATCACTGTATTTAGTTATTATTATCATTTTTTCATATATGCAGCAGCATTATTATTTTTTCATGGTCCTGATGAAAGCCTGGACACTACGTTAGACCAAATAGGCTGAAACATGTCGACCGACCTGACCAACTTAGCAGTTTAATTGATACTGCTTTGCACTGCTTTTTAACCCTGCCAGTTTGGACAAGCCAATAAACTTATTTTGTCCTCTCTAGGTAGTTTTAGTTTCACATTTAGTATCACAATCATACCCAGTGCTGCACCCTCATAACGCCTAGCATTCACAGATGGGGCTTTAGTACCCTCATGAAAACATCCCAGAGCTCCTACCTCACAGTGAGGGAGTTGTAGCCCTCAGTGAGACTAGGTTTTCTCACTGGGAGGAGAAGCCCATATGATGAAGCATGCCACCTATGGTGGGTGAGGGCATTCATCCTAAAAGGGATTGCTCCCTAATGGAGCTTTGCTGAGAGACACTTTTTCACTTTATGATAGACCCGAGAAGTATTGTGTTAAAGATTATTGTTCTAAGGGGAATCACTTCTCGCAGGTCTCTAAACTTTTTCCCTTGGACCCCCTCCTCACTCTCTTTGTGTTTCAATTCGGGTACGTACATGTGCCATGGAGCAGGGGTGATTTGGCAGCATTCACTAATGATTTTCCTCGGCTGAGGGAAAAACCTGCTGACTGGTATAAGCAAATAGACCGGTTTGTCAAGATCTCGAAGGTGCTTTGGATTGATTTGAATACCTTGTTTGATATAGTGGTCCCAGGAGATTTATGGACGGCATGTAAAATTGCCCTTGATTGGCCCGCTGTAGAACCAGCCAGAGATCCGGTGAATCATGGTCCTTCTCCCGAAGTAATGAAGAAATATGAGCAAGTGATTACATGGTTACAATCCAAGGTAGCTCCGCAAATGGTTGATTGGCTTAAAATCGATCGTACTACTCAAGATTCTAAGGAGTCGGTACATGACTATTATGAGAGACTTTTAGTGGCGTTTAAACAGCATAGTGGATTGGATACAATTGAGCAGAAAGATATGGTATAATTTGTCTCAAAGTTTGTGCTAGGACTAAGATCTGATATTAGCTTGATGATACAGACACATTTGATATGTTGGCAGAATAAGACGGTGGCCGAAATTCTGCGTTATGCAAAATACTGTAGTGATCAGGTGGAATCGGCACAAAAGAAATTGAAAGACAAGTTGATGTTGGTGCAGGTGAGGAATGCCGAAAGGCCTGATCAGATGCAAGGGGTTGGAGGAGCGATGGGTCGAGGTAGAGGAATGGGTCGACAGATGGTAACCCAACCTGGACAGGGAAGAGGCAGGGGAATGGATGCAGGTACAGGAGGTGATTGGGTGACGAACCAAAAGAAGGTCACTGCTTGTCATTATTGTCACAAAATCGGGCATTGGAAGCGTGAGTGTCGATTGAATCCAGCAAATCAATTGCAGAATGAGGGAGAGGGACAGATGTCAGAGACTTTGAATACTGTAACTAGACCTAGGTCCATGTATGGGGCAGGATATGAGCCGCAAATGCAGATTCATCAGCCTCCAAGAATACCTACTAATAATCAGGTGTATCATCAGATGCCCTATTTTGAAATTACGAGACAGATTTGACCAACCACAAGATCTTCATGAGTGTCAGAGGGGGGTGCAGGAAGAATGCCCTTTGTATGCGATCCTGGAAGTAGATCAGAGTGGACCGTTTGTAGATGCACAGGAGAACGGGTATCCTGTTACCTTCTTGTTAGATACTGGAGCTGCGCGCTCCACAGTAAGAACAGAAGTGGTTCCAAATTTGTCCCTTTCGGGACAATCGATTCAAGTGGTGGGAGTTACCAATCAGAAAATGACTAACCCATTGACAAATGAGTTGCCTGTGAGTATAGGACCGTTCCGAGACAAACATCAATTTGTAGTATGTGATTCAAGCCCAGTCTATCTCTTGGGACGAGACCTTTTGTGTAAACTAAATTGTACCATATCCTGCACTCCGAGGGGTGTGGAGTTGCAAACCTATGATGATGATGCCGATTTTAAAATGGCCAACACGAGCTTGTATGCAGAAATGTTCGTGGTTCTCATGCTAGAGGAATTGCCACATGATTTGAGGGACTCCGTTTCTCCGAAAGTGTGGGACTTCACGGGAGAGGAGATAGGATTGATTCGAGGGGTTGAACCTGTTAGGATACAGATCAAACAAAATGCAGAATTTCCACGAACTCCGCAGTATAAATTAACTCCAGAAACTGTGGCTGGAATAAGGCCTGTAATTGAGTCTATGATTGCACAAGGCATTCTCAAAGAGATACGAGGAAGTCCCTGCAATTCACCTATTATGGGACTGCAGAAGCCTAGCGGCAAGTACAGAATAGTACAGGATTTGCGCAGAGTTAATGAAATCGTGATTCCATGTTGTCCTGTGGTACCGAATCCAGCTTTTATTCTGTTCCAAATACCATGTGAAGCAGAATGGTTTACAGTCATAGATTTATGTCAGGCATTTTTCTCCATACCGTTGCATGAAGACAGCCAATTTTTATTTGCATTTAGGATGGACGATTGTGTGTTAACGTGGTGTAGAATCCCTCAAGGGTATACAGAAAGCCCCTTATTTTTAGTCAGAGTCTGAAGAAGAATCTTGAAGGGCTGATGATGCCCCAGAACTCAGTCCTAGTTCAGTATATTGATGACCTTTTGGTCGCATCAGAGACTGAGGATGCTTGCAGAATTGATACTGTGGCTTTGCTGAATCATTTGGCAGAAAATGGACACAAAGTGTCCCCGAACAAACTCCAGTATTGTCTGAATGAAGTTCAGTATCTAGGTCACCGGATCGAGAAGGGGAAACGAAGGGTGTCACCAGATTGCATAGACACGATTCTGCAAATGGGAACTCCGAAAACACAAAAAGTCTGCATGTTTTTGGGAATGGTCGGCTATTGTCGACAGTGGATCCCAAATTTTTCCTTGCAAGCAAAGCCACTGTTGAGATTGACTCGAAAGGACATTAGCGATCCGGTACCATGGGATGATGACTGCCTGAGAGCCTTCCTCGAGCTGAAAGAGAGCCTATGTCGCGCTCCAGCTCTGGGAATGCCGGATTATAATAAAGCGTTTTTGCTCTTCTGCTGTGAAAGGGAAGGATTGCGTTAGCGGTCCTTGTACAGACACATGGAGATGCTCGTAGACCAGTGGCTTACTTTTCAGCTACATTAGATCCAGTAGCTTCTGCGTTGCCCGGATGTCTCAAATCCGTTGCGGCAACAGGTGTCAGCATTGAGAGATGTGAAGGCATAGTGATGGGTCATCCGCTTATTGTTTATGTGCCTCATTCAGTAGAGCTGTTAATGACAAGAACTAAGACACAGTATTTAACGAATAACAGACTTACAAAGTATGAGCAGGTTATATTGGCTTCTGAAAATGTCACTCTGAGACGTTGTACCACCTTGAAACCTGCTACATTGTTACCTCTTCCGCAAGAGGAGGAAGAGAATTGTGAAGAGCATGACTGCCTGGATGTTACTGAGCTATCTACCAAACCCAGACCTGACATTGTTGATGAACCTCTGTCTGAAACTGATTTGATTCTTTTTGATGATGGTTCATGCTTAAGAGTCAATGAAGGGTGTTTGAAAGCAGCGTTTGCTGTGTGCACCATCCTGGGGGTGGTGGAAGCTGCCTGTCTGAAAGGAGTATACTCTGCTCAGGTAGCCGAAATTATTGCTTTGACACGTGCCTGTATCATTTCAAATGGTGTCCGAGTGACTATCTATACGGACAGCCAATATGGGTTTGGAGTGGTTCATGACTTCGGCCAGTTATGGTCACAGAGGGGATTTCTAACGTCCTCAGGATCCCCAATCCGTGATGGAGAATTTGTGCGCCAATTGTTGGAAGCTTTGCAGAAACCCAAAGAGATAGCTGTAGTAAAATGTGCAGCTCATGGAAGGGGAGAGGACTTTGTTACAAAAGGAAATAACTATGCCGATGAAGTAGCGTGTTTTTGTGCTATACATGCTTGTGTTTTCAATGGAACATATGTAGGAGAGAGCACAGAAGAGACTGAGCTCAGCATGATGTTAGCTATAGCCGATACCTGGGATGAGGTAAAGCGACTGCAGGATGAAGTCCCAGAAGAGGAAGTTGCATCATGGGTTAGAGCAGGCTGCAAAAAGAGAGAGGATGGCATTTGGGAGTCGACAGATGAGAGAACACCTAACTGTTTATTGAGCCCAATGGCAAGGCAGATTCACGGAGTAGTTCATCTAGGGAGAGATGCCATGGTGCGAGTGTTCAGGCAAACTTGGTTTAACCCACGATTTCGTGTGTATGCTGAGGCTGTGTGTCACAGGTGTGTTACATGTCAACAAATGAATGTTGGAAAGAGAACTGTGGTTGCAAATAGTCATATTGGAAGATCAGGAGGGCCTTTTAAAAGGATACAGTTGGACTTTATCGAGATGCCTAGGTGCAATAGGCTGAGATATGTTTTGGTGGTAGTGTGTATCTTTTCACGTTGGGTTGAAGCATATCCAACTAGACAATGTGACAGTCTCACAGTGGCAAAACTGTTGTTAAGGGAACTGATACCACGGTTAGGATTTCCGACCTCAGTGGAGACAGATAGAGGAAAACACTTCCATAGTGAAATCATGAAATTGTTATGTACAGCTCTAAACATTGATCAGAGATTGCACTGTAGTTATAGGCCTGAGGCTTCTGGCCTTGTGGAGCAGATAAATGGCACAATCAAGATGAAGGTGTCAAAGGTTTGTTCGTCAACTTCATTGAAGTGGCCAGATGCGCTACCATTGGTGTTGATGAGTCTGCGTAGTACTCCTGATAGGAGGACAGGACTCTCTCCCCATGAGATATTGATGGGAAGAGCTATGCGATTGCCTATGGTGTCAGCTACAGCACTGATAAACATCACAGATGATTTGGTTTTGGATTATTGTAGGGGACTGGCTGACGTGGTTCATTCTGTGTCCCATCAGGTCGAGGCTGTGACTGCATCTACCTCGAGAGACCTGCTGCATGATCTTAATCCTGGTGACTGGGTGCTTGTTCGAAAGCATGTGAGGAAGAGCTGCCTTGATGCTCGCTGGCGAGGACCATACCAGGTGATCTTGGTTACAAGTACAGCTGTGAAGTGTGGAGGATTACCAAACTGTATCCACGCTTCGCACACTCGCCACGTTCCAGAACCCGAGGAGGCAACGATTCCTCTTGTTCCGAGGAGTACAACTGAAACTGACACAGAGAACGAAGGAACAAGTCAAGTCGTAAGAATTCCTGAAGGGGCTGAACAATCAACTGAGCAAGAAAACCAAGATCAAGCTGCTCCAGAGTTGAGTTCAGATCATGAGATAGATGTGATTGCAGAAGTGAACTTTGAACCAGATCAAAGTGAACGGCTTGATGCAGAAGGATCAAATCAAGAGGAAGAGAGGAGACAAGGTGCAGAAGCAGAAAAGTGGCCAACAAGAAAAGAAAGGCTGAACATAAGGCTTGCATCTGAGAAAAATCTCGCTCTGATTCCTGAAACGTCTGAATCAGATCAAAGTGAAACTGAGGAGAGACCGGATGGTCTAAGACGATCCAGAAGAGAGAGGGTACCGTCTCAAAAGTACGCCTCTCCTGAGTGGACGTACCTGGCTGCAAATGCAGAGACCGAGGAATTCCAGAAGGTTGGGGACTGGTACATTGAGTTACGAAGGGGACACCCTGTCGATTGATATTCAGCTGTTGGTCCCTGGAGTTGAAGCCTACGGAATCCTAACTTTGACAGTCCCCGATCCACCAAGGCTAAGTGGTTTGCGCTTTTTGATTCTTAACCAGGTTGCTTTCCCCACATTTGGTCGACAGCCCACTGCACAGGAACTGGGAGAGATTTGTGCAGAAATTCTGCAGCTTGTTCTTACCATACTTGGATCTAATATCATTATTGATGAAGCTTGAACTTTGAAAGAAGAACTCATTAGGCTTTAAAAGGAAGATAACCTAGGCCCGAGTGGAAGAAGATTTAAATTAGGGACTTTCAATAGAAGAAGAACTGAGGCCTAAGGCTGACTACACCTCTACAATAGGCCATAGATACTGGACTGAATATTGAAATAATCGAATGGGAAAAGGAAAATAAAAAGACATTGTAAATACCAAAATAAGGCAAGAAAAGAAGAAAAGAGACTTTGATTTGTTTGCACCTTGAAACCAAAGGTGGTCCAAAATGGAATCTGGAAATCCAGGACGCAAGCAGAAGTGCATAATTGGTACCCTTATTGTTGTGGTGCTTATTGTCATAACTGTGGTGATTGTTACATCTTTGATTGAGTCACACGATGCCGAAAGGAATGGGGAACAGACGACACTTACCCCACCTACTTCAGAGTTCGAAGAGGGTGCATCCGCAAAAGATAGAGAGATGATTAGGGAAACTAGTCGAATGTTACATGTAGATTTGTCAAAAGGTGATTTCACGCTGAATGCATATGCTCGTTTGTTGTATGAGTATGTTGATACAATGGAAGCGAAAGATTGCTATGTGTGTATGCAACTGCCAGCATCCGTAGAAGAAGGCATTCGATACCATCACTTACCTTTGACCTAAGGCATTACATGCAGTGTGTTATTGAGTATGTTTTATAGCAAGGCACATTTTGAGTACTACTTCTCCAATTATGATGTGGTACTCTCAGAAGTCCCCGTTCTTAAATACATGAATAAATATGATTACTATAAGCAGGTAGAGAGGATGTCTACGTATTTTGTGCCTACTATTACCTTAGATACATCTTATGCCCATAGACACAATTTGACCTGCATGTTAACTGACATTGAAAAGAAGTTTGTGGACCAGATAGAAGATCGACATAGGCAGACCTTATTTAGACCAGATCCGAAGCACAAAGTGATCCCATGGACACAGGAGGAATTGGATCATAAGGCAAAGGGGAGTTCTGGTCCAATAGCTTTAGACTTCCAGCAAAAATGGAAACTGCATTAGACACCCGTCCACATATTATGACAAAATATTTGTGGGTGAGAGTGATTGTGAACACATTTTCTTGATTGAGGAATCCATTAAAAAGGCTCTGTTGGATAAATTGACCATAGTGCCAAACGTGTACTTTGTGTGTGGTAAAAATGCTTATGTGAAATTGCCCAAAAATTGGTATGGTACATGTTATTTGGCTGTGGTATTTCCCAAGATCTTCCATGTGGATGATTTATGGCCTTTGGCAGGGAAGAGATCTCATAGAGGAAAACGCGGTGTAAGTGCGGGAGAAATTATTGGGGATGTATTTGGAGCTATGATACCTAGTTTGGGTGTGATTTTGAATGATGTGAAAATTTGAAAACTGGCAACTCTGGTAGATAAGCTCTCTGTGAATACGGCCCAAATCCTATTGCTTGTTGATGGGGAGATGGTTTCGATAAGGGCTATGGTTCTTCAAAATCGTCTTGCTTTAGATGTGCTATTAGCAAAAGTCGGAGGAGTCTGTAAATTATTGAAAGTTCAACAGTGCTGTACTTATATTCCTGACAATAGTCGGGATATAAAGAAGTACATTAGCAATATTTCAGAGATACATCAAGATTTACGTGATCTAGATGCTGATGGACTCTGGGAACAAATTGGCAAGGGATTTGGCAAGATAGGAAGCTGGTTTGGAAGTTTGGGACAAGGAATAATGGGATACATCTTGAAACCCATCATAATAGCTGTCATTTGTATAATTGTATTATTGGGAGCCGTCAAGGCTTACAAATGGCAAAGGGCACGACATAATGAGAACTCCTTGAGAAAGCGAGAGCAACAATTAGAACGACTGCAGGACAGTCATTATCTGCACCTTAAAGGGTTGGAAAGATTTAGACAGGGACGGCAAGCTACAACCTCTGTTTAGGTCGGTCTCTTCTACAAGGAGAAACTTATGAGAGGCTAAAAGGTTGGTGTTATGACACTAGTCATAAGAGGGGGAACTGATAGAGCGCTTACAGCACTCTAAATTGTAGGGGTGCACTATACTCCCGATATAAACGCACTCATATGTATTTTTGTCGTGTGCAGTGTTTTATGATTATTAAGATGCATTTATTCACGTCATATTAGTATTAAAATGAAGTGAGCACGTTTAAGTAGGATTTGCGTGTATTTGAAAACTTAATTCCTGTATGTGTAATGTGCAGGACGAAATTATACTCATATAATGTAACCATATTTAGTTTAAGTAACGCGATTTGTAGGCCCAAATTGTAGGTTGTTTTGAGTTTCGTTTCTCCTTGGTTGCTCAAGAATTAATTAAATAAATTCTGTTGTACTCGAAGACAGTGTGTTCTCATCCTACTGCAGGTGCAGGAATTCGACCTCGTTATTCTTAGATTTAAGGAGATACCCGGAATGTCTTTGAAGAAGACTGCAAGGCGAGAAGGGAGGACTCCTTTCGTGTCTGGCCTATCTGGGAACCAAGGCCACTGGAAGAAGAGTCGACTTAATTAAAGCTTCTGTGGAAACTTACTGAAAAATGTTGCAAATAGAAAAGTTTTAAACTTGACGTATTGTGGGTTGAACATTGTCTTTTTGTATGATGCGCAGGGACAGATTCGAGAGACTTCTGCTGATTTTCGGAGGAGAAGGAGCATCTTAGAGAGAGCTCCATAGCTTTAAGCTATCAGACCCATTTGACATGAGTACTTCTTAGGAAGTCAACATGTGCTGACACCTTTGGGATATGATACAAGGGAGATAGGTAGGATCCTCATTTAGAGCAGAGTAGGGAAAGAATTGCTTCTCCTTAAATGAAAAGAGAATTGGACTCCGCTTCTATTCTTTACTGTATTTTGATTTTGGAGTTCATCATATTATGCCTTCTGTGCCGAATGACTTATATTCGTAGAATCGGCTCTGTATTGATTTTTCTGTACCTATATACTCTGATATTGAGGTGTGTTTATATTCAATTATTTTTGGCCTTATAATAAATCCACCAAATGGAAATTCGGAGTCTGTGGTCCATTACAGCATGACTAAATCGAAAGTATAATCTTGAATTGTTTTCCTCCCTTCTACCACTTTTAGCAGGCAAATAAAAGACCATCTGCATTAAATCTAGTAGGGAAAAGTAGGAGTAAAGGTTGGCGTAATCAGCCCTAAGTAACCCTAAGGGCAGGGTCCTATGTACGTAAAAGGTAGGACATGTACCTTTATGTTTTACATGTCCTGGTAGTGACAAACAGCCTATTTTGTTTTTCACTACTGTGAGGCCTACACCTCTCATAGGCCAGCATTGGGAATTCCTTAATAAACTTTCAGGATGTAATTCCTGATCAGAGAGGAGTAGCTTTTTCATGTTTGATATGTTTGGAATAGTCATGATAAATCCTCCTTGCTGATGAAGTTGGATTTAACAATACTGTTTTAGAAATGTCACTTTTAGAAAATGGACATGTCTCTGTATTTACTGCTCTTTGTGCCTGACAGCCTGTCTCCAATACGCTTTTGGGCTGGATGACAGCTACACTTTGTGCATTCCCTCTAGGTAGCCACAAACACAGGAAGGGCTGGGTGTGACAGAGGACGCATCTGCATTCAGATAGCCTTCCTGGGTAGTAAGGGGGAGAGGTGGTTCACAGTTACATCTGAATAGGCTGTGTCCTTTCCTCACACAAAGCATTGATTTACCCTCCAGGGTAGCCTGGCAGATAGGACTCGGTTTCAAGGAATCCTTGTGCACTTCTGAGAGTTCTTCCCCCTACATCAAAGGCACTTTTGGGGATAAGTACAGGGTCTCTGATCCCCTATAATCAGACACTTCTGGATCTTGAACTGAACCTCTGTCAGAAGGGCTGTTCTGCTGCTAAAAGGGCTCAACTGGACTGCTTTTCTGGAAGGACTGATGTTCTGCTTGTTGCCCTGCTGTCTGCTGCTCCCCGACTCTGCTGGGGGGACTCTGCCTTCCCTCCAAGTGATCTCCAAGGCTTGCTGGCTTGCTTCCTGTTTTCTGAAGTCTCAAGGACACTAAAGATTTCCTACAATTCTGCTGGTGCTGCTGGACTCTGTCTTCTGTGAGTCCTACCCTTGCCTGAGGTGCCCCCTCCAAGCACTGGGCCTCAGAAGTGGGGTGGTGTGGTGAGCAAAAAAACAATGGAATTGACCCAGATCTGTTACTGGGGGTGAATGTTTGAATTTGTCAGCCTTCCATGCATCATTTGTTTCTTTTGCTTTTGTCTCCCTAAATGGGAAGGGTATTCCCAGACGTGGGTCCCGTGCTCACTGTGCCACTGGATTCAAGTTAGCCTGGCTGATGAGGAGTGAAACCCCTAAACTGATCCCAGGATGCTTGTTTCTGGTCCAGGGAGGCCCTGCTTGGCAGTTCAGTCTGGACTGTTCTCATGGGGAGCAGGGTCAAGACTGAGTTGGATATGGCTGGGTCCAAACTGCGGTGGTGTAGTGAGCAAAAAAATGATTGATTTAACCCAGATCTGTAACTGGGGGTGAATGTTTGATTGGCCCAGCCTTCCATCCACCATTCGTTCTTTTGGCTTTTGTCACCCTCAGTGGGAAGGGTAAGCCCAGACGTGGGTCCTGTGCTCACTGTGCCACTGGATTCTAGCTAGCCTGGCTGATGAGGGGTGATACCCCGAAACCGGTCCCAGGATGCTTGTTTCTGGTCCACGGAGGACCTGGCTTGGCAATTCAGGCTGGACTGTTCCCTTGGGGAGCAGGGTCAAGACTGATTTGCATATGGTTGGGTCAAAACTGGGGTGGTCTGGTAAGCAAAACAAAACGATGGATTTAACCCAGATCTGTGACTGGGGGTGAATGTTTGGTTGGTCCAGCCTTCCGTCCACCATTTGTTCTTTTTGCTTTTGTCACCCTCAGTGGGAAGGGAATACCTAGACATGGGTCCCGTGCTCCCTGTGCCACTGGATTCAAGCTAGCCTGGCTGATGAGGGGTGGTACCCCGAGACCGGTCCCAGGATGCTTATTTCTGGTCCAGGGAGGACCTGGCTTGGCAATTCAGGCTAGACTGTTCCCATTGGGAAGCAGGGTCAAGACTGATTTGCATATGGCTGGGTCCAAACTTGGGTGGTCCGGTGAGCAAAAAGAAACCAATGGATTTAACCAGAGATATGTGACTGAGGGTGAAAGTTTGATTTGTTCAGCATTCCGTCCATTATTTGTTCTTTGTGCTTTTATCGATCACGATCAGCCTGAACTTTGGATATGTGCCAGTCCCTCCCTTTAGACCGCTTGTGATTTCGAAGCACTATTTTTGATTTATTCATTAAAAATTCATAGTTCGGCTTCTACTGATTAGATTTTTGTCTTTCTGGTCTTATTTTGCTCAGCCAAATATTCTCTATTGTTCTACCCCTGTGTGGAGTCTTTTTGTGGTATATTCATTGTGTTACTGTGTGTGTGTGTTGCACAACTACTTTACACATTGCCTCTTTAGATGAGCCTTACTGCTCATTGCCAATCTACCAGAGGGTGAGCACAGGTTATCTTTTAGTGTATATTTAGCTTACCCTTATTAGAGTGGTAGTTCCTTACCCTGACTAGAGTTGTGGTTCCTGATTTGCCTGTGTGCAAACCTCAGCCAACCAGGAATCCCATGCCATTTGCAGAAAAAGAAACAGACACTTTCTTCTGCAGCACTTTATTCCCATTTTTCCCCAAAAAACAAACATGTAGTATATTTTGGCTAATTTCTTGGCCCACTCAGGGGGAATCCACAAACCCTGAGTACTTTTAGAATCCCCAGGATGATGGAAAAATGGACGCAAATTTGGTGTGGATAGCCTATGTGGAAAAAAGGATATGGAGGCCTAAGCGCGAACTATCCCAAATATAAAAAAAAGCTTAGCGCAGGGAAATAAAAGGCCTAGCAGCGAAAGGGTTAATGGTTATAGCAAGCAAATTATGCCAATACATGACAATGAACTTACATTAAAAAATATATCTTTATACAAGCCCCATCTGATGATTTTAAATGTGAAATAGCACAGATGTAAAACGTGATGTAGTAAAGACTTCAAAGGTCAGTCATTCCAAAAGTCAGTCATTCATCGTAATTTATTGTTGTTTTGTTTTCAAACATATTTTTTGGGCATTTATCAATGATACATACATTTGTACCTAAGCGGTCATTTACATACTACAATCATATGTGTGAGTCAACCAATCGTTTGATGGCTGTGTCGATCTGGAAAATAATGATATATATACTGAATAAAGGCACAGTACGGCACTAGAGGCAATGGAAATCATAATATTAAGACAATTGTTGTTAAGTAACACATCTTTGTCATTATTCAGTTTCAAGTAAACATCATTTAACCAATTCTTATGGACATCAGCCTAGCTAGTTGGTGTATAAATTGACTTTTCTATCCGCTATCATGAGCTGCTGCCTCCACGGACTCTCCAACGGGAGCTGTAGTAACTAAACCACTAATGCCGTAGGACTTAGAAGATAAACAACATAAACAAAATTAAAACAAAGTGAAATAGTCCTGGTGGTCTGAACATCAGCTAATTATGCAATACCCCACAGAGGATCACACACCTCTGTGGGTTCCAGGCCATATGTTCTAGCACACGTGGAAGGGGAGGGGGACTATAAGGTAACCCATCTGCCGGTAAGTCCTATTAAACATTTAAGTTATTCATCAGAGTATGACCTCCCCTAATGGGGAGCAATCAGTGTTGTTCAATCTAGGTCTCCATGCCTCACATGGAAGGAGGAATCCACGTGTGTCACCGAAGTCTCCATAACCTTCCAGTCAAAATCCTTGCTATTCTCCCAAACAGTCTCTAGGGCTGCCCTCTGCTCCTCCACTCTGTGTGGTCCGGCCCCCAGTATCTCCCCCAAGAGTCATCCCAAGACTGTCCTAGGCCTCTAGCACCTGTGCTCAATGTCCCACCAGCGGGCATCGTCTTTTCCATCATGCATCATCCCTACTCAGAGCACGCTCCTCCGCACTGGCCCACATGGTAACATCTATCGTAATTTATTGTCGTTAGTGCAAACTATTTGAAATTCTCATTAAAGCCATTTTTACAGTGTCCATGGCATACTTCCACCAATTTTTGTTTAGTAGCATCATCCTTGAAAGGTGCCCTCCTCTATCTAGTACAGTTACTTCTTATTGTCCATTTCAGTTATATGGTTGTGTGCTGCTTTTCAATGAAGTTCTGTACCAGTGGTGCATTTAGTGCAGCAAGAGATCCTTGTCCTGTGCTGGCTAATTGGAGTTTGACTTTTTGGGTGGTTTGGCTCATATATAATAAATTAAAAGGGCATATAGTGGTAGAAATTCCAATACAAATGTTACTATTGATGAAGGTTAAAAGTTTGCATCCAACATTGCCATATTCAAAAACATTTCTGCTGGAAATCTGTGCACAAACTGAGCGCTTTCCACATTTGTAATGGACAGTGGTAGGTGGCAGATCCCAGGTGATAGAGCAGAGGATTTCCTCTTACAAATCTGTGACAACTAAGAAAGAAAATAATCATGACAATATTTTATATAGATGATGAAAAACGTGATAAGTGTCACGTTTCTGGAAAATGACAAAATGCAAATCTGATTTAGATACTGCATCATAAAAGCATACAGAATGCTAGGATGAGCCTATGTTATATTGCATATTTACCAAATAGATGTGAATTTTTAACACTACAATGACATAGATCTTGGGATTAAATGATGTGATAATAAAAATAACTAAGAAATTTTACGTGCAAAATGTAATGTTCCATGTGCTAGAAATAAATAGTATTTCATGTGTAACGTGTACACTGAAAATGACAAATGAAAAGTAGGTGCTACACAGGATTTAGTTAAATGTGCCCTATGTGAATCCTTCATCAAATGTACCTATAATTGTGTGTGCTTTAATGACATATATGGAATGAAGATTTATATGCACTATTTCTATATATGTGCAACAGTGATATTTTGAAAATTGTACCCTATACTTACATGAAACCATTAAGAATGGATTGAAATGTTTATTAATGCATTTATTTGAGAGATTAACACTTTATTCTATGCAAGATTCATATTTTAGCATAATTTCATTGTGAATGAGCTGTATTTCATGTAGGCCTCAAATCTTGCTTCCTTTTCCAAATGTGAACTTATGAACTGAATAGCCTGAAGTCTATGGGAACTTTAGCAAAGTTGCCACTTGTGTTGTAACTGCTTCCTTTGACATCCTTGGCACAGCTTGACTGAAACTAGCAACAAATTCTGTTACATTCTAGAACAGATGCTTGGGAATGAACTGTCGGAAATACGAGAGCATGAACTTGCTTACTCTCTGAAATAATCTTATTGTTCATATGACTAAACTTACAATTGTTTAAGGAAGCTCCGTAATTTGAATTACTTAATTCTTCCGGATTGTAAACTTTTTACCTACTGCATCATCCTCATCCTATCGACCACAACCAATGGGACAGAGTGGTCTGACAATTCTGATGATGTCAAGGGGCTCTTACCCCGGAGCCCATGGAGTATAATTGCTCAGATTTTGGATCTGAATTTGGCTTGCTCACCCATTTGTGGCATTGACACTGACAGCTTGGACATCCAAGAACAACGCGAACTGTGACGTAATACTGCGATCTGCTGCTGGCTGGTATGCTAGCGTAGTGGAACCTTTTCGGCTGAAAGGGCTCACGTCATGCTACTGTGACTTTAATTCTACAGCGGCGGACTGAGACAGATTTCTGTCTGTTACGAACTGTAACTGGTCACTTGGAACTAGCTGAACTTTCCCAAGGGTTTGTATAAGGCCTAACTGATTTTCCCATTGATCAATATAACTACAGGCTTCCAAAATCTCCCTCGGCTGAGGAGGATCCTTATCCCTGTCATCCTTGAATCTTGAAGAGTCTGACATTTGCTTTATTAAACCTAGTATTAGGTTAATTTTATTTTAGGGTTGTATGCTATCTCATTTAACTGTTCTTTATTCTTGAATGAAATACTAAAACTGTTAGATTTAAACTAAACTCTGCTCATTCTGACTCATTATTTGCTTGTGGGTAAATCTTTGATTGAGATACATTAAACCCTGTGCATTGACCTACCCAAACTTTGAATCATAACCGTTCGAGTGTAGCAATTGTCTTATTCCTGGTCCTCATTTGGTAATTGCTCATCCTCCAAATATCCAGTACCTTTCAGCCAGTGGCGACTCCTCCGCTATGGCGGAGGAGCATTGCCCCACTGCTTTTAAGCAGTGCGTGGTGTACATAGTAGAAACATAAAATGATAATAACTTTGCGTTATTATCCTTTTATGCTTCCTGCTGCCTTACGGGTGGGCAGGGCTGCTCTGCTCTCGAAGTAGGGCAGGGGAGGAGTGGTTTCCTAAATCAGTCATGCACACTTCCCCCTTCTCCATGCAGGCTGCATTACAGCCTGCATGGAGAACATGCCCACCCCTCCAGCCCCTGGCTGAGCGCCTTGTCATGTTTAGGGGAGGGAGGCTGGCTGCCTGCTTCCTGTTCCTGGAGCGGAGACAGGAGAGCAGGAGCAGAGACGTGGGACCTGGCGGAAAGGTAAGTTTCTTTTTTTTTTCGCCCCCCACGATAGCCCCCGTGATGCCCCCCCCGCGACCCCCATGCCTGCCCCGCCACTTGCGAGCAATGCCGGCCACCCCTGCTTTCAGCACTAAACAAGATCCATTGGAGGACCAACTTAGTATGAAGGTAGACAGAGGTTAAATAAATAATATTGAAAAACATATTGACAAAACGTTTTAGACCCAGTATGCAACGCAGCAACACAGGTTTCTATTACTGTCTTGCTTGAGGTCCCTTCCATCACATGGGAGCACACAACATAATTTTGCAAGAATTTACTTGAAGGATTGAAAGTCAACACACAAACTATTCTGTTCTGTTTGTCGTCCTAATCTTTTGATTACAGCAAGTCTTTTCTTGGGCAAAACTAGGATTGCTTGTGTGGTCTCCTGACCAATCATCTGGCATAGCCCTGCTCAATTGGATATACACCTAATGATTCAGAGTTAGAAGAATAATCGTTTTCATCAGCATTTTTTCTGAGTCTGAAAAACTGGCCAAAGGGTAGGTTATCTATCAAAGAGAGGGAGCAGAAATGACTATACAGCAGTAAAGAATTATGTTTGGTCGATTTCTTAATCAATGTTTTGCAGATAATTTGACCTTCATTTCTAATTTCCAGGCCAAGGTAGCATATCTTATTGTTAGTGTACTCTGACATGAATTGTAAATGGGTACTGCTTTCATTAAAACCATGGTATGAAGGAAATAAGTTGGTTTAATGTCAGTCTTTTGGATTACTAATACATCATCTATGTAATGATGCCAAAGTCTCAGATTGTTAAAAAATAAATTTGTGTTACTTAAGACAAACATTTGTTCAAAACTGTTTCCATAAAGGTTAGCTAGGTCCAGAGCAAATACAGCTCCCATTGCTGTTCCTTTAACTTGCAAATAGATTTTTTTTAAGTAAGAAGTACTTTTTAGTATATACAATCCTAACGCATTTGTTGATAAATCACATAGGGACTGTAATGGGTCTGAGTCTAAAATTGAGAACATTTTCAATACCCAAAAGGGAATCTATCTTGCCATAATATTATTTAATGATTCAACGTCAAAAGTAAGAAGTAAAAGTCTGAGGTTGTTGTAACATTACATTGATGATATGTTTGAAATCTGCAAGGGAAGATTAGCCCAACTTGTGTGAATAAAAATTAATTGCGCTTTTTCTTAATTGTTTTTGTATTTAAGCACATATTGACTACAATCTGCACTGTATGCACTTTATGATATTCATGATTTGCCACCATTCATGTTTAAAATTTCAAATTAGATATATTCTTTTGATACAAACCATTGAATAAACTAAAATGTAAGACTAACATGGACCTCTCTTTCTATTCATTGTTTGACTGTGTAGAATTACCTCTGGAAGTTGGTATTCCTTAAGGAACATTGTTTCTCTTATTATATGTATAGCTGGTTCCTTGATTGGTATTTTGTCTTGCAGTTTTTTGAAGCTCATTCTTTATGAGAGCATAGAAAATGTGATTCCTTGTTGTTTCCTCTGTTTTGTGATTTGAGGATAACTGTATGTAAAAATTCTGTATTAGTCCGAAACACCCCCTTCAGACACAATTGAATGCCTAAAAGTGTTGGTGGAGGAGACAGGGAGAGCATGCTTTCTAAGCTTTAGAAGCATCAGTGTTAATAACTGTCTAGTATTATGAATTCTCCAGGACAAATGTCAGCTACAGGGTCTTCCATCATCAGGCATCTTGTCAGGTCCCATTAAGTATCTCAGAAAAGTGGCAATGAGGATGCTTCACTTGGATACACTATGATGTAGCAGTTACATTCACCTGATCATCAGAGGGTTTAGAATGATGAGATGTCCAACTGCAACATACAAAGGTCAAATTAACTCCAGTGCACTGGTGCTTCTTTTTTCTACTCGCTGGCTGAAATTGGTCCAGTTGAGAACATTATCTTTAAGGGTATGCCTGCCACCCCTAGCATGCAGGTAAAATGAATGGTCAGGATGAAAATGAGGTAAGTTTAATGATCATTGAGAAAGGCAGGGTTTCATAAGTGAGGTACCATAAGAAGCACTCAAGATGTGTAAAAAAAAATAAGAAGCACTCATGATCCCATTAATTGGGGAGCTACAGTCCCATTCCCTTGTACAGGTTTTATAATTTGGTTGCAGATTCTTAGAGCTACAGATTGGATACTAAGCAACTTCATTAGTGGCCTTTTGTCATAAGAAGTCCATGTTCTGCATTTGTTCTTTGCGAAGCACCGAATGCTGGCTGCTTCAGGGTAAAGATTCTGTATCACGGGTCAATTAGAATATGATTGATCTAATGGTTTAAAGACAACTCAACTTTTCTACAGTAAGCACATCATGGAGTCGAGGGGAGGGGCAAATCAAAGGATGGGCCAATAAACTTCCCTCAAACATAATTCATCTGGTTTTTGTTCAGCATGACAAGTTTCATGAAGATTTCTCTGGGAGGGTGGGAATAGGGGAGGGTTTAGAAAGTGGTGACATTTTCCATTTTAACTCAAACAGGAAACTTTGCTCACCACTGCAAAAAAAAGCATTAAACATCATTCCTCCAAACTTAGCATGAAACTAGACTTTTATTTGAGAAAGTGCCATTGTTTTTGGTAAAACTTTTCCAAATGTTAGAGTTACTAAAATGTGTTAGGTGGGCTTGAAAGAGTTAAAAGGTTAGGTACATCTGGTTGGTTAGTCTGTGAATGGTCCGTGAACCTGGGTTTGCACAATGTACTTCTCAGACCCTGTGGGAGGTGCAACAAAGGAACACGAGTCTCTAAGTGTTCTCAAACCCAAATTGGTGTCCGTGAACATTTCCAAAATATTTTTTTTTAAAAGGGTAAAAATTATCATTTTTTACACGTTTAGATAAAAAAAGTACATAGCCCCCACTTGGCTGCCCGATGGCCAGTGAGGTTTGGCTGCCCATTGAGGGTCCTCTGTCTACAACCCCTGCTCAGCTTGGCTGGTAAAGGACAAAAGTTGCACACATTGGGAAAGGGGACAGTTTCAAAGAAGTGGGAATCAATATATCATCAAAAACCTACACATGAATGACAGTTAAAAGGAAGTTATATATTGGTTCTAACATCCTAACATATGTTTCAAAAAAACCTCTTCAACTCACTTAAAATTCCACAAAGTGAAGTTATGGTTCCAAAATGAAACCTTAATGCAATGTTAAGGATCTCACAATATTTATACCAAGAAGTAATAACACTTAAAAGCAAAATGTCAATAAATAACAAGACATATTCAAAGCAATAAAAAATACTATGTTCGTAATTGTCTTATTGATAGAATTAATGATAATGTGATATGTAATCTGATCTGAATAATAATTTATAGGTCGCGAGCATTACATTTGGTATGTGAGTTAAGGTTAGATAAATATTTAATTTATTTATATGATTTATAAGGCAAAAACATGTTGCTGCAAAACATTCTCAGTGCACTAGAGGGGAAGGCAAGAGGATAAAACTTATGTGCAAGTGGCTGGGGTTCAGAGGGCCAAATCCCTAAATTGGCAGAGTCCAAACAATGTTCTCATGGGAAGAAGCCTTCCTTCAAAGTTTAAATTTTGAAGAATTACCAAGTAGGATTCTGGGTGTCAAATGTGCTCTTGAACAGTGTTGTTTTCAGTGTTCTTTAAAAGTCTAGCATGTTTTGAATGCAGGGATTCAGAGAGCTCCAAAGAGAGATTCCTTCACTTTTTGTTTGGTTAGGCTGTTGTGCGAGTTATAGATTTCTCATCCAACAGTAATTGTCTAGTTTCAAATACACACTCATGATAAAGTTCTATCACCACCTTTTATAGTTTTTTTGGAATTGATCTAATAACTAAATCTGATTGCTACCATTCGTTGCCTACCCACAAGCTAGGGTATGTGCTCATAGAACTTGGGTGTAGCATATACTTTTAAAAACACTGAAATTCACAGAAAAAAACTAAGTTAGAGTGAAGTTACGAATAGCAAGGTAAAGGAACGGTAACATATGTTTAAAAAAAACTAGTTATGGTTCGCTCCAAAATCCATAACTCACAGAATACCCATCTAACCCATAATTTGCACACCAAATGCACAGGAAATTTACCAAAATGGTAACTAATTGTGTAATCATAGACAGAAATGCTATTTGTGCTTCCCTCCTAATGTAAAAACAAATGGAAATTTCTCTCGCCCCCATTTTATACAGCAGTACCCAGGTCTAAATGATCCTGCAAGAAGGTGAAAATATATCTATTTGGGCATGGTGCTCCTTTGTGCCATCCTATGATGTATAGTAGAGGGCGGCTTATTCCAAACATTTTAAACACATTTTCATACAGAAATATAGATCCCTTTTGATGTTCCAGCCCAAGAGTCTCAATAAAAATGGCAAATGGCAGAGGACAGTAAGCGGTCTTTTCTAGTAACACTGTGAATTAGAAACTTGTATCATAACAGCCTATTGCTGGTGCTCTGAAGCAGCCCTTAAAAGATGCCATCTTTGCACCTCAGTATTGCGGCCAAGAATTTCTGATCCTCATGGTTGAATTGAAAACTAAAGAAAACTATATAAAGTATTGTCATTTGGATAGTTTGTATTAATAAATAATAATGCATTGGTAACGTTTAAAAAAAAAATGTATATCTTTTTCACAAAGCACTTAGGGGATCATTATGATGGTGGATCGCCCCTGCCGGGCCGGCGGTAGTCACCGCCAGCCCGGCGGGGGCGATCCGCCTGCCATCCGCACAGCAAAGACCCCCGCCATATTATGATGGCCGGGGGGCGCTGCGGACAGAAAGACCGTCCACCGCTTTTCCGCCGGTCGACTCGTTGACCGGCGGAAAACAGGGATAATATGGTGGCGGTGTCTCCAAGACACCGCCATCCATATTATGATGCCAGTGGAGATCAGCCTTTCCATGGCGGCGTTGCCGCCATGGAAAGGCATACGGTCTTTGCATTTGGGGACCCGTTGCGGGCCCCCAGGATGTTGGGGGGGTGGGGGGTGCACATGGGGGTACCTGTGGTACCCCACTGCATTTGTATGCACAAGGTGGCAGGCACCGCGCAGTGCCTGTCACGTTGTGCATGCAAATGCACGACGTGCATTCACAGCATTGTGGCGGGCGGTGCGGTGAGCACCGCCCGCCACAATGCTGGGAATAGGGGTTGCCACCGCCACGGTGGCATCCTAATATCAGGTGCGGGACCGCCGCACCCCTTGCGGACGGTCCCGCATTCCGTTACGGTGGCGGGCGGACAAAGTCCGCCCGTCATCGTAATGACCTCCTTAATTTGGTCTTATTAACTCATTTTACAAATACGATGGCATACCCTGTCAGACAAAGAAGGCATGTTTTCAAATTATTATCGATAGGACAATCTCCTGAAAAGTGGCTGTCAGTGGTACTGCTCAGCATTTTCATTAAATCAAAGCATCCTTTGATCCTGGGTGCATGCTTTCAATGAGGACATGATGGGGCTTATTTTCAAGCCTCTTGCACCGCTGGTGCGGGTTACAGGGTTTTGCATCCACCTTTTGCTATCAAATAAGTCTAATTTAACTAGATTCACTTGGAATTCCATGCAGTTGGAGGGCGATGTAACACATTAGCAATCCATCTATGCAGGGCACGAGGCAAAAAGAAGTGAGAGGACTAACCAAGTTAGGCAGCATGCAAGTGATATGACACGCCATCACACGTGGCATCACAGGAAATGACCTCACAGGAAGGGACATCACAAAAGTGACATCAGATATTAAGATTTCACACATATATTTAGCAGGTCTCATGAGTACATTGAAGAGCATTATGAGATTTAACAAGTGACATTTTGCATCGGTGTTGTGCTAAAAAAAGTGGCGCAACCCCCGATGCAAAATCTGCATTTAAAAATATCTTATGGGGTTAAGGCACCTGCTGCGGGGATCTTTGTGTGCTCAGTAAATCTAAGGGAATAATAATAATGGTAAGATAACTCTGGAGTTCTCAATCAATCCTTTATTCGATTTTGAATAAAAATCATAAAAGTACAGATAAAAAGAAATACATCATATGTAAAAACTACATGTAAAAGCACAAGCCATAGGATGGGTTTGTGAATGCTTCTAAAAATGCAAAGAGACAGTGTAATGGGACAACATTACTCGCTGGTTACAAAAATGCAGCCATTAACAAAAACCTCAATAAGTCCGCTTTGTTGTAGAATGTGATATTGAACCCTTTATGAGTGATCGAGCGCAAAACATGTCATTGAGTGCAAGAGTGAAAACGTGCTGTTGTCTCTAAAACCTTGCTTGACGTTCTCGCATTATTCAATGTCCAAAGAGCCAATGACTTTAAAACAAAATACAGTAATAGCCCACAAGTATAATCCAATTGTAAAAATCCATTATCATAAAAAATCAGAAGAAGTTCAGAACAGGGGCGTGGGAAGCAAGCAGAAAGTGCACAATTTCAAGGGGCAAGTTTCAAGCGTAGACGTATAGTCCGCTGTATAAAAACTGCAATCGAGTAACATAGCCTCACAGTAGACAACTTCTGCAAAAACTCCATGGTGGCCCTGCACTGACTTAGGTTTGCCTGTTTCAGAAGTGGTAAAATAAACACAGACCTCAATGTAGAATAGTGTTTGCCGAAAGGGACATCACAACAGTGATATCAGATATTAAGATCTCACACATATGTTTAGTAGGTCTGTCATGAGTACATTTAAGCGCATTATGAGATTTAACAAATGAGATTTTGCATCAGGGTTGTGCAAAAAAAGTGGCACAACCTCAATGTAAAATCTGGGCCTGAACTAATTTTTTTTTTTTTTAAACTCTGCAACAAAGAATTTGACAATAAGGAGAAACATGGCAGTAGATCTGTTCTGCTTTATTGGTTGCAAAGTCTGCATTCTAAAATACCTTATGGGGTTAAGGCATCTGCTGCAGAGAGCTTTGTGTGCCCAGAAAATCCCAGGGAATAATAATAATGGTAAGAGAACTCTGGAGTTAACACTTTTGCTGAAGAGATCTGAGTTTTGTCTAGTCCCAGATTTGAATCAAAGTAGTATAAAAAGTAAGTGTGTCTCCTGCAATGCACATCATGTAACATGCAGATGATAGGTTTGATTTTATATAGAGAGGTAAGTTAGTTACTGCTTTTAACACAGAGATCCTTTTGTTAGTTGCAGTTCATTAATTGTAATCCTTCTAATATAACACAGTGAGCTAGGAAGGAGATGTGACACCTACACCTTGTAAACCTCAGTGTCTTATGTAACATCCTGTACATTGATTTACACACTTACATGATTTATAGTCAATGTATAATGTGTATGTTACTTAGAGCACTCTGACTTCCTGCATTGGGATCAGCACTAATAAAGAAATACAACAGTGGTATTTAAATTGCAATTTGTGTAAATACTGGGACAGACCAACACATTCTTACAGCGCATGCATATCTCTTATACACAGGGGCTGAACAAAGTCAAAAGTATGCCTCTCTTAAGTACCTGTCAAATGATAAGCTGTGTGCCTTTGTTTCCTATCCGTTTCATTTGCAACTAAGTGTGAGGCTCCAGACCGTGCCCTGTCAGGGTCATATTGGAACAAAAGGAAGCCTGATTGCCCCGTTAACTTTGGCCTTTATCTTAATCCAAGCTGGAGGAGGAAATAAGAAAGCCCCCTCCCTGTCTGCATGTTGCTGCTGGGCATGGAAAGCAGACAACGTGGAGGTGCTGCTGAATGCGTCCCGGTGTCAGTAAATAACACCGGGACAAGTTCAGCATATTTGAGTTGGGCCCAACTTCTTGGCAGGGTGGACGGCGTCTGCCCTGTGAAAATGGTGGGTAGATGTCGTCTACCCACGTGTACCCTCGTCTACCCTGTGAAAATAGTGGGCAGATGTTGTCTACCCATGTGTACCCTCGTCTACCCTGTGAAAATAGGGGGTACCTTCGACTTGTGCCTTGCATCTATAAAATCAGAGTCTGGAGGCCTCCTGCGCCACAGGGGCTGCAAGGGCCTGCGTTTCGCCTCAGATGTTAGTAATGACGTTCGGCCATAATTTTAATCAACGCCCTTTTTTGAATATTGATACTGGCTAAGCCAAAAAGAATGTTTACAATGTTGACATTAACTGTTTTATTCTACATTGTCTTCGGATAAGGCAATAATAATGCGGTTGGTAAGTACCAGTAATTAATGCTCTGGTTGGAGTGCAATATCTCATACTTGTCAATTTCACTCAACAAACACTGCATATTCTTCATATCTCCACCGTTATCCTTCACAAAATAGTCTTGAAACAAGTTCATGAAGGCTATAAATACCTTTTTGAGTCTGAAGAATTTCTCTTCATCTAGGTGAAACAGAACAATTGCTAAGCAACTCAGTTTATAAAGATGAATGAACTTACAATGCCTCATAAGGTACTGCTTCCTTAATCCTGGCTCCATGTATTAAGCATTAAAATGTGCTTTATGGCTTCAACGTCACACGAAAATTAATCATAAACAGTGCTTTCAGCACTATAAAATGTAGGACTAACCAGAAAAATCTCCAATGTAGCTGTTGTTAAGGTTTCAGAAAAAGACATTTAAATGGCCAGCATCCCTTTTAATAGTCGACATCCGATGAGCGTGAGGATATGAACAGCAACTGGCCAGTTGAAAACCTGAATCTGGTGCTTGGCTCTCACAAAGAATATTATGAAATAAAGGATGCAGGCAACAGATCAGCCTAATGGACTTTGTTACTTTCAGTCTGGGAGCATCCAGTAAACCTCTTTTACTTGGAATAAGGTGAGATCTAGGCCATTTGTAGCTGAATTTGGATTGTACTAAATGAGGCAAGCAGAAAAGAAAATGACATCAAGTGATTGCAACAAAAACTTCCAATATTCATTTACTCCACAACTCAATATTGAAGTTGATGTCTATTCTTAAACCATGAGATCTCTCACCTGAGAAGACACTAATGGGAATCAATGGGAAACTGGGAGACCAATTTAGCAATTCAAAAAGATGGGCCTCAGCAAAACACCAGGTTTCTTTCTATCAGTTATGTTCGATAGCAACCGGACGATATTCAATTGATTTCAAAAGGGAAAAGAATTTAAAGAAGTAAGACAAATCTATAAGTAGCTTAAGGCCTTCTTTAGAGTTTGGCAGATAGGATCCTCCATCAAAAACATGACAGATATCCTGTCCGGCATTTTCTTTTTTTTTTTTACATTTTACAGAGTTTTATATAGCGCGAACTTGACCCGAATCGGGTATCAGAGCGCTTTACATAGCACCAGTTGCATTACATGAGGACACATTCATTTTTGTTAGGCACGGGGAGATTAAGTGATTTGCCCAGAATCACAGGATGTTCAGTGTCATTGCCGAGACTCGAACCCAGTTCCCCAGATTCGAGGTCGACCGCCCTAGCCGTTAGGCCAACTCCTCCCCACTCCAATAATTGTAAGTGCATTATATCTTATGGCACTTGTAATATGGTAGACTGGCTAGCCATCACATTTGTGACAGACTATCTGATTTGCAAAACTTTGAATCAAGCACTTAGTTTAGTATATGCTATCAGGGCTTAATGGGAGGTAAGTTTGTCAAAAATATGTTTTTGTTGTCTCTAGACCTCGTACTTCCACCAATTTCCATTCCCTTATCACTTTTTTTTTTAAATTCATTTACCATTTTCATGTACAATCACAACAATATGAAACATGTCCTCAATGTAGCATTATAGTAGGCACAGTTCAATGAATAATTCGTGACTTAGAAATTCACATTTAACACACTTCGGCAGTAGCAGTTAGCATTTGAATTACTGCACATTTCAAAACCGTATAACAAATACCATTAATCAGTCTGGGCTTGGGAGGGTCAACCCACTCCGGTGGGGTCTATCCCAGCAGGCGGTTGTGAAGGAGTGGTCGATTCGACCTCTAGCAGGTAATTCTTCAAAAGACTCCATATATCCTTAGGTCTGGATGCCACTGGTAGGGTAGTTGCAAACAGGTCACAATTTGTGTTGCAATAAATAAGGCTATTTAGCCAGGCCTTTGTGGTGGGAATGACCTTATTACCCCAGTGGAGAGCTATTTCCCGTTTGGCTAGCAGTAACGCAATGGAAGTGAAGCGGCGCAACTGCTTTGGGATGTTACGAACATACCCCAGGAGGGCCACCTCTGGCGTGGGATGGAGGTCGAGGCGAGTCATAAGAGCAAGAATTGTATATACTGCTCTCCAATACACTCCATTTTCACACAATTCCAGGTCATGTGGGCAAAATCCGCATGATGCGCCTCACATTTGGGGCACGTATGCGGTCGAGAGGGGTCTATTGAGTTAAGTTTAGCAGGGGACATGTTTGCCCTCCATAGGAACTTGAAGTGAATCAGCTTGTGCCGACTATTCAGGGAAACTTCCTTAATTTGAGTACAGCAGAAGGACCAATGAGAGTCCTCTATAGGGTGTCCCAGATCCCGCTCCCAGACCTCCCGGATTTTGGCATCTTTGGCGGGAATTAATGTAATGCAGGCTTTGTACAACTTTGAAACTAGATGGTCCCCCCGTGTTAGTGATCAACATTGTCAGCGGTGAATATGATTCCGGCTCTAGAGGGAACTCAGCGATTTGTGCCCTTGGCGCGCTACGGAGCCTACTGAGAATGAATTTGTCCATGAAGATGCTTCACTAAACCTCCCGTCCTCTGAGCTATGAAAAACGTGCCCACCCGGAAATAAATCCCCACTTGTATCCAAGGAGTATGAAGTAAGTGTACGCTGTACCAGTTTTTCTTCCGTGATAGGCAGCCATGGATTATTGACAATCGGCAGTGCAGAGGAGTATAATGTGTGACCACCAGTCACACGCGCTAGTTTCTTCCAAGCCCAGCAAGTGGTGGACACAGTCTGCACATCCCGGGGGTCTCTGGGAAATCCCTTAGGCAAAATAGTTTTAAGCGGGGTAGGATGCACCAGGTCAGCCTCAAGTTTGGAGTAGAGGATGCATGCATCAGGATGGTACCAAGAGTGTGCAAAGCTGCATTGCGCCACTAAGTAATAAATCTAAAAATTTGGGACCCCCAGACCTCCCCTTTCGTACGGCAGGTTTAGAGTGTCCCAACTAACCCTTGCCCTCTTCCACCCTCACATAAGTCTGATGAGATGTGAGCGAAGCGTTAAAAAAAAGCTGTTGGGAAGCGGAATGGGTATGTTGGGGAGCACGACCATTTTAATAATTGCTACTCACCTAGCCAGCAAGAGGGGGAGCCTTATCCAACGCTCAACTTGCTGCTCTAATGTAAGTATTGCGGGACTGTAATTTAGCCAAACAATCTGCTCCGCCTCTATATGTATGTTTATCCCCAAGTACTTAGTGGTGTCGTTACACCACGTCAGTGGGAATTCGCAATCCCACCTAGTAGTGCTGGGTGTCAATGGAAAAATTTCCGACTTACTCCAGTTTATATCCAACCCCGAATACCCACCGAACCGGATAACCTCTCTAATTAGAGGGTCCAGATTTTCTTGAGGGAGCCGGACATACAATACAACAACATCCGCATAGAGTGATATTAGTAAAGGTCCAGTTTTAAATTGGAGCCCTTTGTGTAAATGTCTTTCTTGTAGTTGCCTGACTAGGGGGTCTAATGCTATAATAAAAAGCAATGGAGAGAGTGGGCAACCCTGCCTAGTGCCGCGGGTAAGCTGAAACTGAGAGGAGAGCGTGCCATTCAGCCTGAGTCTGGCAATGGGTGATGTGTAAAGCAAGGCTGTGAGCTCTATGAAGCCCTTTGGCATTCCCATCCTCCTCATGACCGCCAGGAAAAAGGGCCACTCCAGGGAGTCAAAAGCCTTTTCCATGTCCAGGAGCACGGCGGCTGCCGGAACCTTGGGATCTATCCTGTTAATAGTGGCAAAAAGTGTTCGGAGGTTCAGGGCCATGGACCGGTGCGGCACAAAGCCTGACTGGACAGGCAAAATGATCCGATCAAGCAGAGGAGCCAG
Source organism: Calotriton arnoldi (assembly GCA_963921515.1). Taxonomy (NCBI): domain Eukaryota; kingdom Metazoa; phylum Chordata; class Amphibia; order Caudata; family Salamandridae; genus Calotriton; species Calotriton arnoldi. The sequence goes on from CAWUFW010007842.1 coordinate 400,764, forward strand.
TCGGAGTGCTATCATTTTTGCAAGAATCTTATAATCCAAATTTAATAACGACAGTGGCCTGTATGACCCACAAGGGAGAGGGTCCTTACCAGGTTTAAGAAGCAAAATGATCACTGCCTCTCGAAGGGTGGGGGGCAGTACCTGTCGCTCCAGCACTTCGTTGTATACCTCAAGGAGATATGGAGCTAGTATGGACTTGTAGGCTTTATAAAAGTTACCCGTGAACCAATCAAGGCCTAGTGCGGTCGAGCCATTCATGGCATCAATGGTGCTAATAATTTCAACCGAGGTAAATGGCTCCGCCAAAAATTGTTGCATAGCTTTTTCAAGCCACACTAATATAACTTCAGCTAGATATGAAGTACCTTCATCTTCACTGTTTGTTATGCGCGACGAATATAACTGAGAGTAGTAGCCCAGGAATTTGTCCCGAATATCCGGAGTACCTGTAAGTATCTGCCCCTGTGAGGAGCAAAGCGCATGCGATACATGGTTGCCCCGCAGGGGGTCTCAATAATCGTGCTAGAGTACTGCCAGGTCTCTCACCTTCACCATACCGGCGTGCTGTAGCATATTTGCTCAAAAAATGTGCCTCAAGCTCCGCGGCCTCCCTGAACTCCGTCAAAAGCGTCAGTCTGTGGCCCTGCGCGCCAGTTCGGGTCGCTTTGTCTGTTCCTGATCCAATAAACCCAGTTGCTGCTGTATGCGTTTTAGTGTTTTCCTCAAGTCCCGCAAGACCCCAGCATGCTTGGAGATACACACTCCTCGCAGATACGCCTTAAATGCCTCCCAAAGTGTGGCCCAGGATTTAACAGACCCATTGTTTTTGTCAAAATATTCGATAATTGCGTCATGGAGCTCCGCATGGAAGACGGCGTCCAGTAAGCCTGATTAGGGAACCTCCACTGTCTCTCGCATCCCTCCGGTCGTGGGACCCTAAGAGTCAGCACCACAGGGGAGTGGTCCGAGAGGGTTCTGGGTAAATGTTGGGATGCCTTATACCAAGCTGCTAAGACGGGGGACACTAGCCAATAATCCAGTCTTGTCCAAGTGTGATGGGTTGCGGAGTAATGTGTATATGCCGAGTCCCCAGGTCGGCAATGACGCCACACATCTATGAGGCCCAGTGTGTCGCACAGCTCTAGAAGGGCACGGCGCACTCGGGGCTTTGCGTCAGCGGAACCTGACGTGCCATCACGTGTAGGATCTAACAAGGGATTAAAGTCCCCGCCCATGCAAATGTAATCCACATCTAACTGGAGAATTTGTGAGTGTATAGCGTGAAAAAAGTCTGGATCATCGACGTTAGGTGCATAGATGCAGACAAAAGCTATCTGGTGTTCCATTAGGTGCCCCACTACCATAATGTATCGGCCTTCCCTGTCAATGCGATCCCTTGTGAATTGGAAAGGCAACTGCTTATGTATGAGAACAGCAGTACCTCTCGCGTACGTGCTGTAGTTCGCAAAGTATCTGTGGGGGCCCCAGGAAGTAGCAAAGTGTGTCGTTATAGTCTTCGGTAAATGCGTTTCCTGAAGAAACGCGATATCTACCTTGTGGCTCTGTAGGTAGTTCAACACCTGCTTCCCTACCATTATTTAAACCCCTAATATTCCAAGTGAGAAGTGTTAAATCAGAAAAAGCTGCCAAATTATCCCAGATCATCATTTACATGGCCTGAAAATGTGTCTGTGCGAGTTACTTGCAGAACTTTGTACCAGCTACATTGAGTGAGTAGAGACAATGGCAAGAATGCAAAGAAACAACTTACACCCCCCCCCATCCCTGCACTCCCAATCGCAGGGACAAACCCCATTGCCTAATAAGTAAAATGCAACAGAAACAACCCCAGATAATGGGGAATGGGATACAGCGTCATGCATTCTAAACAGTATATCAGATCCAATGTGATACACACCTGGGAGGAGGCAACGCCTCGCCATCTTACCCAACCTTGTAACAATATATATAACAAACACAATTATCGATCGCTCTGAAGCCGGAAGGTTCGGTGTAAGTTGTCCCACCAAATAGAGTTCAACCGGACAGGTAATTCCGAAGAAAACAGTTCCACACTGCCCGCCGATCCGCTATGTGGAGGAGAGCCTTCGGGAGGGTCTTTTCCCTGGGTGCCACCCGCGCCCTTGTAGTCACAGCAAAACTACTGGGCCGCTGTAGGTGTGTCAAACACTTGGGATCTTCCCGCAATGTCTACTCACAGGTGAGCTGGATAGATCATTCCATACTTAAGACCTAGGTTTCTGAGCGTGGCCTTCACTCCAGCGAACTTCCTCCTCGCCTCCTGAACCAAAGCAGTGAAGTCTGGGAAAAGTGTGATCATAGATCCCTGCCAGGACAAAGTGCCCGTCTCTCATGCTAGTTGCAATGCAGTGTCCCTGTCACGAAAGTTCAGGAGGCGAGCTATGATCGGTCTAGGTGGGGTGCCAGGGTTGGGTCGGGGTCCGAGTGTGCGGCGCACCCTTTCAATCAGAAATGTGGTTTGATATGCACTGAGTCTCTGGTAGGAGACGCCGCGTGTGGGATGCGATGCTGCCCCCTGCGCAAATGTTCTCACCATCTCACGGGGGTCGGGACATCACACCAGGAGAGCATTCCACAGTCCCTCACTTCACAGCTCAATATATGCAGACGCCACAGGTATTTCGACGTCGGCCTCTGCCGCGCATCTCCCCAGCCCCCCACACACAACCGGCCCGCCCAGCCGAATGGCCGGCTCCCAGGCTCACCCGCGGCCCCTGTCGCCGTGGGGCCTCTGGGAGCTGTGCGGGCCAGCTTACCTGTGCGGGTGATGGGTCAACAGTGCAGCGCAGCAGCCCACTCCGGGCGGCTCGCCTCCACAGCGTCACAGCCTCCGGGCGGCGCAGGGCCTCCAGGCCACGAATCAGGCCTTATCAGAGGGTCGCCTCAGACGATGTCGGCCTCCCAGACCAGGCCACAAATTTATTTCCGTGCCCCACTGTCGGCGCACTGCCGTGTCACAGGGTAATGGTGCACTCCAGGGCTCAGGGGGCTCCCGAAGGCACGCAGGTGCGTTGTCCGCTGCACAACACCAGAGCCTCTCCACTCCGGAGGATGCTGCCACATCGAGGATGCAAGGCCGGCACTGATATGTGTCCCGGCGCGCCCCCGCCGGCCTCAGGGCGAGACTGCTCCTGGCGCCGCTCGCGCTATCTCGAGCGCGGCAACGTCGCTTGATGTCGGGGTGCCTGCATCCCCAAGAGGGCACTCAGCGGCTTCAGATTCTTACTTCCGTAGACAGGATGGCTCAGTATTTACGCAGATAGGGCCAGGATGTCAGGCAGTATGGCGGAGCTTCAGCGCTACACAGCCATCTTGGTTGGTAGCCTGGCCACACACCCCCTTATCACTTTGTTAGATTAATTGTCTGCATAATCGGATGTATGAGAGGGGTGTGTGAGTAAAAAGGCAGAAAACATTTCCCAAAAATGACTAACACGCATTGATTAAATTCCAATGGTTTAGTGGATAACTCAAGTAGCATAGTCTTTTGGAATGTGACAAACCTAAGAACATCATCAATACAAATCACAATTCTGCAGGGTTTTGTTTTGAATTGCATGGTTTATATAAGCCCCATGCCCCTAACGAAGCTGTGTCAGATGTAGCAGCATTGATTTAGTTATTTATTTATTACATGAATCGCACTTCATTTACTTGTAGGCGGAAGGTAGAAAGGTGGCTTAAAATGGCTAGGTTCAAGATTATTTTATTTTCCAATACAGCACTTAATACAGATACAGGATCATTACAGCTTGTAAAATAATTACTTGCACCCGATTTGCAATTATTAGTAGAAGGTTAGTGCATATTGTGCATACTCTTGATTTTGCATCGAAAATTAACACTGGCTTGCAGCTGGTGATAACAGTCTGAATAAAACTGTGTGAAAAAGCCAAAAAAGAAGAATAAACCTCCTTGGAAAATGAATATTTCTTGATGGGAGAGTTCGGAAGTAACGCACCAAAACTAATCTGAGGCAGAATAGAGAAACAGTTGAGCATAATCTCTCAGGCTGAAAAAGCCAACTAGGAAAAGCAGTTGTAAAAAGGGAGCACAAATTGGGGACAAAAAGTATCTAAGGTGGAATCAAAAGCATTATAATGCCTCTTTCACAGAATCAAGCTGTCTCATACATGGATTAAACAGGAAATGACTTCACAGGAAAATGGTTGAACACCATCGTGGTCAGGGAAGATCTGGGACAACAACAGGACCATCTTAGTTCAGAATTAACATAACCTTAACCACACCCACTGTCACAGGAAAATTGCATTTTCCTTGTATGGCAGGCACATCAAATGCCCCACATTCTGCCCTTGATACAGGCCATTATTTACCGTCTTCTGAACTCTCAGCCCAACAACCTAGATCGCACACATAGCAGCCACCCACAAGCAGCAAGCCTCCAGCATGACCATAAGCATGTCAACGCTGATTCCATGGTACTAAGCGAAGCCGACAGGAAATGCTTCCTGCACACCAAGCGTGCTGCCTTCCCATCTGTTGGTGAAGAACTAGATGACTATGTCACTGCCTCAATGAAACCAAGGCTGCTCTCCAGTGTGTTACTTCTGTTGATGTAACAAGTACTGATCTCCGCATGCGTGCTACTGTTAAAATGAGTTCAAATACTATTTGCCTCCATTTTAACACTAGCATATGGGTCTAAAGGACCCTCAGTGTTAGCTCATTAATATTGCTAACAGCTGGCTGGGAAAAACCTGGTAGAAGGTGCAATATAAAAGCACAAATTATTAATCACCTTCATATGACTGACTTTAACTTAACAGATATTTGGTTGGATATGCATAAGGAGACTGAGTGCTCCACTTTTTTCAAGCAGGGATAATTGTCCAGATCAGAATACATTTTGCAAGAAGCTTTGGTCATATAGACTTTACAAATTTACGCATAATATGATTATCTGATATTTTTACTTTGCTTGTAGATACAACCACAAACAGTATAGCTAATGAAGCCACTGGAGAATAAAAAAAACTCCATGGTCCATCTAAACAAGACAATCCAAGAACCACTAGTGCTGGAAATCGTTTGCAAACTGATCATATCGAAGCATAACCAACTACAAAACAAGGCATGGACAATATTGACATTCTGCAAGCAATAATTTGTCAGGTTAACCAAAATGACAACTTTGCTTGAGTATAATGTTAACGTTAAACTTCACCTGTGAGTGGAATTTACTATGTGGCGTGCAATATAACACATGACAAAAATATTGGAACCACTACATTGACTAGCACAACCTCACATGATAAGTCTGCCTATGTACTGTTGAGTGATGAATAGGTGATATAAACTTTATCTGCAATATGGTGCCGATATAGTGGTTGGCAACCTCATGGATACAATATTTTTGTAGATTGATATCTTTAACCTCAATATAGTGGCATACAAACTTAACAAATTAATGCAATGGTAAAAGCAACCAACTTCCAACTGTCACAACGCCACATGGCCCTGTGGCACATTCAAACAGAATTAGTGAAGTTGATCAGAACAGTAATTCTGGCCTGACTGTAGGTTTGTAAAATGGTATACAGAGGCCTACCTAAGAAGCTCACTGGCAGTATTCTACAAAAGTCTGCAAAATTAAGGAGCTAAAGTGGCCCTCCGTTTGAAGAGGCACAACTACATCAATCACACCCCTAGAGCCCTCCATTGGTTCACAGTGGAAGTCAGGATGAAATAAAAAGTTAATAACACAATGCAAAAAGCATGTGGAAAAAGGGTGTATGAAGAACCAGGCCTGGGTCAGCGGCCAATCAAAGTTCAAAAGGCTAAAACACAGAGTAAAACCTCCAGGTCCACAACCCCAAGACAATGAAAAGGTCCACCACCAGCCTTGTGGAGACAATTGAGCACTCGACGGTTCAGGACACTAGTGACAACAAAGGGGCTTATTTACAAACCCCTTGCGCCGCTGGTACGTCACTTTTTCCAAAATTAAAAGTGAGACATCGACGCAAGGGGCTTGTAAATAAGCCCCAAAATGTTTTCAAGCCTAAGAAACATGAAGTACAAATGCTGAATTGAATGATCCCTGTTAACCTTTTCTCAAGTACATCAGTACTACCAATGTTTAACTGTCTTCTGATCCTTGGTCACAGTCGAGTATTAACCCAGAATACTCTATCCTCTCCCACGCATCATATTGTTGTAACTCAGCCAGGTCACTGCCATCTCTTCATTGCTTTAATGCAAGGCGGCATATTGATACCATGCAAAAAACACACTGACATAATTAAATAAATTATATTTCAAAAATAAAATACAATTTTAGCTTGAGTCCAATCTGATCCTCCTGCTTGAAAAATTATTTTCAACTATGTTCACCACAGTAGCTAACCTGCCGATTGAAACTGTCACTTCGAGAATGCAATCTACTCTATAATTCTTTCTATCTAGGGCGAGTTAGGGGCTCTTACTAACCAGCCTTGTTAGAAATTCCATATTAACGACTGTTGAAGAAAAATGATTTTTGTGAGGTAGCTATTTTCACCATACTAGTCAATCTCAGTGGCGGGCCCTACACACAAAGGGTGGTGAGTCAGGTGGAGGGAACGCAGGAGGGTCGCGTTGCGCAGGGAGGGGTTAGTAATAATATATCAACAAAAAAAAAGAACTTACCTGAAGCTGCTTGCCACCTCCTCCCGCGTCGCGCCTCCTGTCCTCTTCCTGGTCCCAGCAAACCCTGGGACAGGCTCCTATCGGGAAATGGCCACTACAACGCGGCCGTTTCCACGCATAACTTAACCACGCATGCATTACAACGCATGCGTGGTTACCACGAATAGCCTTTACCACGCATACCTTTACTATGAAATACGTAGTAAAGGCATGTGTGTTAAAGGCTAAAAAAAGAAAAAGGGGGCTTGGGGGGGTCTCCCCCCCCAAAAAAAAGAAAACGTGAAAAAAATGGGGGATTGGGGGGGTTCCCCCCCAAAAAAGAAACCTCACCTATTTAAGTAGGGATGTTGGAGGCAAACGGGAGGCAATCGAGCGTCGTTAGAGGAAACGGAAAACACTTCCGTTTCTCTATACGACGTGCAACGTCAACACGGAAGAAAAAAGAGAAGAGACAACGTGGAGAGGTAAGGGGAATTTTAAATTTAATGAAAAAAAAAACAGGGGTCCGATTTTAGGGTTAAGGGCAGGGGAGGGGTATTTGTAAGAAGGGTTTAGGGGTGGAGGAATAACCTTTACCAAGAGTATGCCCTTACCATGCATGAATTTACAACAAAAATCGTTGTAAAAGTATGCGTGGTAAAGGAATATTCGTGGAAAAGGTTATGCGTGGGAATGGCATTCGCGTTGTAACGCATGCGTGGTAAAGGCATGCGTTGCAACGGAATGCGTTGTAACGTCATACAACCGCTCCTATCCAATCCCCGTGCTGCAGAGCAGGGCAGAGATTGGCCTGAGTGGACTGGAAAGACACTCTATTCAGATCAGGGAGTCTGTGGGGTTTCTCCAGCCTGGCTGACAATGCAGCCGGGCTGGGGAAACCTAAGTGTGCATGTGTGTTTTGGTCCGCCTGAGACGGGCGGCCAAAACACATATGTGCACTTAGGGAGTGCACATAGCACTCCTCTTCCCCCTTCCATGCCTCGGCCCCGCCCCTCTCACAGCGCTGGCTCAGAGCCGGCACTGAAAAATAAAATGATGCTAGAACATCATATTATTTTTCATTTGCTGGCTCTGAGCCAGGCAGTGGGGTGACGCTCCTCCGCCATTGTGGAGGAGCCGCCGCTGGTCAATCTGCCGATGAAATTTTAACTTCAGTTCTGAAATCTACTGCAACTTGTATTGTCTCGAAAATGCCTCTATGGTCTGAGCAAAAATGCCTGATCAGTTCACAGTAGTAAGTTTGCCAAGGTTTGGAAATGCACTGTGCGAAAAAGATAGCACAGCATCAATGTGACTGAGAAAAAATTAGTCCTTGAAAACAGTTTTTCCTTTGCACCATGAATCTTAATACACAGCACTTCAGCTGTTCACACAATATTGCTTTGTTGCACAACAAAATGCATTTTAATCATTTTTCAGTAATTAATCCCACGCTGCTGTGTGAATACTGATATGCGTCACAAGTACGTCTAATTGCCCATTGAGTACAGTACAAAGCAGAAGGATTGCCAAGGTTTCTCAAAAAGTCAGCCCAAAGTTAAAACTGCTTAGTACATTTAAAGGTGACATCTACCAGCAGTGCGGTTTTCGTCTAGGTTTGCAACTAGTTTGACATAGTTCAGATAGTAATGGCACACAGTAATGGCAGACCGTGAGCAGAAAACAATAAACAAATGATGCTGACTCTTACTCACTGCAGGCAAAACTTCTATTACCTCATGGATTTTGTTTCATTGTTTTGTTGCTACCCACGTCTCACAGGGAGACATAGTTGGCGGGTACAGTTTAGCACGGCATTCCCAAGTCACCACCCTTACCCCTCATCTGGGGTGGAGCGAGAGGGGGGCTGCAGCACACTGGAAATTGAGCCAAATGGGTCCTTCTAGCCAAGTTATTTCCAGGTGAGACCTCCAGCTGAGACCTTGGTCCATAGTCTTTTTATGATAGAGAAAATTCTAAAACAAGCATTGGAAAAGTCAACAGGTCTGGCATTAGCCGCCAGCCTTTTGGCCCTCTTCAAATCTAAAAAAAATCATTGGCTAAGGCAAAGATGTTTTTTGGTCTCAAAAAAGTACTTTACCATAGTACTCCTTGGCACTGAACGGAACTACGTTGTGTTAGATGTGCTCCTTGAGAGAGAGGAAAGCATGCTGCAACTCATAGTGAAGATAGTCAATGGCTGAAGTGGGCTGACACATTGCCCCTTGATACATGCTGGAGTGGGTGGAAGAAAAATGTGATTGACAATCACAGACTAATGGATGAAGTCTACTGAAAATCCCTATAAGCAACTATGTTATTCATACTTTTAGTAACATCAAAAGGTCTTGGCTAACACACATCTAAAAGCCAATTGGATTTATATTGGCCGCCAGCCTCTTGCCTTTGAGAAAGAAAGAAAGAAAGAAAGAAACATACAAACAAAGAATGAAAGAAAGAAAGAACAACAATGAAGGGAAGAAGGCAAAAAGAAAGCAAAAAGAAAGAAAGAGGGAAAGAAGGAAAAACAGAAGGAAAGTAGAAAGGAAAGGCAAGAAAGAAATACAGAAAGCAAAAAGGAAAGAAGGCAAGAAGGTAAGAAAGAAAGAAGGAACTGGAAGAAAAAAATGTCAAGGAAAGAAAGAAGGCAAAAACAAAAGGAAGAATGAAAAAAGGAAAGAAAGAAGTGAAGACAGAAACAAAAAAGGAAAGAAGACAAAAAAGGAAAGAAGGCAAGAAGGTAAGAAAGAAGGAAGGAAATGGAAGAAAAAAATGACAAGGACAGCAAGAAGGCAAAAACAAAAGGAAGAATGAAAAAAGGAAAAAAAGAAGTGAAGACAAACAAAAAAGGAAAGAAGACAAAAAAGGAAAGAAGGAAAGAAAAAAGGAAAAAAGGAAAGAAGCAATACTAGTGATATAAGGAAAGAAGAAAGGAAAGAATGTAAAAAAAAGAATGAGGAAAACAAAAGAAAAAAGGAAAGGAAAGGGAGGAAAAAGTAAGCGAAAAAGGAAAAAAAGAAAGAAAGAAGGCAAAATAAGAAAAAAGGAAAGAGTAAGAAGGAAGGGACAAAAAAAGCAAGAAGATGTAAAGAAAGAAAGCTCATAGTGTAAAGAATTAGGGCCAGATGTACGACCAAGAAAATTGTGCATCGCAAATTGCGACTATTTTGCGAGTCGCAATTTGCGAGGCGCAATTTCCGATGTACAACAGTGTATTTCACACTGTTTGCGATTCCTAATGGGATCGCAAATTGCGAGGCTCATTAATATTAATGAGCCTCTCGCAATTTGCGAGCCCATTGGGAATGACAGCCCTCCCAGGGATGGTGGCCTGCTGGGCTCAGCAGACCACCATGTCTGGGGCTGCTTTTTAATAAAGCAGCTTTTTTTTTTTTTTTAAATGCAGCCCAATTTCCTTAAAGGAAAACGAGATGCATTTAAAAAAGAAAAATGAACTTTTCAATTTCATTTTTTAAGCACAGGCAGTGGTCTCTGGGACCACTGCCTGCTCTTAAAAAATATTTTCCAACATGCTCACGAAGGGGAAAGGGTCCCCTGGGGACACCTTCCCCTTTGCGAGTGGTTTACCACCTACTTGAAGTAGGTGATAAACTGCGAGTGTTTTGCGGCCGCAAATGCGGTCGCAAAACACTAGTACATAGCATGTTGACTCGCTATTAGGAAGGGACGCCCCTTCCTAATAGCGAGAGTCGCAAATGCTATTTTGCAAGTCAGGGACTCACAAAATACCATTTTTTGCGGCCGCAAACGGGAGGTTCTCCCATTTGCGGCACCAAAAAAGGGTCATACATCTGGCCCTTAGTTACTAAAAGCCAAAGTACAGCCCAACTATATTTTAAAAAAGTGTCACAAGTGGGCTACAAATTAAACACAACAACGTTTGGTTTTCTTCCTGGGCAAAGTTTATTAAAAAAACATTGGTGAAACTGAGTCCAGGAATACACTTTGGTATTCTGTGAATGAGATAACAGCAGTCAGCCAAAGGAAGGCCACTCTAAAAGGAATTTACAACAGTATTGGCGGGAGACAGGAACTGATAAAGCTGGAATGTGCTCACTTCAAAGGTGTCCTGCTATCACATCAGGCAACAGTAAATAAATTATAATGTAAAACAAAAACACTGTAACTAAAGGAAACTATCTGTGAAACGTGTGTACTTGTGAAAGAGCAAAATGCAGTCGCTCAAAGTGAAGTTAGCCAGTGGCTTAAGTGGGTCTACCCCTTCCTCATGCTGTATGCTGTGGTGGGCAGAAGCAAAATGTGAATGACACAACAACAGAGCAATGGATGAAGAAAGCTGACTGAAAGCCCCTTCAAGTAAGTATCTTTATTTATCTTTAGTATAATATTTTAGTAATAGCAAAAGGTCTTAGCCAGACCTAAATATACACACAGATTTCTGTCTAAGTGTAGACATCACACTGATGCACCCTATTACAAATACACACAACAGGGAAGGACAGATGTAATGTTTTTGTAAGAAATACTATTTTCATAGTTTATATGTACCTCTGTGTGTGTCAAGTATCTGGAATGATACACAGCACACAGATATGCTGCAAATAATTCCAAATGGGCGGAATAGCAAATTAGACACATTTGACTACAATCCCAAGAACCACACAGCAATAACAATATAAAGCGAATAATACAAGGAACATCAACAACTCTGCCGTCTTACCAATTGCCATGCTAGAGTTTGGAGTCAGGAGAACGCTGGAAATGCTGACCATCCTGCCAAGTAGGAAGAAGATCTCCACCAAGCAGAAGGCAGACATGGTTGAAATCTTTATAGCTGACTATTGTGGTGAACAATAATGTCTGTCGCCACACCTCACCCAACCTCCACAGTGGTGCTGGGAATCAGGTTGTGTGGGGACATCACCAGTAGAATGAATGAGTTGTGATTGGAGGTGCGCATGAGGAGTAAGATAAATTACATATAGAAAGTAGAGAGTAAGTGTGTGAAGGATACATTTGTGAAGATAAATGTACCAGCAATTCTTCCCAGCAATGGACCCAGATCACACCTCACACTAACGCCCAATGGAGCAGTACATCCTCTCCACCCTGCACGACTAAAAAGATGCATGACCTACCAGTTCTAAAAACCACCATCTTTAGGCCAGGTAAGGTAAAATCTGAGCCAAGGTCCGGCAAAAGTATCAATGCCCACAAACAGAATTCACATTCATCAGCCACACAATGTCACATGCTACACTTAACAATACAACCCACTCAAACACTTAAACAAAAGTAACAGCACACCTGACTGTTAATCCATGTTTTAAAAAACACTGTAACATATATGGGTTCTTCCCAGAACCCAAGTATGCACTGTTTCAAGACCCAAAGCAGTGGCTACCATTGGTATAGAAAAGGCACAATTAGGGAAAGGCCCCACAGCTCAACTCCCCTCACCCTGCCAAGTACGTGTCACATCAATGTCAGTCCTACCCACACATGATTAGTGTCATATGGCTGTTTGCTTAGCAACATCACCTGTACAAATATCCACTGTCATTACTAGATCTCACAACCACCCATGTCCTCTATTCAAATCTAATGCTGTCAAACCACAGGAGACTGTACACTACAGTATCCTTTCACAGAACCAAATAACGTGCAGGGTCTGTCTTTACAGCCTTGCAGCCACCTGCCACCACCTCCACTTTTGGTACCCTACATGCTGTGCCTTAAGAACTGCTCATTCAGAATATATAAATAACAGAGTTTTGTGAGTGTCCTTCCACATATACAAAAAAATTGCACCACATGCTTTATAGAGTAAATGATCCCCTACATGTACACCTCAATATGTGTCACCAGCATATGAAGTTATGCAATGCATATCTCACACAGCTATGCTGGTGTTCCCACAAGTGTCAAGTCCACGTTGTCATCACATGACACATACTTTTGTCACGACCACCCTTGGTGTCACCAATCCCTACAGATGCAAACTACAAATGTGTGTGTCAAGATATCCAAAAAGTGTAACTTGCAATATTGAAAACTAATGCTAGGCTGATGATTTTTTCTAATGACGTGAAGCTCTTAAAATCTAGCATTGTCCCAATGTTACATCACAGACTGTGGATGTCTGGTGAGTATATGTCATCAACAACTGTGTTTTTGTCATTGTTTGTGATGCAAATGAACTTGTTGCTGTACCGAAGAGGGTCATTTCAGCAAATTTTGCACTGTTGTCTCTTGACAAGACCTGTTTATTCTACTTGGTTATAAGGTAAAAAATCAGGTGAAACATCTTGAATGTGGGCTCTTCTATACTTTTTGTTCCTGGTTTGAGGCACCAGAAACATCCCATCTGCGAGATTTCAATTACACAGAATACTTGTGGCACAAGTATCTCAGCAGATACAAGGAAGAGTGCAACCTCCTAAGACATCGATAGGATCAGATCATTTTCAACAGAACTCTTATCAAGGTTTTTTGAAAGCCTAGTTATAAGCTTTCAAGCCACTTCCCTGGAGATATAACACATCAGGTGGAGCAGGAATGAAGATATGTGGCATGCCAAGAACAGAAAACAAATGTGGTTAGGTCCAACATTACAATAGACATTAATTTTGTTTTATTTATGTCAGTGGCTTCCAAGATATAAAGCAGGCCTCAAAGAATGCTAGAAAGCTCAAAGTATCCATATACTTTGTGTAAATGGTTTCGGATGTGTGGGAACACATGATATAAAATTTTGAAAAGGGATTTAAGAACAGTATTTCAGTGTGGAAAGAAGATAAAAGCCCCACTACAGGAACAATGTCTCGACAATACTCCATCTGCAAAGTGAAAAGTCTTTAAACACAGAGGCCCTGATTTAGATCTCGGCGGACCGGTTACTCCATCACAACGGTGATGGATATCCCATCCTCCGAAATAGAAATCCCATTATATCTTCTAGGATATGTATTTTGGCGGACGGGATATCCGTCACCGTTGTCAAGGAGTAACCCGTCTGCCGAGATCTAAATCAGGCCCTCTGTGTTTAAAAACATTTCACTTTGCAGATCGTCTTTCCATATTGATAAGAGGGTTATGGGTGAACAAGATGGTCTCATAAGGAACGAGTTTCTATTTAGTGGTATTTGTAGAAGTGGGAAGGGCAATACATCTTAGCATTGGTGTCCACGGGACAAGTGAAAAGACCTGTGATTCGGATGAAAGGAGAGTTGGAAAAGAAATATAGTTGGGCTACATGTGGCCACCAACTAATTGGAGTTTATCTTCAACCTAGAGGCCTTTTAGCTGACGGTACTATAATGCATTGGAAAAGTCAGGAGGACACTATTCATGGAATTTTCCTCTGTGGAGTGCAGCCCAGGCGCAATTAAAGTGGGTTTCTCTCATGCATGTGTTCAGCTTGGCACCGAAGTAGCAAGTAGAACTCAGTGGGAAAGATTAAAAAAAGCATGGAGGTTGTCGAATTTTGAGTTGGGCCATATAATAAGTGGATTTTACACACCTGTGTGATCCACTATTTATAAAGACCACAAAGGAACTCCTTGGAGGGACTAATGGATACAAGGAAGATCTAGCTCACCTCTATTACTTAGGTAGAGGAAATGTCACAAAATCATGTGCAGTTCCATAGCATTGGACAGCATTTGAGGCTACGGTATGGTCTGGACCAGCGACGTGTTGGATGTATGGGGTGTGCAATACAAGCATTGAAGTGTGAGATAAGGCATGCAGGTTCCTGCGTGCTATGGCATGGAAGGAGACCAAATTTGTGGGATGACCTTGGGAAAGTACAAGAACACCAGGCGTAAATGCAGTCACATTATTTGGAGGATTAATATGGCACACATGGCCATCACAAATCTTTGCGAGCCATGAGGGGAGTAAATGGAAAAATTGATACATCTTTTAATAAATACATTTTCATTTATGTAGATAGTGACAATTTTACAGACACGTCTTCGTGACAAGCATTAAAGTCTGCCCTATATTCTCCCTCAACTAGAAACCAAGATTGCTATAGCGCCCCCTAAAATCCTGAAAAATATGTCAGTTTTGTTATTAACTCTACAAGCCCACCATTTGCACAAAAGGACGACTGAGAGACATATTTTCTTTATCGCCCACAATGAAATGATTTCAGTTCCATAATGTAGGCAAGCAGACCCGGAGGCTGGAGCACCCCTTCTGCTGCTAATGGTTTCAGACCACTTCGACAAAAAAAATCCGTATAAAAGAAGGCTTCAATTTCTCACATTCCATTCAAGGAGAATGTTCCATGAAATATAATTTCTGCGCATGTTAAGTGCGTCATTCAATAAATACACCGGGGCTTATTTACAAGCCCCTTGCGCCACTTTTGCGTCATTTTTAACATGGGAAAAGTGACGCAAAAGTGGCGCATGGGGCTTGTAAATCTGCCTTATCGTTTGTGCCCAGTGTTTTGCTTTATGCAGCTCATCCAGTTAACAAAACGTAAGTGCATTTCTGAGTAACTAGAGTGCTACCTGACCAACAATAAACATCATATGAGTGGGTCTAGGGCACAGCTATATTTTCCTAACTGTCGCATGCGGACAAGGAGAAACAGAATGCACTGCAGAACTGAAATTTCTCCGTACAACTCAGGAAATAGTCGGAGAAAAGGTAGTTGCTCCACAGCTCCAAACACACAACTTTGACAGCAGGGAATTAGTTTGAATTAGGTATTGGATTCTGGATATTGGTATCACAGATGACAAAGAGAGAGTGGGGGGTTAAGGGGGCAGAATCGTAGTCAGAGAGTGAGAGAGAGAGAGAGTTTATGCCTGTCAAATTTACATGTGACATCAATATTTAGTCATGTTTACAAACTTTCAATTGTGTCAAGGTGGTCCTTAAGACTTCACCCAAACTAAATGGCCTCCACTCAGAGCAAAAGCGGACTATCACATCTCAGCCAAAAATTAAGCATCAAATTAAAGTAGATCGTCTCATGGCCACCATACACCACGTAACCCAACCTCAAACTTTCCTGTTCTGCATTTTACCGACAAGTGAAAGCCATCATGTATACGTCCTAGAGAGAGTTCAAATGGGGGATGCTATCTAAAAAGAGTAGACATGGGGGATGTTATCTAAAAACAGTAGACAATCAGTAGGGTACACAACAGGTGTGTCCTATATCACTTCTATTGTCCTCCCTGGCCATGGAACCACTGGCCTGCAATGCATGGCAAAAGACCAGAAATAGAAGTGTAAATGTGAGAAACATACGCCATAGTACATTCTTGTATGCAGGCACCCTCCTCCTCAATGGTCAAAATCCTGAGACAGACTTGAAGCAGGTAGAGGATATGGTAAATAGCTTTAACTTAGTGTAAGGTCTGAGGATAAACTGGGGGAAGTCGTGTCTAGTCCCATTAAAAGCACGAGGTGCAGAGGGCCTTTGAGACCCCATGAACTGGGCACCTGACACATTTAAGTCCAGGAAAATTAGAATCTATGATATCCGTGGCAACCTGATGGAGGGAAACCTACTCAAAATGCGGGTGGCACTGAGGAGGTGAGTGGTATTCTGTAACACACTCCTGTTGTCAACTATGGGTAGGATTGTGCAACCCAAGATGTCTCCTCTACCATTTTGAGAACAATCCAGTATTTATACTGACGAGGTTCTTTAGGGAACTATGGTTGCTGTTGCTGGCTCTAATACAGCATGCAGGGAGAAGCATGGTTGCACTGGGAAAGAACAGCAACCATGGACTGAGGGCGAACTGGGGGCATCAGACTTTGAGTTCTACTAAGTTGCCACCCAAGTGCAATAGGTGATCAGATGGTTCTGAGACAGAGAGTGAGCGCTAAATCCCAGTTTCTTCGACCCAATATGTCCTCACTCACACTGGAGGAAGCACTCTGGAGCAGTACAGAGGAAGGATTGCTCTAGATGATAGTGCAGATGCCTACATACTGCTGGAAGTGATATCTAAAGAGAATGGCCAAGAGAAAAGCATATGCCCCAGAATTTCCACTGGTGTGCCTCCCAAGTTTCTGTAAATTGATGAGTCAAGAAAACACACACAACTGTTTATGGATTGGCATGATACAAATGGCCAGCCTGTACACATATGGCACCTTGCACACCTACCAAGAGATCACCAAGGAGTTTGAATTAAACACCAGATAGTGGCAACTCTCTATTGTGTAGTGGTCCAGCCCAACAGACCAGAGATGGGGGTGTCAAACGTAAATGGAAGACTGAGAGAGCCACAGAGCTGTCATATAGTGAGGGAGTATCCTGCAAGGGTTTCCTGCAATGTAAATGGTGTTTAAATGGGTAATGATGATGGTGAATGGACAAAGGTGAGGAGGTACACTGCACATGTTTCCCGCATGCAAGATTCAAATGTATTAATTTGAATGTTCTTCATCGATGTACTAAGGAAGCTGAGTAAGGTGAATCCTTAAAATGCTGACAACTGCCTAGTTGTAAATAGACACAGGCTGAGTTTTGCCACACACTTTGGGGCTGCCCAGTACTACGACCAGAATGAGCAGATATTATTGAGACTTTTTTCATAATGATAGATGGGTAAATTGACTAGGTGTATGTGTACTGGGCCTCTTGCGCAGACTCACAAAACTGAGCTTTAGTCTCAAATTTGCTGATCTGACCCTCCTCTTAGCAAACGTGTGTATAGCTATGTTGTGCAAGTTAAAAATCACCCCAGAGTTTGGCTGACAGAAATGCACAGATGGGCAGAGGCTGGATGTGCATCAGTGATGATGGCACCTGGGCCGCTGCAGAGATCTGCCCCTCTAGCTGTCTGGGACCTGATAATATTGGAATTCAAAAAACATATTGATGATAGACTGTCCCTCATGGCCTGTGATTCAAGGCTGAGGCTGGACGGTGACCAGGTAGATCACAATTATGGGGCTATGGCGGTCCATTAAGAATTGTGATGACGCTTCAAAAAAATCAGGTTGACTGATTTCAAACCTTTGTTCCCTCATGAGGGAGATAGTCCTAATGTCCTCTCAATGCAATAAGAATACTGCCTGTGCCCAAGGAGTAACCCCCCTCGAAAGTTGGTGTATGACAATGTTGTTGGGATTTTCTATATTTATTTCTGTGCTACCATTATTAAATCGTGTCTTTCTTGTCCACGCCATGCAAGACAGTTACTACTTTAGAGACAGATAAAACCCATGTTAAATATCTGAGTCCGCTGTTACCTTTATATATTCAAGCACAATGGACACTAATAAAATGGTTTGAAAAAATATATTATTTCTAGAGAAAGGCAACCCAACCAGACACCACAAAAACAAAGTAAGCAAAAATGTCCCAATCATGCAACCTCAACAAAAACCTTCAAACCACTTCTACCTCACCAACCTCATTGACATCCTCAGTATTTTCAAAGGCTCTACAAGTGAAGATGACCTCCTTCTATTAACAAAACTGAAATCCCCTTGCTACACAAGGATCAAATAGCGTTCAAACACAACTCCAATAAAGTGACAATAAAGGTTCCAGATCAGATAAGACTACCCATTGGTGTCAGTGATAACCTCTGAATTATGGTCCCTTGATCTGTCAGCATCACACCATTTGACAGTGTTGAGCATCAAGTATTGATTAATAGGCTATCAACTCACAGAGGCCTCAACAATTCCTTACAAGGATGATTCACGTACTACTTCTCCATTACATATAAATTCATCAAGCTCTCCAGACCTAACATCAGTAACATAGCTGCCAACTCACAGGGGCCTCAACAATTCCTTTCAAGGATGATTCACGTACTACTTCTCCATTACATATAAATTCATCAAGCTCTCTAGACCTAACATCAGTAACAAAGCTGCCAACTCACACGGTGCCACATTTTGTCACACGATTTCGGCTCCCTTCACACGGTCACCCAGTGAGGAGCCGAAATCGTACAGTGGCAGGAAAAACAAGCTTAAAACCACTGTTAACAATGTTCAGCTCGTTTTCGGAGACTGTAAGCAGCCGATGCCCATTAAGAGGTGTGAAACACCCCAGGACATCAGTTACAGCCTCAATGACTCTTTTTTTTTTTTTAAATCTGGAAGACACACAAGATGATGGACGGAATGCTGCACATTGGCAAACATTCACCCCCAGTCACAGATCTGGGTTTAATCCATCGTTATTTTGCTTCACCACGCCACCCCAGTTCAGACATAGCCATATGCAAATCAGTCTTGACCATGTGCCTCATGGGAACAGTCCAGACCGAACTGCCAAGCCATGTCTTCCCTGGACTGGAATCAAGCATCCTAGGACCGGTTTCAGGCTATCAGCCTTCATCAGCCAGGATAGCTTGACTACAGTGGCGTAGTGAGCACGGGACCCACGTCTGGGCATACCCTTCCCACATAGGGCGAAATGCAAAACACACAAGATGATGGACGGAATGATGCACATTGGCAAACATTCACCCCCAGTCACAGATCTGGGTTTAATCCATTGTTATTTTGCTTCACCACGCCACCCCACTTCAGACATAGCCATATGCAAATCAGTCTTGACCCTGTGCCTCATGGGAACAGTCCAGACCGAACTGCCAAGCCATGTCTTCCCTGGACCGGAATCAAGCATCCTAGGACCGGTTTCAGGCTATCAGCCTTCATAAGCCAGGATAGCTTGACTCCAGTGGCGTAGTGAGCACGGGACCCACGTCTGGGCATACTCTTCCCACATAGGGTGAAATGCAAAACACACAAGATGATGGACGGAATGCTGCACATTGGCAAACATTCACCCCCAGTCACAGATCTGGGTTTAATCCATCGTTATTTTGCTTCACCACGCAACCCCACTTCAGACATAGCCATATGCAAATCAGTCTTGACCCTGTGCCTCATGGGAACAGTCCAGACCGAACTGCCAAGCCATGTCTTCCCTGGACTGGAATCAAGCATCCTAGGACCGGTTTCAGGCTATCAGCCATCATCAGCCAGGATAGCTTGACTCCAGTTGCGTAGTGAGCACGGGACCCACGTTTGGGCATACCCTTCCCACATAGGGCGAAATGCAAAACACACAAGATGATGGACGGAATGCTGCACATTGGTAAACATTCACCCCCAGTCACAGATCTGGGTTTAATCCATCGTTATTTTGCTTCACCACGCCACCCCAGTTCAGACATAGCCATATGCAAATCAGTCTTGACCCTGTGCCTCATGGGAACAGTCCAGACCGAACTGCCAATCCATGTCTTCCCTGGACCGGAATCAAGCATCCTAGGACCGGTTTCAGGCTATCAGCCTTCATCAGCCAAGATAGCTTGACTCCAGTGGCGTAGTGAGCACGGGACCCACGTCTGGGCATACCCTTCCCACATAGGGCGAAATGCAAAACACACAAGATGATGGACGGAATGCTGCACATTGGCAAACATTCACCCCCAGTCACAGATCTGGGTTTAATCCATCGTTATTTTGCTTCACCACGCCACCCCAGTTCAGACATAGCCATATGCAAATCAGTCTTGACCATGTGCCTCATGGGAACAGTCCAGATCGAACTGCCAAGCCATGTCTTCCCTGGACCGGAATCAAGCATCCTAGGACCGGTTTCAGGCTATCAGCCTTCATCAGCCAGGATAGCTTGACTCCAGTGGCGTAGTGAGCACGGGACCCACGTCTGGGCATACCCTTCCCACATAGGGCGAAATGCAAAACACACAAGATGATGGACGGAATGCTGCACATTGGCAAACATTCACCCCCAGTCACAGATCTGGGTTTAATCCATCGTTATTTTGCTTCACCACGCCACCCCAGTTCAGACATAGCCATATGCAAATCAGTCTTGACCCTGTGCCTCATGGGAACAGTCCAGACCGAACTGCCAAGCCATGTCTTCCCTGGACCGGAATCAAGCATCCTAGGACCGGTTTCAGGCTATCAGCCTTCATCAGCCAGGATAGCTTGACTCCAGTGGTGTAGTGAGCACGGGACCCACGTCTGGGCATACCCTTCCCACATAGGGCGAAATGCAAAACACACAAGATGATGGACGGAATGCTGCACATTGGCAAACATTCACCCCCAGTCACAGATCTGGGTTTAATTCATCGTTATTTTGCTTCACCACGCCACCCCAGTTCAGACATAGCCATATGCAAATCAGTCTTGACCCTGTGCCTCATGGGAACAGTCCAGACCGAACTGCCAAGCCATGTCTTCCCTGGACCGGAATCAAGCATCCTAGGACCGGTTTCAGGCTATCAGCCTTCATCAGCCAGGATAGCTTGACTCCAGTGGCGTAGTGAGCACGGGACCCACGTCTGGGCA
The DNA here is from genome assembly GCA_963921515.1 of Calotriton arnoldi. Classification (NCBI taxonomy): domain Eukaryota; kingdom Metazoa; phylum Chordata; class Amphibia; order Caudata; family Salamandridae; genus Calotriton; species Calotriton arnoldi. The sequence continues at coordinate 421,752 of CAWUFW010007842.1, forward strand.
TACCCTTCCCACATAGGGCGAAATGCAAAACACACAAGATGATGGACGGAATGCTGCACATTGGCAAACATTCACCCCCAGTCACAGATCTGGGTTTAATCATCGTTATTTTTCTTCACCGCGCCACCCCAGTTCAGACATAGCCATATGCAAATCAGTCTTGACCCTGTGCCTCATGGGAACAGTCCAGACCGAACTGCCAAGCCATGTCTTCCCTGGACCGGAATCAAGCATCCTAGGACCGGTTTCAGGCTATCAGCCTTCATCAGCCAGGATAGCTTGACTCCAGTGGCGTAGTGAGCACGGGACCCACGTCTGGGCATACCCTTCCCACATAGGGCGAAATGCAAAACACACAAGATGATGGACGGAATGCTGCACATTGGCAAACATTCACCCCCAGTCACAGATCTGGGTTTAATCCATCGTTATTTTGCTTCACCACGCCACCCCAGTTCAGACATAGCCATATGCAAATCAGTCTTGACCCTGTGCCTCATGGGAACAGTCCAGACCGAACTGCCAAGCCATGTCTTCCCTGGACCGGAATCAAGCATCCTAGGACCGGTTTCAGGCTATCAGCCTTCATCAGCCAGGATAGCTTGACTCCAGTGGCGTAGTGAGCACGGGACCCACGTCTGGGCATACCCTTCCCACATAGGGCGAAATGCAAAACACACAAGATGATGGACGGAATGCTGCACATTGGCAAACATTCACCCCCAGTCACAGATCTGGGTTTAATCCATCGTTATTTTGCTTCACCACGCCACCCCAGTTCAGACATAGCCATATGCAAATCAGTCTTGACCCTGTGCCTCATGGGAACAGTCCAGACCGAACTGCCAAGCCATGTCTTCCCTGGACCGGAATCAAGCATCCTAGGACCGGTTTCAGGCTATATCAGCCTTCATCAGCCAGGATAGCTTGACTCCAGTGGCGTAGTGAGCACGGGACCCACGTCTGGGCATACCCTTCCCACATAGGGCGAAATGCAAAACACACAAAACGATGGATTTAGGCCCAGATCTCTGTACTGGGGTGAATGTATGACATTGTTCTGCATTCTGTCCATCAATTGTTGTTTTTGCAAATTAAACATTTTACCAGGCCTAAAACTGTATTTTGAATACACATACTTCACCTCTAGGGTAGGCCCTAAACAGCCTATAGGGTAGGGTGCAGTATATTTTAAAAGTTGGACATGTATTTTTACGTTTTACATGTCCTGCTAGTGAAAAACTCACTGATTTGTTTTTAATTACTTTTAGGCGTACGTCTCCCATTAACATTGGGTTACCTTATTACATTTAATAAGTGATGAAGTTTTGTCTGGGAGCAGGTAGGAATGTCATGTTTGGTGTATGAGAAACTGTAATTTAAAATACTCTTTATGGTAATGTTGGATTTTAAGTAAAAATTCTGAAAATGCCACTTTTAGAAAGTTGGCATTTTCTTTTCCTAACTATTTGGAGCCTGCAGCCTGTTCCTGGGTCACATGACAAGGCGTAGTTGTCAGCTCGCCTTTTTTTTTTTTTCCCCAGACACAGTAGAGGGCCTGAGTGTTGGCAGGATGGGCCACCCTGGCTTAATGGGAAGACCAGAGCTATCACCTGTCACATTTGCACTTCAAAGATGCTGCCTCAGCTCTCACACAAAGAACTTCACAATAGCCTATTGTGACTACAGACAGACTGGGATCAGGAAAAGGAGGCAGGACATTCCAAACACCTTTGTGGGGGGTGGGGGACTCCAGAAACCTCTCCCATTTCAAAACTAACACCATGTAAAAAGAAAATGAGACCCTCAGACCCACTCTTCAGTACACTTCTTGACCTGTGGACACCACAGAAGAAGGACTTCCCTACTGCCTGAGGACTGGCCTGCTGTCTGACACTTGGCCACCTGTCTGAGAAGGTAGGCTGAACCTGCTCCCTTCATCCCATGCTACCTGAATGACTCCAAGGGCTAGTTAGCTGGTGTTCTGTTCTGAGCTACAGGGACAAAACAAGTTCCAGAGGTCTCCCTGCAGCTGCCCAGTTGACCTGCTGCACCTTCCTGGACCTGCATCTGGATTTGCATGAGTCCTACAGGCAGGGTTGGACTGGCCATTCCGGGCATTGGGCATTTCCCCAGGAGGCTGGATGGGTGGGGTCCAGATTAGCAGCAGTGGGGGCCAGTTTTGTTACTGGGGGCAGTTTTTGCAGCAATTCTGCAATATCGGCCCCCAGTAACAAAAACAGCAAGCAAAGGTTTCCAGCCTCCTAGGGCAAGGCAGTGCTTCACCAGGGGCTGGTCTGAGAAAATTGCCAGGGCTGATTTGGGTTTACAGTCCGGCCCTGCCTACTGGCCTTTGCTGGAGTTAGTACATAATCTCCAGGAGGTGCCCCCCAGTACCTGGGCAATTGGTGTGGCATCAGTTGAGCTCCTCCTAGAAGAAAAAGAAAAATCCTGAAGTTTTGGGCTCTTCACGACCTCAAATACACTTGTTCACACCAAGGTCTTGCCGCCTCGGCCAACCACCAATACAAAGCTCTGGTGAACACCGCTCTTCACGCTACAGCAACTGTCAGCGACGGCTGGCAGCATGAGCTCTACACTTAGTGCTGCAGCATCGACAGCCTCGGGGAACACCAACACAATGCTCCAGAACGACCGTTCGCGAAGCCTGACATGATCTTCATGCCACAGTGATGACCATCCGTGACTCCCGGTCTGCTCTTCGTGCTACAACGACGACCATCCATGGTGCTCTCCCTGCTCCCCGTGGCCTCCTCCACCGCGAACTGAACTCTTCACACTGGACTTTAGAAGATAACTCTTTCCACTGGATTAACCTGGTCCCTGTATCCTGCCCACCCTCCATCGCAGTCTGCCTGAACTTGTGACTTTCACCTGGTCTTGCACGACCTGATAGCCATGATTCGCACTTGGTGCTAATAGGCGCTATACTTACCTTAAATCTTTGCAATTGCATATCTCCCGTTCTACTGATTGGATTTTTGTCATTTTGGTGCCAAATAATTTATTGCATTTTGCTCAATTTTTCTAAATTGGTGTAGGATTTTTCTTGTGTTGTGTTTTCACTTTACTACAGTTTGAGTGCTGCATAAATACTATACACATGGCCACTAAGTTAATCCTAACTGCTTTTGTGCCAAGCTACCAGAGGGCTAAGCACAGGTTAATATAGTGACTTTTGTGGTTAACCCTGTCGAAAGATTGTAGTTGCTGCTTGAGAAGGCTCACTTCCCCCTCAACCAGCTACCCAATACCTCACACCTACTAAAACAAGCATTGAAAATGCAATAGGTCTCGCCTTTGATTAAGTTAAAGCCATTTGCTTTGCTAATGGTATTGTATGCCAAGCAAATGGCTTTAACGTAATAAAAAGGCGAGACCTATTGCATTTTTAATGCTTGTTCTATTCGTCTAACTTTCCAATGTCCTCTCCCCCTACAATCCTTGCCAAACATCCCTTCTACCTGCACCTGCGACTATCTTTAGTGAGGGCTGAACAGCCTTAATTTGCTCTGTAAAGCCTTGACGTGGTGGTGGTGGGGGTGGTGGACGTGGTGGTGGTGGACGTGGTGGTGGTGGTGGACGTGGTGGTGGACGTGGTGGTGGAGGTGGAGGTGGTGGTGGTGGTGGATGTGGTGGACGTGGTGTGGACGTGGTGGTGGTGAAATGAAATGAAATGAAATTTGTACTTGTAAAGCGCACTTATACCCCCAAAGAGGTGTCCTGGCGCTGTACGCATACCGCTGTGGAACCCTTCCTGGCTTTTCCCTGTGAAATGTCCACTCCTGGGCACCCCCAGGGTGAAGCCAGGCATCCCAGCGCTGTTGGGGCCGTTGTGGAGATTAAGCAAGCTATTGCCCAGAGTTGCAGAGTGGGACCCATGATTAGAATAGGCACCGAGGCGAGAATTATCAGGTCCGAGGAAATTGAGCCCAAGACCCGCCGAGGCGGGAATTGAACCCTGGTCCCGGGCCAGATGTCTGCATCAGGGTCTGCCGCTCTAACCATTGAGCCACACTTCTCCACGTGGTGGTGGACATGGTGGACATGGTGGTGGTGGTGGACGTGGTGGTGGTGGACATGGAAGTGGTGGTGGACGTGGTAGTGGTGGTGGACATGGTAGTGGTGGTGGACGTGGTGGTGGTGGACGTGGTGGTGGTGGATGTGGTGGACATGGTGGTGGTGGACGTGGTGGTGGTGGACGTGGTGGATGTGGTGGTGGTGGACATGATGGTGGTGGTGGTGGACGTGGTGGACGTGGTGGTGGATGTGGTGGTGGTGGTGGATGTGGTGGTGGACGTGGTGATGGTGGTGGACGTGGTGGTGGTGGACGTGTACGTGGTGGTGGTGGACGTGGTGGTGGATGTGGTGGACGTGGTGGTGGACGTGGTGGACGTGGTGGTGGACGTGGTGGTTGTGGACGTGGTGGTGGATGTGGTGGTGTTGGACGTGGTGGTGGACGTGGACGTGGTGGTGGACATGGTGGTGGACATGGTGGTGGTGGTGGACGTGGTGGTGGTGGAGGTGGTGGTGGTGGAGGTGGTGGACGTGGTGGACGTGGTGGACGTGGTGGTGGTGGACGTGGTGGTGGACGTGGTGGTGGTGGACATGGTGGTGGATGTGGTGGTGGACGTGGTGGTGGTGGTGGTGGACGTGGTGGTGGTGGTGGACGTGGTGGTGGTGGTGGACGTGGTGGTGGTGGTGGACGTGAATATGCAGATTAGATTGTTCAAACACTTCCGGGAGCAAAGGGCATTCTGGGCTCGGAGGCAGATGTTGCACAGGAAGGGATACAATAAAAAGAGACACCCGAGGATCTGCCCCACTGAATCACACGGTCATTTAGACCATCGCAGTATTGAGGTGATGAAACACCCGCAGGGGGGTGAAATAAAATGCACTTTCCATACGGTGTGTCCTTGCACCCGATTAACCCTTATGTGCGCGATAATGACCGATTTGATAACTCCCAAGCCTGCCTCACCGAATTCCACCTCGTGCCTGTTTTCCCACCACGATGCACTCGCTTCCTCACTCCTGTGGGCTCTTCCTCATGGCTGCTTTCTCTCTTCCTCACGGTACTTATCTCCCTTCCATTCTCTTAGTTCTTTCTTGCTCTGGCACAGTCTGGTGATGTTATGTTAAACGTTTGATAGAGGGCACAGCTACCCTTGGACGTCAATTTCACCAAAATGCCTGGGGTAGCGGAAGTGACTTCACATGCCCCTTGACCTTCACTTTCACTCACGCATACATATGCTTATACACACACACGTTCACATACACACACTCTGCCTACACACGCACACATTCACTCTTACATAAACACACTCAAAACTGCAAGCACGCACAGAGCATACATAAATTTAAAAGCACATTATTACTTATCTCTGCTGCCAGGGAAAGTCATATTCCAGCTATTTTTACTCAATTTTAATGAAACTAATAGCAAATAACGTATTATTCACTATTAGTATAATAAAAAATCGACACAAAACGAGGTGAGTAAAGCCCCCACCGACGTCTATAAAGACGAGCTGCTTCTGTTCCTGCCACTGATTTTGCAACTGCTGACGTTAGGGGTCCAAAGGCAGTGCCAGGCATCACAAGGGGCAGGCGACCCCTAAATGTTGTCCATGAAGCTACCCAAGACGGGCTTCCTTGATGAAAAATTAATTCTGGGCCTCAAAAAGTGCTTATGCCCACCACTGCCAATCACTGGCGCAAATGAAGCGCCGCGCTCCTCTCCAAAAGAGCACAGTAGCTAAAATGGACACAACCCCACTTCGGATGATTGCAATTTTTTTTAATTTCACCCAGGTGAAATGACCTGTCAACACACTCACTAGCTCTGCATTCCTTTTGTGAATCGGTAATTGAATTAGCACACCTGTTAGTGGTAGGATTGATGCAGAGTTACACTTAGATGATGGACAACTAAGCTTCTCCACTTCCGACTTCAATGCAAGCCCCGTATGCACTTCTACATAGCCCTTCGAAGCACCCGCTGAGATGCAGGACCCCACTAATGCAACAATACTACTTCATAGCAAAAAAAACTAGGAGGTGAGACTTGGTGTAAACATAGAAAATGGGGGGGGCGGGGAGATCAGAGGCACGTGTTTTACATAAAGGAAACGAGGGATCGGCCAGAGTGGCCGGGGTTACAGAGGCGCAGGGCACGGAGAGCGAGAGAGTGAGTGTTAGCGGGGCGTGGTGGAGAGGGGGGAGGACGAGAGACCTGGAGGACGAGAGACGGCGAGGAAAGGTAAAAAAGAGGAAGAAGAGGGAGAGCGCCCGAGAGTAAGATAGCGCGTATGAGAGCCATAGAAAGAGCACGAGAAATGTGTATATTGAGAGGGGGTACAGAAAGAGAGAGTGCGTGTGAGAGCGAGGGAGCAAGAAAGGCAGAGATCCCACTAGAGATGAGGGGAGAGAAAGATGAGAGAGCGCAGGTGTGAAATAGCATGTGCGAAACCGAGAAACCCCGAGAAATATAAATATATATATAGAGAGAGAGAGCGAGAGAGACCAAGATTGTGGGTGGAATGGCGATCCTATGAAATTATATTTGTACAATATATATAAATATTTATAAATTGAGAGAGAGACTATGATTGTGTGTGGGATGGAAATCCTGTGAAATTATATTTGTACAATATATATATATATAAATATATATAAATTGAGAGAGAGACTATGATTGTGTGTGGGATGGAAATCCTGTGAAATTATATTTGTACGATATATATATATATTATATATATAGAGAGAGAAAGGGAGCATGCGCACACAGTCGGTGAGGGGAAACGAAAGAGATGCAAAGGGGGGCGAAATGCACTAGAAAATGGAGATTGAGTGTGACAGAGGGAACGAGAGGGAGGAGTGAAATGGCAAAAGTGCGAGAGTGAGAGGGGCGGTAAGGATACGAGGGAGGGAATGGAAAAGGATGTAGAGAAATAAAGGGAAGCAATGGAAAAGACTGACGAAACGGAGCCAAAGAGTGTGTGAGGGGAAAGACTCAACGTGAACCGGTGTGGAATTAGGTGATGACGTCTGAGCGCGCCTAGCTCTGAAAAGGCAAATCACTGAATGCAAGCACTACAAGCAGAGGCCGGGCGTGAAGCCTACACAGACATCATTTCAAAGTGTTTTTGTTTTAAATTGACTTGTGTGTTCCAGGTGCATGTTCCTGCCTCAGGCTCCCCTTCGCGCTCCACCTCATCCTTTCCACCAGCCCAGGATTCGTCGACTCGACTCGTCCTCGGGTTCAAGCCGCTTTATCCGCTGCTCACCCATCGCCTCCACCGTGTTTCACGTATGTCTTCTCCAATCGTGATCCCCACTAGCTCTCTCTGCAGGGGCCTCCTCTTTGTACCTCTAATGTCGCCCTCTTCCCAACCTTCACTGATCACTCCCCACACCTCTTCTCTTTCCCCTTCTCTCTCTTCCTCTTCAGGCCCTCCGTGCCCATGCATCCACACCCCCACATCTCTAGCTTTCGTTACACCCCTCTCCCTTTCTGGCCCCTCTCTCCCCTTTGTTCCTCTCGTCTACCAACATCTGACTCGCTGCCCCTTTAACTCCATCTTTCGCCCAAATGACGGATGTCCAATATTACACATCGAAATATCATATGTCCCACTTCCGCAAACATTATAACACATTACCCACATAAACTTGTAAATGTACACTGCTTAAAGGCCAGTGAGCGAATTCAAACAGCGGGCCTTTCCAATACTGATGTTTCACAATCGAAATCTTTTAATCAAACTGTTTACATATCAATTAACATATCAAATAACAATGGAGTCCAGATTTGCACCCAGGTTTACTTGACGTCTCAGCAGACTTTAAAACAAAAGCATCCCCGGCTCGGATCTGGAGAGACCAGAAACAGCGCTGTGTTAGCCCCCTTTACCGAGAGAGCAACACCTCCACTCTTAAACAAGCGCAGTCCCGAAAGTGAAAGAGGATCACGCGTCTTAGTCTTATGGGCCATGTGTTTAAACACATGGCCCCATAAAGATAAGAAAGTGCTTTGCGACAGACGCAAAGCAGGCAAGCTAGTCCGGGTGGGCCGGACAAAAAGCGAAAAGGAGGCACTCCAGAAACCTTATTTCCAATGGCAGCCCTTCGTTTAACATAAACGGTGACGCAAGCCAATGGGAATAAGGGGCGGGGCTTCAAGTCCATTTCTCAAAGTCCTCATCTGCAATAAATCTCGCAGAGCGAGCTGCGCATGTGTGCAGCAACGCTAGGCGAGACCTAAAAACAGTTTGTAAGTTCAGCACTACACAGGGCAACCAATGTACTGCAACACCCTCTCATAGAAAATAATGAAAGTAGGGTCTTAAAATAAAACACAACAGAGAATAATGTTAAATTAAATTATATTAAAAAGTAAAAAATATAAGACAATAGAAATTAATGTTGAAAAGTGTAGTAAATAGGACATATTTGTTTTTTAATCATAAAATATTTATTTATCTATTTTTAATTTAAAAAATGAAACGAAAAATGTTATTAAAAATAAATACATTAATTTAAGTTAGTTCTATATATCACATTTAATTATCATTATTTCACATTTCTTTTCTTTAGGTGGGAATTTATTTTAATTTAATTCACTATATTTCCATTAACTAAAGGTTTACTTCAAAATTAGTTTAATAGTGCTGTAGCATTTTTTTTTAATTTGGCCTACATTTAAAGTAAAAACATTATATATATGTTTGCGTAGGAGCCCAAGCTCTGTTGCCTCAGGCAGAGCCATCTTTATGATGGCAGAAATTTTCCATTTCTGGTACATTTGGTGCTCATGTTAATGACCCTAGGCAGGAGAGTCACCACCTGTCTGACTGCATTTTGAAAAGTCTATGCAGCAGATAATATGCCAAAACTCAGCATCTGCAGAGTCAGAAAGGGTGGAAAATGCTACAATATACTTGGGATTTGGATACAATTCAAGCTGATGATGTACCCACTAAGATCAAATAAATAGAAGGAAAAGGCATAGGTCAACAACTACATCATCAATTGTGGAAGATGGTGTTCTCTTTTAATAGCACAGGTGGGCCATCACTAGCCCATGTAAATGCATTTTGTATTTAGCTCTTTGCCCTTTTCAGTAAAGCCAATCAGTGAAACCAATGATACGAGGTCCAAGGCTTTTTTCAATTATGATTGTTTTTTCCAGTTTTTCAGTTTGCCTTTCACCTTTGTCATCATGTGAAGCATTACATGATAATGTCTCTACTCAGTTGATACGACTGTGACATCATTATGCAGATGAATCATAATGACTTTCCAGCACTGAACACCCTCTAACAAGCATGTGTAATCTTGTAAAGTTTCTAAAACATGCACTAATCCCAGGGTTTCTGCCGTGTGACAGTTGAGCTTAACCTCTGCAGTTAAGGACTCCTTTAAGCAGGAGGACTTCCTGGACGACATAGAACCCCCTCTAGCCAGGTGTCTCTACTTGCAGTTCCGGTATGGAACTTTACCTGTCCTGGCCTTTACTGCCAAGTGGGGCCAACGAGCTGCAATGCCCGGCCTGTGGGGAACAAAAAGAAACTATTGAGGACATTATTTTCTTTTGCCCAACCTAGTGCGTCCCAAAAAGTGTTGGATAATCCCGCTTTGTCGGAACTAGGGAACACAAGGAAGCACTCAGGATTCTGAGATATGATATATGCAGGTTGTCAATCTTTGCTCTCTTTCGTTTTATGATGAGTGTTTGGAGAATAAGGTACAAGCTGAGTAACTCTTATGTAAACTTGTATAGTGATTAACAGTAATACGGCAATTGGTACAACCTTTGGAGAATAGGATGACTATTACTTATTTTATAATAGAGGATCCTTTTTAGAGTTTTTATATTTATATTTTTAGCAGGTGATTAACCTATTTTACTGTGCAGAAAGGTATGCACACCTAGCTTCAAGATAGCCGGATATGCAATCATGTTAACGATTAATTCCAGCCAGGGAGGTATCAGGTACTCCCCGACAGCCTAATTACAAGGAGCCATAGGTTGCTTCATTGTCTATATTATTCCACACAATTTTGCACATTTTATAATGTATATCCTAACTGTTTTTAATGTATGTTTTATCATATATGCTTTTATGGCTTACAGCCGAAATAAAGTTTATAAATTAAAGAATACGATAGTTGTATTCTGGTCATCAGCAGAGTCTTCATGAGATACTTGCCGTTTCTAGATTGCATGACAAAGACATAGAAGATTTGGTTATAATATGGATAAGAAGCAGACGTGGATGATTAGGTTCTTATTCTCACTGTCCATGCTGCAGAGATCACATACTAGTGGACTGATGCATTCTTGTATGGAAAACATCTGCAGATTAATCCTGTCTCTACTCAACTCAACAAAGCATGAATTCTTCAAAGTCAACTAGAATTTGAGATTTAAAATATACGCGTGCCGTTGTACCATATAATCAGAAGCATCACACATGATTGGAAGCATTTTGAACAACATGTAGCCCTCTTTCCCTTAAAAGTGCTACGGTGACCTTTTCAAAACAGCATATGTCTGTGTAGTAGCCACAGACTAAACCTTTAACCTTACCAACGAGACACAAGATGTAGAACCTTCATGGGTTACACTTGAAGGGCAAAGAAACAGTGTTGTCACAGCATGATACGCCTTGGAGGAGTAAGTTCCAGCAGTACCTCGATGGGTAATTGCATCTTTAGGTATAAGGCCTAGTCCATAAGCATGTGTACGAGACTCCCCTCATCCAGATGTGGCACTGTGTAGGCACAGCAAATAGACTATGCTTTTGACAGACCACAGCATAAGTAGAATCACAGTTACACACTCTGGGCATATTGCATCAGCCTCCATTATGGGCCAGTAAAATGCATTCCCATCGCAACAGCAACAATATCCCTTAATCATGTATGTTGACAGTGGGCACTAGGTCATTAAGGAGACCATAAATGAACATTGCAGCAAACAACTATACCTCAGATTGCACTCCTTGTGTGAAGAGACAACCCAAACTCCAGGACTGCAAAGCAGAAAATAACAAAAAAATCAAGGCCTGATTGAAGAGAAATTTCCAGTTAGGCATGACCTACTCACAAATTAGTTGTGACTTACACCTGAACTTCCAAAACGAAGTCATTTACTCGTGGGAAAAAAAACTCAGTGCCAAATATTGAAACATTGCATTGAAGAAAAAAGAGCCACTGCATTGACAAATTTATGACAAACAGTCTTTATTTTAGAAAGAAGATAGAGGGAAATTAGATACTTTCGGCAATCAACCAACTTTACTGAGGGAACCATTTAATTGCAAGTGTAATTTTGTAATGGGCCATAGTTTCAATAAATTTTAAAATGCAATTTAATGTCATTCAGTTTAATTATCTTGGGAATTATTATTTTTGTATTTAGGTTCTTTCTCTGTGAAATTCTATATTCTGCATGAAGACTGTAGTTATAGCTTTACTTTTATGTGTTTAAGATTACATATGCCATCTAACATTGTCTTTTATCTAAGTAGCCTCAGGGTCAATACTATCTCTTTTATTGACTTTAATTATCATATCCCTTTTATTGGTTGAGAACTCTCTAGTTTTTCATCATATTATAAAATGAAATAGAACTTAGTGGAACTATGGATTAGATGCACAAAGTCATCTAGCATTTCTCAATGGGCCGAATCACTATTTTGGCCCGTTAAGAAATGCTAAATGGCCTTTTCAGATGTACAAAGGACCAAAAACGGTAGCAATTAATGGTTTCTACACTGTAAAAATTGCAAATTGGGACCGTGATTTAGGAATCGCAAATAGGATTACCTATTTGCGATTACTAAAGCGCATGTAGAAAGCATTTCCTAAATGCAAATTGGGCATTTAGGAAATGAAATTTCCATCGACTTCAAGTTGATGGTAACCATGTGCAAAATAATAAAAATGAATTAAAAATGCATTTTTTTTTATTGTGACATGAAGCGCACATATGCCCCTAGGGCATATGTGCACTTACCTGTGCACTTGGAAATTCAGGGTGCCTCCAGGGATGCCTTAAGCCCAGAGGCACCCTTGGCTTTGCATTTCTTAAATTTCGATTTCCTATTTCACCCATAGGCGGGAATGCAATGGCATTTCCTAATTAGCGATTCCTAATCAGTAGGAATCAGTATTAGGGTATCGCAAACTCTGTACATATCCTTTTGCATTTCTTAAATAGCTATTCCTACAGAGTCTCTATTTAAGAAATGCAAACGAGAACCTTAAGACATCTGGCCCTATGTTTCTTTCCCATACATCTTGCTGTGCACATTATTAGACTTCATGTGTGCTCACCATCATCCTTCTTTCAGTTGTACCGCTGATCACTTTATTATACACTAAAACATCTATTGTGAAGAATAATTATTGTACAAGAAGAATTCAGGCCTATGTGACTGAGATGAAAATTATTTTTATAATAATTTCAATCATATCCAGCAGCCAAGACCTGCATTTTGCCTCACCGAAAGTTTACTCCCATCATTTTGTGTTATGATACAGTTAATAGGTGATAACCTTTATTTAAACCATGAACAGCTCGCAACCAATGAATACTGATCCCTTTCAGATTATTACTGAAATCAGGCATTCCTTTCACTATTTGGAACATTTATCATGTGAAGGTCTTAAAGTGATGGTTTCATATCTCACCCTTCAACTCAGACATGAAAGAGTAAATGTAATGAAGGAAATGGCTAAAATAAAACACTAGGGGACAGATTTATCAAAGGATTGTGTTCAACTTGCATCACGCAAGGTGACGCAAGGGCAATTCAACCCTTAAGTCAGATTTGTCAAGCAAGGCCACCCTGCGTGGTCCTGCGCTGCTTGAAAATTCTGCGCCGGTTTGGCGTTACATGGGTGGAGTGCGGGTGTTCCCACGCATCCACCCATGCTTTTGGGCTTATTCCCAAACTTATCAAGACGGGTAAACCTGGAAGCACGTCAAAGTCTTATATCTTAGTAAATATTGCACATTGCTGCTCTCTCCTTTTCACGGAATGCAGTGCAACAAGTTCCTTTGCTGCTTTGTGTTATGTGAAAGTTTAGTAAATCTGGGCCTTCATTTGGAGTACTGTGGAAAGTCTACAATTGTCAAAGAATTTACGGAACACTTCTGGGAGTTTTTCAGAATACCATAAAAGTTGGAAATCCAACAGGAGTAGTTTTCTGGCCCTTGAACAGTAGACTTTTGCCATCGAGATCCCAGCGACGTTTAAGCGGGTTGACTGCCTACTTTTGTAAAAGAATGCCCAGGTCAGTGGCGTAGCTAGACCTTTTGCCACCTATGGCGTTCGGGACGTTTGCGGCCCAGCAACGGCCGCAGGTAAGAGCGGGGGGTGCCACCTGAGGCGGACCGCCTCCTTGCCCCCCTTTGCCATGCCACTGGCCCTGGTGTAATATCAACATGTTTTAAACGCAAACCTCGTTACATGATTTTCAAGAATAGAACTGGCCTTACACTCCTGGGACAAGCAGTGCTTACTTTGTGCTGGTGGTTGTAGGTGTTGGGCACTGGCACTTAATTTCGGTTACTGGGACTTATTTGTCATCAGTAGACTTCGGCTCAGAACAACAGAGAGCACAGCAGAAAAAGTGAGAAAGAAGGAGGAAGAGAAACATATGGAAACAATGACAAAGAGAGAAAGCACAGGTAATAATGACCCTTCGAGAGCAAGAAAGAGTAGTGGAAGACTGAGGAATGAGGTGGAGTCAAGTCTAGGTTGCCTTGGTGTTCCACTACTCCAGAATTAATCAGCGCTTGCCGCGGTCACCTAAGAAAAATTTAGGGGCATATTAGCAAGAAGAGGCGATAATCATCGCTAACCCTGCTTAGCGTGATTATTTTTATCGCCGGCTATCGCTGGAATATATCGCCACACTAACGCTGTATTAGCAACGTTTAGCGCTATGGCGATGAATATTCCAGCGATAGCGGGGAAATGGGCCAACATCGCTGAAAAACCAGCGATGTTGCATGGAGAAGGGAGAACACCTTGCTGATACGACCCTGTGGTCGTATCAGCATAATCCACCCCCATGTTAGGTATGGCTAACACCTGCTAATTGCAGGTGTTAAATAAATGGCAATGACCCCGGTTAGCGCGAATTTTCACGTCGCTAACTGGTGCCATGGCCACCTTGCTAATAGGCGATAGGCCTGTTAGCGAGTGTTTCCCAGGTTTGTTCTGTCGGGAACGCCCACTTTGCATGTCATTAGCGATAAATATCGCTGACATGCAAAGCGGTAAAAACGGGCGCTAATGCCCGCAAACTGTCGCTAACTGCTGTTAGAGACAGTTTGCTGATAGGGCGATATAAATATCGCCGCTTAGCGGTAAAAGTGCCGCTAAAGCGGCGATAGTGCCCTTGCTAATATGCCCCTTAGACTCCTGCATGTATATTTTGAATTTTTTTATTTTTCTCACAAATTAAGCACTACCTGAAGATCACCAGCTGAAGCGGACTTTTCCTGTAATGTTAAAATGGGTGACGCTGCCAACTACTGTACCTTCTCAATTTTAATTGTGAAGTATTTTTCCTTTGCCTTCTCTACTGGAATAAGACTTTAAAGCAATTTTACGAGTCAACGATGACAGCACATTATAATGCCAGATTGAGCAAGACCGCCTTCCCATGGCTTCACAGTCATGATACAGGCAGGCCTGTTATATGCTGACAGCAGACTGGCAAGCAATTAGTGCTGTACAATAGAGATCCTATGGTTTAAATGGAGATTCATCTGGTCTTCCTCACTGCCAGTCAGACAGGTGCACAGTCAGCAAAGTCAGATGCATACAAGACAGGACAGCACACAACAGTAAGGATAAATAGCAGAGGCATTAGGACGGTATTGATTTTTGAATAAATAGACCCGAATCAGGTAATTTTTGCACAGTTTTATTAGAAGCTGTTTTTTATTCTTGTCAGACAGAAATAGTCAGGTGGAACCCCACAATCTGCAGTTTGTTTACAGATAACGTTATTTCTATAGACATTTAGGGCCTGACACTCGCACAGGTTTCCAAAAACACCACAAAAATAATTGTATACATTTCTCAAAGAGGTCTGCTTAAAGGCAGTTCCACATGCATGCAGTTCCACATGCATTGAGCAAAGGATGCACATGTGCATGTGAAAGTGCCTTCACATTAATGCAATTGCACTTTTATAAATTTCAACATAAAAATATTTTTCCCAAAAACCAAACCATTTTTTCTACATGCCCATTGTAAGACATTGGGTAACTGGTTGAGGAGGGCGACACCGTACTCAGGCAGAAACCAAATCCTTGTCAGGTTGAAGTCAGAAGCAACCCTAAATTAACCTGTGCTCAATCCCCTGGTAGCTTGGCACAGAGCAGTCAGGGTTAACTTAGACGCAATCTGTAAAGTATTTATGCACTACTTCAAAAACGAATAAAGTGAAAAACAACAGAAGTAAAATTCCACACCAATTTAGAAGACTAGAGTAAAATTAAATAAATAACTTAAGACCGAAAGGAAAAAAATCCAGTCAGTAGAACCGGAGATATGCAATTTTGATGATGTAAGTGAAAATAGTGGCAAAAAGCACCCAAAAAAAAAAACTTGGAGACAAACGATGAAGTTGTTGGCATTTGTCAAATGCAATGATAATGAAGGCTGTGCATCCAGTATGGGGTGACATGTCGCCCCTCCATTGTGAAAAAGCACAATGTGCCAACTGTGGGCATCTGGTCCCGCTAGACCGGGACAAAGTCACAAGTTCAGGCTGACTGTGATGGAGCGCGGGCCGGTTGTAGGGGCCCAGTTAGGCTAGCTGAACAAGAGTACCTTAAATCCTGGTTGCGTAGAGTTGCGGAGTCCCACGTCGATGATGCCTAGGTGATATGCGGTCTAGGTCGCAGATGCGTCGCGCAGTGTCAGTTCCGAGGAGCTGCGAAACTCCGATACGAGGTCCTGTGTCATCGCTGAGGAGGCCATTGACGAGCGGGCTTGTGATGCAAGGGCCTGCTTCGGGGATGTGCCGTGCAGTGGTGGTTCGGATGAGGTCATGGTTTGCAAGTGCGATGCAAAGTCCTTGAGCCCGGAAAGTCCACGTAGCAGAGGAAATGCGTCAGTTCTGCTCGTGGTTGCGCCGCACAGCAGAGGAGATATGTCAGTTCTGCTGGGTCCACAGATGGGCTGGCAGAGCACCTTCAGGCCCACTTCCAAGTGTCCAGGACTGGGTTAGCACCATTTTGCAGGTCAGGACTCACATAAGGCAGAGTCAAGGCACTGGGATCTGGTTGTTGGAAGCCTGTTATGTCCCTGCGGATTCTGACCAGGAGGCCTGCCTACTAGCCCTTAGAGTCACTTTGGGGTCTTGGGCTTAAAGATGCAGGTCCGGTCCTTTTCACCCAGGCAAGAGGGCAGCAAGGCAGCAGGTCAGCACAGCAGGGCAGCAGACCTTCAGAGGAGCAGTCCAGCAGCATGTCGGTCCGTTCAGCAGCACAGCAGTCCTTCATCCTGGCAGAGTCTACAGGTCCAGAAGTGTGCTGAAGAGTTGGTGTCGGAGGTCCAATATTCAAACCCAGTGCCCCCTTTAAAGTGGGAGAAGCTTCCAGAGGATTCCACCCCAAAGATGCTTGGAATTTCCTGCCTGCCTGCAGTGTCCCCAGATTGTGTAATGTCACAATAGACTAGTGTCAACTCCTTTGTGAGAGTGCCCAGGCAGGGCCATTGTGATGTGGAAGTGTGGTAGGTGGCTGCTCCTCCCCCTCGTTAACTCAAAGTGTCCCACTCAGCCAAAATCATACTTCTCTTTGTCTCATTGTCTGAGAGCAATACATAAAGACTATCTGCCAACTACACCTAGTCATGTGACCCAAGATACAGGCATCAGACACCAAATGGTCAAGACAAGAAAATGCCATCTTTCTAAAAGTACAAACATTGGCTCCTGTGGAATAATATCAAAATCATGTACTGATATAGTTACGCACAATGGCAATGAAAAGGGTTAGGGTGATGTCAAAAAGAGAGGAGACCATATACACCTTGGTTTTCGATTTTCACATTCAATTTTTATAGTTTTTTTAAGGAAAGTAAATCAAAAATTATACAGAAAATAGTAAAAACTTATAGTGCGTAGTGTCCTCAGTGGAAATGGAACCTAAAATAGTGATAACATATTAGTGACATATGTACATGGTTTCCAATTTATCAAAAAGTCGACCATTTAGAAGTATACAAGATGTACACCGCATTTCTTATACAGTGATAAGCGCTGGTTTAATGGTTCACTTTTGTTGTTTGTCGACGACGTTTCGACCCTTGTGCAGTGTGGGGTCTCTTCAGGACCACATGGGACCTGCTGGGTCCCATGTGAGTACCTTTTTACCTTTTTTCTTTTCTCTCACCTGCTTGTGGCACACCTTTCCCACACGGCTGCGCAGACAATGCATCAGATGTCCCTACATTTCTAGGTCCTGCTAAGTAAGCATTTTTGGTGACAGCCATTGTCAGATACGTCACTTTTTATAGTACTAGAACTATTTGGTGTGCCTGATGAAGGATAATCTTCTCAATTCATATCTGTGTGCTCTGGGACTATGTGTTCAAATACACAGGTGCAGTTTTCTTGTTTTACTTAATGCAGGGTGTTCAGTTTATTTAAAAAAACGTTGCAGTGCGGTATGTGCCCACCCTATAGATATCATATTTGTGTCATTTTTGCTTGGTTGTGGTACAACCTGCAAAGTAGACCTATGTGGAATCTGTGTCATTTTGACCATTGGAATTTCCTGTTAATTACATAAAATAATGCAAAATCATGTGAGGTGTGTAAAATGTTTTGTCCTGGCATTTCATATAACTTTTCTAAATTAGGGCACATCTCACTTAGAATTCTTACTTCAGGTACTGCAGGGACATAGTTTGTATAGGGAATGTCTCTTAGCGATACATTTTCAGTCTACCCCAGGCAAAAGCCATGCAAATTTGCACATCATATAATATACAAAATGGGGAACTTATTGCCCATTTCGTGTAACTCAAGATTTGATCATTGGTAGTATTACGCCTGTATAATGTAAATTACACACAAACCTACTACAAAGGCTTAATGTGGGCCCTCTGTCTATTTGTTAAGCAACTGAGATTATTTCTTTCAAAGATATGACCTATGCATAAAATGTCCTGTGCCTAACATTAATCTGTATTATTCACCTATGCATTTTTTATGGGGGATAAAGTACACAAAATTAGCCAAATAGCTCGAAATGTGATTTGCTTGTAGCTTCAATGCAATTTTCATGTAACGGCATACACCAAGCCCATTTATCAGTAGAAGGGGAATGAAGCACAGCTATATGTTTCATGCCAAGAGAGAATTCTATATGAACAAATAGCACAATTCTACCTCAGGCTAACCCAGTCTCATTTATTCTAAATATGTAAAAGATTTTCCTGTTAACTTAATGTCTGACTCAAATCTTCAAGTAGAATAAGATGTTCATTCTTAACACCTAGGAGCAAATCCGAGCTAAGATTAAAGAGATATGCAGTCCGTAAGTGGTAATTATAACACTGTTTGAGAGCCCCCGCTAAAACTAACAGACCGCGTTGATTGGTCAGATTCTTTCAAATATGGGACAAGTGTTTCTCTTCCATACATTATAAAAATATTCCATGTCACCGAGGAGTTCCGTGGCCATAGAGAGGAATGAGGCCAATGCCTTAGTTCCTTTATGAGGTCATGGAACTCCAAGGTTACATACAATATCCCTTTAATGTACAATAGTGGGCATTTTATACTTGCTATACGTGATCACACTATTACCTTCCCCACAAAAAGCTTAAATCCTTGGTTTCTTACTCTTTCATATGAACGGGTATGATTGTAGATATGTAGACTAAATGCAGAATCTGAGGTACGAAATTAAACACACCAATAAACAGCTAGCCATTTGTTGAGAAAACACCCGCTATGTAGTTTAATGTAGTTCACTTTAAACAATGCCATAGTTAAAAATTTGAGGCGAATTGCAGAGAGATTCTTGCTTTGCAGTGATGAACTGCAGCTCTATAAAAAACATAATGTCATAAACTGATCTTCACTATAGAAAACACTTCAGGAGAAAGAAAATATAGTTATTGATTTCATTGTTTAAACAGTTGTAGCACTACTTCATGACCAGTCGTTCATGCTGTCTGCTGGGTATCTCAGCAAGCAGTGTGCTGTCACAACTAAACTGTAATAAGATACTACAGTTGAGAAGCTGTATCACTCTCTTATTACAGTTGACTAATGATGTCTCAACTAGATTTTAGTAAGCAAGTGACAGATTTTGATACAGGTTTGTAGGCTTTCATGTATTATATTGTGATGATTTGATATAAACTCAATTTGAATATGGCGCTCATCTGCCTTTCGGCTACAATTGCACTATAGAAATAACATATACACCCATACATACATACATGGTTGGCAAAAAGTTGTTCCCTTTAATAATTGTCAACCACTGTAAGGACCTCAACCCAGTATCTAAGAAAAGAAATGTGTAAGGAGAAATACTCAGGATATTGTAGTACACATTCTTGGAAAAAATGACAGATGGTGGTAAATTACTACATACAGTTTAAAGAGAGGGCAGATATTCTTTTATTGTTTTGGAAGGGGACTTTGTGAAATTCCATGCGGAAACGCATCACACATCTTCCCACTCCTAATATTTTTTGATTTCCCAACTTCCTTGACAAAATACAAAACAAAATAAAAGTATGTAGGGAGGTGGGAGGAGCATTCCATGTTTTCTTGTGTATTCAATTTTAATGCCAAAACAGAGGGCAGAGAAGAAAATGGGGTTTTTAACAGTACCACACTAAGCAAAGGAAATACAAGAGGGAATGCAAGAGAGATTCATAAAGGCATCAAAGGGCAAAAAAGCTGTCTGTTGACCAATTTAGAATGCTGCTATGTCTTCACAGCTAGAAGTCATATGTAAAACACCGTGGAATCTATGAAAGTCTTTGACTTCCTTGATCTAATTTTCAGATGCTATTTGATTTTTTGTTCACTAAAAATCTCCAGAAATTGCTGAAATGAAAAAGTAGGAGAGTGCAGAATGATGTATGGACTAAATGTGAAATAATAATAATAATCTTTATCGATATATGAAAATACGACCATAAAAGAGACATCTTGAGCTGCATATAAATCAAATATATACATTATTCATAAAAAGTCAGGTGAGCATTAGAACTACACAAAATCCATACAACGTTGTTATTCCCCATGGTCTCCTAAATTCATGATACAGCCAACAACCTTTACTTCAGATTAAAAAAAGAATATAAGCGGTAAAATCCTCAGTTGCCAACTTAAAAACTGAGCCTGGACCTAAAAAGAAAACTCACAATTCAGACTTTTATGGACTAAATGTGAAAGCTCATATCTATTTTGAAGGATATAGTATTACAATTAGGTAAAAATCCACAAGCAGCCAAAAGTTCAATATAAAGAGCAAAGCTTGGAGATATACTCTTTGTATTTGATTTGTTTTGTTTTTTTAAAGTGAATTAGATCCACCAACTAAATATCAAACTAATATAATTCAAATTTTTTACATTTTGACGATAAATTAATGGCTGCTGGTCCACAACCAAAACATTCCGCAATTAATTCTTAATTAATTGATGATGTTTATGTTCAAAGGAACAAAAATTGAACTTATCACTTCTCTTTAAAGAAATGTTGATTGATAAAGCCAAGTGAATGGTTTAATTTGCCTCCCTTAGTTGCCAGATTGCAAACACAACTCAACGTTTGCTCTCAAGATGAATGCTTCATACTGTAGGGCAACGTTTTGACACTGTCAATTTAATAATTTTCAAGGTATGATAGAGGTGAGTCAGCCATGTAATGTGGCTGTGAGTTCACAGTGCCTTTTGTTTCTGACCAGTAAGTTGATGACCTTGATTGCTAAACCTTCACACAGTCAGCCATTCAAGGACCTTTTAGGCATATGCCATTCAGTAAGAAGGGGACCTATGGAATAAAAAGGGAAGAAGCCCAGACCTAGTGATTCACCATCCATGGCCTAAGATTTAATATTGACCTTCTCTTGTCACCCAAATGTCACTAAGAGGAATGAAGTCATTAGGGATAAAAGTGTGGAACCTGAGTCAATGTTTTATATGGACCTGATTTGTGGGTAAATTCCTGTGTCTAACTCACCACCAGTTATTAGGCATGTGCAATATAATCCCTACCAGTAACGGAAAATGGACATAAATGTTTACTGTCAAATCACCATAACTCAAGAAAGTGAGTTTCTGGCACATAGTCTTGAATTCTGTATTTTATTTTAGATTTGGAGTTCCATGAGAGAATCAGAATGATATCCAGGCTTGTTTAACAATATGCTGTTTACCTCATTGAAAAAATGGCAGAGGTGTATGGTTTCTCTCAGTGCCCCAATAGAGTTTCAAGAATGTATTTTCGGGATGTGGTAGTGATGTGCAAGCAATTTCAGCAGGACATGGGAATTAATTGAGCTTTCAATTTTTAGGGGGGGGGCGACGAAGTGCATACCAGTTTCTTCCAACTCTTCAATTTTTAATTTATTCATCTTTTTTACTTTTTCAGTCGCGTGCTGGCCCGGATGCGTGCTCTGCCCTAAACCACGCATATATTAAACATTTCCAAAAACGTTTAAAACATGGTCAATTTTGTGGCATCGTTGTTATGCGTGGCGGATAAAGCTGTGCATCCGGGCTTGGGGTGACACTTTGCTCCAGTTTTTGGAAATAATTAATTGAGCTTCCCAAGTGTCTCTGGAAAGTTTAACTACGGCTGTGTCAAACAGTGAGAATGAAAAAGCCTAATGAAATTAGAACTTTAAGCTCTTCCTATACAAGATGACAACAAATGGTTCCGAGCTCTTCTCTGTAGGACTACCACAGCATTGCTTATCTCTTTTGACTCCAAATCATGCTCAGAGGCGTTACTCCAATGTACTGCTTGTATACCTTAATAAACCAATGTTTAAAAAAAAGGTGCTCTCAGGTGAAGATGAATGTAGCTGAGGCATTGCAAAATAAACTAATTGCCTCAGGTCACACAATATGGTCAATTGGGATAGCCAGGTTTGAAGCCAGGTTTCCTGGTTTCACAATGTGCATTTCGGCCACTACAAGGGTATCTTTCTCTTGCCCACTTTATATCAGACCTTACTGCTTTGTGTTTAAATGTTTTAGGCACTATATCAGTGCATTGTGTTAAATACATACAAATGTTGCATGTTAAATAAGGTTGATTCAAGAAGCCTTGGAGAAAAAAATGCAAGGTTGTGACAAGGAAAGGTACTCATTTTAATACTGATATCACTAGTTTCCCTAACTTAACAAATAGATCATTTTATTAGGAATTCAATCACACATCAGTGAAAGCAATTGCACCGATTAGCAAAAGAAATGGTTTGATTTAGGCAATGCAA
This sequence comes from Calotriton arnoldi, assembly GCA_963921515.1. Lineage (NCBI taxonomy): Eukaryota > Metazoa > Chordata > Amphibia > Caudata > Salamandridae > Calotriton > Calotriton arnoldi. The sequence goes on from CAWUFW010007842.1 coordinate 444,292, forward strand.
AAGAATTACATGTCTTCACATCAAGCAAATAAAGTGCAGCAAGTGAATTGCACAGCTCAGTTGCAGAAAAACTTTGAACATAAAAAAATAAATGATAGAGCTTTCCTAGTGCATTGACTTAGAGCGCCTTATTATCCAAATCATTTTTATTGAGGTTTTTATGGTTTACATCCCTTGTGGGTACAAAAGTAAGCAAATAAAGCAGAGAAGGAAACAATCATTGTCAGTCTCTTTGTAATCACAGGTCTCATGTCTGTCAACAATGTGAATCATTCATAAAGGCTGGTGGAATTGAGACTGAGAAGAAAAAAGAGAGGACAATTCCGGATTAAATTTCAACATACATACAGACATCGCTAAGGGTACTAGTAATAAATTCTCTTTATTCGGTTAAATAAATAACCATAAAAGATATAAAAGAGATAAGAACTCATGAAACATACAAGTCCAATCACAAGTAGATAAAATACATTAAACAGAGTCCATAAAACATAGGTGATAAAACAAGATCAGTTACAGCATGTATCAGTAAAAGAAAGTGGATTCAATGAATGGAGCTGAAGGGCGGGAGATAAAATACAATCAATTAGTGCAGACAATTAAGGCCAAGCCCTTGAATCTTAACAATACTCCTTAAACAATGACCCATGTTTACACAGTTGCGCATCTCTCCCAACATAGAGAGGTACACCATTGCTGGCCTTACTTGTTGAAACTGAGCCTCTCTCAGAATGGGAAACAAAAACTTTTTCCTTGGAAGAGTGTATAAGCTACAGAACATTACAACATGTATCATGGACTGATCTGACGTTTTATCACACTCACACTCAAAGGGCCATCTGCAGCCCAACCTTTAGGAAAACTGACCAGTGGGAGAAAGGAATTCAGCCTTAAACCTGGATAAAAGTTGACGATGGTAGACGTTATTGACCCAGGTCAGGTATGGTTCAATGGAACTCACCGTTTTTATTAAACAGTGAGCTCGGACAGCTGGTTTGCGCAATTCCTGGCCCTCCCTGAGAAAGTAGAGTGGGTATAGAGAATTCTGTTTGACCCATAGGTAATCAGCCTTAACAATTTCCTCAGGCTGCATAAAAAGCCTGGGGCGGCCCAAGGCTGTCGATGCAGACTGGATGTATCACAACCAAATAATTGCATTAGGGTAACCACAGCTTGGCTGAAGTTACATATAGAAGATCGTGACAACATGGGCTGTGAAATAGAGAGAACCTCTTGAAGTATGTGGGGGGGGACATAGAACTGGAAAAAGGCTCAGGGAAAGGGAGATAACAGGGCGAAGGTAAGTAGCACGGGCAGTAGCATTGGACAGATGCTCAGACATTGGAGCTGCTGCGAGGGCAAGATTGTGCAGCGAATTGACTTAGAATGCCTTAATGTGGCTATTTGGGGAGAGCATTTTTCTTTATCTAGAACTGAGGCTCTGATAGCTGTGGTGGCCCGGGCCAAATGGCAAACCAAATTTAATCTCAAGCCTGCATATCAATATTTATAACACTGGGTGGTACATATCAGGTTTATCTTATGCCATTTACACTTGCATATGTGTCATATGTTACTCAAACGTTTATATTAAAATTGTTAGAAAATATAAAAAAATAATGTGTTCAAAAATGAATAACAGCATGACACAGTGGTTGAGTAGGGTTTATATATTTCATAAGCTAAAGGACTAACTCTAAGAAAATATGTTTTTTAAGAAAAATAAAATATGATATTTGGGACATATAATGACAGGTAAAGAGGTTAAACCAAAATCTAGGAGGTGATTTAGGATTTAGCATGCCACCCACCAGCACATCATGTCAGTGGAAGATATGCCTTGTGGTCCACTGGTGAAAGACCATCTGCTATATTTAGAGATCACTGCCAGGAAGGTAGGATCTCTGTGCCTTCAGCAGAACCACCACCACCAAGGCTCTTTTCAAGACACTAAAGCTTGGCTGAGTAAGGGCAATTTTGATGTGCTTGCTTGGTCCAAAGCAGGACTTTGCTGTAGAAAAATAAGAATTGGCCCTGACACACTGGAACATTTTGTTTCCCAGAGCATAGGGGGGGGGGGGACATTTCTTTAGATCCATGTTCAGGACTGCAAGATTTTCTCTGAATAGGGCAGACGTGCTGATGTACATTGATGGCTCTTTAGTGGATGGGCTGTTGGTGAAAGTTTTCCTTTAGTAGGGCTAGCTGAGGCTCTTCAGGTGTAAACCTGGTGCTTTACCCACTTTTAACTGGGGTGGGCAAATAACCAGTTTTGTGGATGTCCACCAGTTTGGATGGATGTCCTGCATCCACTAAACTCTAAATGAAGCTCCTGGTCTAGTGTAACATTTTGTGAATGCACCATCTCCCTAAGATAGAGATCGATTAGTTTAATTTCTTAGGCTATTCACATTTTATTTCAAGTTCTTAAAACATTTCGAATGAAAAACTGAATGTTTGAGGTGATGATTACAAAAGTGGTTCTCTGCATGAGTGGTTGGATGAGTGCAAAACACTTTTTTTGACACTAAAAGAGCAAGTGATGAAGCACTGGTATTACAACAATTTGCGGGTGAAAGAAGAGTTGTGTGACTGAAGATTCCAGTGCCTATGGGAAGGACTAAGTCAAGGGGATGGACAAAGAAGCTAACTATGAGTTTGTGTCATGAACTCTGAGACCAGTAGAACAAAGATATTTAAAAGAAATACTAGGGTGTGTGAGTTTGAACAATTTCAAAGCATACATATTGGGTAGACTTTTGTTTTGAAAACCTATGATTGCTCTCTGGCAAACATTTTTGCAAGATCTAAAAATGGAAAATCTACAGCAGCAGTAGCTAGGTTAGTGACAAAACTATTATTAAGACTTCTAGGACTGGCTGCCCTTGAAGGTTATCTTTAAGTCAAACTGAGGAAGCCCTGGCAAGAGATTGAAGAAAATTTCATTGCAGAATTGCGTGTATTGTGTTTTGTGAAGATAAGCATGGGTGGGGAGGTGGAATCCATAAAGATGATAACATTAAAAAAATGAAGGGTTACTTCCTCAATGGGTAGCCAAAGGAGAAAGAGTTGGGACTTGATGTTCAGCTTATGGAAGGTGTCAATGTGAAAGAACATCAAAGCATCAATATGAAAGAGGAGACATGAAATGAAATGAATGTTTTTATATAGCGCGTGTCTGCCGTGGCGTCTTAGCGCTTACTGCCCTTGATTTTCACAGTGGGAGAATAGGAGTGACTATGGTTTAGGGACAAATAGCCATGTTTTCAATTCCTTTCTGAACAATAGTAGATTGGTTTGGTTTCTGAGGTGGGTAGGCAACGAGTTCCATAATTTAGGGGCCAAGTGACGAAAGCTTCTGCCACCCCATTTCAAGGTTTTGACCCTAGGAACTACAAGTAATGAGGCGGATGATGATCTGAGGCTTCTCTGTGGAGTGTAGCGCTTGATATGTTGACTAAGTTGGGCAGGTCCCACCCCGTACAAAGTCTTATGCACAATACACATAGCTTTGAATTGGATCCTTGCCTGGACAGGTAGCCAGTGCAGATCGCGAATGGCTTGACTTATTGGGCTAAATTTAGGAATCTTAAGTAGTATACGGGCGGCCGCATTCTGTAAAGTCTGTAATTTACGTATCACACACTTTTTTGCACCCAGGTAGAGTGAGTTGCAATAATCGATCTTGGGTAATATCAAGGCAGTTACTTGTGTTCAACAGGATTTACATGTTTTTGTTTCCTAATGTTTTTTCTTTGTGTTACTGTTTTAGTACATGTGTTCAAATCAGTAATTCACATGTTACTTTTCTTTGATGACGGGGAAGATGTGAGGTGTCTTCTCAGTGTGTTATATGGCCTCACAGAGCACACTGTGTAGCGAAAATTGGTATGATAACCATATGATGTAATTGTACACTGTCTTCCTGGTGAGTCTGTGTTTCTGCGGACAGCCATGTGATGCACACTGTAGCTGTGCCTCCATAAATTATTTTTAACTTTCATACGCAGGTTGGAGATCGGTATTTACACACTTTTGCTTCAATCTTCTGCTTCACTCCTTAAATGCTGCCTAGCCCCTACTCTGTTGCCTAACCTCTCCCTCAAAGTTTAGGGTAAGGATTGAAGTTAGAAAAAGGGACAGGATTCAAGGTATTTCATCAAAAACAGTTTTTAAAAAACAAACATATTGTGAAAGAAGCTGGAGTTCCGTGAAAGACAGTTTGCAATTAAACATATTGCAACCAGATAGCCTTCCTGTAAATGCTTGTCTCAATGTGAAATATAGTTCAATTTGAAATGATATTTCTCTCTGATGTGCTGAAATTAAATGACACCCATCAGAATTATTGTTATATGTGTGAGACAATATTAAGGGACAAGATAAGTTGAGTATTGTAAGAAATTGGGCTCTTCGTTGACTGGTGTGTGAGCCCTGGTCAAGCAGCCACCACAATCCTACCATAAGTTAACCTTTCCTCAACCCTCTGGTAGCTTGGAGCAACAGAGCAGCCAGGCTTAACTTAGAGGCAATGTGTAAAGTATTTGTGCAACACTTCAAACAGAAATAAAGTGAAAAAACACCACCCTAAAAGGATCCAGCACCAAATTAGAAAAATAGATCTTTCTTTAATAAATAACATTAGATCAGAATGACAAAAACCCAATCAGTAGAACTGGAGATACGTAATTTTAAAGATTTTAGTGAAAATAGCATGAAAAAGCACAAAGCGCACCTGTGGATATCTGGTTGTGCTGGACCAGGACACAGTCACAAGTTCAGGTCAACCGCGATTGAACGTGGGCCAGGTACAGGGACTCAGTTAGGCTCGCTGAACAAGGCACCTTAAATCCTGCAGAGTGTTGTGAGGATCCATGTTGAAGATGCGTCGTGCAGCCAAGACGATGCGTCGGTTCTGAGGTGTGTTGAGGCTCTGATGCGAGGTCCTGCATCAACATCGAGGGTCCTGCCGACAGGGGGTTGCGATGGGAAGTCCGACGGCAAAGATTCGTCATGCAGTCAAGACAATGCATCATTTCCGAGGAGCAGCGGGGCTGCGATGTGGAGCCCATCATCGAGGCTGCCGTCAACAAGGGATGCCAGGTCCTGTCTTGAGGATGCATTGCGCAGTAGTGGTTCCAAAGAGGCTGCTGGCTGCGGTGGCAATGCAGGTCTTGGCAACGGGTCCAATCCACGCAACAGTGGAGATGCGTCGGTTCTGCTCAGTGGAGGATATGGGTCTGTTCCCCTGGATCCACGGAGGCTGGTAGAGCACCTTAAGCCCACTTCCAAGGTTTTACGACTGGGGTGGCAACACTTGGCCGGGCAGACTCAGAGATGGCATAGTCCAGGTGCAGGTGCAAGGTTGTTGGAAGCCTGTTGTGTCCTTGAGTCTTCAGATGAGGAGGCCAGCCAAGTAGCCCTTGGAGTCACCCTGGGGTTCTGGGTTCAAGAGATACAGGTCCAGTTCCTCTCTCCCAGGCAAGAGGACAGAAGGTCAGTACAGCTGGACAGCTGTCCTACAGAGCAGCAGTCCAGCAGAATCTCAGTCCTTTCAGCAGCACAGCAGTCCTTCGTCCTGGCAGAGTATCCACAGGTCCAGAAGTGTATTGAAGAGTTGGTGTCTGAGGTCAGTATTTATACCCAGTTGTGCCTTTGAAGTGGGGAGAAGCTTCTAGAGATAGGCCTTTAAAGTGCACAGGTGTTCTACCTTCCTGGCTCCAGACTAACTACAGGAGGTATGCAGCCATTGCGTGGAGGCAGGACACAGCCTATTTAAGTGTAAGTGGGACTGTGTCCATCTCCTCCTTCCCATGCTGCCAGTGATGGCCCATCCAGGCACACCTAAACTCTCTATTGTGTGTGGCTGTCTAGGAGGAATACATAAAGCCCAGCTATCAACTACACACAGTTATGTGACCCAGATATACGCTGCAGGCACCAAGTGGCTAAAACAGGAAAATGTCAACTTTCTAAAAGTGGCATTTTCAAAACTGAAATTTAAAATCCAACTTCACCATAAGTTAGGATTTTTCATTCCAGTTCCAAAGACACCACACATGAACTGGTTACCTCTTCTAGTTTGGCAATTACAGCTTAGTAAATTAAATAATGTAACTCCAATGTTATTCTGTGGGAGAGGTAGGCCATGCAGTAGTGAAAAACAAGTTTAAGATTTTTTCACTACGAGGACATGTAAAACTTAAAAGTAAATGTCCTACTTTTTAAACACATTGGACCCCGCCCCCGGGGCTGTCCAAGGCTTAGCCAAGGGTGACTTATTTAGTATTAAAACGGAAGGTCTGGGCCTGGCAAAAGGTTTCTTTTGCAGGGAGAAATGGCAGTTTAAAATTGCACACACACAGGCTGTAATTGCAGGCCTGAGACATTTTTAAAGTGCTTCTTGAGTGGCACAATCAGTGTTGCAGGCCCACCAGTTGCATTCACCGGCCCCTGACACAGGTAGTGCCACTTTTCTAGGGACTTCCAAGTAATTTAAATATGGCAATTGTGTATAAGCCAATCTTACCATGCTTTAAGGGGAAATCACATGCACTTTAGCATCAGTTAGCAGTGGTAAAGTCTGCAGAGTCCTAAAAATGAAGCAAAAACGAAGTCAGCAAAACAGGAGGTCTATCTGCAAATAGGGGCAAACCCACGCCAATGATGCCAGGTCTAACAAGTATGCTGAACTAAATTCTACTAATTCAGAAAGCACATCTGCGAGTTACGTTTTTACATTCATATACAAACCCTGGCTATCTCTGGTTCATGCCAGGGAAGGGTAGGATTTACTCCTGTTTTTGACTAGATCAAGGTGTATCAGTACAAGCAGAGAGATTTACGTGTCACACTATTAAGTAGATACTTCAAGTTGTCAAGAGAAGCTACAAATTCCAAATATGAAGGACCTTTTTCTTAAATATTTTTTTGGGCAAAAGCATCACAATTACTGTAAATTGTTACAGCTGAAAATCTGGCACTGGAAGTGAAACAAGAATAGAGAGGCATATTTTTTTTGTAGGGCAAAGCCTTAGTAAGCAGGGCTTGTCGTGCCTTTTCAAGTTTATTTCCTCGCAATCACGGGTATTGTTGAAAACTGCAATTATTCGTTTTCTTCACTTCACTTTAAAATTGTGTAAAGTTACTGAATGATGGAGCAGCTGGGGAGTACACTGGCCTGCATCCGAAACTGGTGCAAATAATGAACGACTGGTGAAGTAAAGACGTCAAATTTGCATTGTAACAAGAAAAGATTTATTAGCAAGAAAGTCAAAAGAACTGCATTTGTCATCAGTTATCAAATAAACCGGTCCTTTGATTTTTTTTTCAATAGCTGCCAGCAAAGTAAAAAGAACGTAACACATGCATTTTTGTTCTCTTACATATTGTGGAAGATGAGTGTATAAATCAGATTCACTTATTTTACTTTTAGAGGCTGTTCATGCATTGTGTTCCCTATCCCTGCAATTGCCATAAAGATATTAGAGTCCTATTTAGAAGAGAAGAATACCAAATATGGGAAGTATAAAGAATTTATAAAAAACACATTTTGCATGAAATGTCCATCTCTATCAAATTAAAATAATTTGCCGGTATGAAAGGTTCCATCTGCTTGACATGGTGCTTTTTCATGGTGGTTTTATCTTCCCTCAGTGCAGCAGTTCTACAGTGTGACTGACTTGATACGTTTCATGCCACTTGTGGCATACCAAATTGTTAATTACTGACACCCTGTTTTGTCTATTGCGAAAGTGTGTGGGTTCAGGCCAGTGCTGCATAGAAAATTGTTGATGTTCGAGGACCACATGAGACAACAGGAGAAACAGCTGCAGAGGAGGCAACTGCTGGAAGACCAATGTTTAGCACCAAGAGACCTATGGGGTAAAAATACTTTACAAATTATTTTAACATAACAACTGCTCGCAAACAAAGGAAAGTGCACAGAGATTCTGGAATGTTTATGATGCCTGAACTCTTTTTAATACTTAGAAGTCACACCTAAGGTAGGCCCTCAATTCCCATAGGGCAGTTTGCATGGTATTTAAAAAGTAAGACATGTATATTTTATGTTTCACATATTCTTGCAGTGAAAAACCTCCACAGTTGTTTCTCATTGTGGAAGGAATGGCTCTCCCATAGGGCAGCATTGGGTTACATTCTAACACCTTCTAATGCCTCACCTCAGTTTGGGAGTAAGTAAATAATGATTCAAGGACACATTTTAATAGTAATTTAAACCCAAGCTGGATTTTATATTTCTATTTTGAAAATTACACTTTTAGAAGGTTGTAACTTTCCTGCCTAAGACAAATCTGCCTTTTATGCACCTGACTGTTGATTGCTCACCTGTGGTGAGAATTGAATTGCTCCCAGACAGTAGATAAGAGGGTTGGGTGTGGGGAGGTGTTTTTCTTCCCTGAGCAGGATGTTCTGGGCACTGTGCCCAACCATTACTGACATAAAGGATGCCTACACTGTCACTATTAGATGTAGCTCACACCTAGGCCTGATTACCTTTTGTCTCCATAATCAGCTTGTCTCTAAACCCAGAGACCATGAGGGAAGGTTTGCCCATTTTCACACTCTGGCAAGAAAGAGGGCCCCTGTAAATACGAATACCCAGGCAGGGGAGCAGGGGGAGAAAGTCTCAATTCAAAAAGAAAAAACAACCTGCCTGGTATATACATTGAAATAAAGATATGTCATCAATAAATTCAAAGCGCAATAAGTCGCATTAGAGCCCAGTGATTCAATATATACCAAAAAGCACCAAATCTCAAAACCACGTTTGTCACAAAAATATGTCCATCATATTTATTAAAAAAGGAAAAGATATCAACAACATCTATTCACTGGCCAATATAACAATAACAATACTCCTAATACAATATATGTTCACACTGGAGAGACCCAGGCTCAGGTCCCCAAGAAAGACACAATAAAAACAACTGAATCACACTGCATACATACCAGCCAAATCACATATTTCAGTGATGCATAGACATACAATATAAAATCAATAAAACCAAACAGTATTTATATATGTAGGACAACATGGACTGAAATCAGAACCCCCTTAGTTTATATGTTGGCAAATTTATTTCAAATACATATTATGCAGAGACTAGTCATCTATAGGATCACTCGACTCATGAATGATTGAATTAATCAGATGTTCCGGTCCTTGTAATCCACTCCAATTTAAGTGCTGATGCACGTTTCGGTTAAGACCCGGGGTATAGGTCGCACCATCCTCAGGGTGCAGAATGAATAGAATTCAAACAAGGGGGAAGGAACCTGGAGGGAATCCCTGGGATGGGCTCTTAAACAAATATAGAAGAATCACTTAGTGGGGTTACAACTTACAATAACAAATATACATGTTAAGTATGAGTAACGCACTGGAGAAAAAGAGGTTTAGATTCCTATACTAAATAGGGAGTAAAAAGCACAATGACAAATAGATGTGTTACAAAGTAGAAAGAATACCACTGCATCTCAGTCCACAGTGAAAAAAACAAATAAAACCCTAGGAGTGAACCAAAACAAAGATAGTGCCCACTGCCAACATGTCCAAATACCAGAGTAATAAGGATTAAAATTAACATGCCCCGCCCATGGCTGTTACAAAATGATCTTCAACAAACAACACAAAAAACTTAACCCAGTAAGCAAATACCATCCAGTATGAAAGTCAAGTAACGAGATAGAGCATATTGCTACTAGAATAGCAGTTAATGGTGCAAATAAATAAAATACCCATAGCGAGGAGAACGGGTCCAATGATGCCAGGAGTAGGGCAAGCACAATACTAACAACAACCAAGATGAAAAAAAGCATTTTCCCCCACCCACAGGATGGTACTAGACATAATTTGGCACCCCCGGTACCCTCATCGGAACCCTGCTGCACCTGTGTAAGATAGAAGAAGGACGGCACCTGCTGTAGTGACCTGTGAGGAGAACCGTAGGGGCTGGACCTGCTCCCACTTTTGCCCAGGAAAAAGAAGTGGACTCCATGAGTCAGGTGGCAGACCTCCTGTTAATCTACTGGGACACAAAAGCTGCAGGAGGTACACTTTCCTGAAGAGCCCAGCTGACCATTTCCAACTGGACCAGCCTGGGACCCTGCTGGTGGCTTCTTTTGGATCAAGTCCTGGCCTCTAAATGCTGTTTCTGAGGTCCTGGAACCTTTGACTGATGTTAATGTGTACTCCTCATGCACTGACTCCAAAAGGTGGGACTTAGAAACTTTTGCCAACCTTTCCATCTCTATGTAAGAACCCATGCCCTGACTTTGTGTGTGAGGCACTCTATACAAAATCTGATTTTGGCCAACTTAATGGTAAGTGCAATATACACATATTCCTTAAGTGTTGCGTGTATAATGAAAGCAGTGGGGATAAAGATATTTCCCTAATTTGTTTTGTAAGTGCTACCATCCCCATGGAAATATCTTTGAAGGGTTGAAACGTCAACACCCATAATTGTAGGATGGCATTCACTGTAGTGTGTTGGAATTGCACTCTAAGCTTGAGTTGATTATTCCAAAAATTGTATTGCTAGCCAGACTTTTGTTTTAATAGCACCAAGTGCACTAGCAGTCACCTATGTCTCTATTCACAATCACCAAGCCGTTCGTTGGAGCATCTACTTCATGACTTTTGACATGTACAGTTATTGATTTTATTTCAATGATGAATTCAATTCAATTGTAACTATATTTTTGCATGTTTATTAGCTATGCAAGGGGAGCTCAGGCTTGTGGCTTTCTCCGAGGGAACTATTGTTGTTTTTGATTATTTATTACCCAGGTTCCCAGGAATACGGGGTTGCCCCTCATTTATTCCTGGAGAGATTTTAAGATGCTGCCACATGTGCACTGGTACAGTTGGCACTACAGACTCCTATTAGTGATGCAATACTCAAAATAATGTATTTGTGGGATTTTCATGACATCTTTATTTTTTTTATAAATGAATAATTTCATTTAATATCAGCAACATATTCTATACATTTTTGGATATTTTTATTCCTTCACCGAGGAAATGCCTTATGATGTATTTTTAATAGATTTGCTTAAATGTAAACACATCGGCAGATCATATTTAAGGTCTCTTGTAAAGGTCACTCATACATTTTCATTAAGGAAGTGCTTAAAAGTAATTTTTGTACTAGTTAAATGCAGTAATAAATACCATCTATTTACAAACACAAAACACAGGAAATAGGAATTATCAGGTCTGTAAAAAATCATACTAGAAATTAATTTCAATTACTCAATCCAGAAAAAATTCATTTGGGGCAGTTCCCTCCTTATATTGAAATTCTTACTTGTAGTGCAGGTTATCTGTCTTGCGCACTTTCAACAACTCTTACTGCAGGAGACACCAACTTTTGAAAGGGTGCAGACTTTCAACACCTCTTACTGCAGGAGACACCAACTTTTGAAAGGGTGGGGATACCATATTTGTGTTTATTACATTACATATACCTGGAACTCGAGGTACTGTGTAAGTTTTTCTTCTCTGTCCAGTATTGCACATTAGCTTGTTTTAAGTGTTTCTTCACTGCCTACAATGTTTTACTTAAGGCTAATCTAGAAAACGTTTTCATTAAAGACATATCCCCTCCTCTTTGCACAAAATACTTAATTCTTTGAAGCTGGATCTGTTGGCTTAGTAGACTAATGCATCCACTGTAGGGGCCTGTGTTTGACCGCATGGTAACAGGATTAAATCCCGGTGGGCCCACTCAGCCTGATGTCAATAAAATGAGTACCAATGAGTTGGGTAACAATAAACATCTGTTATTCAGTGCCAAGATACCTTTGGGTGAACGTGCGCTTTACAAATACACGTTATGTGGTACCATTTGGGTGATTAAATGATTTTTCTTCAAAAATGGGGCAATCATGTGTTTTGTTCTCAAGTTGGATCTATGTTCATTGAATCTTAAATTAACATTGTTTGCCTAAGGTAATAGCTGCCATTTGGTCATTGTTTTGTTTGTATAACATAGTACAAACTTAATGTTAGATAATGGCAGATATTGAATGCTGTCCTTGTAGAGAACTGGAATATCTTTTCCATGTTTACAATCAAACCAGAAATTGAACAGTTTCTACAGGCAAAGCAGTCTTTGGTTAGTTTAGTGTAGTTTGGACACTATTTGCTTAGCAGTCTGTTTTTGTATGGAAAGATTAATCCATTTTACTGACACTTGAAAGAAATGTATTCAGTGATAGAGCTGGTCAGTGTTTTTTAAAGGTTTTCTTAACTGCTGCAGATATGCGAAAACGGAGTCATGAATGTGACGGTATCTTCAGTGTTACAGTGCTTTGTAGTAGTGAGGACTCTCTTGATTGTATTTGCCGCTTTATTTAAAACTTGTTATTTGATATTGTATTGTATTGTAATTGCATTTATATAGCGCTTACTACCCCTGACGAGGCGTCGAAGCGCTTTTTCGGGGAGTAGCAAGCTACTCCGGAACCCATAAAGGAATAGTGTTGAATTAGTATAGTAAAATATGAAAGCAATTTGAGTGGTGGATAGGTTAGTCAGTTATTTGGATTCAGAAGGATAGCTGAGGGATAGAAGAGGGAAAAAGGTTTGCATTTATATAGCGCTTGCTACCCCTGATGGGGTGCTGAAGCGCTTTTTTGGCGAGTGGCACGCTACTCCGGAACCCATTAAGGATTAGTGGTGAATTAGTATAGTGAAATATGAAAGTAATTTGAGTGGTGGATATGTTATTCAGTTATTTGGATTTGAGAAGGATAGGGGAGGGATAGAACAGGGAAAAAGATTTGCATTTATATAGTGCGTGTTACCCCCGATGGAGTGTAGAAGCGCTTTTTCGGCGAGTAGCACGCTACTCTGGAACCCATAAAGGATTAGTGTTGAATTAGTAAAGTGAAATATGAAAGTAATTTGAGTGGTGAATATGTTATTGAGTTATTTGGATTTGAGATTGATAGGGGAGGGATAGAAGAGGGAAAAAGATTTGCATTTATACAGTGTTTGCTACCCCTGATGAGGTGTTGAAGCGCTTTTTCGGCGAGTAGCACGCTACTCTGGAACCCATAAAGGATTAGTGATGAATTAATATAGTAAAATATGAATTTTGAGAAGTGGACATGTTGGTCTGTTATTTTGATTGAAAAGGATAGTGGAGGGATAGAAGAGTGAAGAATTTCGACTTTTTTTTTTAGGTCATAGCAGTAGGAGGAGGCTTGGAGTGAGTAAAAAGGAATGTGGAGGGAAAAGGTCAGAGGGAAGAGTTTAGAAAGGCTTGTTTTGAGGGATCAGTATAGTAAAAGAGGTGTCAGATAATGCAAGGAGGGGTAGAATAGAGGAGAGTGTAGAAAGGGTTATTTTGGGGATCATAGTAGTAGTATGTATTCAGATGCATAAAGTGTAATGTGCAATTTGTTATTGTTGAGTGTGGGGAGAGGTCATGACTCACAAGGGAAGAAGTCTTGATGGGGTCATGATGCCTCTCCCCTCCCTCAACAATGCCTTCAGTCTTGTACAAGGGGTTTGGCAGCATGAACTGATCTGTGGCCAGACACTGCTCCCAACGCACCTCATGTGGCCCACGCCCACGTATTCCCATTGGCCAAGTGTAGCAGTAGAGCACCTCTGACCCAGGCAGAATCCCCGATTCATGAATCCAGCATAGGGATGCCCACAATTGGCTGTGGGCCAAGCTCAGCAGTAGTGCTACATATACCCAGAGGGAGTCCTGGATTCATGAATCCAGCATAGGATCTGCAAATCCTGCAACAAAAACAGGTTTTTTATTTTATATTTGGTTGCCAGGTTGCCTTATGCTTCTTTTCAAGTTTTTCCCAAAGGAAAAGTTTTTGTGATGGTAAGCCAATAAGAATGTGTGCGGATTTGCAAATCCACAGTTGGATTTGTGAATCTGGAATGAAAGTCCAGAGAAAATGCTCCCTCATCCATTGGTGTGCTTTTATTTTTTTAAGTTGGTTTTGCGAATCCTCTGAGGATTTGCAATTTGCAGAGGATCAATGAATTAACTCTCCATAACATAGTTAAATCTCAAGGGAAAGTGACACTCTTCTACAGTGGAATCAGGGCTTGTGCCCCAGTACGGGTGTATTGTCTTATGTAAATTGGACAAGGATTTAGGATTTGAGCTAAGCGCCACATAATGGGGAGATTTTGCTGATCAGAGTTATATTGTTCACATATTATACTGCTACAGTTAAGCAAGTTTGATCCAAACCAATCTGCTGACTGTCCAAAATTTTCAGGCACTCCACGATACTTTTTTCTACTTGATCTGGGAATTCTCCTTGATAGGACAGATTCTGGGCATGTATGTATATATAAATGTAATTGCTGCTACTGAAATAAATTTTGATTGTTCCCTGTTGCCCTGTATACAAGGAGTGATGCCTAAGGCTAAACCATCTTCACCCCAAAACCAGGTGGACCTATTCTCAAGAAAGACTATAGATCACAATATCAACAGTGATAAATTGGGCACTAATTGACCCCATTCAATAAGTGGTTCTTAATCTGGTCTCCCAGACATAGAGACTTACCCCACCGAAACTCCTGACAATATTCTGGAACAGGTTGGCTTCAATGTCTTCAGACTTATTTATCCTCCTAATCTATCTAAAATGCTTCCAAACCTAAAACACAGATTTCTCAGATCTTACCCAGAAATGCTAATTTTGGACCCATATTTTTGCACAGAAAAGGAGCTATAACTAGAGATCTTATTTTCTACATGAAAAGAAGAGCACATAGGAGGAAAGCCTTGCTCTCTCAACTACAAGTCACACCATCCAGGAATATTCCACATGGGCTCAAACTCTCGATAGTCCTCTCACCTGCTTACAGAGCTGATGCAACCATCCCCTATACAAATAATGGATCACCCTCATACAATCCTCAGACCACGACCTAGAAATCTTCTCTATCATCAAAAACACTATAACCAGTAAGGACCAGGCCACCGCCCAAGTTCATATCTCCTACCACATGTATGTGGACGACAGCACCCTTTATATGAAAATTGCCTCCCCAGACTACATCAATATTCTCAACAACATCTTGATAAAAATGCAACATTGGTTAACTCTTGACCACCTCAAACTCAATGCCCTCAAGACAGAATTCCTACTGATTTCACTGCCCGCCATCACCCCTAATATCAAAGATTGGATCTCACATCTCACTACCTTGAACTACACCCCACACCTCATTGACTCTGCAAAATCCTTAGGGATTACCCTGGATAATGCCCTCTCCATGCAAAAGCAAATTAGTGTCACCACCAGAGGAGCTAACCTTCAACTTCACATCCTAAGAAAACTTAAACCATACCTCCCTCTTGCAGACCTCAAAATAGTGGTTCAAGTTTTTGTTCTATCAAAATATGACTATGGCAGTGCCACTCTAGCGGGCCTTCCGAAAATCAATCTTCCACTGCTTAAGCCACTTTGACTGCTGCAGCCAAGCTCATCACTGGCTCAATAAAAGTAATCATATCACCCCGACCTACAATCATTGAAATGGCCTCCTTATGAGGCCAGGATCCATCTAAAAATTGCATGTATAACCCATAAAGTGCTGCATCACAAAATCCCCTCTTACCTGACCCAGAAACTGACCCTATCAGGTTGAAACAAACCATCCAGAAGCACAAGCTCCCTTCTACTCAAACCATAAAAATGTAACAAAAAGAAAACCTACAACCGATCCTTCTCAGGATTGGCCCCAAAAATCTGGAACTCTCTCCCGCCCGAGATCAGATGCAACACTTCTAAATCCATCTTCAGGAAAGAAGTAAAAACTCTATTTGTGAACAAATTCCTCTCTCTTTGTGGACAATCCTCCCTCTCCACCTGAACGACCCCTTTCCCGATTGTGTGTTGCTGCTTTGCCACACACTTGCACATACAACTCTGTTCTGATTCGTTTCTCCTGTGCTTTCCTACAAATCTGCACACAGTTCTATCACCGGAAGGACTCTTTTCATATCAGTATGTGCAGATGTTTGTTTTGTTTTCTCACCGCTTGCTTATGTAACTTATATTGTACTTTGTTAAATTGCCTACCTTATGTAACTTACCTTCTATTGCTATTCTTGTAAAGCTCTCTGTTACCCGACCAGGTCTTGTTCGCACTATATAAAACTCTCAATAAATAAATCTGGCCTTGTAGAATCCTCTTCGCTATGGCCTGCAGTCTTGTCCTGCTGAGAGAATCAAACCCCAAAAAAGTCTAAAGGTAGCAATCGTCACTGGGCGAAAAGAGCCATAAGTATCTGGCCAGCAAGGGACCTTCTTTGGACACAAAATTAAATTTTCTCCCACTTAGATATTTCCTGCCAAAAGTTAACAGTTTCACCGGGATCTCATCCAGTGGCTATCCCATGTTGTGCAGCCCTTTTCAGCTACAGCCTGTTGACTTGCCCCTTGAGGATTTTTGACCTCCATTTCAGAGGCTACGTCCAAATGTAAAACGTCTGACTTAACCTGGTTTCTGTATCCGACCCATGCTCCATCGAGGTTGGCCTTAACTTGCACCTAGGTACTGGTTAAGTGCAACCAGATGATTGCGGTCGGCAGTTAACGCTTTGTGGTGGTATTTTATATTTGATCTTAAAAAAACCATTGCTCCTTATTGGATTTTTGTCATTTTGGTGTCATTTCACTTACTAAAATTTCCTCAACTTATCTAAATTGGTTTGGATTTTATCTAAGATCAAGAAGCTCAGAAATGTGAGGCAGTATGGCATTCTTTATGTGAATGGTAGGTCACCTCAAAGACGAAGGCAGGCATGAGTAGGTGACTGCCATGCATATCAGATACTGAGTGACTGATGAGTGAATGATGGAACATGTAACTCTTTTACTATGATCGACGTATGGTATGGAGTACCACTTCCTCTGTCCAGCTTTCTTCTTGATTACAGTGTTGTAAATGAAGTGAAGAGACTGGCTATTTCAGGTGCAGAAGTTTAATTGAACCATAACTTTGTGATGGACATTATGTGGTGAGATCATGGATATCAAAGGTATTTTTAATTGCTGATCAAACATTGAGAATGGCACAAGCTAACATATTGATAGGACATTTAGGGGAACTGAATCAGTAGTGGGGACTGGTTCGATTGTAGAGTGTTGTTCCTTCATAGGGGTCAGTTAAAGGCAATGTTGGGATAATCCTTGAGACAAATGTTATAGGGGGTGTTATGATGCACTTTAAACTGATTATGGGCAGTAACATAGATGGGAACCTAGGAATTAAGAATGTATTGAGATTCAAGGGTTTGTTCATTGATTGTTCTATTGAGTAAACCTGCTCGATAGGTGACTTTAACAGTAAGATAACGTACCTCCAGCATTGCAGTGGTAATGGCAAATTATATTTTAGCTCCATTGTATCCAAATTATATTTTAGTACTTGTATGTTTTTGCATAATATGAGGCCACTTTGTACACCATCATTGCTCCTGTCATTTTAAGATAATAATGTTCCTCAAATTCAAAATAATTGTACTTTAAGATTCTATGTAGCAACTGGATTATGAAGTATTTATTTGCTTTTAATTTTCCCTAGTTAGAAGTCACTCAACACTTTCTAAACTGCCTGAGAAGGAGATGGACATGTTCAAAATCTGTTTCAATAGTCAAAAATCAAATCAAAACAGCTTTATTCGGTGTAGTATTTACATCCATAAAAGCATACTATAACACAATGAATTCAACATTCACTTAAAAGAGGTGGTAAGGTTTTGCATAGAATTCCACATTTTCATGATTGTATTTAAAACGTTATAAAATCCTAAAGGGTGACTTGGATATTATACACACATAATAAAAATGACCAGGTTTTTCATATTTTCATTATTATCAATACAGACAAAGTAGCTTAAAACGTATGCAAGAAATATCACATGTGCAAAATTAATGCATAATGTGCAAAACTGCAAGGATCTCCATAATACGATAGGTTAAACGTTGTATAAAAAAGGTACGGTATCCTAAAACTTTACTAAAAATAGCTAAAATTAGGCTCCATAAACAATCACTTATTTCATATTCTATGTGAAACATTACAATCAAATCAGATCAGTAAGCCTTATTCTATTTTGATACAATAAAAAAATCCATAAGAACACGAGTGATTAAAACAGATATGAAAAACTTATCATGATTATGTTACATAATTCAGGGACGTAAAAAAGGGCAATTCTTGTTTTCATAATTATGTTACATACTACAAAGACCAGAGAGACAATCCATATATATACATGAATAGATAAAAAAAAATAAGAGGCTGGTTTTAACAGGAGGTTCACATTGTATTCCGGTACCTAATAACAACCTTTAGAAACGAGGAAATAATCATAATAATTTGTTCATTTTCCAACAGTTGTAACCTTAATAAGGCTGTTCTACATTGTCTTAGGCCCCAACTTCTAAGGGTAGGCATTAAAAACTTTTTCCTTGGTACGACATAATATTTACAGAACAAAGTGCAGTGCAGGGTTGTTTGTATTGATATATCGTCGCATGGGCACATGGGCAACTTTTTTGACCAGTCATTTGTTTCGGGAAATGTGACCAGTCTAAAAAAAGACCCACAGCGAAAGCGAGCCAAAAGCATACGACAAAAGCTACTCTGTACCAATGCCAGATAAGGTTGTAAGCCTATGCATGTGGTCATCAGATGGTTATCCATGACTGATTTTTTCCCCCTCTCCTCTAGCCAACGCTTATTCTCTAGATGGTTCAGACAATTATCTTTTAACGTTTTTCTAGATACCATTTCCATGGTGCTCGGGGAGTCAAAATATTCTGGATGGCCAATTTCATGTGTAAATCTTTTTATGTAATTAATCCATGTCATATTAGCCACCCTATCTGATTTGAGGCAATCAGAGATTACATCTCTATTAAAACCAGTCTCTACCGATACCCAGACCTTATGCCATAATAATAGAGGGTTAATTTTGATGATATCAGAGATGTACGGAAGGCCAAGTTCCCTGTGGCAACTAAAAGTGGCGGTAGAACTGGGAACAGCCAACAAATAGCGGATAAAAGTATTTTCGCAGCGTTGAATTTGTTCTACTTCTTCAATGCCCCAGATGCCAGCTCCATATGTCCCTGTAGAAGTGCATTTGGATTTATAGATGGCCAGCAACTCTGGGACAGGTCTGCCACCTAATTTCTTAGAGAAGTTAATAACTGCTCCTATGGCTCTTGAGAAGTTCAGTTTTCTAGCCTTCATGGCCGCTTTCCAGGATCCCTTCCTATCAAAGGTTATACCTAGGTATGAAAAAGTGTCCGTACTTTCGATTTTTTTGCTGTCAATAAAAATGTCACATGTCTTTTTCCTATTTGTTCCACAACTCATAGTGTATGTTTTGGTAGTATTTACCCTTAGGCCCCTATCATTCATATAAGCAACAAAGTTGCTGACAGACCTTTGTAATCCTAGTAGCGTCCGCGCCATTATCACTGCGTCGTCCGCGTACAGTAGGATGGGGACGGGGGTGTCCTTTATTATAGGGTAATCACATTGATGTACACTCAGGTATTGTCCTAAGCTATTAATATAAAGTGAGAAAAGCAGAGGGGCAAGTATGCACCCCTGCCTCACTCCTTTTTTTATAGGAAACTTAGCTGAGCACTCCCCCGGTCTCACATATCGGACCCTCGCCCCGGCCCCCCTATACAATTCCTTAATGAACATTAACAATGGTGGGTCGACCTTTAGTTCTTCAAGAATGTTCCACAATTTATCGTGTTTGACGAAATCGAATGCGGAACTAAGGTCCACAAACGTAAGGAAAAGTTTACCCTTCTTTACTTTTATATATTTATCTATAATTAGTGACAGATTAAGTCCCTGCTCAGTTGTACCTAGACCTGAACGAAATCCATATTGAAAATTTGATAGGACTCCTGTGTCTTCAACCCATGTCTGTAATTTATTTAAAATGACCCTCCCTGCAACTTTCATAAAAGCATCCAATAAGGAAATGGGGCGGTAACAGTTTTGTTAATTTCTGTCCCCCTTTTTAAATATGGGGATCACAATAGCATCAGTCCAAGTAGGAATGAGCCTATAGTGATTACAGCTGTTTAGAACATTCGTTAAAAGTGGGGCCCACAGCCCCATATTAGATTTATAGACATCCACCGGGACACCATCCGGGCCCGGTGCTTTCCCTGAAGCACTTTCCTTTATCGCTCTAACGACCTCCTCCAGAGAGATATCGATGTCTAGGGGAAAGAGTCCGTATTTGGTGTTATCTTCGGTGCCCAGTGCTACTCTTGCTGTGATGGTATCAGTAGCAGTCTCATCATTATATAGCCCCATAAAAAATTCTACCCACTTGTCTCCTGTGATGGCCGTATCTATAATATCGGTCTCTCTATTAATAAAAAAGGGAGCGTTAACCGCTTTCCAGAATCCGGTATTGTCTTTCCTTAAGCAGGCCTGGTGTAAGGCCTCCCATGCTTCCCTTTTTAATTGTGCTTTCCGTTTCTTTAGAGCTGATCGATATGATATTCTGGCCTGCCTTACTTTTTCCTTGCATCTAGGCTCACTATGCAGGGTGTTTTTCAGGAGGGTGTGCATCTTCGTGCATTCTTTATCAAACCAGCCCAATGGGCTGCGCACTACATCTCGCTTTTCTCTGGTTAATAGTTTCCGAGCCTCGTCTGTAATCTTAAGGAAGGCATAAAAAATGTCTTCATCGTCCCTGCCCTGTGAAAGACATATGTCTATTTCCTCTGGTGTTTTTTTAATTAATCGTTGGAGGAATACCCCGGGATCCACTTTTGCCCAATTTAAGGTGTACCCGTTGGTGCTAGCAAGGTGAATATCAAAATTATATAGTGTGTTCCTATTAATTCTTCTCGCCAGGCCTCTCAATGAGAGATTTAAACATATTGGGTAGTGGTCGCTCATTAAAATATCAAGGGTATTACAAGTAAATACATTGCAGGAGTACCTCTTAGACAATAGAACAAAATCAATAATTGAATTACAACCCCTGCCATTAAAGGTCGGTTGAAAGGGTATAGGGGGTGAGCACAGGTCATTTGCATATCCTAAATCAAATTGGAAAAACCATTTCGTTTAGCAAATCCCCAATATTTGTATGGGCAAAATGTGGAAGTGTATCTTCCTTATCCTTGCCCAAACCACAGATGCCCTGTTCGCTATGCTTGCACAGATAACAGTTGAAATCGCCAACCCATATGATAAGCATATCCCCTGTCATTTTCCCTTCAATGTGTTTTAAAAGTCGACATAGGTCGGTGAGAACATTCATTGTCAGTGTTTTAGGGATATTGTTATAAAAATTTATCAACACAACGTCCTTTTCCCCACCCAGATTCATTGTCAATATCTGGTAGAACTCACTGGCATTTACACTTTTCACATTATAAACCCCTGCCGCATTAGAAACATAGATGCATAAGCCCCCTTTATTTCGCCCCTGTTTGGTTGTAGTTGCTGGGATATTAAAAGTTTGGAAGCCATTTATATGTATATCCCTAAATGCCCACGTTTCTTGGAGGCAGATTATAGCATATTCATCTATGAACGTTAACCACTGGGGGTCTCTTACTTTAGCTGCTAATCCTGCGATATTCCAGGATAGTATTTTACATATTCTACTGGTATTTGACTTAGTCAGCTCTCCTTCAGTAATCCTTTGCAAATCAAATGTAGTATATTTGTTAGAACCCTTGTCAGTACTACTTTGGATATTAACTGAGTCTACACGTATGTCCCCCACCTCCTTGATGTTATCTTTGTAGGGTGATTTGCCTCTTACTTTCTCATCCTGAATGCAGATGTCGTGTCCCCTAGTATGCATAGGGTCACCCCTTTGAAGTGACAATTCCGCTTCCCTTGAGCCGCCTCCCACCCTTGGTTTAGAGTTTAGAGTTAGTCAGTCTAGTTCCTCCAATGAGGTTAGCGGTTCAAAGCGATTACAGAGTGGGATATTTCCTCGAGTTAAGAATTCTACATGGGAGTCCCCTACAGATTTTCTGGCATCAGGCCTGCATGGGAGCGAATGAGGTGGGTAAAAAGCTCCTAGCGGCAGTACATTAATTTCATCATTATTATAGAAAGCGTTCCCTATCTTAGTTATGATGGCATGAACTAACATGGGATCACTAAACGTCAGGACTATACAATCTCCCTGGAGCTCCTTTCGTTCTTTTCCCAGCCAAGCAACTCGTCTTGCCATTTTAAAATTTTTAAATAGCGCATCGCGGAAGCCAAAATGCTTTCCCAACCAATGGAGTGACTTATTACGAAGTTCACTCCATGATTCATGTCCCGGTGTCAGCAGGGTGGGGACATTGGCCAGGATTTCAACATACGGCGTGGCTGCCGGAGGCAAGTCAAGGCGATTACACACTTGGGGCTCCAGATAGACCTTGATTCCATGGGAATTATCCCTATGCTGTTTTTGGATCTGATGTTTTCTGCGGTCGATCAATTTGGCCCATTGCTATTGTGTAAATATGTCGTACTTGGGATAAGTCCGTGGGGTAGGGATCTAGTGGTAGTATCCCTCACGGCTATGGCTGGGATGACTATTTGATTCGTACTAGTGGGCCCAATTGAATATGATCCTGTCCGTGTAGTCAGGGAAGTATCCACTTTTTTATTGATGTTACTTTTTCCCAATAAGTGCCCCTCCAAGTTTGCAACTCTCTCAGTCAATTTTTCCAAGGCTCCCACCATGTAGCTATGCAATGCATCTATACTTTTGGATATGTTTTCCAGTGCCAATGTTTGTCCCTCCATTTGGGCAGTCATAGTAATTTTTTCTATACTAGCAGAATTTTTACGGGCGAGTTGTTTTAAAGGTAACTGTTTGCCCGGAGTTTTCCTTTTCTTGCCTTGCGTGTTTTTTGGCGGCTTCACCGGGCTTCGCCCTCCCATTTTCTGTGCTGGGGAGCCCTCTAACTTTCCTGGGTTTTTACTATGCTTAAGAGGGGGTCGTGAATCCTCCACTAAGTCACTCGCATCACTCCTATCTATGTGGTCCGAGATTCCTAATATACAGCCATTTCGGGTGCCCTGTGCTATATGGATCTCACTTAAGGATGTTGAAACATTAAGGGTGTGACCTCCCATCTCCCTCCCCGAATCCCGCCTTCCTTTAGATAGAGTCTCCTCTACCGTATTAATTTGTTCTTCGATGGCCCCCATAGCCCCAGAGAGGAATGTCAACAATGATGTTTGGCCTGGTGCATTAGCTATATTGGCTGCATGACTCAGCTTCCTTTTCGGCATTATTATTGCTCTTTAGTTACAAACATACAATTCAGGAGGCTTACTTAAACAGATAGTCCTCGGTCCGAGTACAAGTCCGCTATAGGGGCTTAGGGGGCTGGCCCAGCCCGGCCTCTGATGGGCATAGACGGGCCCGCCCTTGGTCCGGGCTTCGTCCATGCGCCGCCCGCGCGCGACCGGCGCTGTGGTGTTCACGCTGGGGCTATGTAGGCGCCTCCTGGCGCTGGAGCGATGACGGGCACAGCAAGGGAGTCTGGGGAGTGTAGTCCGACACTCTCCCGCAAGGATCTCCCGGCTCTTGATGGACTTAGCCCCCTCCTCAGACCTTGCCTCGCAGTAGATGGGCTTCCCACACTGCGGTGTTCACGCTGGGGCTATGTAGGCGCCTCCTGGCGCTGGAGCGATGACGGGCACAGCAAGGGAGTCTGGGGAGTGTAGTCTGACACTCTCCCGCAAGGATCTCCCGGCTCTTGATGGACTTAGCCCCCTCCTCAGACCTCGCCTCGCAGTAGATGGGCTTCCCACACTGCGGTGTTCACGCTGGGGCTATGTAGGCGCCTCCTGGTGCTGGAGCGATGACGCGCACAGCAAGGGAGTCTGGGGAGTGTAGTCCGACACTCTCCCACTCCCGCAAGGATCTCCCGGCTCTTGATGGACTTAGCCCCCTCCTCAGACCTCGCCTCGCAGTAGATGGACTGTTTCAATAGTAAATAAGGTGCATTTCTCCCTACCCAACAGTGGAAGGGTTTTATTTTGTGGAGAATATATCCTGTCCCTGCTACATAGGGAAGAACCTTTTGACCAGTGCTTATATAAAATAATCAACATAGATTGGAGTTGGTTGTAATGTTAGTTTAAGCCAGCTATTTGGGTGTTTCTTGTTTTCTATATATCCTAGCACATTTTTTGGGTACCATATAAGATACTGGCATTACTGTGCGTTTATTAAGTAGAAATCTTTTCTTTTTATTTGTGATCCTTTCATTATTGTATACCAGGTCGAATATGTCTTCAATACTGCTATAACTTCCTTGCAGGATGACCTGGCAGCTGTAATCAGATAAGTTGATGATCATTAAAGCTTATCCATTATCAACTTCCTTGAACTCTGTTTATCTGTTTTAGTCAAGTTATTTTTTTCAGTTGTTTTAGGAATGGTAGTTTTTTTTTTTATGTCACCATTAACAGTATGTTCCAGTAAACCTATTGTGGCTTTTGAAACCGGTGGGTTAAACGTGCTGCTAGGCTTCAAATCCTGTTAAAATGGTTCTTACAACTCATGGTGTCGGAAGGGTCTCAAAAATGTTTTAAGCTTAATGTTGAGTATGAATTTGTAAATAACCACTTTTAGATTAGGATGCTCAAGGGTCGGATTGTCCCTCCCTTCCTGCCGTGAGGGGAACGGCTTGCCTGCACCAACACACGCCGTGAGGGAAACAGCCAGCACGCATCAATACGCGCCGTGAGGGAAACGGCAGAACAACATCTCCCAGCAGCCCCGTGCCTGTGACGCCGCACTCGCGCCCGGAGGTGCGATAAAAAGCTCTGCCACCTCCCGCACCGTGGGATGGTCAAGGGTCGGATTGCCCCTACCTTCCTGCCGTGAGGGGAACGGCTTGCCTGCACCAACACACGCCGTGAGGGAAACGGGCAGCTCGCATCAATACGCGCCGTGAGGGAAACGGCAGAACAACATCTCCCAGCAGCCCCGTGCCTGTGACGCCGCACTCGCACCCGGAGGCACAATAAAAAGCTCCGCCACCTCCCGCAGCGCGGGATGCTCAAGGGTCGGATTGTCCCTACCTTCCTGCCGTGAGGGGAACGGCTTGCCTGCACCAACACACGCCGTGAGGGAAACGGCCAGCACGCATCAATACGCGCCGTGAGGGAAACGGCAGAACAACATCACCCAGCAGCCCCGTGCCTGTGACGCCGCACTCGCGCCCGGAGGCGCGATAAAAAGCTCCGCCACCTCCCGAAGCGCGGGACGCGCGCGGGCAAAGCTCGGGCCAAGGGCGGGCCCGTCTGCACCCGTCCGCGGCCGATCAAGGCTGGGCTGGGCCCCCTCTCTTGGCTTTATTCCAACCCATTTCAACACTCAAGCTCTTTGGACGGTCTGTTCTGTCGTGGCTGTAACTACCCAGAGCCAAGGAAAACTAAGGATGGGGCTGCTACGGCCATAGCGAGGCCAACCTTGGGACTAAATTGTAAGTGACTCCAGCATTATTTTTTTTCTTTCTCCAGCCGCATCTGTTATTAACTTTGACTGTCTGATCTTTCACTCCTATTACTTTGGTACATAAGTGTGGTGGAGCATTCATTTGCTTAGTCTAGTTATAGTCATAGTGTTTCCCTCATTGTACGCAGTTAAATCTGCTGGCATGGGGAAGCAGACAACAATTGCCTTATGTCACGCACCCCCGCGGCTCGTACCTTCCTCTTTACCGCAGACATCCATCAATAGAATGCTCCAAAGGGCTATAGGCGTTGTGGCCAATGAAATTGAACTCACTGAACGTAGATTATCACTGACCCCGGACCTTCCTCAGATTAGCACTATCACGGACTCCCCTAATACACAATTTGGCATTGATCGATCCTCTGAAACAACTAAATTGACCCTGACTCCAGGGTTGGACACTGGCTCGACCCCCAAAGTGGTCACCAGAAGGAGAGGAGTTACTAAGGGTCCTGCTAAGCCCATCCATTCAAGGCAGCCCACCAAGACTACTAGGGCTGGGGTCAAGCGAAAGAAGCCCAACGATGGTTCGCCGGTGTGCACAGGTGACAGGCCAATCCCGACTGTGCCGGAGGGGGAACCTCAGCCCACGGATCTGACATCACCAGCATGGGTAGCTCCCATGCTGGAATTATTACGAGGCCAAATCCGAGATATTATGAGAGAGGAATTTGCCCAGTTATCTGCCCGACTGGATCGAATTTCAACCACCTGTACCTGTATTGCAGGACCAGCACTTAAGCCCTCTACAATGGCAAGAGAGATCAGTAAAGTGACTACAGCTTCCGCTGAACCTGGAATTACAGAGATCAGAGAGAAGTCCACCATTCTTATCGGGGTCCCAACTGCTATCCAGGAGGCTCAAAGCGATCAGTGTGAGAAGGGTTGTACGGCAAGGGGTAGTGTACCTGTCAATGAGGGTACCTCTGAAGCATCTTCTGATAAAGGGGGGACGAAGAGACAGAGAGGCAGGGAAGTGATGGACCTGCCAACATTAAATTTGCCGCCAGCCTCAACTCCATATGTCATCGTTCTTACTGGAGTCCCACCTCTCAAAGAAGGCCAGAAGGAAACCCACTTTGAGCTAAAGAACAAATATTTACACCTGTTTGCTAGACACAGCCAATTTAACCTTGTTAATGCAGGCGAAATACTATTGACACGCAGAGTGGGTTGGGTGGGTAACAGATCCAAAGATGTCAGGGGGGACTGTGTCATAGTCAACTTTAAAAACCCCACTATTGTGCAAAATCTATTGCATTTCAGCAATTGTTCTCCATTAACTGGTTCTGCTATCAGTCTTTTTCCGCTCACCCACTTTTATGTCTCAGCAACTTCCTACAACAACAGGGATGATTTTACATACAGACAACACATGGCGTCAGACTCGGCTAATGACAGAGCAGGGTGCCCCTCATGCCCCAGTATTTTTCCACGATGACAGGGTTGATCTTAGAGTCAGACCTAACATATGGCGCCAGACTCGGTCAACGACAGGCCAGGGTCCCTTTCAAATACAATGTCATGTTTTCAACTTACCTCTGGTGAACAGATATGGGGCTCTGGAAGAGGTAGACTGACTTTCGGCCAGGTGGCCATCTCGGTCTCCTTGTGCAAGGGAGTACTTAGTGGTAAGGACCATGGACCCTAAGAACAAGTCACCCAGCCCCCTCGAAATTGACCCTTTTAAGACCATTGAAAATGCTTACACTGGGGTAATAGCCCCCCTTGAATCTCCCTCAA
The DNA here is from genome assembly GCA_963921515.1 of Calotriton arnoldi. NCBI lineage: Eukaryota > Metazoa > Chordata > Amphibia > Caudata > Salamandridae > Calotriton > Calotriton arnoldi. The sequence continues at coordinate 471,606 of CAWUFW010007842.1, forward strand.
ACACAACTATTACTGGTAGATTTAAAGTTCCCACCACCATTAAGGATTTACAATCTGGCACTGTTACACACCCACACGGTCCGATTTATTCACATGGAAACAGGGAAGAAATCGGTAACGCAGTTTGGGGGGTAGACACTACGCTCACCTTTGATTCCCCGAACGAGTTTCAAATAGAAACCATAGGTACTGCAGTGCCTCCAGACATTGTAGTCCATTCAAAGATCAAAGCTCAGGGGGACACTATAGCCACTAGCAGTACAGTAAAAGACCTTAAGATTGTATCCTGGAACATGGCAGGCATCAAAAACAAGTTTGACTGCCCCGACTGGGGGGGTTATGTAGAAATGTGCGATATCTGCCTGTTCCAGGAAACCTGGTTGGTGGAGAACCCAACCCGTAAGGGTTTTGCCTCATTCCATATACCGGCTGTAACCAAGGGACGAGGCAGGCCATCGGGTGGGCTATGTACGTGGGTTGGGAGTCATCTTGGATGTAGGATTACCTTAGTGCTGCATATTTCCCCTGACATATTGTGCCTTGTACTGACGTTCAAAACAGAGCTAACAATCGCCTTAATCAACATATACTCAAAGCCGGTTAGGATTGGCCAGGAGTCAGCAACCCTAGAACTTCTCGATAATCTGTTAGCTAGCCTCCCGAATAATGCTTTAGTTGTGCTGGGAGGCGATATAAACTGCCAATTCGAACCATTGAAAGATCTAACGGGCCCATCAATAACTGAGGAGGATGACCTGTGGGCCATCCCCGAGACCAACATCACCCCCATTAGGGCCTGGACACCAATGGCACTTCAAATCAAGGCGCTTACCTTAAAGTACTCTTTACGAGCCTGTAATGGTCGTTTTGGCTCAGACTCCCCTGGGAACCAAACTTTTAATAGAGCTGGCCATTCCTCTATCTTAGATTATATCTTCCTAGAAACCAGGCTATGGCCCCTGGCTAAAGATTTTATTGTCTGTCCGCGGCAAGACAGCGACCACAACGCCTTAATCCTCACACTCAATTTTCCACCCATTGGGAACAAATCAGTTAAATCGTCCGGTGTTGACCACAGACTGACCCTTTCAAATAATAGGCGGAAAGTTAGGTGGGCCTGGGTGGAAAAATCGCAGGAAAAAATGGCTCTCTTATTCAATGCCATCATTCCCAATATTGAGGCCTTATCAGAGATTGTGAAATCTGGAGACCTTGCCGCGTCCCTTGATGAGGTTGATATGATCAATGAATCCATAACAACAAAGCTGGAGGAGACGTTTTGGATAACGTGCACCAGGGGTCGTGGTAGGACACCTAGGCAATCTTGGTTCAATGGGGATTGCCGGGCGGCCAAAAAGGCATTAATAGAGGCCATTAAAACAAAGTGCAATACCACAGTAAAAGCAGCTAGATATCATTATAAAAACACCATTGCAGCTGCCAAATCCTTGTGGGAAACAGATCAGTGGGACAGTCTGAAATCGGCCATGGAATCCAAAGATATGAAATCATTCTGGAGCATTGTAACCACTGATAGCAGCAACAGCCAAGCGGCATTTGAGTCAAACATTGCGGCTGTCTGCTGGAGAGAGCATTTTACAGCCCTATATGCCCCACGAGATGGCACAGAGAGTAGTCAGACCCTAGCAACCCCAATTCATTTGGGGCCGGTGACAGCCACTCCTGAGATATCTTTGACAGAAGTCCGTAAAGCCTTGCCTTAAACAAAATTGTACCTGGCAAGGCTGCCGGTTTGGATAAGATCCCAGGGGATCTCTATCGGGCTGAACCCAAGATTTGGGGCCCTTATTTCTGGGCAATTTTTAACGCCATTTTACTGGGAATGGCTCTTCCCGCAACTTGGTTAGGCGTCGAGATCATCCCGGTATATAAGAAGGGATCTCCTTTGTCACAGGCAAATTACAGACCGATCAGTTTGATCGATGTCTCACAGAAAATGTTTGCTAGGGTGCTTTTAGATCATTTGCAATTTTGGTTGGAAGAACAAAAGATCCTGACCCCCTTGCAGGCTGGCTTTAGGGAGAAAACATCAAAAATAGACCAGATTTTCCGGCTCCAGCTTCTCTATTGGAAAACAGTCCATTTAGAAGGGGGTAGCCTGTATCTGGTCTTTGTTGACTTGAAGAGTGCGTTTGACTTGGTACCCAGAGATGCTTTATGGAGGGTCTTAAGCGAGTTGGGACTACCCCCTTACCTTTTAAATGTATTGAGAAGACTACACAATGGAAATTATGCCCAAATTAGATACAGGAAAAATGGGGAACTAACGCAGCCCATCCCTGTTAACAGGGGCGTTAGACAGGGTTGTGTGCTCACCCCCACCCTGTTCTGCATATACATCAATGGTCTGATTGATGCGCTCAGAGCTTGTAAGGATAATGTCGCTCCTAAAATCGCGCAAAAGCAATTTCCTGCCATGATGTTTGCAGACAATATCCTTCTTCTCTCTAAGACACCAATGGGTATCCAAAGAATTTTAGATGGCTTTTGTGAGTTCTGTAGGACCAGGGGATTAGAGATCAACATTAATAAAAACAAAATTTATGATCTTTAACCCTAGCAAATCTACACGCCCTAACCCGTACATGAATGGTATCCCTTTGGAGCAGGTTTCTGTATTTGATTATTTGGGTCTAACTCTTACAGAGAATATGACCTGGGGGGCCCAAATTAGCAAGTCTAATCTCAAAATGACACATACCATAGGTGGCCTGGCTAAGTTCTTCAGGGAAACATTCCAGAAACCAGTGAGTCCGGTTATGGAGATATACAAAACTCAGGCCAGGAGTGCTGCCCTATATGGGGCGGAACTCTGGGGGCACTCCAACCATAGGCCTCTGGTCACTACCGAGAACAAATTCCTTAGACAATTATTCAGTCTACCGATCAGCTCCCCTCTGGTTCCACTACGTAGGGACCTAGGAGTGAGCTCTATTGCTGAGGAAATTGGTTGCAGGCCATTATTATTTTGGCGGCGCCTCTGGGTAACACCGGAGCTCCTAGAGTACAGATTAGAGCTATTGGAAATCCTGAGTCTCCCCGGTTCAGGAAAGTTGCCATGGCTTAGATTCATTAGGGAGGGCCTTTATGAAATAGGCCTAAAAGAATTATGGGATAACCCCGATATAGCTTGCTCGAGAACACCACGTAAATTACTAACCACCAACTATTGGGGTAACTTATCCGCTAAACTCAATGTAGAATCCGCTCACGGCTCCCTCACATCAATCTTCCTAGAAGTAAAAGACACTTGCAGGTTGGAGGCATGCCTTCACGTAATCCGCCCGGCATTAGGCAGGAAATTATATCTACAGTTTCGCCATGGCTGTCTCCCCCTGCGTGCCTTTACGTGTAAATGGTCGGGTGGGAATTTAAGTGGGTGGCCAGCCTGTAACATGTGTGTTGAGTCTGAACTTCATGTGTTTTTCTTTTGCCAAGGATATCACTCAACAAGACAAAGATGGTTAGTCCAGTTATGCAAAAACCTAGGCACAACCCATTGCACCGAAGCTTTCAGAATTTTAAAATACAACACAGATTCCCAAATAGTCTTTGCGATTTCACACTTCCTAAACTCCATGTGGTGCGTTAGGAGAAATTTCCTTAATTTGTAAAATCAAGGACCTGATTGTGACTGACTTTTTTTTATCATCTTTTTAACCTAAAATGTACTACTTCAGATGAATTGTTTTATTCCTTTTAAACGTTTTAACTACTTTTAACTTGTTTGCACATACTTATGCTTGCTCTTTTATGGTGAATAACATAAATAAAGATTAAAATAGTAGTTTAATCTTTGAGATTCTACTCATAGGAATCAGCATTAGTCCTTTTAGTAAAACTTGAATTCTCTCCTTTTTAGCTGAAAACCTCTAGTTTCTAATTTATCCACAGTCGGGAAATAGCATCCTAATCAATAACTGAGAAAAAATTCACAAGAAAAGAGAGCTGACAAAGTCTAAATATAGAAAAGAATAAGGTTTTTGGGAAAGACATACTGGTCAGTGGTTGATTTAGCACCAGTGTTAGACCTGGCATTTCTTGGCGTGGTTACCCCTGACTTTTTGCCTCTACCTCCTCTATTTTTGGTGCTGTGATGGATTTTGTTTTGCCAACTTAGATGCTTTGGACACTTTGCCATTGCTAATCAGTGTCAAAGTGCAAGTGCTCTCTGTATAAAGTGTAATGGTAATTGGTTGTCCATGATTGGTATGTTTGCCTTACTAGTAAAGTCCCTAGTAAAGTGCACTATGTGTGCCAGGGCTGATAATGCAATGCTACTAGTGGGCCTGCAGCACGAATTGTGCCACCCACACAAGTAGCCTTAAAGAGGGAACTCAGGCCTGCCACTGCAGTGCCTGCGCGCAGTTTGTTAAACTGCCATGTTGTTCTGACAAGTGCATCCACTTGCCAGACCTTACCCTTGCCTTTCTATGCACATCAGACACCCCTATGGTAGGTCCAAGGTACCCCCTGGGCCGGGTGCAGTGCATGGGAAAGGTAGGACATGTACTAAGGTGTGTACCATGTCCTGACAGTGAAATAATCTCCATTTCATTTTTCACTGTGGAAAGGCCATCTTGTCCATAGGATAAAATGGGGAGGCTGTGTAATATGTTTTCCAGCCTATCTTCCCAAAGGCTTAAGATGGAGAGGTGAAGTTTAGTGTGCCTGAACTCACAATGTAATAACACATCTTTCTATGAAGGTGGTTTTTGCATTGTGTGTTTAGAAGCCACTCTTTTAGAAGTGGCTGGGTTTTTGTGCTCTAATATTTCTGTGTGTCTCTGCCTGGTTGTGGATTGACTGTCTGGGTTTGAAAGTGATAGGATCTGGGGAATGTCTTGACCCAGGGGAGGAGGTGAGACAGCAACAGGCTGACCTGCATCTGGAGTGTAGGGGGGAGGAGTAGCCCCTAGAGGTGAAGAGGCCTGGGCTGCAGCCATAAACCAATGGCTCCGTCCCCTGCTGAGTGATTGAGGATCCAGACCCCCACTATCAAAGGAATAAGGTGTCACTGCCAGGGAAGCACCCAGAACTGGTTTGAACAGGGGTCAGTGCCCCCTGAACACAAAGACTTCAAGGACATTTAGGGGTATAACTATGAGAGCTGAAGCCCCTGAACTTTGGAGAAATGGATTGATCAAGATTGAACAAGACTGAAGCTACTTCATGGTCAAGAGGAACCATTGCCAAGGAAGAAACAGCTGAAGAGACTGAAGGAAAGGACTGACCCTTGCTGTGTGTTCTGGGGCTGGCCTGCAGTTTGCTGCTTTAACCAAGGAGAGGCTAAAGGGACTTTGCTGTGTGCTGTGTCCCCCTGCTTGAAAGGACTTTGCTGTGTGCTGTGTCCGGAAGTAACTTATCCCCAAGGGCCCGAGGTGAGCTGGCTCCCTGTTGCAAAAACTCAGGAACACAAAAGTTTCCAGGAGAGTCTCAGCGACGCTGTGTGTGTGTGCTATTTGCAGCCTGAGACCCTCGTAAGAATTGCCCTGTGATCGTGGGCATCTGGAGTCCAAGCGAGTCTCAGCGACACTGTGTGCGTGTGCTTTTTGCAGCCTGAGCCCTTCGTGAGGATTGTCCTGTGATCGTGTGCACCGGAGTCCAAGTGAGTCTCAGCGACGCTGTGTGCGTGTGCTTTGTGCAGCTTGAGACCTTCGTGAGGATTGCCCTGTTATTGTGCACACCCGGAGTCCAAGTGAGTCTCAGCGACGCCGTGTGCTTTGTGCAGCCTGAGACCTTCATGAGGATTGCCTTGTTATCGTGCACCCGGAGTTCAAGTGAGTCTCAGCGACGCTGTGTGGGTGTGCTTCGTGCAGCCTGAGACCTTCGTGAGGAGTGCCCTGTGATCGTGCACCCACAGCTTAAGTGAGTCTCAGCAACGCTGTGTGCGTGTGCCCTGTTGCAGCCTGAGATCTTCGTAGCATCAGCGGCCCGAACCGGCAGCCCCGGAGGAGCCGAGCCGCCGGCCCGAGCCCGCCGTTGCCAGAGCGGGACCTCGAACCAACCTCGGTGAGGGAGGGCCTGAGTCCCACTGCCCGGAATTCACAAAGATTGCATCGGAGGCCCAAGTCGCGGGAAGAGGAGAGGAGAGCGAGGTCGCACCCCCCAGGTAACGTGTGTGGACGCCTGGGGTGGGGTGCGGGCTCGGAGGGAGACGCTCTCGGCTTCTCCCATTCCTGCAGTGCGAGCCTCTGGTTCGGCTCGTATCGCGGCCCGTACTTGCCAACGGAGTGGCAGTACCGGGGCCGGAGTGCGGAGCTGCACTTTTTGTTTACACCATACCCGTGTGGGGGCAACTTTTGACAGAGGCTGACTGTGAGTCAGTACGAGTGGCGGAGAGACCGCCTGAGGCACTGTGATCGGTGCTGGAGTGTATTATGCATTGCATTGTTTCTGCATAGCGAACTACCTGATTAGTGTATTACGCATTGCATTGTTTCTGCATAACGAACTACCTGATTAGTGTATTACGCATTGCATTATTTCTGCATAACGAACTACCTGATTGTCGTCATACGCATTGCATTATTTCTGCATAACGAAATACCTGATTGTTGCGTTAAGCATTGCATTATTTTTACATTGCAAAGTGCCTAATTCTAGCATTACGAACTGCATTATTTCTACATTGCAAAGTGCCTGATTCGAGCATTACGAACTGCATTATTTCTACATTGCAAAGTGCCTGATTCTAGCATTACGAACTGCATAGCATTGCATTAGGACTGCAGTGGAACGTTTAGAAGTGCTCATTAATATCGCCAGAACTTACAAGGGCTGGCTGGCCTAACAACCGGCCAGGAAGAATATTACAAATACACATATGTTGGATTTATATTGTGTGGTCTTATCGTATATCTTTTTATATAAATTTATACTCGTTTTTATGAAACTCGTGTGGAGTCCATTTGTGGTGTCATCATTGGGTTGCCGTGAGCATGGTTGCAAATACTTTACACATTTGCCTTGAAGATAAGCCTGGCTGCTCATGCCAAGCTACCAAGGGGGTGAGCGGGGGCTATCTGAGAAGGTGTCCTTCCTTTCCCTGATGTGAGAGTGAGGGTCCCTATTTGGCCTAAGGTACCTACCTCAGCCAACCAGGGATCCCGGGTCTAACATTTTGGTGGTCAGCGGTTGGGATTTGAACGTATATTTGCAAATTCACTCACAGTAATTGGTGTACATCACAAGTTTAGCACAGACCACGACGCAACCACATATTGTGTTTTTGATTTGTTGGTTCTATTTTTGAGTGACCTTTAAGCCACACATCATGTCTCAGAGGAGTCAAGTAGCCAGTGAGGCTGCAGAATTAGAGTTCGACATTGAGGCATTGCTTACCTACAAAGTTGATCAATTGAGGCAATTCTGCAGAGCTTTGGGATGTCCCATGAAAAGTAGCACCAAGAAGGAGGAGCTGCAAACGGCCTTGAGGGCCTGGTGGGAAGCCAAAGGGGCTCAGGAGACGGGTGATGTTGAGGTGGATGAGGATAACCCAGGGAATGGATTTGGTCCACAGGATTTGCCAGTGGAGGGACCAGCCTTAGGGGCTGGTAGTAGCCATTCAGGGAGGAGTTTTTCACCAGAGGAGCTGGAGGAAAACCAAAGGGTCAGAGAGCATGAGTTGGATTTAGTGCGAGATTACCAAAGGGGTGATGATATTTATGGTTGGTTCACGGCATATGAGATCGCACTGAGGATGAATGAGGTGCCTGAGAAGCATTGGGGCGGGCCTATGGAAACACTTTGAGGCTTCTGGGAGGGATGTTTTACCCCTTTAGAGAGGGCGGGAATCCTGACCTACGCCAATATGAAGGAGGCTTTATGCCTCAGGTATGGGCTCACTCCTGAACAGTACAGGCAGAAATTCAGGAACTTCAAGAAACTGGAATCCAGTACTTGGGTGGAGTGTGTGAATGCGTACACGCGTGCACTGGATGGTTGGATGAAGGGCAGCAAGGCAACTGATTTTAAGAGCTTATGCGATTTAATTAGTTGGGAGCACTTGAGTAGTCTGTGTGCTCCAGAGCTGCGCCAGCATCTTTTGGACAGTAAGCTGACTGATCCCAGTAAGCTTGCTGAAGAGGCGGACCGCTGGACCAGTACCCGGGTCCACAAGGGGATTGGAGGTACCACTACCAAAAGTGTACAGGGTCCCCCGCCGAAGGTAGGGGAGGACAAGGGTAACCACAAGGGGTTCTCTAAAGAGCCCAAAGTAGTTCCCAGGTGAAAGGGTCCCAGTCCCCCAAGGCTAAGAGGTCCTGGCCCCATAAGGGCAAGCGGGACAACCGAGGTCCTCCTACTTGTTACTTCTGTAAAGAAGTGGGTCATATTTCCCCTAAATGCCCCAAGAAGTCATCTGCACCCACTGGTGCTCCAACACCGGGTTTAATGAGTGTAGCGTTGGGTGAGGAATTGAGTCCTTGAACTGGGGAGGAGCAAGCAGTTATGACCCTGCACTCATTAGGAGATCGAGAGATGGTCCAGGAAATCTCTCTACCCGAGAATACTAAGAAGTACAGGCAGTGGGTGACCATCAATGGAAGAAGGGTGGAGGCTCTAAGAGACGCAGGAGCCAGTTTGACATCTGTCAGGTGTCAGTGGGTGTCTGAAGAGCAGGTAATTCCCGATGTGCTTCACCCTGTAGTTGCAGCAGACAACTCCGTGCGCCTCTGCAAGGTGGCGCTAGTTTCCTTTGAATGGGGGGGGTCTCAGGTTCCTTGAAGGTCGTTGTAAGTCTGTCCATGCCTGTAGACTGTCTGCTGGGGAATGACCTGGAGAGTTCCCCCTGGAAGGAGGTGGAGCGCCAGGCGCATTTGGAGATGTTGGGTCTGCCTGAGTGGGCTTGTGTGACCACTTGGTCTATGGCAGCCAGTAAAGGTGTTCAAGAGGACCTGGAGCCTGAAACAGTGGCCCAGGTGCCTTCCGTGAAGAGAAGAGGCAGGGGGCGCGGGAAACCGCCCCCCACAGTTCCCACGGTCCAGGAGGAGGCACCCTTTGAGGGGGATTCCCTGGAGCCTACGGGGGAGCAAGTAGCTGAACTGGGGGACCTACCTGAGCTGACCGAATGGCAGCAGGAGGGAGGGCCCTCCAGGGAGGAATTCTGTGAGGAGCAGAAGAGGTGCCCTTCTCTTGTAGGTTTGTGGCAACAGGCAGCAAACCAGGCAGCAGGTGATCAATCGGGATCCCACTTGATTTACTGGGAGAATGATCTCCTATATAGTGAGCCTAAGGTTGCTGAGCCTGGGTCAGCCCGTGCACTGGTGGTACCCCAGCGCTTCAGAGCCTTCCTACTGGGGTTGGCTCATGATGTACCTTTAGCAGGACATTTGGGGCAGGACAAGACCTTTGAGAGGCTTGTCACCCACTTCTACTGGCCTCAAATGCGCAAGAGTTCTGATACTCATTGCCGGACCTGTCAGACTTGCCAGGCAAGTGGTGAGAATGGAAGGAAGCGCAAGGCTTCCCTCCAACCTTTCCCTGTAGTCAGCACCCCCTTTGAAAGGGTGGGCATTGACACTGTGGGGCCTCTGGATCCCAAGACCGCCATGGGCAACAGGTTCATCCTGGTCTTGATGGACCATGCCACCCGGTGCCCGGAAGCTATCCCTCTCCGGACGGTGACAGCCCCCGTGGTGGGCCGTGCACTGATGGGGATTTTCTCCCGTGTGGGGTTCCCCAGAGAGGTGGTGTCCGACAGGGGTACTAATTTCATATCAAGGTATATGAAATCTCTGTGGAAGGAGTGCAGTGTAACCTACAAGCTCACCACGCCGTACCACCCCCAGGGTAATGGTCTGGTTGAGAGATTTAACCGGACCCTGAAGGGCATGATTATGGGTCTTGAGGAACCCATGAGGCGTAAGTGGGACGTCCTCTTGCCATGCCTGCTGTTTGCTTACCGAGAGGTGCCACAGACGTCCTTAGGGTTCAGTCCCTTTGAGCTCCTGTATGGACACCCGGTAAGAGGACCCTTGAGTTTGGTGAAGGAGGGCTGGGAGAAGGCTCCTAATAAACCCCCCCAGGATGTATATAGCTACATGCTGGCCTTCAGGAACCAAACTAGGCGTTTCAGGCAACTCGCTCAGGCGAATCTGGAAGCCAGCCGGGAAGAAATGAAGCGGTGGTACGACCAGAATGCCACCCTGGTCGAATTTCAACCTGGGCAAAAAGTGTGGGTGATGGCGCCAGTGGAGCCTTGAACGCTCCAGGACAAGTGGACTGGGCCTTATGAGGTGGTGGAGCGCAGGAGCGAAGTGACCTACCTGGTTGACTTACGGTCTCCTAGGAACCCTTTGAGGGTCCTCCATGTGAACCGCCTCAAACCACACTTTGAGAGGTCTGATGTGACCATGCTCTTGGCTACAGACGATGGGGCAGAAGAGGAGAGTGAACCTCTTCCTGACCTCCTGTCAGCCAAGGAGAAGGATGGGTCAGTGGATGGGGTGAACCACTCGCCTACCCTGACCCCGGAACAGCAGAGGGACTGTCGCCAGGTATTGGGTCAGTTCGCCTCCCTGTTCTCCCTGACCCCAGGAGTCACCCATTGGTGCGTCCATGATGTGGACACTGGAGACAGCCTGCCTGTAAAACAAAAATTTTACAGAGTAGCTGATAAGGTCAGGGCCAACATCAAGGAGGAGGTTTCCAAGATGCTGGCGCTAGGAAGATTGAGCCATCCAGCAGCCCCTGGGCTAGCCCAGTGGTCCTTGTGCCAAAAGCCACTGCGCCAGGTGCCACCCCAGAACTCCGGTTCCGTGTGGATTACCGTGGGCTCAATGCCGTCACCAAGACTGACGCTCACCCCATCCCCAGAGCTGATGAGCTCGTGGATCGGCTGGGAGCTGCCCGGTACCTCAGTACATGTGACTTGACGTCGGGGTACTGGCAGATTGCCTTGACCGAGGGGGCCAAAGAGAGGTCAGCGTTCTCAACGCCAGAGGGGCACTACCAGTTCAGAGTTATGCCCTTTGTGTTGAAGAACGCCCCTGCCACCTTCCAGAGACTAGTTAACCAGGTGCTGGGTGGGCTGGAGGAATTCAGCGCCGCCTACCTGGACGACATTGCTGTGTTTAGCTCCAGTTCGGAGGAACATTTGCGACACCTCGTTGAAGTGTTGAAGGCCTTGCAGAGTGCAGGCCTGACTAACAAGGCAAGTAAGTGTCAGATAGGGCAGGGTTCTGTGGTGTACTTAGGACACCAGGTAGGGAGCGGCCAGGTGGCGCCCCTACGGGCAAAGATTGATACCATTCTGGCTTGGGAACCCCCCAAGACCCAGACAGGAGTGAGGGCCTTTCTAGGACTCACTGGGTATTACCGACGGTTTGTGAAGGGGTATGGCACCATTGTTGCCCCCTTGACAGAACTGACATCAAAGAAACAGCCCAAGAAAGTGATCTGACTGATGCCTGCCAGACCGCTTTTGATGCCCTGAAAACTGCCATGTGCACGGCGCCCGTACTCCAGGTGCCTGATTCCTCCAAAGAGTTTGTAGAGCAGACAGATGCTTCAGAGCATGGTGTGGGAGCAGTACACTCACAATTGAACGATGAGGGCTTGGACCAACCAGTAGCTTTCATTAGCCGGAGGCTACTTCCCAGGGAACAGAGGTGGAGTACAATTGAAAGGGAAGCTTTTGCTGTGGTCTGGCCACTGAAGAAGCTGAGGCCTTACTTGTTTGGGACTCACTTCCTGGTTCAGACAGACCACCGGCCCCTCAGATGGTTGATGCAGATGAGGGGTGAGAACCCAAAACTGTTGAGGTGGTCCATCTCCCTACAGGGAATGGACTTCACGGTGGAACACCGCCCGGGAACAGAACACGCCAATGCTGATGGTCTGTCCAGATTTTTCCGCCTTAGTGATGAGAACTCCCATGAGGGTGGGTAGTTCCCCCCACTTTTCGGCTGGAGGGGACATGTATTAGACCTGGCATTTCTTGGCGTGGTTACCCCTGACTTTTTGCTTCTACCTCCTCTATTTTTGGTGCTGTGATGGATTTTGTTTTGCCAACTTAGATGCTTTGGACACTTTGCCACTGCTAATCAGTGTCAAAGTGCAAGTGCTCCCTGTATAAAGTGTAATGGTAATTGGTTGTCCATGATTGGTATGTTTGCCTTACTAGTAAAGTCCCTAGTAAAGTGCACTATGTGTGCCAGGGCTGGTAATGCAAATGCTACTAGTGGGCCTGCAGCACGAATTGTGCCACCCACAAAAGTAGCCTTAAAGAGGGAACTCAGGCCTGCCACTGCAGTGCCTGCGCGCAGTTTGTTAAACTGCCATGTTGTTCTGACAAGTGCACCCACTTGCCAGACCTTACCCTTCCCTTTCTATGCACATCAGATACCCCTATGGTAGGTCCAAGGTACCCCCTGGGCCAGGTGCAGTGCATGGGAAAGGTAGGACATGTACTAAGGTGTGTACATGTCCTGACAGTGAAATAATCTCCATTTCGTTTTTCACTGTGGAAAGGCCATCTTGCCCATAGGATAAAATGGGGAGGCTGTGTAATATGTTTTCCAGCCTATCTTCCCAAAGGCTTAAGATGGAGAGGTGAAGTTTAGTGTGCCTGAACTCACAATGTAATAACACATCTTTCTATGAAAGTGGTTTTTGCATTGTGTGTTTAGAAGCCACTCTTTTAGAAGTGGCTGGGTTTTTGTGCTCTAACATTTCTGTGCGTCTCTGCCTGGTTGTGGATTGACTGTCTGGATTTGAAAGTGATAGGATCTGGGGAATGTCTTGTACCAGGGGAGGAGGTGAGACAGCAACAGGCTGACCTGCATCTGGAGTGTAGGGGGGAGGAGTAGCCCCTAGAGGTGAAGAGCCCTGGGCTGCAGCCATAAACCAATGGCTCCATCCCCTGCTGAGTGATTGAGGATCCAGACCCCCACTATCAAAGGAATAAGGTGTCACTGGCAGGGAGGCACCCAGAACTGGTTTGAACAGGGGTCAGTGCCCCCCTGAACACAAAGACTTCAAAGACATTTAGGGGTATAACTATGAGAGCTGAAGCCCCTGAACTTTGGAGAAATGGATTGATCAAGATTGAACAAGACTGAAGCTACTTCGTGGTCAAGAGGAACCTTTGCCAAGGAAGAAACAGCTGAAGAGAATGAAGGAAAGGACTGACCCTTGCTGTGTGTTCTGGGGCTAGCCTGCAGTTTGCTGCTTTAACCAAGGAGAGGCTAAATGGACTTTGCTGTGTGCTGTGTCCCCCTGCTTGAAAGGACTTTGCTGTGTGCTGTGTCCGGAAGTAACTTATCCCCAAGGGCCCGAGGTGAGCTGGCTCCCTGTTGCAGAAACTCAGGAACACAAAAGTTTCCATGAGAGTCTCAGCGACGATGTGTGCGTGTGCTTTTTGCAGCCTGAGACCCTCGTAAGAATTGCCCTGTGATCGTGGGCATCTGGAGTCCAAGCGAGTCTCGGCGACGCTGTGTGCGTGTGCTTTTTGCAGCCTGAGCCCTTCGTGAGGATTGTCCTGTGATCGTGTGCACCGGAGTCCAAGTGAGTCTCAGCGACGCTGTGTGCGTGTGCTTTGTGCAGCCTGAGACCTTCGTGAGGATTACCCTGTTATCGCGCACACCCGGAGTCCAAGTGAGTCTCAGCGACGCTGTGTGCGTGTGCTTTGTGCAGCCTGAGACCTTCGTGAGGATTGCCTTGTTATCGTGCACCCGGAGTTCAAGTGAGTCTCAGCGACGCTGTGTGCGTGTGCTTCGTGCAGCCTGAGACCTTCGTGAGGAGTGCCCTGTGATCGTGCACCCGAAGCTCAAGTGAGTCTCAGCGACGCTGTGTGCGTGTGCCCTGTTGCAGCTTGAGATCTTCGTAGCATCAGCGGCCCGGACCGGCAGCCCCGGAGGAGCCGAGCTGCCGGCCCGAGCACACCATTGCCAGAGCGGGACCTCGAACCAACCTCGTCGAGGGAGGGCCTGAGTCCCACTGCCCGGAATTCACAAAAATTGCATCGGAGGCCCAAGTCGCGGGAAGAGGAGAGGAGAGCGAGGTCGCACCCCCCAGGTAACGTGTGTCGACGCCTGGGGCGGGGTGCGGGCTCGGAGGGAGACACTCTCGGCCTCTTCCATTCCTGCAGTGCGAGCCTCTGCTTCGGCTCGTATCGCGGCCCGTACTTGCCAACAGAGTGGCAGTACCGGGGCCGGAGTGCGGACCTGCACTTTTTGTTTACACCGTACCCATGTGGGGGTAACTGTTGACAGAGGCTGACTGCGAGTCAGTACGAGTGGCGGAGAGATCGCCTGAGGCACCGTGATCGGTGCTGGAGTGTATTACGCATTGCATTGTTTCTGCATAGCGAACTACCTGATTAGTGTATTACGCATTGCATTGTTTCTGCATAACGAACTACCTGATTAGTGTATTACGCATTGCATTGTTTCTGCATAGCGAACTACCTGATTTGTGTATTACGCATTGCATTATTTCTGCATAACGAACTACCTGATTGTCGTATTACGCATTGCATTATTTCTGCATAACGAACTACCTGATTGTTGTATTACGCATTGCATTATTTCTGCATAACGAAATACCTGATTGTTGCATTAAGCATTGCATTATTTTTACATTGCAAAGTGCCTGATGCTAGCATTACGAACTGCATTATTTCTACATTGCAAAGTGCCTGATTCGAGCATTACGAACTACATTATTTCTACATTGCAAAGTGCCTGATTCTAGCATTACGAACTGCATAGCAATGCATTAGGACTGTAGTGGACCATTTAGAAGTGCTCATTAATATCGCCAGAACTTACAAGGGCTGGCTGGCCTAACAACCGGCCAGGAAGAATATTACAAATACGCATATGTTGGATTTATATTGTGTGGTCTTATCGTATCTTTTTATATAAATTTATACTCGTTTTTACGAAACTCGTGTGGAGTCCATTTGTGGTGTCATCATTGGGTTGCCGTGAGCGTGGTTGCAAATACTTTACACATTTGCCTTGAAGATACGCCTGGCTGCTCGTGCCAAGCTACCAAGGGGGTGAGCGGGGGCTATCTGAGAAGGTGTCCTTCCTTTCCCTGACGTGAGAGCGAGGGTCCCTATTTGGCCTAAGGGACCTACCTCAGCCAACCAGGGATCCCGGGTCTAACAACCATTGAACAGTGACTGCCTTCTTGAGTCGTGATTCTTAAGCAGACAATACAAAAATGGGAACGACTCCAGCAGGCAGCATGTCACTCATGTGCCTTGATCCACTGCAAATCTCCAGGTCAATGGCCCTGACACGCAAGTTGGTTATTTATACCACTTCGTCTTAGTGACAAAAATAGCTCTCGTTTTGCGCACATTCAATAATAGCCCTCCCCTCTATCAATAGAAAAAAATATGCAAGCAGACACTTTGGGGGCGTGGCTAGCGCCCACGGAAGATGGCGGCGGCTCCGTAGAGCTCCCGGTGACGACGGCGCAACGAGGGCTCTAAGATGACTTTCCCGTGAAGAAACCTGGCGGAAACATCAGCGCGGACGACAGAACACGGGCGGCCTACAGCGGGGTAATTTTCAACGTGGGAGGAATTGTTATTTGAGCGCATTCCTCATTTCTTTGCCCACGCTTATGGCGCCCGCCATTTTGTATTTTTGCCGTTTTTCTGCGATCTGAGGAGTTTCCCTCTCACCTCTGGAACTGCTTATTTTTACGTTAATGGGCCCCTGCCCTCATTGTTTCCAATGTAATCAGAGGAATTTAGCTATTGAATAGCTTTGTTTTACTGGGTGCTGCTTCTGGAGATGCTTTACCGCTAGTGAAATGAATTCCTCCCTTTATACTTGAACTGATAGCGGCCATTTTGTCTCAACGGAGCCTACACCTGCAGAACTCCTCATGAGCATTATTGCGTTCTAATTTAGTGCCACAGGACTCGCACGCTTCTGCTAACCTGGCATGTTTATTCCTAGCTTCCTCTTCACTCAACGTTATCTGCGAAAAGACTCCTAAAGGCTTCTAAATATGATGCTGCTTTCATCAGTGCGTATGTATTTTGATATTACCGACAAATATGACATTATATTCCTGTTATAGGCGCTTCTTTGATAATTAAGGTCTCATCTAGAAACCAAAGGCTTTAGCGGCACTTCAATGTTGTGAATTATTTACCCTGCATATCCTATTCTTGATATTTCTTACGCATTACATGCTTTCTATAGTTACATGGGCATGACAATTTGCAGCTCTCAGCCTTTGAGCGTGTATTTCTTCATTATTGGACCTGACTATTTGTGAATCTCCTTTTTATGGGCAGACTGAAAACAATTAACCTATTGGTGACGCCTGCTAATCGCTCATCTATTCCTCGTGCACGCTTTTGCGTTCACCGCCTCAAAATGGAGGACTTGCTGGCTTCCTCTCCAAAGGGGGCATCTGCCTCTTCCTCTGCAATTACCAAGGTTTCAACCAAACGGTTGAAGAAGGACCCACCATCACCTCCAAAGCAAACTTCGTCAGTCTCATTGGACATTCTCTTGGAAGAAATAAGGGCACTACGTCCGTTTGTAGAAGAGACTAATTCAAAGATACAAGTTCTGACTGATGGATGGACGAAAATGGAGGAGCGAATAACTGCAGTAGAACACTGTGTAGACTCCCTGAGTTCGACTTGCACCCAGGTGGTAGCCCTTCAATCACAGGTTGCAACATGCCAGAAGCAGATTGAAAACCTTGAAAACAGGAATAGGAGAAATAACCTACGCGTTTATGGTTTGCCGGAGGCTTCAGAAGGGTCTGACCCCATAACATTTTTTAAATCCTTTTTGCCAACAGTGCTCAAGTTGCCGGAAACTACCGTCCTGAACATTCAACGCGCTCACAGGCTGGGCCCCTTACATTCTTCGTCATCTGGCCAACGTAAACCACGAGGTGTTATAATTTACTTTCTAGAGTACACAGACCTTCTCAAAGTACTAGCTGCAGCTCGTTCTCTGAAGCGGATTACATCCTCAGGAAACCAACTTTATTTTTCGCAGGATTATGCTAAGCCCACAGCAGACAGAAGAAAAGAATTCCTATCCATGAGACCCGCTTTGCGCTCTATTGGTGCACAATTCGGCTTATTTCATCCTTGCTTGTTCAAAGTAACCTTCAACAACAGCACTGTGACTTATGAGGATCCGATTAAACTCAAAAGTTTCTTGAATTTTCACTGCCCTGACAAGATGGAAACTTCGATACCTGGTCCCTGATTTCTGCCTACTTGTGGGATCTCTAAATACAAGCTCAAATTTCTATTCCGTTGAAATTGTTTATGTATTTCATTGTCGACTTAATAGGTCATATATTGTCGTGCTCTATTTAATGCAGTTCAATGCTCGTTTTTAGTAGATTTACATCTGTAAGATTTTATCAATCGCTTATATCTTTATGATATTGTAACTGTTTAACCCTGGTTTTTTCCCTCATACAGGTTCTCCTTCACGTTGTCTTTTCCCCATGTTTTGTGGTTGCTCTCCCCGAAGTTGGGCCGTCTCACCCTGTGGAGTCCGGGCGTGTCATCGTTCCATGTGGCCTCATCCCTCCCCACCCTCCTTATGTTTTGGACTCATTCTAGGTATAGTCTCTTTCTTCTCTTTCCTTTCCCCAGTCTCAATAATACTTTCACCCTTCTCTACTTACTCACTGTCATTTGCCTCTAACTTATCTTCGTTTATTGTCTCTTTTTTCTACTCCTTATCTTTTACTCTTTATCTTATATTTCATCTTTCTTTCTTTCATATACTCCTAGTTTATTCTGCTTATCTCAATATTGCGTATATTGTTTTCTATTTTTGCACTTTGCAGGTGTCACGTGTAGGTTTGTTTTATTGTTACTGTTCCTACTTCCTGCCTACAAAATTGGTTCGTATTATGGTTAGTTGGTCTATCCTCTGGTCTACACTCTTTTATTTGCTTTTTCTTATGGCTATTTGTTTCATATCCATTCCTTCATTTCACATATGTCTTTAAATATTGTCTCTTGGAATGTGAAAGGTCTCCATTCTCCCATTAAAAGACAACGGGTCCTGACTCACCTAGCCAAGCTTGGTGCAGATATAGCATGTTTACAGGAATCTCATCTGACAGCAGAAGAATCCACAAAATTGAAAAGGAGTTGGGTTGGGGAGGTTTTTTATTCACCGGGGGATGGTAAACGGAATGGGGTTCTTACTTTATGTCGTAAATCACTTTCGGTTAAAATGTTATCACAAAGCTTAGATGAAAATGGTCGTTGGTTATTTACAAAGCTCCTGATTGATAAAGTTCCAATCTCCTTGTTAAATGTTTACGCACCCACTGCTGGTGATCCTTCCTTTTGGTCGACCTTAGCACAGCTACTTGCAGAATGTATTGATGAAAATTTCATACTTACAGGCGATTGTAATCAAGTTTATGACCCCTTTTTGGATCGCAATTCAATGGTCTCCTTTGTCCCTCACAAGGCCCACAAATCATTTGTACAAACTATCAAACAATACAAGCTTATTGATGCCTGGAGACTGTGTAACCCTACTGCTAAAGAATACACCTATTATTCTCCAGCTCACCACACCCAATCAAGATTGGACTATTTTTTCATTTCTCATAACATATCACAGACATTAACGACAGCAGAGATTGGATCCATTCTAATCTCTGATCACGCTCCCATCATTATGAAAGTAGATATTCTGCAGAAACCCTGCACATCACGGAAGTGGCGTTTCAACAACTCCCTTCTCTTGGACAAAACTTTTGTTTCTTCATTTACTTCCTTTTTTAACGAATATTTTTCATTCAATCAGACTGATGAACTTCCTTTCCACGTGATTTGGGACGCCTTTAAGGCAACAGCTAGAGACTTTATTATTGGCTATGTCTCTAAAAAACGTAAAAAGTCAAAAGAACTCACCACATCTCTCCTAGCTAAGATAAAGAGACTTGAACACTCTTTTTACTCATCTAGATCAAAAGAATGTCTGTCGGAACTCATTAATGCCAAATTTCAATTTAATAAGGAGTCAACGAATAATGCTTCCACCTACCTATTAAGATCCAGTGCAAAGTTTTATGGTGGACAGAATAAAGCCGACAAGGTTCTAGCCAATTACTTGAAAGTTAAGCATAACAAATTAAATATAGAGTCTATTATGAATGCCCAGCAGGAATTAAAATATAAGGACGATGAAATTTTAAACGAATTTTTTGAATTCTACCAAACGCTTTATACTTCAGAAGCCTCCCCTACAGAACAACACATTTCTCGGTTTCTGTCTGACATTCACCGATCTCCCTCCGCTCAGCCTGATCTTTCTAGTTTAGAACTTGACCTCTCACAAAAGAACTTCATACTGCGCTTGCGGCACTTAAAAAAGACAAAGCCCCCGGCCCAGATGGGTTTTCAGTTGAATTCTTTACACATTTTGCCTCCTTGTTAATTCCAAAGTTACATATATTGTTAAACTCCTTTCTCTCTTCGGGGAAGTCCTCTGGCTCCTTTTCTGAAGCCCTCATCTGCCTTATCCCCAAGGAGGGAAGGGACTTGAGATACTGTAAAAACTTTCGACCCATATCTCTAGTCAATGTTGATTATAAAATCTTCTCTAAATCTTTAGCTTTTCGACTAGACTCACACCTCCCTGACTTGTTGGGTTCAGAACAGTCGGGTTTCGTTAAAAGACGTCTTATCACAGACAATACCCGCTTGTTTTTTGATATACTATCTAAATCTTCACATGTCACGCATTCTTTGGCCGCTATAGCATTGGATGCCGAAAAGGCGTTCGATAGAGTGGAGTGGGCGTACCTTTTCCAAACCCTCAAGTGGTTTGGCTTTGGACCTAAGATTATTTCCCTAATTTCACTTTTATATTCCAACCCAAGAGCAGCAGTATGCGCTAATGGAACGTCATCCTCTTATTTTACCTTGGGAAGGGGTGTTCGCCAAGGTTGTCCATTGTCCCCGTTTCTTTTCAACCTAGCCCTAGAACCGTTTCTTCTGCGGATCCGTCAGAATGAGGATATTCAGGGTTTTAACTTTAATGATACTCACATTAAATTAGCAGCATATGCTGATGATATATTGTTATTCATATCCCAGCCTCAAACTTCTATTCCTGCATTTCTAACTGAAGTCGATTCCTTTGCAGATGTTTCTGGGTATAAATTGAATAAGGATAAATGCGAAATATTACCCCTGACGAAATATACTTTTAAAGAAGATTTTACTCTCTCAACCTTTGCATGGCGTCCCCAATATATTAAATACCTGGGCCTTCATTTCACCTCTTCCATCCCAGATACAATTTCAAGATGCATGGACAATTGTATACAGAGAATATCGACTTTAATTGCTAAATGGCACCCCTTGTACTTATCATGGTGGGGCCGTCTTGATACCATAAAAATGATGTTGTCCCCCATAGTTCTCTACACGATATCTAACATCCCACTTTCCATTCCTTTAAAAAAAAATTAAAAAATTAACTCTTTGTTATCCTCTTTCCTTTGGTGCAATAGAAAATCTCGTATGTCTATATCAAAATTGATCCGCCCAAAATCGGAAGGTGGTGTTAACTTTCCTGACTTTCCCTTATATCAAAAATCTTTTTTGCTTAGACAATCATCTAGATGGCTTTCACACTCTTCTGCGCATCACCCCTTATGGACTAAACTTGAGCTTTCCTTTTTATCCCCCTATTCCTTTCAAGAATATCTCTCATTCTCGCGAAAACCACAGTGTCTTTTGACCCCCATAATTAAATATACATCCAAGATTCTACAACCTGCACACTTCAATGATCCCATTGATGGCACTTTTCTCTCCAATTCCACGATTTGGCACAACAACTCGATATTGATACGTGATAAACCTTTTTATTGGAGGACGTGGAGGCAGAAAGGTCTAATATGGGTTCACCAACTATATCAACAAGACCAATTCATGTCCTTTGTACAAATTAAAAGCTTGTTTGGACTGCCGTCCTCCTCCCAATCTAAATATACACTTTTAAAGCAGGCCATTTTAGAAGCGTACACTCACTGCGCACCCCCAAACTCCTTCATTACTCCTTCTAATTCTCCGGTTGATAAATTACATTCCCTATTACAAGTTAACCCTAAAGCTTCTGCCATTTACAATTATTTACACGTTTCATGCATTCCACGGGACAAATCCAAAACAGAACTTTATTGGGAGAAGGATCTGGGAGTTGAATGGCCAATTACTTTTTGGAATAAGATATGGGATAAGATTAGAAAATCCTCGAGAGCTGCTAACACCACGCAAACACTCTTTTTCATTTATAATAGATTATTTTTTTCTCCAGTTGCTTTACACAAACAACACGCTTGCGTCTCGGATGCTTGCTGGACATGCTCTTCCCCTCACGCAGACATACACCATTTACTTTTTACATGTCCACCTGTTCAGGACTTTTGGAAAAAGGTTTGGGACCAAATTAACTCAATTTTTCATTCCCGATCTCCTTTTTCTGTTTCCGATGTATTTTTGGGTAGTTTATCCCCGATATGGTCAGATCATACATATAATACAAAAATCGTAGACCTCTTGCTAGCAGTTGCCTTTCAACAAATTACTAAAAATTGGAAGGACCTAACCAAATTATCCTATCAAGCTTGGTGGTATGCTATTTGCTACAATCACAGACTAGATACAGCCTTTGTGTATCCTATCACTATGGCCACGAAGCGTTTAAATTTATGGCTACCTGTTACAACATTCATTGAAGCTAGTGCTAGGGGCTCATTTTCTCTGGCTCCTATACAGCAGGAGGTCTCCAAACCCCCGTAACTTTCCTTTACTGTAATTTTTTTTTTTTTCTTCTCTTTTTTTTTTTTTTAATTATCTGCTTAACTACTCTTCTTTTGCATTGCAGTTTATACAGTTTGTGATTCTCCATTTCATATTGTTATCAATCCTTTCTCTTTAGATGGACCAATTCTGATTGTACATATACTTACCTCTTCCTTATATTCAGAAGATATTTCATGTGATTAAGTATTGCCAATTTGCTTTATGTATTGAGATGTGCATATCCTTTAATAAATTTATTTCTGAACTTAAAAAAGAAAAAAATATGCATGCGTGCTTCTCACGTGTTACAACTGTCACAATGTTGCAATGATCATTTCCAAACTGGCAAAGCTATCCCCTAGGGTATGGCTATGGCTTAATTTTTAAAATAAGATTTTTCAGAAGCTGCTGAATGCCGGGGTTTCTGAATACCAAAACTGTGTAGTCTTGATTCCACCTCATGCGTCTATCGCCCACCACTATATGCTCCTTTCCCCTTTATGTCACTCTTGCAATTTCTTTTTCTTCCTGTCTTTCTCCCTTTTTTAACAGTTTTTCCTTCTTTTTCTTCCTCCTTTTTCTATTTTCCTCTCTCTTGCTCTGGGTCATAGTCATAAGCTGAAAAATAAGTGTTGGGCCCTACAAATGAGTGCTGGTAGGCCCACCTGCAACCACCGGCTCAAATTAAGCGCCGAGGCATATGGTACCAGAATCTACTTGTCAGTGTTTTATCTGGCATAAATATTGTGTCCTGAATATCTTCAACAAAAATATCCCCACTCTGGAGTTAATAATAGACAGTCTACACCCTATTGGTTAATTTTGATGACATGATATATATGTCAGACGATATTTCTGACCACAATATTCTGACATACAACCACAACATAAGATAGGCATTTTGAGTTTTGAAATGCTAATAATGAAAAAATGTTATGCCTGTCTGTTTCTTCATGAATGACAGAATGTGACTAATCAATTTAATTAAAATGTATCCTCAGTCAGCCGGATACTTCAGAATTAGTTTCTCCTCCAGAGGCTTTTCAGTGGGCCGTTCTCACAGCTTGTACATTTCACAGCTTTGGTATCTGTCAGAATTCAAAAAGCCGTGCTTGGAACGCACTGTGAGAAGGTCAGAGGTCAATCCTCAAGATGGTAAGTACAATACCTAATTCAGCTCTTGAGCCTCATTTGGATTCTGGAGACAATGTGTATAGTTCAACAGTGATACTTGGCATCAAGTACAAAGAAGGGCATAGGCAAAGACTGACTGCAGATTTGGCCTTGGATGAGACTACAATTTTAATTGCGTGTCACTAACACAGTTAATGTTTAATGGGCTTTGCTGTGCACTCCATATCAACATCGCACGCACATAAACCCACAACTAAAAGGCCATCCGTTGTACTCGAAGTGCACACCTGAGATTGCAATATTTTTGTCACTAATGCGCCCATTCATATTTTCAGTGATTTTCATAGCAGTCAAAAGCTAATAACTTTTCAGATGTTTTATTTATTTTTATTTCAGTGAAAGAATTTATTTTCAAACAACCCACCATCAGAACTCTTTGTACTTTAACAGACTTATTCGCAATATAGTTTGCCTATAAATTCCATTATCGTTACACTATGTCATTCATCTAGCTCTAATGTTATTTTCTGAATTATGGTTACCGACAGCTACAAACTACACATAAACAGAGGTGTTTTAAAGCATGAGCAAAGAGGGCAATTGCCCAGGACTTCCACCTTCCAAGGGCCCCGCGAAGAAAGTCAACCTTCTCTCTCTATTAGACCTCTGTCTAGTTTAGTTTTCCATCAAAACCCCTCTCTGCCTACATCATCTATGACTACTGTCTCTCTACCCAGTGTCATTGCAAGGATGTTTGGGTCGCTGGCGATACATGTTTCAACTTTTCTTTGTGAACCTGATAAAAGTTTAACATATAATTTAACATTGTTTGGCATCATGCAGGCTCGAATTAGCAGTAAATGGGTAATACAATTCAAATTTGTTCTGTACAGGGGGGCCCTCAAAATACTTCTTGCCAGAGGTGCCCTAAATACTTAAGGTGACCCTGGCACAATCAGAGCTGCAGGCCCACTAGTAGCCTTTAATTTACAGGCCCTGGCACACTAAGTGCACTTTACTAGGGGCTTACCAGTAAATCAAATATGCCAATCAGGCAGAACCAATTGTAAACACAATTTACACATGGAGCACTTGCACAGTCGAGATCGAGAACGACTGAGGGCGGAGCTGAGAGCCGAGTGAGACAAGCGAGCTGAGCGAGATGCCGAGACGCAGAAACCAGCCAGCGGAGACAGGCATTTGTATCCGTACCCGTCTCGGACCTGCCCGAACTCGCGGAGGCGGCCGGTTTTTGACTGATGCAGCCTGCGAGTTGGGCGCTGCTCAGGTCTGCAAGCAGCAGCTTGTCTATCCTCCCTCCCATCCTTGGAGCCCCCCTCCCCCTCAGTCGACCAGCGGGCAGGGGGTCTTTCAACTTAGCCTGAGGAGGGCTCCAGCGGTCCTGTAATTCAGCTCATGGAGGATTTCAGAGGCACTTGATTGGCATTGAAGCCTGTGTTCGAATTGGTTCTACGTTTTACGCTCAGACTGGCAGGGTTTTGTTATCCTTAATGGTCCACCTTTTAACACTTTTTAATAGTTTTTAACACTTAACTGTCGCCCCTCCGCCTCAACCCCCCGCCTTTGCTCCATCCCCAAATAGCTGGTTCTAGCTGTAGTGACTTCGCCAGCGACCTACGGAGTGGGGGGCACTTTTCAGAGCTGTCCAGGAGGGATAGCAGAGGCAGCGGCAGTGCAGAGCGGGCGCTGAAGGGCGCAGAGAAGTCTGATACTGGTCACCATTCCCCTAAAGCTAATATCAGGGGTGTGAGCTTGCATCTCGATCTCTTGAGTATTGAGCCTTTCTCATGGCATCTCACTACCCAACCTGCAAGCCATTCCCCGAGATTACTTCCAGTGGCTCCAGCGTCATGACAGCCGACAGCTTGGCCGGGGGCCACAGTTCCTTTTGAAGGCCCTCTTATCGGCCCATCCCCCAAGGCCTTTCTGCTTCAGACATACTCCAGGACGCTCCAGGACTACTTTTAAAGACCCACGAGTGCGGAAGTTGTACTCAGCTCCTACTAAGAGAGAGCCCTAAGGTGCCCACAGAAGCGGCCTGGCCAGGTCCAGGTGTGGCTTGCGGTCTGCTTGGGGAATCCCACTCGTACTACTGTGAAAACAAGGACTTCGACGACACAAAACAAAAAGGAAAGGTCAACAATTCACAGAGCTACCAGAGATGAAGTAATTAACTACCCTACACCATCGTCATTGTCACCTTTATCAACCACTATAGCAGAACCAGAACGATTCCTGTTTAAAGCATAGGGCAGTCAGTGCCACAGCTTACTAAGCCACATTTTGCCCTCTCCACGACAAACCATTATATATTGTTAGCAAAGTCGTCTTATGGTCACACCTCATAAAATTCTACATTAAGTTACAGAAGGAGAGCTCGCGAAAAGAGAGTCAAAAATAGAACATAATTAGGTATTTATTTATCCAATTAAGCGCTAGCTAAACGCCAAAACGGCATGGTTTACAAAAAGTTACGGTCTCAAACAGTACATATGAAAAAACTGAGAACAACGCAAATATCAATAAAAAGCATCCGCAGGGCAACACTCATTGGAGCTACAGTAGGGAAACCTCCAATTACAAGCTTTTGTACAACAACGCCGAAAACCGGGGATTCATCTGCCTCAACTGTGCAGGGAGACAACCGCAAGTTGACTAAAAGCACTGACAAGTCAGACGTTGGCATGGAGACATCGAAAGCCTACACCGACCCAGAAAAGGAAATAGCGCCTAAAAGTAAGCAGACTATAGAACATCGAGAAGACATAGAGCCTACGGTCCCAGAGGTAACCACAGACCCTATGGCGATTCGAGAGCATCCCCCCGAGATCTCCGCAAAAGAACAACTGGACGATCCTCTACAAATATTGGCCCCACAAATCCTAGCCACTGATTTCACTCTCCCGGACATTGATCATCTGCCGTCTCATTTTTCTGATCCTGGCGAACCTCTAAAAAACCCATTGCACTTGCTCTCTAGTACACCAAGCAATCTTATTGATGGGGCACAAAGTTCTTCACAATCGTCTGATTTATCATCAATTATTATGCGACCATCATCAAATAGGCAAGATCCCATCTCAAGTACCATCCTATCGCTGCAGAGAATCATGGAATCTATATTATTACTTTTAGAAAAGAATATGGAAAATACGGACCAGATATTAGAAACACAAACAGGGATATTACAAAACTTCGTGGATAAAAAAAGGAAAAAACAACTTATTCAAGATGCTCAAATTCTACCAGTCATCTCTGACAAGCCTAGCGTTGAAAAAATATATTCTCTACGTAAATTATTCAAGGAACCTCTGTCAGAGCTTACTCCGCAGAGTACTCCACACATCTCTACTAGGATGTTCCCAATTTTCGCACAAAAGGTTCAAAAAGGAGGCTTCAACCCCCCTCCTCAAAAAAACGAAAAGGTCTCAAAGGGGGTATCTTCCTTAACTCAAACAAATCAAATAGAATCAACTTTTGTACAAAAGGCCCAAAAAGGTGGCCCCAACCTCACTTCGCAAAAAGACGAAAAGGCCCTAGAAGTATTATGCTTTTTTATTCAAACAAATCAAATAGAATCTACAAAATTGCAGACAAAAAAAGGGGAAAAAAGCGCACGCTAAAACCAATAAAAATAACAAGAAGAAGAAAAGGGTTAAGCGAAGAATATCGAGAAAATCCCGGAGAAAAGTGGCATTTCCACAATCATACTTTAAAGAGCAGGAAGAAGAAAATAACAGCTGTGACTCAAACGCAACCCAATACATAATTCAGAGGCCTGCTCCTTCTGAAATTCAAGAAGACCACAAAGCTTTGAACCCTCTCGTACCAAGTTTTACAATGAACCCTATAAAACCTGTTTATTCGGGTATTGTAAAACATTTAGCATATCAGGAATCACAAGATAGCGGGGAACAATCAGTATCAACGGCCCTGAAACTAACAGACTTATTTCCTTGCGACAACGTCCCACTAAATCGTGGGAGAATAGTTGATCTGTTACATAATATCCGTTCTCTTTATTTACTCACCACCGCAGAAATAAAACTAATCTCCTTCCCAAACAAACACTCTACTTCAGTGGCAATTGTAGAGTTTTGGTCCAATGTAATACCATCCATAATAATAAAAGAAAGCGACATTCTCCATAAAAATGGCTTCGATATATCTGAAGTTAAAGACTTCGACGACCTCTACAAATATGCTAAAGGGCCCGAAGGCAATGAGGCTCTCCCACATATCTATAACCAGCAACTCAAGGGCAATGCAACCCTTAGAACACAACGGATGGCCTCCTAATGATCTCATTCAAAGATGGAGTGCGCCAAATCTGGAATTGTTCCAATACTAAAAAGACCTCTCAACCTGACATTTGGGCGTGGTTGGCAGGCGCCTTAAACAGCAACAAACCAGGCAAAGACCGAAAACTTCCTTTTTAGCAGTAACCTAAAAATAGTATCATGGAACATAGCCGGAACAATCACAGAAAAGTTATCTCTCATCCTGGAAAGCACTCCACCTATAGTGCTTTTGCAAGAAACATGGTCCGTGGCTCATTTCTCTCAAAAAGATTATTTTGTGCTTGTAAACGCAGCAGAGGCCTCAAGAAGGGGCCACGCAAGAGGCAGACTCGCGATCCTGCTAAATGAAGAATTTGATTGGGACCATGAAGAAATAGAGCTCTCCCTGTTGAACGTGCAGTGAGTTAATATAAACGAAAGCACAGAGTCTGCATCAGATCTATTACTTTTCAATATATACATTCCACCCGGCTCTTCAAATGACTCCCTTCTGGAAAAGTCTTTTGCGAAAGTTGACCAAACTTTGGAGTCCAGGGGGTTTCCTCCTATGATTATTGCCGGAGACTTCAATGGAAAAATCTCGAATGCACCACTGAACAACGGAGGGATGTCCGCACAAGAGGAAGCATATTTAATTCCAATTCCCATCTTCCCAGCCAAGGTAAGAGCAGATAAATGGGGCAAACAGCTACTATCCCACATTGTAGGAATTAATGGCATCGTCCTCAACGGAAGAGTAGAAGGAGATATCCCGGCAGCATTCACTAGAACAGGTAACCGCAGTTCATCCATTTTAGACTATGTAATCTGCAGCACAGATCTGCTCACGAAAGTTCGGTCACTAAATATACAGCACACGCACATAAGCGATCATGCACATTTGCCTTTGGGAATCAAAATTCTAACTCACTCTTCCTCTCCATGGTCACTTAAATTCCTAAATGGACGGGCACACGTAAACCAAAAATCAGGCAGGATTCACTGGAACTCGAAAGCAATCAATAAAATGAACATTGCAATTTCTTCCTTTAAGTCAAACTCAATAAGTTAAAAAGTTGACCCCATAACCAGACATGAAAATACAGTGCATTCAATCGTTGCCACCCTTCAGGCAAAAACAATTAGTAAAGATAAAGGCAAAACTCTCCACAATGGAAAGCGAACAGATCACCAGTCAGTACTATTAAATAAACTTACCAGAATGCAATTCCTATCTATCTGTGTCACAAGACAAAAAGAAATAAGAAAATAAAAAAAAACTTTGTCAACAAACTAAAGCAAAAGAAAAGCAAGCCCAAAAGGACAAAAACTGGGTAGATATCCATATTGCAGTAAAAAGCGGGAACAATAAGGCATTCTGGAACATAGTATCTGCTCAAACAGGGATAAGAAAGTCAACTCAAACATCGCCAGTTCCACCATCCGAATGGGAGAAACATATCCTAAATCTATATAAATCCAACAATCAAATACAATCTTCTAACCAGTGCCCCGATCAAAAGGGTCAATCTGAATAGGGCACGTTAACTATTTCAGCTACACAGATCGCCGCCTTTATTAAATACGCCAGATCATCCGCAGCAATGGGCCCAAATAACATTCTGATCAAAGCTCTTCAATCAAACCCGGAAGACTGGAGTAAATTCTTAATTCCTCTTTTTCAGTACTCGTTCCAGACTGGGTATATACCAAAATCCTGGCAAGGGAGCATTGTGGTCCTCCTCTTAAAAAAAGGCTCTAGATCAAATCCTATTAATTATAGACAAATCGCTCTTTTAGACGCCACAGGCAAGATTTTCGCAGCATGCGTATTGGACCATCTAAAAGACTGGCATTATCGAACAATGTGATCCCTATGACACAGGCTGGTTTCCGACCAAAACATTCAATTACGGACAATATTGCTATCTTACAGACTGTTCTCAATAAGTATGCAGTGCAAAAATCACAAATAGTTTACTGCGCCTATATTGATTTTTCAACTGCTTTTGATAGTGTGGACAGGCCAAGGTTATGGGAAAAGCTAGAGAGTTTAGGGATCCCCCATGATTTACTCACAATAATAATATCTTTGAATGCAGCGACATGGTGCAGAGTAAAAATGGGGGGAGATAGGGGCTTAACCAGACCAATCCCCATGATGAATGGTTTGAAACAAGGATACCTCCTCGCTCCCTTGTTATTCTCCATTTATATAAGCGACCTACCGGGGTACTTTTCCCAAATTAATAATTTTCCCCCAAAACTAGCGCAAAGTGACATCTATAACCTAATGTACGCAGATGACATCATTATATTTGATCGCACCCTAATTGGATTACAAAGAAACTTAACTGAATTAAATAGATATGCAAAAGAAAATTTCTTGGTCCCTAATATCTCTAAAACAAAAATTTTGCCTTTTAGAGGAAGAAGGAAATCTTTGCCTTTCACCTGGTTATTGGGAGGTAAACCAATTGAGGTAGTGAAAGAGTACGTTTACTTGGGCCAAATATTCTCATATAATCTTCAAAATGCTCATCATTTTCAACACCTGGGGTGAAAGGCCGACTCCCATGTCCCATGCTTTAAAGAGATTTTATTCCTCGACTGGGAAGAGACATTTTAAATCCCTGTTAGAGGTGTACAGAGTGAAAATTCCACCTATTCTATTTTATGCTCTGGAATATATACAGATTAAAACCTGGCAACCAATAAAAGTGAAAGAAGGGATTATCTTAAGGAAACTGCTGGAAGTCTCCCAATCTGTCCCCGCACAAGCCCTACGCCTCGAGCTCTCATTAACCCCTTCGGTGCTCATGACGGCCGGGAGCCGTCATGAGACACGGTGGGCGTGTGCTCATGATGGCTCCCGGCCATCATGACACATGGTCCCGGAAATCCCTCTGGTGCGGGCACCAGAGGGATTCCCTTTACACCCTAAGAGCCTCGGGAGCTGGGGAAGAGCTTCCCAGCTCCCAAGGCCCCCCTGGTTTCCCTGAAATGACGATCGGCGCGCACGTCGCGCTGACGTCATTTCAGTGAAACCAAAACTGAAATGAGCCAAGAGGCTCATTTCAGTTTCCCTTTCTACGTGCTCAGGGGGCTATCTCAGCCCCCTGAGCACGTAGAAATACGGGAGCGGTATCGTTGGAAAGGGGAGAATCTTCCCTTTCCAATGGTACCACTCCGCAGTGGATCCATGCTTGGAGATCGCCCCAGGAGGGCGATCCCCAAGCAGGGATCCACCCACTAGACACCAGGGAGGGGGGAGC
The DNA here is from genome assembly GCA_963921515.1 of Calotriton arnoldi. Taxonomy (NCBI): domain Eukaryota; kingdom Metazoa; phylum Chordata; class Amphibia; order Caudata; family Salamandridae; genus Calotriton; species Calotriton arnoldi. Next base: position 502,127 of record CAWUFW010007842.1, read on the forward strand.
GGCCCCTTGGGCAAGGGCCTTTGCTCCCCCCAATTAAATTTGGCACAATTTAGTCTTTTTGCCCCCCCGGGGGGGCAAAAAGGCCACTAGACACCAGGGATTTTTTTTAGCATATAAAAATAAGGGTGGGGGCTGCCCAAAACGGGCATGCCCATGCCCCCACCCCCGCAATCATTACAGCCTATCTGCCCCCTGGGGGGCAGATGGGGGCAGTAACCCCCAATCTGCCCCCCGGGGGGGGCAAAACGCCCACTAGACACCAGGGATTTTCTTTTGGCATATTTAAATTAGGGTGGGGGCTGCCCAAAACGGGCATGCTAATGCCCCCACCCCCACTGCAAAAATGACAGTCTTTCTGCCCCCCTGGGAGGCAGTTGGGGGCAGGAGCCCCCAAACTGCCCCCCCGGGGGGGCAAAAAGCCCACTAGACCCCAGGAATATTTTTGGGCATATACGAATTAGGGTGGGGGCTGCCCAAAACGGGCATGCCCATGCCCCCACCCCCCACAAACATTACATCCTTTCTGTCCCCCCTGGGGGGCAGAAAGCCCACAAAACGCCAGGGATTTTTTTTTGCACAATTTGTTTTAGGGTGGGGGCTGCCCGAAACGGGCACGCCAATGCCCCCACCCCCCACAAACATTACATCCTTTCTGTCCCCCCTGGGGGGCAGAAAGCCCACAAAACGCCAGGGATTTTTTTTTGCACAATTTGTTTTAGGGTGGGGGCTGCCCGAAACGGGCACGCCAATGCCCCCATCCCGCCCCCCACAAAAATGACAGTCTTTCTGCCCCCCCGGGAGGCAGATGGGAGCTTTAGCCCCCAATCTGGCCCCCCCAGGGGGGCAGAAAGCCCACTAGAAACCAGGGATTTTTTGTTTTATTTGTGTAGAGGTAGGGGCTGCCCAAAATGGGCATGACAGTACCCCCACCCCACCCCTAGAGAAATTCCAGTCTTTCTGCCCCCCGGGAGGGCAGATGGGGCAGTGGCCCCTGATCTGCCCCCTGGGGGGGGCAGAAAGCCCACTAGGTGCCAGCGATTACGCAGGCTTTTTTTATGCGTGGGGTGGGGGCTGCCCAAAATGGTCATACCAATGCCCCCACCCCCAGAAAAAATAGCCACAGTCTTTCTGCCCCCCTTGGGGGCATATCGGGCGAACCCCCCTCCCCCGATTCCCCCCCAGGGCGGCAGAAAGCCCACTAGGCTCCGACTTTTTTTTAGCAACGTGCCTACCTGTGGATTTTGGGCCCTAGCGCAGCTGGCACGTAGGGAAACCTAGCAAACCTGTACATTTTTTAAAACTAGACACCAAGGGGAATCCAGGATGGGGTGACTTGTCTGACTCTCACCAGGTTCTGCTACCCAGAATCCCTTGCAAACCTCAAACTTTGTAAAAACAAAAACACATTTTCCTCACAATTCTGTTGTGGGAATGTTCTGGAATCTGCGTGGATCCACAAATTTCCTTCTACACAGCATTCCCCCAGGTCTCCCGATAAAAATGGTGCCTCACTCGCGTGGGTGGGTCAAGTACCCGTGACAGGCAAGGGCCCAAAACCTAGTGAGGCGACATCAAAATTACCTATCACAAACCAACCTGGTTTTCAAGGGGGGTCCCATGAGTTTCTGGCTCCGGGCTCGGCGGCGATCTAGGGAAACCTACCAAACTCACACATTTCTGAAAACTAGACACCCGGGGGATTCCAGGGAGGTATGGCCTGCGTGGATCCCCCAACGTTTTCTTACCCAGAATCCCCTGCACACCTCAAATTTAGCTGAAAAAAATCACTTTTTTCACACATTTTTATGTGGGAAAGTTGTGGCGTCACTGGGCTGAGACAAATTTCCTAACACCCAGCGTTTCCCCAGGTCTCCTGATAAAAATGGTGCCTCACTCGTGTGGGAGGCCCAAGTATCCGCGACAGACAAGGGCCCAAAACGTATTGAGGCGACATCAAAATTTCCTATCACAAAACTTACTGGTTTTGCAAGGGGGGTCACCTGGGTTTTTGGCCCCGTGCTTGGCGGCCAGCTAGGGAAACCTACCAAACACACACATTTCTGAAAACTAGACACCCGGGGGATTCCTTGGAGGTAGGGCTTGCGTGGATCCCCCAACGTTTCCTTACCCAGAATCCCCTGCAAACCTCAATTTTAGCTGAAAAAAAATCACTTTTTTCACACATTTTTGTGTGGGAAAGTTGTGGCATCACCGGGCTGACACAAATTTCTTACCACCCAGCGTTTCCCCAGGTCTCCCGATAAAAATGGTGCCTCACTCGTGTGGGAGGCCCAAGTACCCGTGACAGGCAAGGGCCCAAAACGTATTGAGGTGACATCAAAATTGCCTATCAGAAAACAACCTGGTTTTGCAAGGGGGGTCACCTGGGTTTTTGGCCCCGTGCTCAGCGGCCATCTAGGGAAACTTACCAAATGCACACATTTCTGAAAACTAGACACCCGGGGAATTCCAGAACCTTCCACCACAGAAATGTGAGGAAAATGTGGTTTTTTTGACAATTTTTAAGGTTTGCAAGGGATTCTGGGTAACAGAACCTGGTGAGAGGCAGTCAAGTCACCCCATCCTGGATTCCCCTGGGTATCTAGTTTTCAAAAATGTATAGGTTTGCTAGGTTTCCCTAGGTGCCGGCAGAGCTAGGGTTCAAAAACTACAGCTAGGCACTTTGCCAAAAAAGGGTCATTTTTCACTGTGAAATTGTGGTGTGTCCACGTTGCTTTTTGCACCGTTTCCTGTCGCGGGCACTAGGCCTACCCACACAAGTGAGGTACCAGTTTTCTCGGAAGACTTTGGGGATTGCGGGCTGGGTGGAAATGTGTGGATCCACGCAGATTCCAGAACTTTCCACCACAGAAATGTGAGGAAAATGTGTTTTTTTTGACAATTGTTTTGGTTTGCAAGGAATTCTGGGTAACAGAACCTGGTGGCAGCCAAGTCACCCCATCCTGGATTCCCCTGGGTGTCTAGTTTTCAAAAATATATAGGTTTGCTAGGTTTCCCTAGGTGCCGGCAGAGCTAGGCTTCAAAAACTACAGCTAGGCACTTTGCCAAAAAAGGGTCATTTTTCACTGTGAAATTGTGGTGTGTCCATGTTGCGTTTTGTGCCGTTTCCTGTCGCGGGCACTAGGCCTACCCACGCAAGTGAGGTACCATTTTTCTCGGAAGACTTTAGGGAACGCGGGGTGGGTGGAAATTTGTGGATCCACGCAGATTCCAGAACTTTCCACCACAGAAATGTGAGGAAAATGTGGTTTTTTTGAGAATTTTTTAGGTTTGCAAGGGATTCTGGGTAACAGAACCTGGTGGGAGCCAGTCAAGTCACCCCATCCTGGATTCCCCTGGGTGTCTAGTTTTCAAAAATGTATAGGTTTGCTAGGTTTTCCTAGGTGCCGGCAGAGCTAGGGTTCAAAAACTACAGCTAGGCACTTTGCAAAAAAAGGGTAATTTTTCACTGTGAAATTGTGGTGTGTCCACGTTGCGTTTTGCGCCGTTTCCTGTCGCGGGCACTAGGCCTACCCACACAAGTGAGGTACCATTTTTATAGGGAGACTTAGGGTAATTCATATTTGTAAAGCAACTGTTATTACCTATTGACTTTCGATGCATTTCTGCCTTCCAAATGAAAGACAATGTGTAAAAAAGAAGTAATTTTGAAAAATGATCGATAATTCTCATGCTAGTATGAGTATTCCCAATTTCGGAAATGTGCAAATATCTACTGTTTCTAAACTCAATATTTTGCTCCCGTTTCAGAAATACATAGGTGTCTTTCATACCGATTTTTCCATGTATACATTTTCCCAGAATAATTGCTATATACCCGGTACATAATAAAAAACCATTGCAAGTCGCTGCTCAGTTTTTGGCTCTGGGTTCGTCGGATTCTTGGTGAACCTACAAGTCCTATATATCCCCATAACCAGTAAGGTCCATCGGATGTAAAGGTATATTACTTTCAAAGAGCTGTCATAATTAGAAGAAGTTACAGGTGAAAACGTTGACACAAAAGACTGTTTTTTTCAACTAATTTTCAATTTTTCCTATATTTAACTGTTAGTTTCTATAAAGAAACCTTGAAGGATCTACACAAATGACCCCTTGCTGAATTCAGAATTGTGTCTACTTGTCAAAAATGTATAGCTTTCTAGGATCCATTATTGCTTTCATACCCATGTCTACCATTAACTGGAAGGAGGTTGAAAGCACAAAAATAGCAAAAATAGGCTATGTCCCAGAAAAATGCCAAAACTGTGTAAAAATGTTGGTTTTCTGACAAAAGTCTGTCATTCCCTAAAAGCTGGGAAAATGGTGATTTCAGCCCCATAAACCCTTTTTTGATACCATTTGTAGGGAAAACCCAGACGCTTTCATTTGCAGCACTTTTTTCCCATTTTTCCCAAAAAAACAAAATTTAGCTGTATTTTGGCTAATTTCTGGGTCCCCTCCAGGGGAATCCACAAACCCTGGGTACCTTTACAATCCCCAGGTTGTTGGAAGAAAAGGACGCTAATTTGGCATGGATACCTTATGTGGTCAAAAAGTTACAGGGGCCTAAGCGCGAACTACCCCAAATAGCCAAAAAAAGTCTTAGCACAGGGGGGGAAAAGGCCTAGCAGCGAAGGGCTTAACAAGCACATATGCTCGAGCCATCTCTAATATTATAAGGTGGGCTTTTTAATCTTTTACATGCGGATCCTGGCTCTATAAGACATATTTTAAAATTAGCGACCTTCAGAGACGAATCGGCACCGCATACTTTCAATAGGAATCTCAAAGCAGCCCTAAAGGCATCACAATGCACTATAGCACTTTTGCAGGCTTGGTCCCTAGCACATTTGAAGCTCTTTTTAAAACATATGACGCCGAGAATAAGTTTTGACTCAGACAAGGAGCATTGTACTCAATTAAAACACTACAAAAAATATGCGAGTAATATAGTATATAAAACTCCCGAGCACTATTTAAAATTCAAACTTGAACATAGAGTAAGGCGCTGTATCCTTCTACTGCAACTAGGAATTCTTCCATTAAAAGTTTACTCTTCCAGATGGAATTCCTCTGAATATTCATCGGGTATCTGTGACTTGTGCAACGGTGGAGTACAAGACGTCTGCCATGCACTTTTAACTTGCCCAAATCCGACCCTGGTAGAAGCCCAGCAACGTTTCATAAAACCTATCTGCCTTAGATATAACGCTATTTTATCTCAAGATTTAATATCATTGTGCAAGTCTCCTCTGAATTAATTTATTTGCTATAACTTGTATAAGTTCTTAAAGAGTTTTCTAAAGTTGTTTTTAAAAAAAATGCTATAATTTTAATAACCACAAACTATGTATTTGAACTCGTTAAATTTAAATTACCATGCCTATAATGTGTTTTAAAGAAAGTTTTAAAAGTATAAATACAATTTGTTTTAAAATTATGTACTTGAATTTGTTGACCTCAGACAAGGTCTGAATCAAATAAAAAAAATTGACATGGAGCACTTGCACTTTGAAACTGATCAGCAGTGGCAAAGTGTCCAAAGCATCTAAGCCAGCAAAAACAAAATACTGCACAGCATCAAAAATACAGGCGGTAGAGGGAAAAAGTCAGAGGAAACCACGCCAAAGATGCCAAGTCTAACAAAATATACATAGTTATCACCCGACCTCTCTAGCCCTTCCTGACCCAAATCTCTGGGCAAATATGTCTTGTGCATGTTCAACAATACATGCACAAACATGACCCACTGTCTTTAACCTGAGGTTCCATAACACACAAGCCTGGCCTACTGTGTTTGACATTGGCTTTATACATTGGCAGGTCCTTGGTAACATGAAAACAAATGAAAAAAGATCTAACCACCCTCCCCTCCCCCAAAAAAGTTGGTAAGAATAAAAATATTTTAAAATCAGTGTATGTAACATGCACACATGATGAAAGGAATATTAAGTTACACATTTGAAGATCGTTTTATACTTTCAAACTGTTTGCATTTAGACATGAAGAACACTACTGAACCAGTATACATATATTTCGTCCCTGTCACAAATGTTTTCATGCCGATGTATTTGGGAGACTTGTTATCTAGTCTGACCCTTAATCTGTTTGCAGACATGATTTTCCAGTATAACTAAACACTGCTGGATGATGAACAAATAAGTCTAATCCTACACATTGTGTAAATGTACGGCTTTTATGAATTCCAAATAATTCCCTCTAGTATGCTGTGACAGCTGGTCCAGACACAGCTTTCAAAGCACACTACTGGGAATGTCCTTTGACCTTTGCTGTTTCCTCTCTGAAAGGTACACAGGGTACTACTCTACATAGGGAAAAGGCAGTCCGCTGAACAAAAGCCCTTTTTTTTCCACAGGAAAACATTTATCCCCAATGGAGAATTAATTTTCCATAAATCTTCACCAATTTTGGGAATGTTCTATTCCCATACCAACAAAGGAAGATGAGTTACTCCAGCTCTTTCTTAAGGTAAATCTCTAAACTTTTGCAGGCTTGGAAGTGGCTGGAAAGAAGTGAAGCCACAAACTCAGGAATCTTTGGGAGTTTACAACCTCTCAAGGGAAACTGTGCCTTGATCTTCCCACTCCCCACCTGTTGCGTGGGATTTACTACTGCATATTTGTATGGAGCTGTAGCATACAACCATAGCCATATTAATGATTTTTGGGATTCTGGTAGAACATATTTTGGGGCCCCCTCTTTGGAACAACTTTGAATTTATTAACCATTTTCATCTATTTCAAACTTCTGTGATACCAAACAATAGTGGACCATGTGTTTAATTTTTAGAAAATGTAAAAGAATTAAGAGAAATGACCTGCTTCTCCATGGTACTCAGAAATGTTAAGGTTATTCTCAACTAAGCGTTCCTAATTTTTGGATTAATTCCAAGGCATGCCACAGCTTCCTTTTTCTAGCAGCTATTGTCTGGAACTGCTTTCCCATGGAAATCTGAGCTGCTTCATCCCTAAACAGGGCCGTAGCGGGCATCAGCCGTTTCCCCAGGAGGCTGGAAAGGTGGGGGCCAGTTTGGCTGAGGTGGGGGCCGTTTTTTTTTTACTGGGGACCAATTTTGCAGCAGTGCTGCATTATCAGACCCCAGTAACAAAAGCAGCAAGCAAGCGTTTCCAGCCTCCTGGTGCCAGGCAGTGTTTCCCATGGGGCTGGTCCGGTAAAATTGTCAGGGTTGCTTTGGGATCCCAGTCTGGCCATGTCCCTAGATCTTTTTTTTAAGAAAAAAATGAAGTCGCACCTATTCTGTTAAATGGCCTTTTTGTCATGTTACATATGTTTTGACTTTTCTAGCCCACTGTAGCTCCCTCTCTACTCACCCTTTTATGTTTTTTTGGGAATTGCTCACCAGATAGCTATTTGTGTCCCTTTACCAGATCCCTAATACCTCTTGGGATTAGGCATTTTATACTTGTAGTTAGTAAGGAACTGAGAAACTGGCTCCACCCACAACTCTTAAACACACACAGTCCAATAAACGATGTATGTAAATATAACACTGCTTTTGTTATTATACAATCAGGTACACAGGATGTTTGCACAAAGATAGAGAAGCATACAGTTAATAATAGGACTTTACTTGATTGCCTCACTGAGAATGGAGCTTGCAGAGCCTATGGAAATGGAACATATATCGGCATGTAAAATGGGTAGCAAATGCACCCATGAGCATTACAGATGAGCATCTATTGTAGAAACAGCAGTGGAGAGGATAGAGGGATAGAGGGATAATTCCTGAGAAACCTGTCCCTATGAATTTCTGAGGGTCCGCTTCTTAAAATATCACATTTTGATGGGACAGGTAGGGTAGACCTAGCACAAAACCATTGGCAGGTACCCTAGCGTTCTGTTACTTGCCTCACGCGTATGATAGGCGCAAACCCAATACCTGTCAAAGTCAGTGCTTAATTAAAAAAAATTCAAGTGCCAGGGCTCAAGGCACTTCATAGGACTCCACTCCAGCTGGCACCACCAACAGCCCTGCCACTCATGCCAAATACCAGTACCACTATCACCTATGTGCTAGATTTATCATTTTTAAATAAACACTATGTGGATAAATTCAGCTGAAGAATAGACACACAGTGCCTCCATGTGGAGGAATCCCATAATAGGTCCCACTCTTTAGAAATACGTGCTGGTGCTGAGCACCGGAAAACACCGGCACAAATTAAGCACTGGTCAAATTAAGCATTTCAATTGTGCATCAAGAAGAACTGGGCACATTTGCTGCTAAAAGATATGGGATGGTGTTAGAAATGGGGGTCTCTAGTTGGCAGAGGTAAGTACCTTTGTCCAAATAGTGGCCCTTGCTTCTAGTCAGCGTAAAAGGATACACTTCTAAAATAGCCCCTGCTCACCCCCTTGGTAGCTTTGCAGGAGCAGACAGACTTATCTCAGAGGCAGTGTGTAAAGCATTTGTGAACACATACAGTAATACAGGAAAAAAAAATACAAATGGACACCACACCAGTTTAGAAAAATAAGTCATCTTTATCTAAACCAAAACAAGACCAATCGACAAAAATCCACAATACAGTAATAAAAATATGACTTTCAGATGGTAGAAATAGTTCAGTTCAAAGGAAATTGCAGATGCGACTCTTTTCTCACAAAGTACCTCGGATGTGTCACGCAAACAAACAAAAACAGGCCGCAGGGAAGTTGATGCGTCAGTTCCATACACTCAGGGAAGGTGATGCATCCGTTCCTTGCTCCGGGGGAGGTGATGCGTCGGTTCCTTACTGCAGCGCAGAGGAGGTGATGCGTCGGTTCCTTCCCTGAGAGGAGGTGATGCGCCGGTTTCTTACTGCGTCCCCCAACAATCCGGCAAACTTGGTGCCTCGATGCGATGCGACGATCCGGAATGATGCGTGAACTCTTGCAGCCACACAGCAGGCCTTGCGTCAAAATCGGTGTGGTGATCTCGGACTTCGGAGATCAGTGCACTCGAGGCAGCGTGCTGCAATTTCTCGAGCCGCAGCAGGCGCTGTGACTATTTCTTCGGCGATGCATCGGAAACAGGTGCGGATGCGTCTCGCTTCTCAAAGTTCCATTACTTTTCCAGCTCCCAGCGGAAAACAGTCTCTAGAGGTCCAAAACAACAGCAGGCACCTCTTTGCAGGTCAGAACTCCCAGCAAGGAAGTTCAGGAGAGCTGGGGGTGAAGTCTTTGTGTCCCTGAGACTTCAGAACAGGACACAAGCTCAATTCAAGCACATGGAGATCTTCTTTCAAGAAGGGGACACAGCAAACAGCAAAGTCCTTTTCTCCTTTCCTTGGTAGCAAGTAGCCACTGCAGGCCAACCCCAGACAGCAAACAGCACAGGGGCAGTAGTCCTCCTCAGCTTCTCTGGTTCTTCTCCTTGGCAAAGGTTCCTCTTGATTCCCAGAAATGCTCTAAAAATCTGGGGTCTGGGCCCCAATATTTATACTACAAAATCCTTTGCTCTCTGGTGGCAGAGAAGCCCTGTGCTTGGTCAAAACCAGTTCTGTTCTCTCTGGTGCAGCTTCCTGGCAGGAGGTGGAGACAGCATTGTGGAAGGCAGACCAGGCCCATTCAGGTGAAAGGAAATCTCCTCCCCCTACTCTAAATGCAGCCCAGGTCTATTCAGCCCAGCCCTGACTCAACATGCTCCCTGGAGCCACTCCTCCTCCCTAGCCCCTGTCATCCAAACCCAGACATGCAATACACAAACCTAGCAGAGGCACACTGGATGGCTAAGCAGAAAATACCTACTTTCTAAAAGTGGTATTTATAAACACAGAATGTAAAAATCACACTCACTAAAAGATACATTTTAACATTCTGAGTTCAGGCTTACTAAACTTCACTTTTCTACCTTGTTCCCAGGGGTAGTTATGTTTATAAGATGTTATAAGCAAACTCTCCATTATGTCCTATGGGAACAGGTAGCCTTGCAATAGTGAAAAACGAAATTGGCAGTAATTCACTATCAAGACATGCCACACACATCAGGGCATGTCCTACCTTTCACATACACTGCACCCTGCCCACAGGGGTACCTTGGGCCTATCTTAGGGGTGACTAACATGCAAGAAGAGGGAAGGTTAGGGTCTGGCAAGTGGGTACATTTGCCAAGTCGACATGGCAGTACCAGATTACACACAGGCTCTGCATTGGCAGGCCAGAGTTACATTTACAGGCTGCTTATGTGCGTGGCACAATCAGTGCTGCAAGCCCACTAGCATCATTTGATTTACACGCCCTGGACACACACAGTGCACTGTACTTGGGACTGATTAGCAAATCAAATCAGCCAATCATGGAAACACCAATCCATAACAACAATTTACAGGGACAGCATATGCACTTTAGCACTGATCAGCAGTGGTAAAGTGCCCTGAGTCATAAAACCAACAAAAACAGGTCAGAAACAGGAGGTCAAAAAGCAAAATGTCTGGGGATAAACCCGCTGAAAAAGCCAGGTCTAACAGATGGTATAATGAACAGTTGATGCCACTGGTAGACTTTATGGTTGAACTTTTGATTAGCTGTTATACTTTCAACATAATTATAATCCATATTGAAAACGAATGATATTTGTTATTACTCAACGTATGGGCCTCACTGTATTGACCTTCAAAGATTGAAAGACTAAAATCTTTATGATTGGAAGCATTAAACTACAGCTCTCTGCAGACATGCAAACTTCTGAGCTGTATTGCTTTCCCTTGACATGCATGGTTTTCCTGTAATGCCGAAACATTTTTTTATATTGCCAAGTCCACAGCCCAGATTAAAGTACACCCCTTTCCTATTCCCAGTCCAATCTGTAGTCTACCGAGAGGCCAGCCCAGTCTGGACCCCAAAGTAGACCACAGTCCAGTATAGAAATTAGCAAAGAACATAGTCAAGTGCAATGGCCTGTACCATTCACATCCAAGCCCTAACCCTTTCCACAGCACACTTGAGACCAAACATCTTATCTGCCTGAACCCAATCCAACCCAACCCAACCAAACCCAAAGCTATGCCCAGAGATTGCTTCATCATTGCCCACCTAGGCCCGGCCCAGTGCTCCCACCATCCTAGTGCCAAGGGCAGTCGAAAGTCAAGACTGGAGTCCAGCCTAGTACAGATCCTGACTTTGTCTCCATGTCCCTTAGTTGCCAGACCTCTTGACATTGTGTGTGCTTAAAATCAAGCAAAATACTGGCATTTGCAGTGATCCGAATAACCATACTATTAGTTTCAATATCTTTGCTTACAAGTCTGTAATTTAATTGTTGATCACACCATCCACATGTTTCCAATGAGAACATGGTATGGAGAGCCTCGTCATTCCATTGTAATGAAGAGAGCAAAACCTTTGTCCCAACATCGTTTCTCCAAGAATTATATTTTGGTAGTTAGTATACTGTTTATGAGTCGAGGAGCCCTATATTAAAGATATTTTCAATATACAGCATTATCAAAAAGTCTTCCCTTAGAGGTGTGGGGAGGGCACATACCCACAGCCGACATTAAAAATAGCGTTTTGCCACCCCACCATGGCCTTTGGGAAATATTGTAGTGTACAACATTAGTAGATCTTGCACCTGGCATACTGAATCAGTACTAGATGGTGACTGTGTTCTGTCATTCCTGACTGACTATTGAAAGTGCTATTGCGCCCATTTACCAATAGTTGTGGAGCCTGAATTGTGAGTCCATTTTTTACTGTATGGCTGTACCTGAAAGTGGGATGTTTCTGGAAGCAACAGAGAACAGAAGGGTAAGACAACTCTGTGGGTGTAAAGTGGGGGAATGAAAAGCCTCAATGGAAGTCCTCTAACCCTCATACCAAGTGTATGTAGATTACACCAAGACCTATCTCAACCATAAATAGTAATCTGGGGTTTCATACCCAGAGGCCAGGACCGGGTGCTAGAAGAACTAGGGGACTCATATGCTAGCCCATTGTGCCGCTAGTGAGTCACTGTTTTAGACGCAGTGGCGGCGCAGTGTGCCTGCCCATATTTACAAGGCCACGAAAAGTCACCCTGCATGACTTTTCATAGCCTCCTAAATATGGGCCCCTTTCACGCACTACTTTGCGTTGGAGTGTTCCATGGGTGTTGCTGTGGGTGTTCCCACGCAACATCCATGGAACGTGACACATTCCCAGATTTACAAAGTGTTGTAAACCTGGGAATGCATCAGAATCCTACACCTCCCCCAGGGGAGGCGTAGGAGTGGCGCATCGAGAAGAAATACTTTTATTTCTCCTCATTTTTTGCTCCTTCTATGCGTGATGCATTCTGCAGCACACATAGAAGGAGCAAAATGCCATTAATGATTGTTTTCCCTTCCTGCACAACAACAATCATCCCTGCAGTGCAGGCACCCTTGCACCAAGGGTGTCTGCGTTAGACCATGGCTGCTGTTTGTTCGCCAGTGCAGGGAAGAAGGATAGGAATGCGCCATATCTTGCAGAATCAGCGCATTCCTGCCCTTTTATTTTGACGCACGGCAGCGCAGAAGGAAAGCTTGCTGCGCTGCCGTGCGTCTGAATGTAGTAAATGAGGCCCTAGGTGTTCCAACATGCATAACACAGATATACTCATGGACACCCAGGAACACTTCAACATTTCAACACTCCTGCCATGCCATGAAGGGAAGACATACTCAAATTTTAGAAATGGCGAAGGATTACCCTTATCTGATGCTGATACGACAAGGAGAGGGACCAACCCTGCTGCCCACGTAGCTAAGCATCCCAACTCTACGCCCTTCGTCTATCCTCAACATGACCGTCAAACGCCTATGACAGGCAGGGGTTCCTGTTATCTAGTAGGCACGAAAGGCTCTTCAGTGGGACCCAAATCCCTCACTTCCACAAAACTGAGGCACCAACATTATCTCTGTACACTGAGGTCGTTGTAATGAACAATGCCATTCACATGCAAATTGCACACAAACTATGTTGTCTTTTGAACATATAAAAAGGTATTTGGTTCCAATCCCAAACAAGCATTGGCATAGCCAATAGGTCTCGCCTTTGGGGCCTTATAAGTGTTTAGAGAGAGCTATTGGCTTTGTTAACGTTTTTAATATGTGTTGCAGAGCATTGTGAATGTTGCGCAGCATGTTTAAAAGTTATAAGTAATAATTAAAAAAGTGTTATAACCATTTGTCACTTTATATATAACCTAGAAAACATTTTATACAACTGAAGTATCCTAATAAAAACCAGAATTAACACCAAAAATGTGTTCTAGTTTTGTTGTTTATGCAAGGAAGGGGGCAGTGGGGGGAGGGGGGAGTGGAGGTGTAGGGAGGGAGGGGGTGGGGGAGGGGAGGAGTGGAGTGGAGGTGCGGGGAGGGAGGGGATGGGAGGAGGGGGAGTGGAGGTGCAGGGAGGGAGGGGGTGGGGAAAGGGGGGAGGGGGGAGTGGAGGGAGGGGGTGAGTGAGGGAGGTGGAGGGAGTGAGGGGGGAGTGAAGGTGGGAGAGTGGAGGTGGAGGTGGAGGGAGGAGGGAGTGGAGGTGGAGGGAGGTGGGAGTGGAAGTGGAGGGAGGGGGAGAGGAGGTGCAGGGAGGGAGGAGGGAGTGGAGGTGGAGGTGGGAGTAAAGGTGCAGGAAGGGAGGGGGGGTGGAGGTGGTGGTGGTGGTGGGAGTCGAGGTGGAGAGGGGGAGTGGAGGTGGAGGGAAGGGAAGGGAAAGGGGAGTGGGGGGGTAGAGGGAGGAGGGAGTGAAGGTGGGAGTGGAAGTGGAGGGAGTGGTAGAGGAGGTGTAGGGAGGGAGGAGGGAGTGGAGGTGGAGGTGGGAGAAAAGGTGCAGGGAGGGAGGGGGGAGTGGAGGTGGAGGAGGTGGTGGGAGCGGAGGTGGAGAGGGGGGAGTGGAGGTGGAGGATATGAAATGACCCAAATGCGAAGAAAATGCATGGGGTCATTGCACAGCCTCGTCCTAGCCACCCTCTTGTGTGTGGTTTGAAAGTATGAGCTGGTGTTTTCACTGCATCATAAATATGTTAAACTAGTCAAGAGTGCGCTATACAGATTTTCTAAAATATTCATGACCTAACATGTTTATTACTCACTGCAAAACCACAGCAAAAAATGAACAAGACCCTTTAAAAGTAAAAGCAAAGGTAAAAATGGTTTGTAAAGTTACATTTATTTCTTTTAGCAGACTTCCGTATTAAGACAAGCATGAATGAAAATAGAGATTACGCCGAGAAAAAAATGAAAATAAAGTGCACACACCAGTTGTTTTAAAATGTTAATGGGGTATCTTTAGTAGTAGGAGGAGGGGACTCTAGAACAAGAGAGAAAAAGGAACAGGGGCTGAAGCCGAGGTTTGAGAGAGCACGATAGGGGGCTGTGATAAGCGGGGCATTGTTTGGAGGCGAGCTGTTTATTTTAGCCCTGGGGGTTGGAGTCCGGGCCCAGGCTGCGATCAGCGTGATATGTCACAGTCAGATAAACAGAGGGGCCACTGGGCGCTACTGTCTTCTATGTGCTGCTAAGCGGGGCACTGGCCCTCCATGACACACTACAATCAGCATATAAAAAGAGACTATGCCAAACCAAAACGAAACTAAAGTGCACTCACCAGTTGGTTTCAAACACAACGTGGAGTGGAATGAAAACAAAAGTATTGCTTCAGACAAAAATAGGAGCCCGTTTAATAACGTTATAAGGTGTTCTAGGGAAGGACTTTGATACATGCTACTAAGGCGCTAATAGGTACAGAGGCACGGTTATTTTTTATATTAAGCACAGAGTCGCCCCTTAAAAACGTCGGGACAAGCAGAGCATGAAACAATCTTTCACAAAGCTGTTTCTTTGATATAACTGTGTTGTGGATGCGGTGTAACATCCAGAGCGGACGACTTTGGAGCTCGGGACCCGGGTTCGAGTCTCAGCGCCAGCTCTCCCCATGCCTGAACTAAACTAGATGCGTGCCAAGAGGCTGGGTGAGCTTGTCTCGTTAGCCAGAGAGTGCACCCTGCACACGAACTGATGAAGTTGATTATTATACTTCACAAACAATAACTTGCACAGATTAAAATAAATGAAAGATTAACAGAGTTTACCAAAGCCAATCTTTGCTCTCAACATTGCGGGATTCCTGGCGAAAGAGTGAAACTTGCGAGTATGGAAAACATCAAAGACACTGGCGGAAAGCAGCTGATAGCCCCGTAGCTGAAGCCAGGAAGGAGAAGGAGGGAACATGCGAGGACGATAGTAACATTAAATAGGGTGAAAAACAAAGTTGAAACAAATGCGGCCGCGAAAGCGAGCGTGTTTGTTTACTTAGGAACATGAGCCAAGATCACGATAAGGAAGGTATGCAGCTGGCACAATGCGCGCCGCTGCTCGCCTCCTAGGCCAGGGGAGTTAACGTTAAAAGAAAAGGCTGGACATGCTGCCGTCTTTGGCCATTTGCGTGCTTTCATTACTGAAAGCCACACGCAAAGGCCAATAGAATATGTGGGAGTTAACTAACTCCCACGGAGAAGTTTAGGAACAGTGTGGATAGAGCAGCGCATAGAGCAGCGCATAGAGCAGCGCATAGAGCAGCGCATAGAGCAGCGCATGCGCGCTGCGCCAGGCTCGACCTAAAAAGTGCTTTGAGGCAACAAAACAGTGATGTGAAATCCCTTGCTGACTCAAAACCTGGCATAAGGTGTATAGCACAGTATAGGGGAAGGGAGAAGCTCAATGCACTCTGACAAGTGCATCCGCATCTCTTAATGTTGCTAAAACAGCTGTGTACAGAGGGCCAGGTCTGTGTTTCTTGCAGAGAACTACATGGAGGGAAGAGATAAGTGTCTCAAAAGTCTATAGAGTCCCACTAGCCAACACCAAAACAAATCACAATGAGGCAAACTGAATAGTGCTGAATATGGGGGTGGTAGTGTCTAGGCGGTGTTACAGGTGTCCACCTTGCCCCTTGCTGCTCTCACAGAGTGGTCCAATCTTTCTCTAGTGCTGAGTGCAGGGTTGGGAAAAGATCTGAACACTTTCATGCAGTGCTTTAAATGGGCTGGTACTGTCCGGTACTGAGTACCAGCACTATTTTATTTTGAGAGGGAGCGTACCGGCACTTCTCAAGAGAAATGGAATACTTTTAATTGGAGAGTACCAGCACTTCTCAGAAACAAGCAGGTACTCTGGTACAGAGTACCTGCACTTCTAATTTTTCCATTTCAAGCACTGCTTTCATGAATGTCGTCCATTTTAGGCCCCATGCTGATCAAAGCTCTGTGAAGAGGACGCAGACGCTAATGAATGTACAGAGCTTCATTCTAGGGGAGGTGTGGCAGCTCTCAGGCATGATTAGAGGTTTCGACATCAGTGGAGGGGCAGGGTGTGAGACCAAACGGTTCCTTGGCACGGTATCTGTGAAGTGTCCGAAATCTAATTTACCACCAAGGTTTTACAATGTGCTTTGCATAATTTATCTGGTTTGTGAAAAGTGAATGTAGGCTGGTCTTAAAGTGGGATTTGGCGCTGATGTAAGATATACCTTATCATTGAGGTGTTTTGGGCACTGTGCTGTCTCCATAGTGTTCAATAGGTTGGTGGTAGCTTCGGTGAGGCCCTTATTTAATGTATATTCATACTACAGAACTACATCTGTTAGACTTGGCATCTTTTGGCGTGTTTCCCCTGACTTTTTGCTTTCTGACCGCCCGGTTTTGACTCTGTTTTTGCTGGTGTAATGATTCTGCGCACTTTCCTCACTGCGGTCCAGTGGGAAAGTGCAAGTGCTCCTGTATAAAATGTGTTATGGATTGGTGTTTCCATGATTGACCTATTTGGTTTATGTGTCAGTCCCTTGTAAAGTGCACTGCGAGTGCCAGGGCCTATAGACCAAATGCTGTTGGTGGGCTGCAGCACTGGATTGTGCCACCCACGCAAACAGCCCGTAAAGTGTAACTCGGGCCTGCCACCGCAGAGCCTGTGCGCAGCCTGGGGCTGCCATGACGACTTGGCAAGTGCACACACTTGCAAGTCCCTAAACCTTCCCTTTGCTACATGTTAGTCACCCCTAAGGTAGGCCCAAGGTACCCCTGTGGGCAGGGTGCGTTGTACGCGAAAGGTAGGACATGCCCTGGTGTGTGCGGCATGTCCTGATAGTGAATTACAGCCTAGTTCGTTTTTCACTATTGCAAGGCTACCTGTTCCCCCTAGGCCAGAACGGGCAGTTTTGATTATTACAGTTTATAATCCTAACTGACCCCGGGAACGTGGTAGATATTCGAGTTTAGTATGCCTGGACTCAGAATGATAAAATGCAGCTTTTAGTAAAGTTGGTTTTAACATTCTGTGTTTGAAAATACCACTTTTAGAAAGTGGGTATTTTCTTGTCTAACCATCCAAGCCTGCCTCTGCGAGGTTGTGTATTCCTTGTCTGGAGTGTGAGTGACAGGGGCTGGGGGATGCCCGGAGACAGGATGAGTCAGCACAGGGCTGAATAGCAAGATCTACATGTAGATGGGTGGGAGGGGTCGCACCTGGGCCCTGAATAGGACAGTGCCTTCCCTCCACAATGCTGGCTCCACCTCCTGTGGTGCGTCTGATGTCCCTGGCCTACTCACTGAAAGAAGGGACGGAGACTTGTCAACAAAGTGCTCCAGAACTGGTTTGGACTAGGCAAAGGCCTCTCTGCCTTCAGAGAACAAAGGAATTTGGGATATAAATATTGGGGCCCTGACCCCATGAATTTAGATCTCGCTGGAATCAAGGAACCTGCCAAGACGAAGAGCTGGAAGAGCTGCCAGGAGGAGTACTGCCCCTTTGCTGTGTTGTTGCTTTGTTGGGTTGGCCTGCAGCTGCTGCTTCTGCCTTGGGCAGTGAAAGGACTGGACTGAACTTTCTACAAACTTGTGCTGAGTATCTCCAAGGGCCTGGAACCGAGCTGGCCTCCTGTTAAGAAGTCTCAGGGACTGCAAAGACTTCACAAGCCTCTGGGTACCGCTTCTGGAACGCTGTTTCAGTTGCCACAGAGGAAGGGAACCGCAACCGACTCCGTCAACCGAATCCATCCCTGGCCGGTGACCTGTTTGCACCGCAGACCGCATCGCCCCGCTTCGCATCGCAACCCTGGTCTCACCGTGGGCGACGTCCAACGCCGCCAACATCGAGCCGCTGCTTGCACCGTGACCTGTGGGCACCGCAGTTCGCATCGCATTGCTTCACTGAACCAGCCGGACCCGACCGACGCGGTCGCTGCAACTGGCTCAAGAGTCGTGACCGCACCGCATTTGGGGCACCGCTCGCACGTCTGCGACGCACCGCTCCGACTCGCACCGCTGTCCGACGCCAGCTCCCGCACTCCGGCTAGGTCGCCTGCATCGCAACCTGTCAGCACCGCATCGAGCATCGTCTCACCCTGCATCGCATGCCTTGGACTCACCGACTCCGTCTGCACGACGCTCATCGAGCCGCTGCCTGCACCGCATCGAGGGACACCGCACCTTGCATCGCTCCGTCTTGCACCGCAACCGCGACGAACGCCGACCGGCTCGAACACTCCGTACCAGCCACAACGAGAAAGGTACTGTAACCGAGTCTGTTCATGACTCTGCTGGCCCGTATCGACGCGGTCGGCTGGAACTGTTAGACTCTGTGGTTTTCAGCATCGCGGTAGGCTCGGACGGAGCTACCGACTCGTACTGAACTTTGCTTTTGTGCTATTCCTGCAAAGAAGAAGTTATCGTATCAAGTATTCATTCGTAAAGTATAGTATTGTGGATTTTTGTCGTAATTGGTCTTGTCTTGAGTATATAAAATATTGGTTATTTTTCTAAACTGGTGTGGTGTCCGTTTGTAGTGCTTACACTGTATTACTGTTGGTTATGTGCAAATGCTTTACACACTGCCTATGAATTAAGCCTGACTGCTCGTGCCAAGCTACCACGAGGGTGAGCAGGGGTTACTTCACGAGTGTAACACCCTTACCCTGACTAGGAAGAAGGGTCCCTACTTGGACAAAGGTGCAAGCCCTTGCCAACTAGAGATCCCATTTCTAACAACATCCATCAGTGTTTACTTAAATAGGAAGTAGCCACTTACTAATGTACGAAAACAACCTGTTTTATAAACACATACTGGGCCTCAAAAACATGAAAAGGCCATGCTCAATTTGAGCCAGTGGTTGCAGGTAGGGCCCACCAGCACTCTTTTTTGGGAACCAGAACTTTTTTCCATCATTAGACTTTGACACAGAAAAAGAGAATTGGCAGAAAAGGTGGAACGAAAGATGAAAAGAATGACGGAAAAATAGTGACAAAGGGACAAAGCAAGGATACAAAGAACAGTCAAAAAAAAGAGATAAAGAAGCAGAGAGTGAAGGGTGGTGGATGAAAGAGGCATGGAGTGAAATCAAGATTAGACAGGCTTGGCATTCGCAGCTACACCATTCAGCAGACTTCCCGTGGGCTTGCAAAAAACATTCTGGGCACATTCACTTATTAATTTACAAATTAAGCATTGGGAGATATCTGCAAGTAAGTTACATTAATCCATAGAAATACTTGACTGTTCACTCATTTATTCATGGTCAATGCAGAAATCACACCTAACGCCCACTAGCACCAGGCCACATTCACAAAGAACCCCTTCAATACACGATGCCCATAACACTGTCCTCCACATCACATTCACAAAGAACCCCTTCAATACACGATGCCCATAACACTGTCCTCCACAGGCCCTACCAAGGCTTCCAATTTCACACAGTATTGCCTCAAAGGCACACTTCACCGAAACACTAAACAACCACATCCTGCATGTGATGCACAGCATTACTTCATAGGCGCAGCCAGAACAATGCAATATCAAACACACAGACTGGAATCTAGAGTGCACTCAAGTGCATAAACACTGAATTCAGAGTTTCAGGGCGCCAATATTTATCACACATTAACATAAACATGCATTCATATTCTCACTGCTTCTTTACCCTGCTTCTGCGAGCAGCAGAAACAGAACTGACACATAAACACGAAAAGATAACAGTCCACATATGCACAGGAATACCCTTTGCTGTTCAGCAAAACACATTTATACATTTCCAGCCAGCCTAACCGTTTTCTTATTTTGTTGCAAAACACATTTTTTCCTCAAGTTCACAGTAATGGGATCTTCCTCTGTGCCTGCACTTGTATTTTTTTAACCCAGCAATAAACTTTCACTGCCTAGAAAGCACTTTTTTTTATATAAATCGCAGAATGTTCTTCCGATGGATGATAAAACTGCAATACACTTCATTAAGAGGACTTGACCAGTGAGTGCTCAACTTGTTTTGAAAACGAGGGAACGCTTTTACCAAAACCCTTGACGAACTGAAAAAGAAAAATAACTGTTTTCTGTTTTTATTTGGACGGTGGGACTGTTCTGATAATTGCTCAGTAGGGCCTCAGAAGGTGGGGCCCTGGGCGATTGTCCATTTTGCCCATGCACAGTTCTGCAAACAATCACGAACTAGTAATCCCATTTGCGCATGCCAGGTATCCATATGTGGATGTCTGATAGCAGAGACATAACGTGTATTTGTAAAGTGCACGTTCGCCCAGAAGGGTATTTTGGCGCTGAACAACAGATGCTTTTTGTTACCCAACTCAATGGCACTCATTTTATCGACCTCAGAAGGATGAAAGGCTAGTGGACCCATCAGGATTTGAATCTGTGACCATGAGGTCAAACACAGGGCCTTACAGTGGACGCATGAGTACACTAAGCCACCAGACCCAGACCACACCTACATGGTCCCATTGTTTATCACACAATATTGTCTCTCTCCACACAGTCATCTGGTAGAGGGCCCGTATCACAAGGTGGGGAACAAAGTGAACTGGAAACCCGTGCTGAGAGTGGGATCCCACTTGGGTGAGGAGGCTCCGCATCACTGATGTCTCTTGGGAGGTATGCAACCTACCCAGGACATTGGCGGCAGCCTCAAAAGTTTTTGTTTTCTTTTTCGTTTTGGGGGATAGGGATAGGTGTAATTTTTGACAGTGCAGGTTCAGAGCCACGCCCCCTCTCCACCGGTCCTCCACAACTCGTCATTCCGTAACGGGGTCGAGGCTACGACCCCTCACCAGGGCCCCCCCAACTGCTCCGAAACGCTAAAACGCTTTTTCAAGTTGGCAGGTCCGGAATAGTTGTAAATGGAGCCATTTTGGCAGTAATTGTAAATTTACAGGCATAACTGGCATGTAACTGTATGTGTAACTCCTTTCAACCATCTTGTGTTGTAATATGTCCATAGGGCCTCACTTACAATATTTTGACGCACGGCAGCGCAGCAAGCCTGCCTGCTGTGCCACCGTGCATCAAAAGGAAAGGGCAGGAATGCACTGTATCTACAAGATAGGGCGCATTCCTGTCCTTTTCCCCTGTGCTGGTGCACAATGGGCTGCCATGCGCCCACGCAGGCACCCTTGCGACATGGTGCAAGGGTGTCTGCATAGTTGGGGTGATTGTTTTTGTAAAAACAATCACGAGAGGTGTTTTATTCTTTCTATGTGTGCTGCAGAATGCAGCACACATAGCAGAAGGAATAAACGAGGAGAAATAAAGGTATTTCTCCTCGTTGTGCCTCCCTTATGCCTCCCCTGGTAAGGCATAGGAATCTGACGCATTCCCAGTTTTACGAAACCTTGTAAATCTGGGAATGCGTCAGGTTCCATGGATGTTACGTGGGAACACCCACAGCCACACCCATGGAATGCTCCTTTCACGCAGAGTAATGCGTGAAAGGGGGCCATATTTACAAAGCAATGAAAAGCCGCGCAGGGTGGCTTTACGTGGCCTTGTAAATATGGGCAGGCACACTGCACCACCGGTGCGTCCAAAAAAGGGAAGCACAGGTGGAGCAATCGGCTTGTAAATGAGCCCCATAGAATATCCCAGCTCCTTCTATACAATATAATGCGAGTCATTAGCTCGTAATGAGTATATACAGTTTTCTGCAGTGTAAAGAAAACATGACTGTTTGCACTCTTGAATTCCAATGCCAGATTTGTGGGGGTAATTTCAAGCACATGATGGCTGTTACACGTGCACAGGGCATATTACAAGTTAGTGGACACATTCACGCATCCAAGAAGTTGTTTTAAGAGCCGTAGGGGCTATTTGAAGCTCTTGAAATGTCCTTAGTTAGCATCAAACTGTTTTATGTCTCGTTGTGGTATCTCTCACTCGCATCAGCTCTTTTTTAAACAATCATTTTCATTACTTGAAATAGAAATCCAAATATAACTTTTCGATTTCATCTCAAATCATCATTTGGGGTCCTCCCAAATTATGTTTTAGAATTTTAATTACAAGGGAATATGCAGATTATTTAGCATGTTCCACGGAATAGAGATTTCCAGTTAGAAACCTACTTCATGAATGTAATCTTGAGTTCATTTTAGAAACAGCAGATTTAATTTTTGACAGCATCCAGGCCTTTTGTATCTCTTGCAGCCTTCTAAGAGTATTTTTAAGAGTTTCCTTAAGTAACATATGGAAGGATCATTTACTTACCCAGTATGTCTGCCAAATGCCTCTAAGAACGTTTAATCTGCTGCTAGAGGAATTTGGGCTCTGCAGTTAACCATATGTTTAATTTTGGATTGAAATGCTAGACATTTTCCCGGAGATTAAACAGCATTTTGAAATGCCACAAGGTTCTTCTGCTGAATTATGTAAATAAACATTTGCAGGTAGGATCACTCTAAAACAAATCTAAGAATACTCTTTTATCACTTTTCTGCTCAGTTGCTAATAAATTTGGAGTGCGGTGATTAAAATAAAAGACATAGATTCTCTACTTAGGTGGCTCCGGTAGGGATTATAAATCCTGCGAGCTACTCCCCCTTTACAGGCGGCTGCAGAATCCAGCTGCAAATGGGCGTTTTAAATCTTTTTGTCAAGCTTTTTTTTTGTAGTTTATTGATTCCTCGGGTACGGACTTTCTGTTCGCCACAGAAAGTTGCATCTGGTCCGAGTCCAAACATGTGATCGGTAATTTGACCCCCCCACTTCCAAAATGCATTTTTTTATCCGCAATTGTTGGTCCAACATATGCATTGGTGTGGCTTTAATGTTTCAGAGAAAGGTTTGCAGGCCACTGATTTCCTGAAATCCGATACCATCATATGAAGTATTTGTGCAATGTTGCTTCTGTGCCTCACACTGGCACACATTTGTGTTTTGTTATTGGCCATAGGACCTGACTGCTGCTTCTCTGATGCCATACCTAAAATTCTAGCTCCTCATAATACAGAGTACGGCTGTGTAATGATATGGGGGCACTTTTAATGTGTGGTTAGATAATCCTACATGCCCGTTGGCAAAATGTACGATGGGTAGTTTGGCCACTTGGTTCCTATGCTGCTATTTAACAGTATTTCTTCATCAGTTTGCTGAACTTTGAACGTTTATCTTTAACTTGGTATGATCACTCATTTTACTATTTCTTCTTAAATCTCCTCTCGCAAAGCTAAATGTAAAGGCTTTTGTCAGCAGGTCTGCATCTATAAGAGTTTTACCCCCTTGGTAGCTTGGCAGAGCAGTCAGGCTTATCCCAGAGGCAATGTGTAATGCGTTTGCGCAACACACACACACACACCAGTGACACACTAGGCACACCACAAAAAGAGACTCCACACAAGGTTATATAAAAATATCCTTTGTATTTATACACCAAACACATTAGACCACAGTTACATAAATCACTGTGCCACTAGGCACTTGTCATAAAAAAAATGCATGTAAAACACATAGTTTTTCAATCACCTTGCCAACCGTGCAATAGTCATAACACTGCATAATTCATAGCATAATTCATAAATCACTTGGCCATAAGGCACTTGTCATAAACCTACCAGTTGATGCACTAAAGCACATACTTATAAGGTGCCTATGTTACACAAACATCATGAAACACCATTACTGTACCTATTAGGCAGCTCCTGCAGCATGGACACTTTTTTACATGGCATCACATTTTGGGCAATAAAGCAAATACTTATGACGTCCCCCTATCATGCATAAAACAAAAATGCAGTAGTTAGGTTCACATAACCCACAATATCACTGTACACAAATCTGCCATAGATAACTCCTCAGAATACCAGAAAGGCCGTAGGATGTAGAGCACATTAAGCTCTTTACTTCGCTAAGGCCACGGGGACGCCTGAGTGCCAATTATGGGGGGCGTGGTAAATTCTCAACCGGAATCGAGGGCCTCTGTCGAGGTTCCAACCGTCCCGACAACCACGCCACAGGGCCCCACATATGTGCACACAACGGGGGGCATGCATCGCCTACCCCTGCGGGGAGACCTCCCTGGGTCCCCCGTGGGCAAAACAAGGAAGTGCGGCTGCCCAGGACCTCGGGAAAAATTGTTGGGGCAATGTTGCAGCGTGTCCGGAGCCCTCGGGGCCTCGTGGACTGTTGGGAACAAAAGGACTATGGCTCCCAGAGCTGCATTGGCCTTCTACGCTGGGGCCGAGCCAGCCGCACAGCAACGCGAGTCTCCCCCGCCTCCCTCTGGCATGGCAACGTGGGGTAGGCTCCCACCCGGGACTTGCTCTTTCCTACCAACAGAGTCCTGTTGCGGCTCTCTAGTTTCCACGGCAACCGGCAGGGGGGCCGCGTTCAGGCTTTCGTTTCTTGGTGCAGTCTTCCTGGCTGACGCTAGACAATTATGCCTCTCGCCGGTCTACACAGTATGGGGCCAATTCAGCAGAGCCCCGGCTGTAGTGTAATCAGTACACACAGTACCATGCTGTAAAGACAACCAGCACTGCAATTCTTTAATACAGTGCTCTCAACACGTGCTGATCAGGAAGCAGAGCCAAAAGCAATACTCCCAGGTTTTGAAATGAAGCACTCAACACATACTTACTTCTAGGAAACCACAAGGCATAAGGACAGTCCAGTCCTGCCTCTGCTCCAGGCAGGAGCAACATTGCAGGCCATCCTAACCAACACAAGTCAGGGGCAGCGCTCCTCACACAGCTTCTTCAGCTCTCCTCCCAGGCAGGTTTACTTTTCTTAGATATTTCATGGATCTTTCCTGAAGTCTTTGATTTCCCTGAGCCTTCCAACAGGAGGCAAGCACACACAAGCCCTTGGCGATGCCCTTCCCAAGCAGGATACCACAGCAGGGAAAAAAGAGTCAGTCCTTTTCCTCCACCACAGACAGAAGCAGCAGCTGCAGACCAACCCGCCCTTCACTCAGAAAAGGCAGTGCTCCTCACACAGTCCTTCTGCTCGTCTTCTTAGCAGGTTCCTCTTGTTCCTGGAAGTAATCTAAAGTCCTGTGGATTTAGGTGCAATACTTATACCCAAAATTGTCATTGTTCTCCTTGTGGCAAGGGTCTCTGAACCCAGTCCAAACCAGTCCTGTCCTCCCTGGTGCAGCATGACCAGAGGGGACGGAGACAGCATTGTGAAAAAAGAGACACAGCCTATTCAGGTGCAAGCGAAACTCCTCCCACCACTCTAAATGCAGACCAGGTCTATTAAGGCCAGCGATGAACCACCCAGGCAAGGCAGGACACACCTCAACCCCTCTAGTGACTGTCTTAAGTGAATGCACATTCCAAGCTACTGTCTTGGAAACATCAGACGCTGAATACACAAACAGCCAGATGCACACAGAACGGTAAAGCAAGAAAATGCCCACTTTCTAAAAGTAGCATTTTCAATCACAGAATTTAAAAACCACCTTTACCAAAATTCTGAGTTCAGCGAGCCTACACTCCATTTTTCTATATTGTCCCTATGGAAAGCTACACATGTAAAATGTTTCAGCGCAGCCCCAATGATAAGCCTATGGGACAGATAGCCTTTCAATAGTGAAAAACGAAATACACAGTATTTCACCATCAGGACATGTAACACACACCAGTATATGCTGTACCTTTCACATACACTGCACCCTGCCCATGGGGGGTACCTTGGGCCTACTTTAGGTGCGCCTTACATGTAAGGAAAGGGAAGGTTTGGGCCTGGCAAGTGGGTGCACTTGCCAGGACAACATGGCAGTTTACAACTGAGCCCGCAGACACTACAGTGGTAGGTTTGAGATACATTTACAGGGCTACTCATGTAGGTGGGACAATCAGTGCTGCAAGCTCACTAGTAGCGCTTGATTTACAGGCCCTGGCACACACCATGCACTTTACTAGGGACTTACCAGTAAATCTGATATGCCAAACATGGATAACTAATCATATCACAATTTATACAGAGAGCATATCAGGGGCGGCTCCTCCAAGTGGGCGGAGGAGCGTCGCCCCATTGCTTTCTCGCAGTGCGAGAAAGCAGAAGGGTTTGGTTGGGGGCGGGCAGGTGGGCGGGTCTGCTCTAGGGCAGGGGACGTTGTGGCTTGCCCACTGCTGAGGGCGCTGACTGTTTGGTCGGCCCTCTGGGGCCGACCAAACCAGTCATGCGCACTCTGCCTTGTCTCCATGTAGGCTGCATGCAGCCTACATGGAGAAAATGGCCTCCCCATAGACGCCTGGCTAGTCGGCGTCCCAACCATTACCATTACCATTTTAATGGTAAAATACCATCCAAGCCAACCTGAAATGAAGCGCTCTAATGAGTGCGAAACACGTGTAAGGGGTTGCTATTAATCATTTCAGGTTGGCTTCGGTGGTATTTTTCCACTCCACAGCTGTAATACTGTGCCTGGAGTTGTAAAAGGCTTTGGCCATTTTACAGCTCGGCATGGATAGCACTGTGCTAATCCTATGCTTAAAGACTTTGCTGTAGAAATGGCAAAATACCTTTTCCCTTTCTATCTCGGCATGGATGGCACTGTGCTAATCCTATGCTTAAAGACTTTGATAGAAAAGCAGGCATTTGAGGAGAGCAAATTGAGAGTGTCGCTGGTGTTGAGAGTGCTCTATACAGGAGCTGCTTTCCACCTAAAGTTGAGAACTACCCAGAGTTCTCTGCTTCTTTTTTGCATATATATATATACATATATCCATCCTTCAGTATGCCTCACCCTCCGCCGCACCTCACGTCCCGGGTGCTACTCCCGAGGTGGTGAGCTACTAAACAACAATTAACTCCGGCAGCCTAAGTCACGTAGCCAGTAGCAGGTGCACTCTCGGGTAAATTTCAGCAAAATGCTTTCATTAGCAAGCCAAAAAAAGCACTGACAGACGCGTTTCGGCACAACACCTTTTTCAATGTCAATGTGGTCAACAATTCATTTACAATTTAAATCAAGGAGGAATACGTTACGCACAGCAATTTGTAGGAAACGAAGACGGCCCATAAAGTCTACGAAATGTAATGTCAGTATGACGGCCATCTTGGAACAATGTTCCCTAATCGGTGTATTGCAGCTTTTACCAAGATAGTTATCAATTAACGCGCATTTCTTAGGACACACATTAACATAAATATAAATTTAAATTTAAATAGCGGGGGGAGGGAGTGTTAGGGAGGGGATCCATAATTCTGATAACAATAATCATTGCAAAATATATTCTGTAATCAATGTGATAAGATGCCATCATTCAAATTACTAATCACATTGACCCCCTTTTTGACATAAATATGCATTTTATTTCATTAATCACACATAAACTCCTCCACAATCAAGCCCTGAATGAGCCAAAAGACATATGTGACCCTTATGATATTACTAATACTGCATCATGACATATATATTGCACGAAAAAAAAGAAATATCTTCCCAGAGCAGTCCCAATATTTATGCACTTGCTCTAGGATCATATTTCCTCACTGGCCTATGTAAACCCACAATTCCTCTTCATTGTTCAAACCCTGCATGTCTTTGGTTTGTAGCTCTATTATATATTTAGACTCAAAGCTACGTAGTTGTTTACCCCGGTCTCCTCCTCTTTCTTCTTTCTGTACTTGGTCTATACAGAAGAACTTGTGCAGATCTCGATTGCTGTTATGTTTCAATTCGAAATGTCGAGCGACAGGATAGCTCTGATCTTTCTTGGCAATCCCTCAAAAATGTTCCAGGATCCTCTTCTTAGTCGGGTGGATGGTACTCCCTATATAACGTTTCGGGCAGGGGCACTCTACACAGTAAACAGTGAACTATGAGTTACAGTTCAATAATTTCTTTATCTTCTTAGATTCTTTAAATCCTTATCCTGCAATTCTGTACTCACTGACTTTACTGCTATATTTACAGGCTTTGCATCTCAAACAGGGGAAAAAACCTGTAATCAGATCTTTCTTGACAGGAGTGGTCCTGTAATGACTATGTACTAAGTGGTCCCTTATGGATAGAATCCGTCTGTAGGTAATCTGGCGATGTGATGTATTATCAGTTTGAAGGATATGCCAATTTTGTCTAAAAATCAGTGCCACTTTGTACGAACTTGCATTAAAGTTTGTAATCATTCTAATAGTTCCTTCCTGCAAGTTCTTACTGGATTTAGTTTGAGCCTTAGTAGCTAGAAGCCGTGATCTATTCACTAACTCTGTCCTTTTCACTGCCTCTTGTAGAATACCTCTCGAATATATCCCCTTTTACCAAATCTTTCTAGGGCACTTGCTTTAGCTTTTTGGTACTCTTCTTCATGTGTGCAATTATGCTTGATGCGTAGAAGTTCGCCATAAGGGATGTTCTTTATTAAACTTCTGGGATGATGACTACCTGTGTGTAAATCCGAATACCCAGCAGTTGGTTTGTGGTATAGTCTAGTTAGTAACTTGTTCTCATTCACGTACACTTCCAGATCTAAATAAAATACATTTGTACTGCTGATGTTTTCAGAGAATACTAGGTTCAAATCATTTTGATTAAGGGCAGCTATGTATGTTTCAGCCGACGAGTAAGTCCCTTTCCAGACGATGAATAAATCATCCATATATCGGGCCCAAAGGGCCACATTGTTGACCCATTGCTCAGGCCCTTCTGCCCAGGCCACGTGCTTCTCCCACCAGCCTACAAACAAGTTCGCATAGCTGGGGGCGAAGCACGTGCCCATCACGATCCCTCGTTGTTGTTGGTACTGCTGCCCTGCAATTATGAACATGTTGTTCTCTAGACAGAACCTTATCATTTCTAATAACATAGTGTTATGTTCTTGATATTTTAGTGCTCTCTCATTCAGGAACCATTTTGAAGCATCTAAACCCTTTTCGTGTTCTATACAAGTGTAAAGACTTGTTATGTCAAGTGTTATTAATAACATTTCATCCTCCCATTCAATGCCTTCAATTAGCCTAAAACATCTTGCATATCCTTGACATAAGAACTTAAGTCTTTCACCAAAGGGAATAGGAAAGAGTTGATGTAGACCTATGTATTCTCCAGTAAGCTGTTCTCTGATGCCACTATTGGTCTACCAGGAGGATTAGACATAAAAAGGGAAGAACTGGATATTCATAATATAAAAATAGATATTTATCTTGGTCTAACATGCCTTGATCTCTCCAGGCTGTAAAATGCTTGAGAACATTTCTCACACAGTTATCATATTCAGATTTCTGAATGGGTAAATAACATTGTTGGTCTCTAAGCTGCCTCACAGCTTCATTGTAATATTGCTCCTTCTTAAATAGAACAATGTTACTCCCCTTGTCCGAAGGTTTGATGACCAAGGAATCATCTTTTTTCAGGTCCTGTATCGCCTTCCATTGCTTAGCTGGAATGTTATATTTTCTCTGATGTTCTCATTGAGTATTCAATGTCTTAAGATCTTGTATGATGGCTTCATGAAAATCATCTATGGCGTAGTGAGAAGTATGAGGAATGAATTTGGACTTCATTCTGAGATTATCTTTGCCACTTAGTTGTGTAATGCCCGCTCTCGATAGGCAGGCTGTGGTGTTAACATCTAACTCAATCATCTGCTATCCTGTGAATCCTCTAAGGCCTGCAGGGCCAGTAATGCTTTAAGATCATTGCCTGTTAAAAGATCAGTTTTTCCCGTGTTGGCATCCTCACAAGCTGGCTTGATTTTAGGATGTAAAAGATGTTTTTTAACAATTTCAGTTTTCTCACATATTTATATAGATTGATTCGAGTCTGTGTATAATTGAACTCTGAGGTAGGAAAAATGTAAGGCCTTATTTCAGTACTTGTATTTCATCTGGATTCAGTTCTCTATTTGGCAAATTTATTATCGTCTTCTCATCCGGGACCATTACCATCTGCCCCTTTTCCCCCTGCTTCGGGTTACCCTGGGTGTAATGGATTCTCCCCTTCCTTTCTTGCACCCTTCTTTGTTGTTTTGCCAATCTGGGGGGTGGGTTTGGGGGGGTTCGTTGTCGGCTCTCTCTGATAAGTTGGTACTCCCGAAAATAAGTAGCTTCACTGATACTTTCGCTGCTCCCAGTCACATATGTCGATTGTTCTCCTTCTGAAGTTTCAATTTTTGATTCTGAAGTCTCTCTAGTTGTCACTGTATTCCTACTCCTCTGCTGGTTCAGTTGTCTTCTAGGAGCATCACATTTCCTTGCAAATGTTAGAATCCGGCCTGATTCATAGTCCTTTTCATCTCTCTGAAATTTCATTTGTATTCGACGTCTGATCGAACCCTCATATTCCATGAGCTGTTTCTTCATGACCGATTTCAGTTCTTCACTCTGCTTGGTGTCTTTGTCCTTTGTTATCATGTCTTCCAATCTTTTGATCTCATCCTGTAATTTCGCTCGATCACTCCATGCGTACTTGATAGGAATTCTGACCATTCCCTTAGCTGAATCTGTGGTGTATTCTGCCCATTCTTTCAATAGCTGTGGGTCAGGATTTTCATATGATGGAACAGTATATATTCTCAGACCTCTAGGTATTCTGTCCTCATCCAAGTATATTTGTTGAGAGGTAGCTTACCACCATTTCCTAATTTCTTTTTCGTATGTTTTTCCAGTGTTTGATATTGTATTTTCAAATTGCTGGGGAGTGTCTTGTTGGAGTCTACCCTCTGTGAGCCATTCTTTCCACTTCTTGCGGCTTTCCCAAAATATTGACAGCTGCCTCCTCCTGTTACGTGTCACTAAACATATTTCTCACAACTTGATGACTTGTAACCATAATGCTCTTTCAACCCTCTGGACTGTCGCTGGTATAGATCACACAAAAGCAGTAATAAGAAAAGAGGCACTCACCGGCGGCTCGTAGTGGTCATCTCGTGTCCTCCGACACAAGTTTCCCTGTCCAAAACTGTCAGCGCCATGCCTCCTTCAGTTCCTGCTTCTCCAATAACCTCAATTCCAAGCCACTATCTCACCATGGGGGTTGTCCAATATCCAGAGACGGGGCAGGCGGCAAATCGTCTCCGTCCGTCAGTATGCCTTACCCTCCGCAGCACCTCATGTCACGGGTGCTACTCCCGTGGGGGTGAGCCACTAAACAACAATTAACTCCAGCAGCCTCAGTCACGTAGCCAGTAACGGGTGCACTCTCAGGTAAAAAAAGCACTAACAGACGCGTGGCTTGAATACTGTGCCTGGAGTGTTAAAGGCTTTGGCCATTTTACAGCTCAGCATGGATAGCACTGTGCTAATCCTATGCTTAAAGACTTTGCTGTAGAAATGGCAAAAACCTTTGTCCCTTTCTATCTCAGCGTGGATGGCACTGTGCTAATCCTACACCTAAAGACTTTGATAGAAAAGCAGACATTTGAGGTGAGCAAATTTAGAGTGTCGCTGGTGTTGAGAGTGCTCTATACTGGAGCTGCTTTCCACCTAAACTTGAGAACTACCCAGAGTTCTCTGCTTCTTTTTTTTACATAATTTATGCATCACTCTATTCTTGAAAGTGTATTGTTTTGACTTATACTGGGTTCTCCCTCGTGTCTGGACAAAGCTATACCTCTCTAACAAGCTCTTTTGAGAGCGAAACACGTGTCAGGGGTTGCTTTTATTCATTTCAGGTTGGCTTGGGTGGTATTTTACCAATCCAAAGGTGTAATACTGTGCCTGGAGTGGTAAAAGGCTTTGGCCATTTTCCAGCTCGGCATGGATAGCACTGTGCTAATCCTATGCTTAAAGACTTTGCTGTAGAAATGGCAAAAGGCTTTGTCCCTTTCTATCTCGGCGTGGATGGCACTGTGCTAATCCTACGCCTAAAGACTTTGATAGAAAAGCAGACATTTGAGGTGAGCAAATTTAGAGTGTTGCTGGTGTTGAGAGTGCTCAATAGTGGGGCTGCTTTCCACCTAAACTTGAGAACTACCCAGAGTTCTCTGCTTCTTTTTTGCATAATTTATGCATCACTCTATGCCTGAAAGGGTACTGTTTTGATATATATATATATATCCGCAAATCCTTTACGCCCTCTTCGCGGCGAAAGTCACGGCACCACAGCAGGTAGTCCTTTTCAAACAACTTTATTGATCACACCATGTGCAAAGTGAGCAAGAGTAGGACGGTCTACGCGTTTCGGCTACCACTAGCCTTCTACTGGACCATATATATATATATATATATTTCTCCAAAACGGTTCCCTTGCACCGGGATCTGCAGCGCTCAATACGGGTGCGACTCCCTGCGGCAGAACCACGCCGCTCAATATTTGCACACAATCCTTCAGCCGAAAGGAAAAACGGAACGCACTCCTGTAGTTAAATGCAACAATAATTTTATTCTTTTATTCCTTCATTTGCAGGGATAGCAAGATGACCTACGCGTTTCGGTTTTACAAAAACCTTGTTCATGATCGTCAAAACCATAGACACTCCAACACCAATAACTACATACCCACTCACTGATTCTTAGGTCTACACACACATCCACTCACTCACCCGTACAGTCACTCATACTTACGGTCACTCAGTACAGGACTATCATTTGCACTCATACACCTATATAGACACTCACACATCGCCACTCATCCATAGAGGTACTCACACACCTAATCAGTCATGCAAATAATTAATCACACTCCCATTTACTCAGATGTACAGTTATACACACAACAGCTCAATTACTCATATAAATACTAGCACA
Source organism: Calotriton arnoldi (assembly GCA_963921515.1). Lineage (NCBI taxonomy): Eukaryota > Metazoa > Chordata > Amphibia > Caudata > Salamandridae > Calotriton > Calotriton arnoldi. Next base: position 535,075 of record CAWUFW010007842.1, read on the forward strand.
TTCTTACGCTCTTATACAATCAATGATACAAGCACACACTCATCCATACAGCCACTCTCACAATAACACACTCTCATTTGTAGCCAATTATGTACTCCAACACACATATATACTACTTTTCACATATGTAGTTACTCACACATGTAACACTGAGATATACATTCACTCACTAACACAACCATACACACACTCACCCACCCATACAGTACATCACAGATGCACTCTTGAAACCATGCACCCAGTGAATCACCCACTCACACATCTATGCACAGAGTCACACACACCCCACCCACACAAACAATCAGGCACCCATACAGATACTCAGACAACAAATCAATAACCCATATAGACACTCATGTAGCTATTCACAAACCCATGAGCCGCTTACACACCAACAGACACACAGATACAGACATTCACACAGTTTAGTCACTAACCCATGCATTCAGTAAGATACGTTTAATCACTCACTTATAGAGTCAGTCACGCACCTACTAAATCATCCATTCAGACACTTATACACCCACTCATTCTTCAATACGCCTTTCCCTATATATATTAAACATATTTCAACTTTACAGAAACACACAGTCACTGCATGATGTCATCAGTGATGTCATTTGAGATGTCAGTGATGTCATCAGTGATGTCACTGACCATCTCATGAGTGATGTAATATGTGACGTCATCAGCAGTGCATTGCGGGGGCGCGAGTTATAGTTAGCTGAACTAACTATAACGGGGGAATTTCACGGGTTTTGTACGAGTGCAATGTCCAACTAACTATAACTGTCCCTAAAACCTATGGTTTTTTCAGTGAATTTCTAAGGTTTTTAAATGCTAATTTCTAAATATAACGTGCCTGAAACCTATGGTTTTTTCAGTGAATTTCAAAGGTTTTTTAAATGCTAATTTCTAACTATAACGTGCCTGAAACCTATGGTTTTTCAGTGAATTTCTAAGGTTTTTTAAATGCTAATTCCTAACTATAACCTATGGTTTTTTTTCAGTGAATTTGAAAGGTTTTGTAAATGACAATTTTTAAATGTATTAATTGTTATATTTATTATTTTGATACTGATTTACTACATTTTTTAAACTATTTATTTTTAGATATTTTATTTTTTAAATTACATTGTAATTACATTATACATTACATTACAAAATATACTTTCTCAGAATGAATTACTTTAGTTTAAATACTTTGCAAATAGGCAATAGACTTTTAAGTACAGTAGTTACAGTTGTTGCAATGGGCAACACAATTTCAAACACAATGCAACATTGAGCTCAATGTGAATTTCTAGTTAAATGCAATTAGTTACTTTATGGATTACTTTTCTAACCACAGGACTGGATCCTAGATTCAGTCCTGGGACATCTCCTGTAAACAGTTGAGTAAAAGCGTTTTGGTTACAGTAGTGATTTTTAAGGAATATTATTGTATTTTAAAAGTTGACACAAACTTTTTCACATAGAATCACCAATGTTATCCTATGGGAGGAAATTCACTTAGCAGGTAAGTAGTGTTATTGTTACTTTTTCTTACTCAGTGGTGGATCCTGGATCCAGCACTGGTGCATCTCCTGTAAACAGTTGAAAGAATGCGTTTAAGTCATACAGGCGATTTTTAAGGAATATTTGTAGTTTGTGAAAATCGACACTTTGAAACTTTTCTGCTGAAAACCAGACAATGGATTCCTATGGAAGGAAATACAAGTTACTGGTAAGTACGGTTAAAAAAAATTTCAGGATCAGTACTGGGCTCAAAGATGCAGCACTGAGGTCTCTCCTGATGACAGGTGAGTAAATCGGAATTCGTAGTTTGGCTGATTTTAAAGGAATATTATAAAGTTCCAAAACTCCACACTTAGAAGAATTTCCAAGTGAAACCAGTCAATGTTAGCCTATGGAAGGAAATTCAAGTTACTGGTAAGTACGGTTTAAATTACTTTTCAGGATCAGTACTGGGCTCAAAGATGCAGCACTGAGGTCTCTCCTGATAACAGGTGAGTAAATTGGAATTCGTAGTTCGGCTGATTTTAGAGGAATATTTGCACAATGGTGAAGGAAGGGGGTGGGGCCTGAGATGACATGTCTGCAAACACGCCCTGTGGCGCGTTTTAAGTTGGAGAATTAATTCCTCCTCAATCCCGAGGGTCCCTAGGGGCCAACTAGCCCACCAGATACCGCCAGTATGCGCCAGAGAGCTGCGTTGCAGAGAGGTGTTCAGAGGCCACGCCCCTTTTTGCACCTCTCTGCAACGCAGCTCTGTGGCGCTTTCTGGACGTAGCTGGTGGGCTAGTTGGCCCCAGGGACCCTCAGGATTGAAGGGATTTAATTCCCCATCTTAAAACGCGCCACGGGGCCTGTTTGCACACATGTCACCTGAAGCCCCGCCCCCACCCATCACCACAGTGCAAACGCGCCCCGTGGCACGTTTTAAGTTGGGGTATTAAGTCCCCTTGAATCATGAGGGTCCCTGGGGTCCAACTAGCCCACCCTGTACCTCCAGTATGCACCAGGGAGCTGCGTTGCAGAGAGGTGTTCAGAGGCCACGCTCCTTTTTACACCTCTCTGCAACGCAGCTCTGTGACGCTTTCTGGACGTACCTGGTGGGCTAGTTGGCCCCCAGGATTGAAGATGATTTAATTCCCCATCTTAAAACGCGCCACGGGGCCTGTTTGCACACATGTCACCTTTAGCCCCGCCCCCTCCCTTCACCACTGTGCAAACGCGCCCCGTGGCGCGTTTTAAGTTGGGGGATTAAGTCCCCTTGAATCCTGAGGGTCCCTGGGGTCCAACTATCCCACCAGGTACCTCCAGTAAGCGCCACAGAGCTGCGTTGCAGAGAGGTGTAAAAAGGGGCGTGGCCTTTGTACACCTCTCTGCAACGCAGCCGCCTGGCGCATACTGGAGGTTCCTGGTGGGCTAGTTGGCCCCCAGGGACCCCCAGTATTCAAGGGGAATTCGTTCCCCCTCTGCAAACGCACCAGGGGGCGCGTTTGCAGACTGCTGCAGGGAGGGGCGGGCCTCCGGCACGATGCCGGTCTTTTTTTTCTTTCTATGGGAGGGGGCCTGCGTGGCCCCCTTCCCTCGGCCACTTTTGGCCCCGGGGACCCCATCCCCGGGGCCTGAGGATTTACTTTTTTTTTTTTTTAAACGGGAAGGGGGCCGCGTGGCCCCTTCCCTGGGCCTCTATTGGCCCCGGGACCCCATCCCCCGGGGCATGCCCACTGTTTTTTTATAAAATATTCGGAGGGGGCTGCGTGGCCCCCTCCTCAGGCCATTTAATATGTGACGTCATCAGCAGTGCATTGCGGGGCGCGAGTTATAGTTAGCTGAACTAACTATAACAGGGAATTTCACGGGTTTTGTACGAGTGAAATGTCCAACTAACTATAACTGTCCCTAAAACCTATGGTTTTTTCAGTGAATTTCAAAGGTTTTTTAAATGCTAATTTCTAACTATAACGTGTCTGAAACCTATGGTTTTTCAGTGAATATATATATATATATTCACTGAAAAAACCATAGGTTTTAGGGACAGTTATAGTTAGTTGGACATTGCACTCGTACAAAACCCGTGAAATTCCCCTGTTATAGTTAGTTCAGCTAACTATAACTCGCGCCCCGCAATGCACTGCTGATGACGTCACATATTACATCACTCATGACATGGTCAGTGACATCACTGATGACATCACTGATGACATCTCAAATGACATCACTGATGACATCATCCAGTGACTGTGTTTCTGTAAAGTTTAAATATGTTTAATATATATAGGGAAAGGCGTATTGAAGAATGAGTGGGTGTATAAGTGTCTGAATGGATGATTTAGTACGTGAGTGACTGACTCTACAAGTGAGTGATTAAACGTATCTTACTGAATGCATGGGTTAGTGACTAAACTGTGTGAATGTCTGTATCCGTCTGTTTGTTGGTGTGTAAGTGGATGCATGGATTTGCGAATAGCTACATGAGTGTCTATATGGGTTATTGATTGGTTCTCTGAGTATCTGTATGGCTGCCTGAGTGTTTGTGTGGGTGGGGTGTGTGACTCTATACATAGATGTGTGAGTGGGTGATTCACTGGGTGCATGATTTCAAGAGTGCATCTGTGATGGACTGCTTGGGTGGGTGAGTGTGTGTATGGGTGTGTTAGTGAGTGAATGTATATCTCAGTGGTACATGTGCGAGTAACTACATATGTAAAAGGCAGTATATATGTGTGTTAGAGTATTTAAATGGCTATAAGTGAGAGTGTGTTATTGTGAGAGTGGCTGTATGGATGCGTGTGTGCTTGTATCAGTTATTGTATAAGAGCGTAAGAATGTGCTAGTATTTGTATGAGTAAGTGAGCTAGTGTGTGTATAACTGTATAGGTGAGTAAATGGGTGTGTGATTAATTTCTTGCATGACTGACTAGGTGTGTGAGTACCTCTATGGATGAGTGGCGGTGTGTGAGTGTTTATATAGGTGTATGAGTGCATTTGATAGTCCTGTACTGAGTGACTGTAAGTACGAGTGACTGTACAGGTGAGTGAGTGGATGTGTGTGTAGACCTAAGAATCAGTGAGTGGGTATGTAGTTTTTGGTGTTGGAGTGTCTATGGTTTTGAGAATGGCAGTCTGTAATTTAGAGTGGGTGTATCAAAAGTTATATTAGGGTGTGAGAAGATGCATGAAATTATCACATGGATGATGTCATCAGTGATGTCATTTGAGAAGTCATCAGTGTTGTCACTGACCATGTCATGAGTGATGTAATATGTGACGTCATCAGCAGTGCATTGCAGGGCGCGAGTTATAGTTAGCTGAACTAACTATAACAGGGGAATTTCACGGGTTTTGTACGAGTGCAATGTCCAACTAACTATAACTGTCCCTAAAACCTATGGTTTTTTCAGTGAATTTCAAAGGTTTTTTAAATGCTAATTTCTAACTATAATGTGTCTGAAACCTATGGTTTTTTCAGTGAATTTCAAAGGTTTTTTAAATGCTAATTTCTAACTATAACGTGCCTGAAACCTATGGTTTTTTCAGTGAATTTCAAAGGTTTTTAAATGCTAATTTCTAACTATAACGTGCTTGAAACCTATGGTTTTTTCAGTGAATTTCAAAGGTTTTTAAATGCTAATTTCTAACTATAACGTGCCTGAAACCTATGATTTTTAAGTGAATTTCAAAGGTTTTTTAAATGCTAGTTTCTAACTATGCCAACAGAGGTAGGACATGTGAAGAAAGAAGAAAAAACGCACAGAAAGAAGCAAAAGATGTGCAGAAAGAACCAACAGAGGAGCAGAAAGAGGCCTTGTTGCAAAATCATCCTGTGCCCACAACTTTTTCAGACGGGTACTGGTGGTAACTGACTCTGACTAACCAGAGCCAGTGCGCGTTTGCACAGTGGTGAAGGGAGGGGGCCTGAGGTGACATGTGTGCAAACGCGCCCCGTGGCGCGTTTTAAGTTGCGGGATTAAGTCCCCTTGAATCCTGAGGGTCCCTGGGGCCCAACTAGCCCCCAGGTACCTACAGTTAGGACCACAGAGCTGAGTTGCAGAGAGGCGTTCCGAGGCCACGCACCTTTTTCACCTCTCTGCAACGCAACTCTGTTGTGCTTACTGAAGGTACCTGGTGGGCTAGTTGGCCCCCAGGATTCAAAGGGAATTAACTCCCCAACTTAAAACGCACCACAGGGCGTGTTTGCGCACATGTCACCTGAGGCCCCGCCCCTCCCTTCACCACTGTGCGAACGCGCCCCGTGGCGCGTTTTAAGTTGGGGGATTAGGTCACCTTGAATCCTGAGAGTCCCTGGGGCCCAACTAGCCCACCAGGTACATCCAGTAAGCACCACAGGCCTGCGTTGCAACGCCTGTAACAAATTGTGCAGTTGTGTTTAGGTAGTGAAGAGGGTCGTGCTGGGGGTAGTGTTTTAGGGTTTAGGGTAGTGCAGTGGTGTTTGTGTAGTGTAGGGGGTCATGCTGGGGGTAGATTTAGGGTTTAGGGTAGTGCAGTGGTGTTTGGGTAGTGTAGGGAGTCGTGCTGGGGGGCGTGTTTTAGGGTTTAGGGTAGTACAGTGGTGTTTGGGTAGTGTAGGGGGTCGTGCTGCGGGTTAGTGTTTTAGGGTTTTAGGGTTTAGGGTAGTGCAGTGGTGTTTGGGTAGTGTAGGGGATACTGCTGGGGGTAGTGTTTTAGGGTTTAGGGTAGTGCAATGGTGTTTGGGTAGTGTAGGGGTACTGCTGGGGGTAGTGTTTTAGGGTTTAGGGTAGTGCAGTGGTGTTTGGGTAGCGTAGGGGGTACTGCTGGGGGTAGTGTTTTATGGTTTAGGGTAGTGCAGTGGTGTTTGGGTAGTGTAGGGGTTCGTGCTGGGGTAGTTTTTAGGGTTTAGGGTAGTGCAGTGGTGTTTGTGTAGTGTAGGAGGTCGTGGTTTAGGGTAGTGCAGTGGTCTTTGGGTAGTGTAGGGAGTCGTGCAGGGGTATTGTTTTAGAGTTTAGGGTAGTGCAGTGGTCTTTGGGTAGTGTAGGGGTTGTGCGGGGGTAGTGTTTTAGGGATTAGGGTAGTGCATTGGTATTTGGGTAGTGTAGGGGGTCATGCGGGGTAGTGTTTTAGGGTTTAGGGCAGTGCAGTGGTGTTTAGGTAGTGTAGGGGGTCGTGCTGGGGGAGTGTTTTAGGATTTAGGGCAGTGCAGTGGTGTTCGGGTAGTGTAGGGGGTCGTGCTGGGGGAGTGTTTTAGGGTTTAGGGCAGTGCAGTCGTGTTCGGGAAGTGTAGGGGGTCGTGCTGGGGGAGTATTTTAGGGTTTAGGGTAGTGCAGTGGTGTTCGGGTAGTGTAGGGGGTCATGCTGGGGGTAGTGTTCTAGGGTTTAGGGCAGTGCAGTGGTGTTCGGGCAGTGTAGGGGGTCGTGCTGGGGGTGGTGTTTGAGGGTTTAGGGCAGTGCAGTGGTGTTCGGACAGTGTAGGGCGTCGTGCTGGGGGTGGTGTTTCAGGGTTTAGGGCAGTGCAGTGGTGTTCGGGCAGTGTAGGGGGTCGTGCAGGGGTGGTGTTTCAGGGTTTAGGGCAGTGCAGTGGTGTTCGGGCAGTGTAGGGGGTCGTGCAGGGGTGGTGTTTCAGGGTTTAGGGCAGTGGTGTTCGGGCAGTGTAGGGGGTCATGCTGGGGGTGGTGTTTCAGGGTTTGGGGCAGTGCAGTGGTGTTCGAGCAGTAAAGGGGGTCGTGCTGGGGGTGGTGTTTCAGGGTTTAGGGCAGTGCAGTGGTGTTCCGGCAGTGTAGGGGGTCGTGCAGGGGTGGTGTTTCAGGGTTTAGTGCAGTGGTGTTCGGGCAGTGTAGGGGTCGTGCTGGGGTGGTGTTTCAGGGTTTAGGGCAGTGCAGTGGTGTTCGGGCAGTGTAGGGTGTCGTGCTGAGGGTTGGTGTTTCAGGGTTTAGGGCAATGCAGTAGTGTTTGGGCAGTGTAGGGGGTCGTGCTGGGGGAGTGTTTTAGGGTTTAGGGCAGTGCAGTCGTGTTCGGGTAGTGTAGGGGGTCGTGCTGGGGGAGTATTTTAGGGTTTAGGGTAGTGCAGTGGTGTTCGGGTAGTGTAGGGGGTCATGCTGGGGGTAGTGTTCTAGGGTTTAGGGCAGTGCAGTGGTGTTCGGGCAGTGTAGGGGGTCGTGCTGGGGGTGGTGTTTTAGGGTTTAGGGCAGAGCAGTGGTGTTCGGGCAGTGTAGGGGGCCATCTTGGGGGTGGTGTTTCAGGGTTTAGGGCAGTGCAGTGGTGTTCGGGCAGTGTAGGGGGTCGTGCAGGGGGTGGTGTTTCAGGGTTTAGGGCAGTGCAGTGGTGTTCGGGCAGTGTAGGGGTCGTGCAGGGGTGGTGTTTCAGGGTTTAGGGCAGTGGTGTTCGGGCAGTGTAGGGGGTCATGCTGGGGGTGGTGTTTCAGGGTTTAGGCAGTGCAGTGGTGTTCGAGCAGTAAAGGGGGTCATGCTGGGGGTGGTGTTTCAGGGTTTAGGGCAGTGCAGTGGTGTTCGGGCAGTGTAGGGGGCGGTGCAGGGGTGGTGTTTCAGGGTTTAGGGCAGTGCAGTGGTGTTCGGGCAGTGTAGGGGGTGGTGCAGGGGGTGGTGTTTCAGGGTTTAGGGCAGTGCAGTGGTGTTCGGGCAGTGTAGGGGGTCGTGCAGGGGGTGGTGTTTCAGGGTTTAGGGCAGTGCAGTGGTGTTTCAGGGTTTAGGGCAGTGCAGTGGTGTTCGGGCAGTGTAGGGGGCGGTGCAGAGGGTGGTGTTTCAGGGTTTAGGGCAGTACAGTGGTGTTCGGGCATTGTAGGGGGTGGTGCTGGGGCTGGTGTTTCAGGGTTTAGGGCAGTGCAGTGGTGTTCGGGCATTGTAGGGGGTCGTGCTGGGGCTGGTGTTTCAGGGTTTAGGGCAGTGCAGTGGTGTTCGGGCAGTGTAGGGGGTCGTGCTGGGGCTGGTGTTTCAGGGTTTAGGGCAGTGCAGTGGTGTTCGGGCAGTGTAGGGGGTCATGCTGGGGCTGGTGTTTCAGGGTTTAGGGCAGTGCAGTGGTGTTCGGGCAGTGTAGGGGGTCATGCTGGGGCTGGTGTTTCAGGGTTTAGGGCAGTGCAGTGGTGTTCGGGCAGTGTAGGGGGTCTTGCTGGGGCTGGTGTTTCAGAGTCTAGGGCAATGCAGTGGTGTTCGGGCAGTGTAGGGGGTCTTGCTGGGGCTGGTGTTTCAGGGTTTAGGGCAGTGCAGTAGTGTTCGGGCAGTGTAGGGGGTCGTGCTGGGGGTGGTGTTTCAGGGTTTAGGGCAGTGCAGTGGTGTTTGGGCAGTGTAGGGGGTCGTGCTGGGGCCAGTGTTTCAGGGTTTAGGGCAGAGCAATGGTGCTCAGGCAGTGTAGGGGTCGTGCTGGGGCTGGTGTTTCAGGGTTTAGGGCAGTGCAGTGGTGCTCGGGCAGTGTAGGGGGTCGTGCTGGGGGTGATGTTTCAGGGTTTAGGGTAGTGCAGTGGTGTTCGGGCAGTGTAGGGGGTCGTGCAGGGGCTGGTGTTTCAAGGTTTAGGGCAGTGCAGCGGTGTTCGGGCAGTGTAGGGGGTCGTGCTGGGGCTGGTGTTTCAGGGTTTTGGGCAGAGCAGTGGTGTTCGGGCAGTGTAGGGGTCATGCTGGGGGTAGTGTTTCAGGGTTTAGGGCAGTGCAGTGGTGTTCGGGCAGTGTAGGGGGTCGTGCTGGGGGTGGTGTTTCAGGGTTTAGGTCAGTGGTGTTCGGGCAGTGTAGGGGGTCTTGCTGGGGGTGATGTTTCAGGGTTTAGGGCAGTGCAGTGGTGTTCGGGCAGTGTAGGGGGTCTTGCTGGGGGTAGTGTTTCAGGGTTTAGGGCAGTGCAGTGGTGTTCGGGCAGTGTAGGGGGTCATGCTGGGGGTGGTGTTTCAGGGTTTAGGGCAGTGCAGTGGTGTTCTGGCAGTATAGGGGGTCGTGAAGGGGGTGGTGTTTCAGGGTTTAGGGCAGTGCAGTGGTGTTCGGGCAGTGTAGGGGGTCGTGCTAGGGGTGGTGTTTCAGGGTTTAGGGCAGTGCAGTGGTGTTCGGGCAGTGTAGGGGGTCATGCAGGGGCTGGTGTTTCAGGGTTTAGGGCAGTGCAGTGGTGTTCGGGCAGTGTAGGAGGTCGTGCTGGGGGTAGTGTTTTAGGGTTTAGGGTAGTGCAGTGGTGTTTGTGTAGTGTAGGGGGTCATGTTTTAGGGTAGTGCAGTGGTGTTTGGGTAGTGTAGGGGTCATGCTGGTGGTAGTGTTTTAGGATTTAGGTTAGTGCAGTGGTGTTTGGGTAGTGTAGGGGGTCGTGCTGGGGGTAGTGTTTTAGGGTTTAGGATAGTGCAGTGGTGCTTGTGTAGTGTAGGGGGTCATGCTGGGGGTAGTGTTTTAGGGTTTAAGGTAGTGCAGTGGTGTTTTTGTAGTGTAGGGGGTCATGTTTTAAGATGCAATGCTCCAATACCTGACCAGTCTGCACTACATAAAACTGCAAAAAACTAAAAATAAAAAGTGTTTTGCACACTTTTGTCATTGGGCTATATGTGGGCTACATCTGGGTAATATTTGTGCTACATTTGGGCTCTTTTTTCACTGGTGGCCATCTTGGAAGACTTCTTTGTTATGAAGTTTCCTAATTTCTTCATTTACTGCAGTCTTCTCAGTAGGAAATGCTTTCAGTTTTTTACTTTGATTCCATCAAGAAGGCATTCAGATGTGTCTCACATCTGCCATAAATTCAGAATGTTAGCACTCTAGTTGCTCATTAGATCACTGGAGTAAAGCTACTGCTCACCAGGGAGTTAACTGGTAGTCTGCTGCTGGTATTGAAAGTGATTGTTTCAGTCTGCATGTCAGAATTTTCTAATGAAATAGAAGAGGATATGAGATCTCACTTAAAACATGCCCTAATTTTTCTTTCTGCAGCACTAACCATAATTTCTATTTCAAAAAGAACCCCTCATTTTGTTCCTTTTTAAATTAAATGTTTTAAGTGTTACCGGTTTATTCCAATCAAGATGGCTTCAGGTGTGCCATACTTTTGTCATAAGTAAGGCTGTTAGCGCTCTAGTTGTTCTTTAGAACACTCTGGGAAGCTGCAGTAGAACACAAAGGCATCAACTGGCAGGCTGCTCCTGTTGAAATATAACAGGAAGATATTTGAGATCACACTTGAAATATGTCCTAATTTTTCTTTCTACAGCACTAACCATAATTTCTATGACAAAATGAACCCCTCATTTTGTTCCTTTTTAAATTAAATGTTTTAAGTGTTACCACTTTATTCCAATCAAGATGGCTTCAGGTGTGCCATACTTTTGTCATAAGTAAGGCTGTTAGCACTCTAGTTGTTCTTTAGAACACTCTGGGAAGCTGCAGTAGAACACAAAGGCATCAACTGGCAGGCTGCTCCTGTTGAAATATAACAGGAAGATATTTGAGATCACACTTGAAACATGTCCTAATTTTTCTTTCTACAGCACTAACCATAATTTCTATGACAAAATGAACCCCATCATTTTGTTCCTTTTTAAATTAAATTGTTTAAGTGTTACCAGTTTATTCCAATCAAGATGGCTTCAGGTGTGCCATACTTTTGTCATAAGTAAGGCTGTTAGCACTCTAGTTGTTCTTTAGAACACTCTGGGAAGCTGCAGTAGAACACAAAGGAATCAACTGACAGTCTCTGCCCTTGTTGGATGTACATGTTTTACTGAGAATGTCAGACTTCATTCTCACATGAGTGAGAAAGATAATGTGAATTTACAGAAAATATGCTCTCATTTTAGCTTCTGAGCACCTTCCAAACCTCCATGGGACAAGCATGAGAAAATAGTGTTCTCTCAAACATGATTCATGATATCCCAGCAGAAGGTTTTTCACATGGTAAAATCACCTTAGAATACACCACAATTCCTAAAATTAGTATGGTACCAACAACAAATAAATTCTAATGTAACTAAAGCCTGTTATCACCCTTTATAGTTCTCCTTTTGGTGACCCTCAAAATCTTCTATTCACTACAATGCATTTCAATGAGGTACTATCATTTATATTGGTCCCAAGATGGCTGCCAGCAATTCCAGGATGAAGTGCTGACAGCCAATCAGATCTCACGATGACATGTGTGGTTAGGCTCCGCCCAGATATATATGTGACTTTACTTTTGATTTTCTCAGGAACTACTGAACGGATTTACACCATTTAAGCAAAAGGCACGACACTGAACCAAGGGCTACCTCTTTGCCAAATTTGGTGTAATTCCGTTCAGCAGTTCGGGCTGTAGCTGCGACTAAAGGTTCCTATGGAAAAATGAATGGGGAAAAGCGTTTTGGGACCCCCTTTTTCTCGGCCCCGCTTGACGTATCACCCCGAGACTTTCAGGATAGGAGCGGACCGGAGCGCCCAACAAGTTGGAAACTTTAGCGAAGATTCGTCAACCGGCGCCAACGTTATTTCAAATAGAATGTCGCGGATTTCCTATGGATAATAGGTTTTAACTATAACTATCTACTGGCGACCGCCAGTAGATAATATATATATATATATATATATATATATATATTTTAAACAATCGCCCTAAGCATTTCTGGAACGCACTCGACAGGCTGCTGAAAACCTAAGGGTTTATTAAAAATTGGCAACCAGCAAACTTCGTCCGGTTCTTTAAACTTCACTTGCCGACGCGTTTCAAGGTTACGACCTCTTCCTCATGGGCAGCTGATAGAAAGTCTCAGAGTGCTCTGCATGCTATTTATGTAAAGTACCTTCCCACAGTGGGCGTTTATTTAGTACAAACTTCGTGTGATGCATGCTGGATTATTGAGTCCATAACGAGCCTTTTGGACCCTCAGTGGTTTCTGTAGACTTCCATTACAGCATGTATTTCTTTCCCTTTAGTAGGGCTTTCTCCGGATTCGTTGCTGATTATTGTATGCCTCAACAGCTGTGCTTTTGGTGCGGAACCGTTCCCACCAAAGCCTCTCTTCCTTCCGAGATGGTGCGCCAGCACGGCAAGGCTGCCGCGTAATCCATTTTAAACAATCGCCCTAAGCATTTCTGGAACGCACTCGACAGGCTGCTGAAAACCTAGGGTTTATTAAAAATGGCAACCAGCAAACTTCGTCCGGTTCTTTAAACTTCACTTGCCGACGCGTTTCAAGGTTACGACCTCTTCCTCATGGGCAGCTGATAGAAAGTCTCAGAGTGCTCTGCATGCTATTTATGTAAAGTACCTTCCCACAGTGGGCGTTTATTTAGTACAAACTTCGTGTGATGCATGCTGGATTATTGAGTCCATAACGAGCCTTTTTGGACCCTCAGTGGTTTCTGTAGACTTCCATTACAGCATGTATTTCTTTCCCTTTAGTAGGGCTTTCTCCGGATTCGTTGCTGATTATTGTATGCCTCAACAGCTGTGCTTTGGTGCGGAACCGTTCCCACCAAAGCCTCTCTTCCTTCCGAGATGGTGCGCCAGCACGGCAAGGCTGCCGCGTAATCCATTTTAAACAATCGCCCTAAGCATTTCTGGAACGCACTCGACAGGCTGCTGAAAACCTAAGGGTTTATTAAAAATTGGCAACCAGCAAACTTCGTCCGGTTCTTTAAACTTCACTTGCCGACGCGTTTCAAGGTTACGACCTCTTCCTCATGGGCAGCTGATAGAAAGTCTCAGAGTGCTCTGCATGCTATTTATGTAAAGTACCTTCCCACAGTGAAACGCGTCGGCAAGTGAAGTTTAAAGAACCGGACGAAGTTTGCTGGTTGCCAATTTTTAATAAACCCTTAGGTTTTCAGCAGCCTGTCGAGTGCGTTCCAGAAATGCTTAGGGCGATTGTTTAAAATGGATTACGCGGCAGCCTTGCCGTGCTGGCGCACCATCTCGGAAGGAAGAGAGGCTTTGGTGGGAACGGTTCCGCACCAAAGCACAGCTGTTGAGGCATACAATAATCAGCAACGAATCCGGAGAAAGCCCTACTAAAGGGAAAGAAATACATGCTGTAATGGAAGTCTACAGAAACCACTGAGGGTCCAAAAGGCTCGTTATGGACTCAATAATCCAGCATGCATCACACGAAGTTTGTACTAAATAAACGCCCACTGTGGGAAGGTACTTTACATAAATAGCATGCAGAGCACTCTGAGACTTTCTATCAGCTGCCCATGAGGAAGAGGTCGTAACCTTGAAACGCGTCGGCAAGTGAAGTTTAAAGAACCGGACGAAGTTTGCTGGTTGCCAATTTTTAATAAACCCTTAGGTTTTCAGCAGCCTGTCGAGTGCGTTCCAGAAATGCTTAGGGCGATTGTTTAAAATGGATTACGCGGCAGCCTTGCCGTGCTGGCGCACCATCTCGGAAGGAAGAGAGGCTTTGGTGGGAACGGTTCCGCACAAAAGCACAGCTGTTGAGGCATACAATAATCAGCAACGAATCCGGAGAAAGCCCTACTAAAGGGAAAGAAATACATGCTGTAATGGAAGTCTACAGAAACCACTGAGGGTCCAAAAGGCTCGTTATGGACTCAATAATCCAGCATGCATCACACGAAGTTTGTACTAAATAAACGCCCACTGTGGGAAGGTACTTTACATAAATAGCATGCAGAGCACTCTGAGACTTTCTATCAGCTGCCCATGAGGAAGAGGTCGTAACCTTGAAACGCGTCGGCAAGTGAAGCTTAAAGAACCGGACGAAGTTTGCTGGTTGCCAATTTTTAATAAACCCTTAGGTTTTCAGCAGCCTGTCGAGTGCGTCCAGAAATGCTTAGGGCGATTGTTTAAAATGGATTACGCGGCAGCCTTGCCGTGCTGGCGCACCATCTCGGAAGGAAGAGAGGCTTTGGTGGGAACGGTTCCGCACCAAAAGCACAGCTGTTGAGGCATACAATAATCAGCAACGAATCCGGAGAAAGCCCTACTAAAGGGAAAGAAATACATGCTGTAATGGAAGTCTACAGAAACCACTGAGGGTCCAAAAGGCTCGTTATGGACTCAATAATCCAGCATGCATCACACGAAGTTTGTACTAAATAAACGCCCACTGTGGGAAGGTACTTTACATAAATAGCATGCAGAGCACTCTGAGACTTTCTATCAGCTGCCCATGAGGAAGAGGTCGTAACCTTGAAACGCGTCGGCAAGTGAAGTTTAAAGAACCGGACGAAGTTTGCTGGTTGCCAATTTTTAATAAACCCTTAGGTTTTCAGCAGCCTGTCGAGTGCGTTCCAGAAATGCTTAGGGCGATTGTTTAAAATATATATATATATATCCAACACTCCCTCTCCATATGAAAAGAAAAATGCTTGGGCCACAACTGAGTTCACGGTGATACATAAGTAATTTATTGGCAAATATGGACCCAACGCGTTTTGGCTCTGACCTGGAGCCTTGCTCACAGATCGACAAGGTCTCTTTTCATGTGTTATTTAAAGAAAAAAGAGCACATGTGATCACAAAGTTACAAAACATGGTGGAAATACTACAGATATAACATTGTATCCGTTTGTTTGTCTAAATACATTTCATCTCCTGATTTATGACATACAATTCTTGTCCTTACACATCCTTGAAAATGAAAATCCAGGGAGATTTGGAAAAAGATATTTTGAAGAAACAACATCCAAAAGAAAAAATACAGTGTTAGTTTTTGCACTTCATACTCCCTTTTATATAAAGAGTAGATCAGATGGTTTCCGTTCCATATCACCACTACTGTTTATACTCGTCATTGTAAAAAACTACAAACCTCTCAATCACTTGAATACTTATTATTGCATTTGAATAATGAACAGGGAGGGATCCCCCAAATGTATCATCGCTGATTAAATCCCTAATGGGCAAGCTCATATCATATTGGAGGGAAAGATATATCAAACTAATTAAGTAAAAAACAGTATTTTACCTAATTAGTTTGATATATCTTTAAATCAAGTGCTTGAGAGGTTTTCCATTTCCACACACCCACAGCTAGGACACAATTAGACCAAAGAGAAAGACATGTAAAAACAAAAACAAGGCAAAAGGCCTTTTTCGCATTTGATCCAGTATCTTGTATAACACTCCTGTATGCATCAGGACTGACAACCCTGCTGCAATTTAGAAAAGAGTTGAAACCACAGCTTTTTAAGCAACCCTACATAATAATGCTTTAACGGTACACTTCTGCTCCCAGAAACAAACTATCTCTCCAATCTCTTGTTGGCTGTATCCTTGCCCTTGACCATGTACAACAATCCCCTGTCTTTTGGCAAGGTTCATGCTATACAAATAACTCATACATTCATATATACTAGCATAAGGTAACTTAAAATACAATAGCATAACGTAACATAACATACCATACAATAACAGTACAACGTAACAGTGTAACATAAATGTAGGACGCCGGATCTGTATATGATATTGCCACCGGTGGTAATACCGTGCACAGAGTCCAGGGAGGTGTACAGGGCTTAATGTAAAACCCAAAGTGCTCTATTTGTTTTAGTGTGGTCAAGCAGCCTTAGGCCTAACTCAGAGGAGTGTAAGACATTTATTGCATAACAGTGATCAATAATGGACACACGACTCAAGAAGGAGATCCAGGCCAATTTCAGAAAATTATACTTTGTTTATATTTTATTTTAAGACCAGGGTCTTCGCATTTTAGTAAGTATGATTCTCATTAATAATACTTTTCAGTGTTCAGAAGTTTGACATTGCAAATTTCTGAGCAGTTCAATATTAACCTGTGGAGGAAAACAATTGTGCAGTGTAACAGGTACATATACCACTTACAGTTCCAGTCCAGGCTTCGAGTGTCTCAGGCCAACACTGCAGGCAATGTCGGTCATGGTGGACTGAGGGGCAACCAAGAGGTGCGGGATTCAGTATCTATGCCGAGGCCGTCGATACCGGCAAAAGAGATTTACCCTCGCGGTTAGCGGAAATCATTGAAGCGGATTGGTTTTCAGCGGACCGCCAACAAAGTTATCATCGCGGTCACTGGTGGCAGGCTGCTGCAGATCGGATGAAGAAGTTTCACCATCATCGGACCATCACAGGGAGGTCGCGGTCGGGCAAGCAGTGCAAGAGGGGCAGGGGAAGGCTGGCAGGGCCATTTGCAAGAGGGTACGGGCTGGGCACAGCTCAGGTCATGGGGCGCCAAAAGGATCCCTCGAGGTTGAGGAGGCAGTCTTGCTGTGGGGTGTTCTTCTGACCGGGTAGAGGCGCTTCAACACAAGTGCCGGTCCTCTACCACCACGGTCGCTGGGGTTATTTGGAAGCAGTGAGTCACGTCAACCCAAAGGTCGGTCTTCACAATTGCGGTTCTGTTATCGGTGGATGCCGGTGACTACAGCCTCAGTCCGAAGGGAGGTTCGTGGCACTTTGGTGAAGGTTGAAAGGTCTCCGGGGTTTTTTGGAGGCCTTGCAGTGTTTCTAGAAGAACAGCAGGTCCAGTGGTCTTACTGGTTGCAGATGGCGGGGTTCTTGCCAGCTTTTGTCCGCAGCGGTTCAGTTCCTGGTCCGGCAGCGGTCGTCTACCGTCTTCTAATTTAGTCTGTCGAATCTGAGGGCCAGGTCTGGGGGAGCCACCTAAATACTAAATTTAGGAGGCGTGTTAGGGGAGTAGCAGGTGGGGCCAATGGACACCTTACCTGGGGTGAATACACCCTCTATTATGCCACCCTCCTGTGGGAGGGGGCATAGGCCTAGCCCTGATTAGAGGGGTCCCCCCATCTTTAAGATGGTGTGGACTGAAATCTGTGCTTCACCTCGCTTCCCCCCACCTTATGGGTGGGTTTGGCAAAGGTGGGCACACCTCCTATCTTTTTTAATTTTCCCGTCAGCTTTCCCACTCAAAGTGGGCGTGTAAACCAGGGGCTGCCATCTGCTGCTAGCAGCAGATGCTGGGGGTCACATTACAAAGGCGGCAGGCCTTTGAAGCTTCCTTTCTACGATCACTGGCCCATTCTGGGGGAGGAGATCTGACACCTCTGCCCAGGATGTGCATTGTTTCTGGTCCCAGAGAGCAGGGTCTCTCTACCCAGGGGTCCAGAAACATGTCTGGCGGTGGCTGGCTGCCTACAGCCAGTCAGAGACCACACCAGGGTTGGCAGGGATTCAGGGAGCACCTCGGAGTTCCCTCTGGGTACATGGTAAAATAAATCCCACACTGGCATCAGTGTGGGGTTATTGAAAGGAGTAGTTTGGTACCATGCACTCCTGTATTCAGTGAAGCCATCATGAGGCTGTGGAACTCGAGTTGTTGAGTTCCCACCCCATGCACTCTCCATTGCTTCCCTGGCACTTACAATATCAGGAAATGGTGCCAAATATTGTAGGGGCATATCTGCTCATGCCGATATGCCCTCAACTGTAGTATAGTGCACCCTGTCTTAGGGCTGTGAGGCCTGCTAGAGGGGTGACTTACCTATGCTGCCAGGCAGTGCTAGCTGGCATTACACCCAGGCAGGGTGCCATGTCGACTTTGTTGTTTTTCTCCTTCACAGGTGCATGCAGGCTGCAAGGGCAGTGGCATGGTCCCAGTGAGGGGGGTTCCAAGGGAACCTCTTCAGCTCTCAGGCCCTAGGTACCCAGGGTACCATTTACTAGGCACTTACAGGGGGCAGAAGCACCAATTGGGAGTTTGTTTTGTGGAAGGAGCACTGCACAGGGGACCTGGTTGGCAGGGACCCTGTGCACTATATTTGAAACCACATCAAAACCAGGAGAAAAGTGTGGGGCTAACCAGGCAAAAGAGGCACTTTCTCAGAATAACATAGTGTTCCATTACGGTAGAACAGATGAATGTTACTGGACAGCAATCTGTCATTCGATCTTCTATGTCAATGGCTACATGTATACTGCAGAACCAACAATTTGTGAGCTCCAGACACTAGTAACATTAATGGTATCTAAAACTCAGTGAAGCACTCAATAGTTGTCCACTCTTAAATACATACTGAAAATCAGCAATATAATGCATCACTATGTCATGAGACTATGTCTCCATTGACCAACATAGGCACTCAGAAGATGAATGAGAGGGCACTGGCAGAGATAATAAATTGTCCCATGTTAGTTGTGAGTAGCTTGTCACGCTGCTTTATTTACATTAGTTTATATTTAAAAATGAATTTCTAAAGGGGAGTGGGATGTTTGGCTATATTGGATAATAAGAGAACCAAGTTCCAACAACTCAGTTGGGGTGACCACCTCACTCCACGTCATTACAAACACTGTCTCCAGTCCTGAACATTTCACCGACAAATTATTGATTTCAAGTGCATTAGTCGAATTTGTTCAATGGAAGCAAAACAAGACTACATCACCCAGAACGCATTAGGATCTTGCACAAACGTACCGGACTGAAAACGGTGTCTGTGATGGCTTGGAGGGATGTGGTCACCCTAGACTCACTACACTTATATTTCACCCCATGCCACTGCAGTTGAAACTGCAATTGCTACTGCTGAAATATCAAGGCCTTGTCCGAAGGCAAAAAAAATGTCAGTAAAGAATCTGTGAGGAGATTAAAACTCACGCCAGTGACAATAGGACAGTTGGGCTGCGATAGTACAATATTTCAAAGCCTCTGACCTATTCCATTGAGACACCACAGACGGGCAGCATATGGTACTCTGGGTCAAAACCAATAGGAGCAGAACACAATCAGTTCTACTTTAATTGCTGTTGGTATGGGAATAAAGAGAATTCGATGGGGGTCGCGATAGCAATTCGCATCTATTTTCATATCCACTCTCCTCCGCCAGAACAAATATCTGCCAGAGGAACTCTGTTGACAAATTACGGTCTTGAATTAATTAGATCTAGTTGAAGTCATGGGCAAGTAACTCAAGTGATGTGTAAGTCAGTTACTTGCTTAAGAACGGTGAGCCAGGCCTGGCAATGAGACACAATTAATCCATTGTACGCCAGCCAAGCTGACAGACTGGTGGAACTACAATTCTCAAATTAAAATCATGGCAAGATATTATTTACTAAAGGTGACCTTTGCCAATAAAAATAGCAACGTGATCAAATAGTGAGGGCCGTCAAACGTGTCCTAACATTTATCATGACAAAGCAGTTGAAATGAAGGGTGTTCTTGAACACTCCACATTGTGAGTCGAAAATTCCACTCAGCAATGTAAGGATACATGGCGATACCTTTAAGCATAATATTAGCAGACTGCACCTGGAGAGCCTAATTCCCTTTCTGGTACATACAAATTTGATAATAATCCATGCCTGCTACTCTGACAATTTGAAACTGGTCCGAGGCACGAAAGGGTTGGTTTATTTCATCCTTTCATTGTGGATTTTGCAAAGTGCTATTCCATGCTGTTAGGCCACCCTAGACTACTTTGCCAGGAAAGGAAGAAGGAGGTAGTGTAGTTGCTACAGAACAGATGATTGGCATAGGTCGACCCATCTCTATGAACTTTACAACCTACTTTGATTACCGAGAGGTTGGTTGAGTCTTGTTAGCAGGAGGACCAATGGAGATCCTTCTATTCCCGCTGCACAGCGGGAGTCATGCCACACTTAGGTGTGCGAACAGCAGGATGAGGGCATAGTTTCCAAATTTTCAGTTTGCTCATGTGTGCCATTTTCATGGTTTCAGGGTGCTTATGTGTGACATTTCAAATGGGTAGCAGCTGCTAAATTCTCGCTTGCCCTTTGCGACTAGCACTACCCCTGCGACCCCTGACCTTAGAAGTGGCAAAATCAGTGCCAAGAACATAGGAGAAGGGTGCCCTGATGAGCACTGTTTAATTTCAGCAGCTGGTACATTACATTTTAAGTTCGGTAAAATTAACACACCAGCAGCGCAATGTACATTCTTGATACTACAGCATAAAATAAATAGAAAAAACACACACATTTTAAACTTGGTGCCATATTTCTTCATTGAGAACACAAGGGAAAAAAATAGCTTAAAGAAAAACTGTCAACTTTGCGCGTGGCATTTGTGACTGTTCCTCACAAGTTATTATAAATATAAAACGTATGAACAATAAGGAGGTATACATCAGTTATGTCAATTATTGTGATGTCATCAGAATTAAGGTCTTGTGGCATCACTTCATGGGGTTCAGAGTCATATGTTGTCTCTTCCTGTGATGTCAATGAGGTGAAAGGGTGGTCAATGTCACTTATGCTGCCTCAGGAATTTTGGCGACCATGACGTTCATGGCCTTATGTGTGACATTTAAATGTCGCCATTTAAAGAGATAACCTAAACTAAGAAACTTACAGCCCTTTATGCAATTTAGTGGTCTGTAAACTGCTTCAGAACACAAAGCGCACTTGCCAGCTATATTCTGGGCTTACCACTCTTCCTGCCCACCAGCTCTAACACACACTTTCACAATGATTGGGATGATGGCATGCTTTGCTTTATAAACAAGGCTTGATGTTTATCAGAATGAAGGAAATTCAAAACCTTTCAAGTTATTTAGAACTTCTAAACATCAATTTGCCACAGGGGATATTTAAAATAAGGAAGTATTTTCATTTGAATTCCAAGAACCTTGCTCATCCTGCCTGTATGTCGAGCCCGTGTGCATGCGTGGTGTTCCTGTAGCACGTGCCATAGTAGGACCCTAGAGTCTGAGTAATAAAGCCAGTGAGAGCCATTTTGGATTCCCCTGGTTTTGCATGGCACAAGATGGAGGATGAGGACAGCTTCTCCAGATAGTAGAAGTGTGTTGCCTGCATTCATGTGGATGGTGAGTGGAGAACCAGACACGGATTTGAGGGTGGAGGCAGGACTACCTTTAGGTATTCCATTAATACTTTTGTTAACATGGGGCTGCTGATTAGTGCTTCTTGAGCACTGTCATGGTAGGGGTCAGGGTTGGGACTGACGTTTGTGTTGTTCCAAGATGAGGAAGTTTCTATGTCAGTGGCTGCAATTTTGTCTATCCTTGATTACTGTTTTAGATAAGCTGATGACAAAGAGACGCACAATCCTCACACTTCATTGTGCCCATGTTGTGGGTTCTTCCGTTTGGAGACCGCCCCAGTGCTACCTGCTGATAAAAATCACTCTACACAAATGTGCTGTCTGAAGAACAGCCTGAGAAGGAAACTTGAAGAGAGTAGCAGCCCAAATTGGTTATGAGGGTTGAGACATTGGATCCACATCCCTTGTCTAGAAGTTGTGTATTCAAATGTGACCCAAACCAAATCAGTTTATTCCAGTTCCAAGTCCTTCATGACTCTGAAAGGGAGTGTTCCATAGGGCACTTGGAGGACTGCTGTGTGACCAAGGTTGGTGTCTGCCTGACAGCCAGTCTCCCAGAAGTGAGGGGACATCATCTGAAGTCTGCACATTCTGCCGGAGGAGCTGAGGATCTACCTAGTGCCCAGAAAGCAGCTTGCTTGCTGAGAGACGGAACAAGTCTACCAGACCCTGCAGGAGGAAGACTGTCCAGGAAGAGAAGCCCAGTCTATCTCTGGATGGAGGAACACTCCGAATAAATAAACTGCAGAAGAGGGAAGCCAGGAGTGACCAATGCTTCAGAGGGTCTCCTGGTATGTCAGGAGCTTCCTGATGATAACCGTGAAAATCCTACATGAACACAAGGTCGTGGCTGCAACTGCTTTCGAGGCTGTGACAGCCGGATCGGGCTGCACTTGCTTTGTGAACATGTTAGTCTGCTTGGGGCTGAAACTGCTTAGGTAAATGTGTTAGCCCAGTTGGAGCTGTGTCAACCTGGTTGAGGCTGCAACTGCCATGGTAATTGCGTTGGTCTGGTCTACTGTGCATATTTATGTTTCCCATGACTGACCCCTACATTCATTGTTTTTTCATAGATTTGTATTGTTATCAACTTCCGTCTCTCCTGGTCTGCCTCACACAAGCTGCCTAGCACAGCCCTTAAACAAACATTTGACTAAAGAGTTTTAAGACACACTTTGACACACTCCCCCTGTATAAGTCTTTAGGTGTAAGGTTTGCTGTGGACAGGCAGTGATGTGGACAAAAGCCCACAGAGCAGTGGACCAGACTGGAGATTTTGAAGCCTGCAAAAAGTCCAGTACATCTGAAAACACTCACTCAAGTGAAGCAACTCAGAGATCATAATTTGTTGATCCATGACAGAGCAGGCCAGGCTCACAATGCCAGGGGTTAGATGCAGTCCTCAGAGCTCTTTACAGTGTCATAAGGGGTTGCACCCCAATCCCACCACACGGAACACCGCAGTAGTCTGACGTCACGTTACCCTTGACAATCATTTGACCCCTTCTCAAATACAGTGCATGAGCCAAAACTGGCAGCTGATAAATACCGCTTTAATAGCAGAGTCTCCATGCTCTGCCAACAAGCTAACTATATTATACTACATACTGTGGAAAGCGCGCAATGCTCATTGGGCTAAAAGGGCTTCACCCCACCCCGTGCTGTGCATCTTAGCTGGGGCTACTGCAGGCTACAGGACACGCTCTATATTCAGCTGATTTGGCCTGGGCTGTGCAGGAGATTTGGCATCAGTGAAGCCTCATAAAAAGCATTTTGCAGTTCATCCAGAAGTTGAAGTGCATAAAAATATTATATGAACTGTGTTAAAGTGATCAGTAGGAAATGCATTCTTTTATGTTATGAAAACTCAGTTGGTTCATGCAATTACCACAGATGACTGTGTGTGTAACCAGTCACAGAAATAATTTCTAGTTGGTGCTCTGGGGAATAGTGACGTGTATTTATGGTGCTACAAGGTCCCATGATGAGACTTAAAGCACTACGAATATGCAAGTCATTACTTCAAAAAAGTATTACACACAATGCAAGATAGGCTGCAGCAAAATGTACAAAGAGATTTAGACTCAGATTTACTAACACTTTGCGCCGGGTTTGCGTCACAAAAGTGATAGAAACACAGCAATAAATGCTGTGATGGGATTTACTTTCCTGCACAAATCATGATTTGTGTTGCCTACAATACCACAAAGTAGAGCTTTGCACTACTTTGCATTAAGGGGGGCGTACAATAAGTGGTACATGTGCATTCCCATGCAAACACCCAGGTTTTTTTTCCAAATCTCTATATTCCAACATTGGTCAACAGGGATTTGTGCCAAAAACTGTCTCCTCGTGGCAGGCATAGCAGTGGAGCAACTTCAAAGAGTTGTCACATATTTCCAACTTTGCTTCGTGGTGATATCCAACAAGCGTGCATGGGTTGGACCTTGATACCATTCTTCTGTCCTTACAAATATCAGTCCTCCAAGTATGCCAGGGTTGAAGCGCCAAGCTTCATATTTCATGAGAGCAGAAGTCCTTTGGGCAAGGATATGGACTGAAAAGGATGGGGGCTATAATGTCAACAGATCCTTCAGGTGGAAACATCCACAGAAAGACAATACTGTAGGAAGAGAAGGCGAGGACCTGAAAAACAACAGGCCAGGAAGAACAACACTTTAGTTTTTAGTGCTGTACGTAACACCCTATCTAGCCCTCTGCCAACCATAGCCAGCTAAGCGTAAGAACATATACCAAGCACACATACGGAGGAAGTTTCTGTGTGGAACAATCCCATTAGCATCAGCTGTTTATCGGAAACACACAAAAGTGTGAAACTAAATACAAGATGGGCAAACAACTTTAAATCAAAGTGCTCTTTTTCTATATTTAGCATATTTAGAGGCGTGCCTGGTAAGAAAGCCTGGTGGCACCAGAACAAGACTAGGCAATTGTCTCTGATGTTACCAGGAGGAGGCTCCAGATAGCCACAAAATTCCCTAAGCAACAATGAACGCTCATGTGAAACTGGTCATAGGGAGGGGGGCTAAAGCAAACCGTTTCTTTTTCCTTAGTGTCAAAAATCTCCCAGGACTGCTCTGATAGTACTAGAGGTGGTTGAGCCACTGAATGCTCGAGCCAGGCCTGAGTCGGAAGCTTGGCTCTGACTCTGGCTCAGCATAAGGTCCTGATAGAACTGCGAGCCCATAACGAGCCAAGCTTTCCCGTGGCTTGTGCACAAAACAAATGCGATGGTGAAAAACTGTAATCCAACTGGTATTATTAATGATATGGGACTTTCTGGATGCCCAGTGTAGGATTACAGTTTTTCACCATCACATCTGTTTTGTGTATGTTGTGATTACCCTGGGCAGGGTGCGGTGGTACCTCCATTTCTCCCTTTGTGATACATATACATTTGCCCGGAATCCTTCCTCTACCCAGGATGTGGCGTTACAGCCAGAGCTGCCCACTTTGGAATTGGACACCCAGGTTTGGGTCTCCTTGTCGGCTTAACATCCTGTGATTCTGGGCAAATCACTTAATCTCTGTATGCCTATAAAAAATGAATGTGACCTTGTGTAATGTAACTAGTGCTCACGTAAAGTGCTTAAATACCTTCACTTCTAGTTCGCTATATAAAAACTACAGAAAATGCACAAAGAGGTATAAAAAAACCTTGTTAACATAAAAAAGAAAGACAAATAGATACTCATGTAGTGGCTGATTTCTACAAAGTGTAATCAGAACATTAAGTTAAATGGAAGCTTCCATGCTTAATTTGTGCGATTTTAGGCAAATATTTATTTCACCAAAACTCCTTTTTCTTCATTATCACATATGAAATCATTTTCAAATATGTGATTTTAGAATACAAGTAGTACAAAACCTTATTGTGTTTGATTTAATACACTGTAATGTTGCTCTATATTAATTTCGGTCCTGTACAGGATTTCTTTTTTGCAGTTTTATATAGCGCAAACTCGACGCAGAGGTACTAGAGTGCTTTACATAAGCACCAGTTGTATTACGCAAG
Organism: Calotriton arnoldi; assembly: GCA_963921515.1. Taxonomy (NCBI): domain Eukaryota; kingdom Metazoa; phylum Chordata; class Amphibia; order Caudata; family Salamandridae; genus Calotriton; species Calotriton arnoldi. Next base: position 560,307 of record CAWUFW010007842.1, read on the forward strand.
GACACATTCATTTTTGTAGGCCCTGAGAACTTAAGCGATTTGCCTAGAATCACAGTATGTCGAGCCAACGCCGAGACTGAAACATGGTTCCCCAGTTCCATAGTCGGCAGCTATGGCCATTACGACAGCCTTGGTTACTGTCTTGCCTCTAAGTACACTAGTGGTTCATGTTTGAAAACTATCACTCTTAAAAGTACTTCTGAGTGCAGTGCTATAAAGAGACGTATTGATGTCAAAGTTTCCACATGTTAAAAATACACTTTTTTGTATTTTGAAGAGACATTATCACATTTTACGTGATTTGTTGTAGGATTTACATAGCAAACATTTTCAGGGCTCGGCTGATGCATGGGCTCTATGAGCCAAGCGATATCCTTGACTCAGCTATGGCTCAGCTCACCCTGTTGGCTCGCCACCTCTAGATAGTACTTAGGCCATGTTTAGAGGAAAAGTAAATTAAACATGGTTATGGTGAACAGATAGACCTAGTTGATGGTGATCTAGCGCTGTAGATGTACCTTTAGTCGATAGCCATTTTGGTGCACTCATGCATCTTACGTATTGTATTATATTGCAGGGTACCGAAGCGCTAATGATGATGCAGTATCACCATCTCTCATTTATGTTTAATGATATGTTACTCTGTAACTCACATAAACACTACTCATATGATTTGCACATGATTTGCACCTGACTTCATTATTTCCACATATTATTTTTTAACCTTGTTTTATAATTAAGTTTAGCAAACTGACTAAATCATATATTTTGATCAAATTTAGTTATCATATGTGCATCTTAACATTGTTGTGAGTAGTCCTAGGCCCCTGCCTGAATGTTTTATATAAACTTTGCATTTCTGCTTGTTGTGCATGATACTTTTTTGTTTGTTTGAGGCACCAGAGTCACTGTGTGCTGTTTTAGAAATGTTATTCTTTGTTAGCTTACATTTTGAAGATCATAAAGTAGCAATCAATTAGTTTGGACAGTGATTTTAGCTTCTGCACAGGATGGGAAACTGAGGAGGTAAATACTTCTTTGTGATATATCGTGAAGAACGCAATGAGGGAAGAAGTTGGCATTGTATTATCCGTAGGAAGAAGATAGAGAGTATGGAGAGAACATTGGTTTTTGATTGGTTGCTGCCTGGTGGGAATCTAAAGAATGTATCACTTGGATGGAGCTTATGTTTAACTGTGTGAAGCTTGTTAGTGGATTGGATCACATGCTCCTGTCCCCCTTTTCAGGCAAATGTCCTCACCCTCCTCTTGAGACCAATGTTCCCTATTTATCTGCTGATAGAGTTATCCTTGAGAGCTAGAACATTCCTTTTCATTCTAATCGAAACCTTCATTTGGTTCTTCTTTCGATGCTATATGTCTTGACAGACACCGGTTGCTTCTGAACTTCTCTCAACTTTAGCATAACATTAGGGAGTTTCCTTTATGAAATGGGAGACTTTGCTTTGATTTGCATATCTTGCCTTTAATAACGTAATATTCACATATATAATTGAATTACTTGAATTATATTCATGTAGACTCTATTCAGGTGAATATCGATTTATGTCCAATTGATTTGATTTGAGAATATAACTTTATTAATCCACTAATAAACCTTTATGATTTGCAAACTTATTCTTCTGTCATTACTGTTGGGCTAAATCTGCTTCACTGTAAATGCAATGCTAATGAATCTGTGATTTCAGCCCCAGTGCAAGAAAAAAGATCCATCCCAGTGGACATAGCAGAGTTCTGAGATTATGCCAAGTTATTGCAATGCAAATGCTATCCTCATCTATCCCGCTATCACTAGACGATTCTTGTGCATTCTTTATGCACATTTGTAAAAAATTGACTGAGCATCTTTGATCCTACAAGAACACGAACAAACATATTTCAGCAGACTTGTGAGGCTGTATCAGACAGGTGCCTGATAACTGATAGACATCTTGGGGCTTATTTATGAGCCCCTTGTGCCGCTGGTGCGTCACGTTGCGTGGCTTTACATGTGCTCGTAAATATCGCCCCATTTCACGCAACACGCAAAATGTTTTCATTTCTCTTTGTTTTTTCCTCTTTCAAAAGGTATCCCTTCCTGCACAAAAACAATGTCCCCTCGACGCAGGCATCCTTGCACCATGGTGCAATGGTGCCTGTGTTGGTGCATGGCAGCAGTTTGTGCGCAAGTGCAGGGAAAGGTACAGAGATGTGACATGTTGCTGTAAATATGTTGCATCCCTGTGCCTCGAAACTAACGCAGCGTGGCACCGCAAATTAACTTGCTGCACCGCGCTGCATTTGTTTCTCATAAATAAGCCCCCTCGTTTTTTGCACCAAAAGTAAGCGAAATTTAAGAACTGATATATTTAAACGTCAGCTTTCTCACTCTTGACATCTGGATTGTGCAACATTCCTCGTCAATGTCAGGTACACAAACGCACCAGTTATTATGCAAAACCTGATTCTTCTCCTTCTCTCTAGGAAACACCATTTCCTCGCAATAAACCTGGCAGACTCCATCAATTAACTTTCCACATACGTGATACGTATTGCATTTTCTTCGGGCAATTCATAAAACGGTGTGATTGGTCACCTCATGCAGTGCTGAAAAGCATTGCGTCCAGGGGCGGACGGTAAGTTTTGGAGGGAGGGGGGCAGGCGGGACACACACACACACACACACACACATACACATAACACTCACAACCATGCATTCACACATGCTCACACACACACAAACACATTCATTCACAGCACTCTTTCCCAAACATTCATACATGCATGCACGCACGCACCAAACAATTTATAAAGAATACAAAAAACACTTACCTGCAGCCAGCTCTGTGCTGCCTCGGCGGTTCTAGAAGGCTTGGGACTGCTGCCTTCCCTCATTGGCTGACCTAAGGTCAGCCAATGAAGGAAGGCAGCAGTCCCAACGTCATCACAGAGTGGGATGGGGTCAGTGAGACTACTGACCCCACCCCACTCTGTGATGAAGTGTCACTGTTTGACACTCGACCCTGGGCGCTTCAGGGCTTAAAACTGAAGCGCCCAGGTGCGAGGCAATCAGTGATGCCACCCCTCGTCACTGAGGGGAGGGCCTCAGGAACCTTTGCTCAGCTGAGAACATCACGCACACAGGAGCTGTGACTTTTTCAGCCCAGCAAAGTTCAGTTCAGGCAGCCAGGAGCCAGCGCTAAATGCGCATGTCTGGCTCCTGGCTGCTTGAACTGAAAGTAAACAGTGTCTGTCAGGCTGACCTTTGTTCAGCCTGACAGACACTGTTCCTACGGGGCAAAAGGTGGAGGGGCGTGGCCCCTCCGCCCAAATGGACTGGCCGCACCTGATTGCGTCTGCCTTCTGAACGGGCTGTGGCAAGCAGCATTTTTCACAAGAAAGCATTTGCGCTCTGAGCCATTATCATACAGAGGGAAATCCAAAATCATTTTTCCATGCCTCCTGCTTCTTTTTTTTTTTTTTTTTGCAGTGGCAGGCTGTGTGATCAGAAACTAAGTACACGTTCAGGAGTAAAATTAGATAGAAAGTTTTGCCACAGATGTATTATCTTCCCTAGTATTTGTTGAGTATAAAGAGCTTCAAAAAACATATCATGCGTAACTTCTCACTAAGCCTGGGCGGCGCTCCGCGAGCAGCGGAGTGCATTAGATAAATGCAGTTTGCGGTGATTTTCAGTGCCAGGTGCTTGTCCGCACTGTGCAATCATCGTGAACGACACCATGCACAGCGCAAGCGGGCCCTGCTTCCTTTCTGCCGCTCAAGTAGATTTTTACTCGAGCGGCAGCTTTCTCAACGCGAACGGACGGTTTCTCAACGCGAGTGGTTACGACCATACGCGACCACTCGCAATGAGAAATCTGATTGCCCGCGTTGAGAAATCTCACCGGGAGGTTGATTTTCCATGCTCATTCTCGCCAACCTGATGTTGACGATCGCGAACGAGGAAAAATGTCGCTGGGAGGTGGATTTTCCTCGCTTGCGCTCACAAACTTGACGCTGCGAAGAGCGAGCGAGGAAAAAAAGTTTTGCGGAACTCTGCGTAACGCGGAGTGCGGAAAACTCCGCAAACTCCGCGAGCGGAGCGGAGTTAACCACCCAGACTTATTTCTCACTTGAAAATTGACTTTATCACACAAGATTCAATCCGACTTCTACGCATATCACAACCCTTCAATCACACGCATCTGGAACAGGTTGAGCCAAAGGTCCACAAAAGAGCAAAACTTGCTAAACGTCTGTAACAGAGGCAAGAGGGTCTTCTTGTATAATGCGCCGAGTAAACAGACTTGACATGCAATTAAACGACAATGGGGATAGAAGGGTAACTGCAGCGGAACATTGAACAATAAATGTTTCACGTCTGAATCACAATGCTCCTCAAGTCAATTACTATGAGCTTTTGAAAACAATGCACACATCCTAATTTATGTGAGTGTGACACATGCTTTCAAGTCTATGGGGAGCGAACCTCGGCAAAGCACAAATAAGCTAACAAAAGGAGGGTGGAAAAGATCATATCCGCGGCTAGTGGGGCTGCTGCTTTTGATGTTCACACAAGAATGTCTGAAGCAAATACAGCTTGTTAGAAATTGACAGAGAGAGAAAATTGAGGCATAATGCTTGATCCTCTCGGTATTTCAAAGGGAAGAATTTGCATATGTATTTTGCTCAGTGTATGTTAGTTCACCTTCAAACACTTCGCCTTCCTTCGGGCCTCGATGCGTCGTACTGTACAATGGCAATTAAAAGAGATGTGAAAGTGTTGGAAGCGCATTTTTCTCAACAATCAAAAACACACAGTAATTCTTCAGTGGCCATTTTAATTTGTTTGTTAAATTTATATATAGGTTAGATATTTTCCCTTTACTTTTCTACGGTTGCAGGTTTTCCTGCTATCAAGTTCCAGATTTCAGGAAGGCCTTTCCATTTGCACTTACTGCACTTAGCTTAGTTTAATACATGTTGGGCCTATTCATTAGGGAAATCTAATTTGCTCGCATAGGTTACTGCATACACCTGGTTGTTAATATTAATTTGGATTGTATTCAGAAACTCTGAGGGGGTGGGGTTAGGACAGGCATGGCTGGCACAGGTAAGAGCCTAGTCGGTGATGCGGCGAGCGCAAGGTAAGTGGTTTCATTTGTTTTTTAAAATGTAATTTGACCTATTTCTTCGTCTGTCCACTCCCCTCCCCCCCCGTCCCGCCCCACAGTTCTTACCTGTGCTGGTCGCACCTGGGTTAGGGAGAGAATTTATGAGTATTAGTAGGCGTATGTGTCTCTAACCACTTACATGAGGGGTCAGGGAAATGTACAACTCATAACAAGAGTGTAACATTACTACTAGTAACTGTACAGGCGTATTTTAAGTGTACAGCAAAAGTGTAGTTCTACGGAGTATCAGCAGACATCTCTTCCTACACTATGTAGAACTACAAATTGAAAATAATAGAAAAAAAACAGTCGCCTCGGGAAAATCCCTCACACCTGCCCAACAAGAACACTGAAAGCACAAATACTGCCCATGCCATTGGCTCAACTCCTTTCTACTTTGTGCTGAGAGACATTTAGCCACACTTCGACCAACAGCCACCAGGATCCAGACCATTCCACCCTAAAGGAACTTCACTGTGTGGGCAACCAAACTTGTAATTAACTTTGTAGTGATCACTACATGAAACTACGTGGCGTGGGGGAAGCAGCCACGTGGTAGGATAACATAGACGGCATCAATGCATTGGGGTATAGGTACATACGGTGGTGAAACTAAAAATAAAATGGCAGGATGAGAGGAGGCAGATAAAGCATATGTTTTCCAGACAGGATGCATCCAGAAAAATAAAATACCCTCTACTTTAAACCATATAAAAAATGGGTCAGAATCAAAAATGAGGATGGCACATGCAGGGTGGTTGCTATACCCCTAACGGGATTTGGAAACATGTTAACCAAATGGTGAATTTTACACCTCAATTCTCAAAGATTTGTTGCCAAAAAGGTAGATGTTTCACAGGTAGTTCTGCATGGCCACTCATGAAATAATCACATTTAACAAGGGCTGCATATTGTGGCTATTGTTCCCAGGGATGTTGAAGTGGCGAGTCCTAAAGAATGTTTTGAAAAAATTAGGTCATATTGTTCATTTTAAAGAAAAAGGGGTATTTATGCACAAGAAAATGCTCTTTTTTTTTACTATCCATCTTTCCTTCTCTGCATCCCTCATTCTTTCTTTCCATCTATCAATCCATTCATCATTCCTTCTTTCTCTCCATCCTTTTTTTCAGCCACCCATGCATCCTTATTTCTTTTCTTTCTTTTCTTCCTCCTCTCGATCCATCCATAAATTTCCCCTTCCTCCCTAATCCCTCCATGCATCCTCCATTTCCTCCATCCTTCTTTCTTTTTCCACTTTGCTAACTAACCATCCATCCATCCTTCTCTCCTTCCATCTCTGCACCCACCCACCTTTCCAGTCATCCATCTATTCCTCTATCACTCAGCCCATCCTTGTCCCCATCTATCTTTCTCTCCAGCCACCTCTGAGGGCCAACAGCCTGCTGAAGGGGATGACCTGACAACGAAATTGGAGCTCCATGCCAGGGCAGGGAGCAGTATATCTTCCTGCAGCCTGTTCCCAGAGGAGCTGGCGGAGAGGACGGAGAGTAGAGAGTTCAGGCTGGAAATTGCCAGGCTCAGAATGGAGGAGAAGAAGATGACCATGGAGGAGAAACTAGCTTTGGAGCGCTTGGGTCATGAAATGAGCTGGAACTGAAAGCAAGGCAAGCAGATTCAAGCAGCATTGGTGGCAGCATACCTGTAGTGTATGAAGAAGACAAAAAGATCCGCATCCCCTGGGATTTGGTGCCCAGTTATGTGGTAGGAGATGTCATTGACAAGTGGTTTTCTGCACCAGAGTGTCCAAAAATGTATCCAGGGAGACTCCCTCAAGGATGGTCTGGGGTCTCACCAGAAGAAAGAGGGGAGAGAAAACTTAAAAAATAAGGAGTTCTCAAAGGGCCCCAAAAATATTTCCTTGGGGAGCAGTGGTAACCGGTCCAAGTCTGAGCCTAAGAAGACAGTGTTCTTTGACAAGCAGAGAGGTTTGTACCCCAATGCACAGAGTGTTACAAGTATGGGCACTGCAAGGGTGACTTCAAGTGACCCAAGAGGGCGCAGCCCCCCCACGGTTGGAAAGAGTCCTAGGTTGGTCAGTGTAGCACTTGGGAATGAAATAGTCCCAGCTAGCTTTGGTGAGTAGGCAGAGGAGACCCTAGATTCCCTGGGGGATAAGGAGATGGTGCCAAAATCCCATATGCCTGCAAATACTTCTAAGTACAGGCAGTGGGTCACCATCAATGGACTCTGAAGGACACAGGAGCCAGCATGACATCTGTCATGTGTCAGCTTGTATCCTCAAAACAGGTTCTCCCTAAAACATTCCACCAAGTCATAGTCAATGACAATCGTGAGAGTCATCTACCGGTGACTTTGGTTCCCTTTGAGTGGGAGAGAGGGGGTTTCAGGTTCTCTAAAAGCAGCTGTGAGCCCTGCCAAGCCTGTACATTGGCTGTTGGGCAGCAACCTGGAGCACACTATCTGAAGGGAGGTAGAGCTCAGTTCACACTTGGAGATGTTGGGATTGCCTGAGTGGGTCTGTATAACCACAAGGTTCATGGCTGCCAGGGAAGGAAGTCAAGGGTGCCTGGAGCCTGGAACAATGGTCCAGAAAGCTGCCAAGAAGGAGAGGGATAAGGGGTGCAGGAAACCCATCCCTGAAGTTCCCACAGACAAGGTTGAGAGGACACCTACGGAAGATAGCCCCCCGAGCTAACCGCGGAGGATATCGCCATCCTGGGTGATCTACCTGAGCTTGCTGGCTGGCAAGTTGAGGTTGGGCCCACCTGAGAGGAATTCTGCAAAGCACAGAAAGACTACCCTACTCTAGAGGGCTTGAGGCGGCAAGCTGAGGGCCAGGCAATGGACGACACCTCTGGAATCAGCTGACTTCTTGGGAGAATGTCCTCCTATATAGTGAGCGTGAGGCTCCTGGATCTGGGGCAGCCTGTGTGCTGGTGCTTCTCCAATGTTTTAGGACCTTAGTACTGGGTTTGTCTCATGACATACCCCTAGCAGAACACCTGAGGCAAGACAAGACCTTGCCAGGCTTGTTGCCCACTTCTATTGGCCCCAGATGAAGAAGGCCTTATTCTGTAGGTCCTGTCCCACCTGCCAGGCCAGTAGGAAGTCATAGAAAAAGCTCAAGGCTCCTCTGACCCCATTACCTGTCGTCAGCACTCTCTTTGAGAGGGTAAGCATTGTTGGACCCTAGGAAAGATTTAGGCAACAGGTTCATTCTGATCTTGTTGGACCACGCCACTCGCAACCCAGATGCCATCCCTCTGAGGTCATTGACTGCACCTGTGGTGGCCAGAGCCCTGATGTGGATTTTTACCCATGTGGGATAGTGTCTGACAAAGGCACTATCTTCATGTCAGTGTACATAAAGTCCATGTGGAATTAGTGTGGGGGAACATATAATGTCTCCACACCCTATCACCCCCAAACCAACGGTCTTACAGAAAGATTAATCAAGACCTTAAAGTGCATGATATTGAGCCTGCCTGAGCCCATGAGGCATAAGAAGGACGTCCTCCTTCCATAGCTTCTCCTTGCCTACAGTGAGGTGCCACAGAAGGGAGCGGGGTTTAGCCCCTTTTAACTCCCCTATGGCCTCGCTGTGGCCACTCTCTTAGCCATGGGAGAGAGGGGCGGGAGCAAGCTCCCAGGAAGCCTCCTCAGTATGTGGTCAGCTACATGCTGGTCCTCCACAACCAGATGCACCACTTCGGAAAAAGGCAAAAAGTAATCTTGAGGCCAGTCAGGAAGTTATGAAGCTCTGGTATGACCAGAAGGTCACCTTAGTAGAGTTTCAACCTGGCCAGAAGGTGTGGGTTATTGAGCCTGTGTAACTCAGATCTCTCAAGGATCAAGGTACAGGCCGGTATGAGGTGAAGGAGCGGAAGGCGGAGTTCATTTACTTGTGCGATCTCAAGACCCCTAGGAACCGTTTAAGGGTGCTCCATGTGAACCCCTTCAAACCACACTTTGAGAGGCCCAAAATGTGCATGCTCCTGGTGACAGATGAGAGAATGGAAAAGGTGAGTGGGCCTCTCCCTGATCTTCTGTCTGCCCTCACCAACCTGTACATCCATTACATAGACACTGGAGACCGTCCTCCTGTTAAAAATAAGATTTACAGGTTGTCAGACAAGGTGAGGGCCAGTATCAAGGAGGAGGTCTCCAAGATGCTGGCGTTAGGAGATGATTGAACCTTCCAACAGTCCCTGGTCGAGCCCTGTGGTGCTGGTACCCAAGGCTGCCCCACAGGGCATCATTCCAGAACTTAGGTTCTGCATGGACTATAGAGGTCTCAATTCCATCACAAAGTCTGACACACACCCCATTCCTCATTCAGAGTATTGGCAGAGTGCTCTGACTGAGGGCTCACAGGAGAGGTCTGCATTCTCAACCCCAGAGGGCCACTTTCATTTTAAGTTGATGCCCTTTGGTTTGAAGAATCACCCTGCCACCTTTCAAAGGTTGGTCAACAGAGCCCTGGCTGTGAAGGAAGCATTACGTGCTACCTACCTGGACGACATAGCGGTGTACAGCTACAGCTGGGAGGAACACCTGTACCATCTCCAAGAGGTGCTTCTGGACCTGCAGCAGGCGGGACTGACCATCAATACCAGTAAGTGCCAGATAGGGTAGGGTTCAGTGGTTTATCTGGGCCACATAATGGGTGGGGGCAAGGTGCAGCCCTTCCAGGCCAAGATTGAAACTATCCTGGCCTGGCAACCCCCTAAAACACAGACAGAAGTGAGGGCCTTACTGGACCTCACATGACACAATGTGGCACCATTGGTGCCCCCTTAACAGAGCTGACTTCTCAGAAGCAATCCAAACAGGTCATCTGGACAGGCACCTGCCAGAAAGCCTTTGATACCCTCAAGGAGGCCATGTGTACAGCCCGGGGAACTCAAGGCTCCTGACTTCTCCAAGGAGTACATACTTGTTGGACATGACCATCTTAGGGGTTTTCCCTAAAACTTTTTGCTTTTTGTCCTGGTTTTTGCTGATCATCTTTTCGTGGCCTTGGGTCTCTGGGCGCTTTTCGACTGTAAGGCAATGTGAAAGCGTGCACTCCCTTCTTACCCATGCTAGGAAGTGGTGCTTACTTGAATGGTTTAGGTGTTGCACCTGTGAGTGCCCTGTAAAAAGGTGCACTACATCCCCAGGGCCAGCACTGATTGTGCCACCTACCAGAATAGCCTTTCAAACATGTATAAAGCCTTCCATTGCAGGCCCGTGGGTGCGCAGTTGCTCCTATGCTCAGGCTGGCATTTCTCACTCAGTAGCCAGCCCTCAGTGGGCCTTCTACTACCACTAGTGCACCCCTAGGGTAAGCCCTGAGTGGTGGAGCAAGTAGTAGCCGAAAGGCGGGGCAGGTACACATGGGTGTTCCCTGCCCATGTAGTGAAGAACCCCCAGGTGGGTTTTCTCTACCTAGGAAGTCGGCCCTTCCCATGGGACAACACCGGGGTGTTGCTTATTCCCATTTAGTGGCCTTTCCAACTGTAAATGCAGTGTGAAAGTGTGCACGCCCGTCCTACACACATTAGGAAGTGGTGCTTGCCTGATGTTTTTAAACATTCCTCAAGCCTGCCATTGCAGGCCTGTGAGTACGTGCTTGCACCTATGGTGGTTCTAATCATTTGTCAAGCCTACCATTGCAGGCCGGTGTGTGCGCAATTGCACTTATGCTCAGGTTGGCCATTCTAAACCACTGGCCAATTCTGAGGGGACCTTTCACTACCACTAGGGTACCCCAGGGTTAAGTCTTAAGGGGTTAAGCAAGTGGAAGGTAAAAGGCAGGGCAGGTACACATGTCTTCCCTGCCCAGGTAGAGAAGAATACCCATGTGCGTTTTCGCTACTTATGAGGTTTGCTCTCCCCGTAGGTTAACATGGGGGAATGGTTGAAATTACTTTCAGATGCAATAGTGGCTTACAGTGGAGCAGCTTCATAATGTTTGCTTTCATTGGATTCATAATGACAAACCCACTCCTGTGGTAAAGAGGGATTTGCCATTAATAGATTAGAAATGCCACTTCTAGAAAGTGGCCATTTCTCTGCTCTAAAACTCTTTGTGTGCCTTTTAGTTTGACTCCAGTCCACACTGGAGGCTGGGGAACAACATCTGTGCATTTCCCAGAGACAGCTATAAACATTGGCCATGCAACTGGAACGACAGACCTCTGCCATTTTAGGGCCTGGCTAAATAGATTGGAGGAAGAGGTTTTGACACTTGGCCTCTGGGAGCCAGATTAAGATCTGCATTTCACGGCCCCATTGCAGACAGGACTAACATTTAGGGGCGATATCTGTGATCCAAAGAAAACCCTCTGAACCACCTCCAACTATAAACGTCACACTACAGTATAGCTACTGGTGCCACACTTCAGCAGGGTAGATATACACTTGTGGGGACATAGGACTGGAGATCATGAAACTGCATGGTCCACACTGCCAGAGTAATCTGTTGTGCACAAGGAGGATTACTGCTATTGGAAGGGACAGTGCACCCTTCCTGAATAGTGACTGGCCTGGACTGACTGCGTGCTACTGTGTGGCACCCTGAAGTGTGTTCTCCAAGAGCTTGTTGGCTTGCCCCTTGTTCTATTGTGGAGGTCTCAGGGACATCAAAGACCTCCTGCGAGGGATCCACACCATATACCTGTGACACCTGGAGAGTGGTGCCCTCTTAAGTGCCCACATCGTCTACTGGATCCCAACTGGTGGCGCGGCATGATTGTGGAACTAAGTATTATCCCTGGAGACTGGATTACCTTGTGCAGAGCCGCAAAAGTACATCTGAGGAGTGTGGCCCCTGCATCGTGGGGCCTCAACAAGCATAAAGTGTCTTGCTGTTAGTAAGCAGATTCACCGGTTGCAGGACCCAGTGTGGCCTACTTCGTTGATCGTGCAGCATCTCTCTTGTGTGACACACTGACTGCATGCTAATTGCATGCTGTGTCCGATTAACATGTTGGAACCCTCGGAGGTGAGGGTGTAACCGTAGTAGTGCCTCATTCTACATCATGTGGCACTGCTGAACTTGGACCTGTGTGTATGACCGAAATTGTCTGGTGCGACTCAGATCAAAGCGCCAGGTGTAGTGCCTCATTTCCAGGGAGCTACTGAATTTGCTACTCTTCGCTGTGTGTGCCGGAATTGTCTGGTGTGACTCACATCATGGCGCACTAGACAATGTGCCTCATTTCTAGGGAGGTATTGAATTTGCAACTCTTAGTTGTGTGTGACCAGAATTGTCTGGTGTGACTCAGATCAACGTGCACCAGACGTGTCTCATTTCCAGGGAGGTGCTGAGTTTACGACTCTTCATTGTGTGTGACCGGAACTGTCTGGTGCGACTCGTATCAACACGCACCAGACCAGACTTCCGGGGGAGATAAGGAGCAGCAGATTCATGTTCCGGGGTGCCTGGATTGCCAGGGTGCTACTTTGATCAAGGTGTGTTTGTCAGGGTGCCTCCTTCTTCTGAAAGCCTCCCCTGCTTTATACCCCATTCATTGATTGTTTCTTTTGTGCACTCAGTGCAGCGGACTAACTGCCCTCTCCTCACCCGGCCTGACGACTTTGTGTTGCCAGGTTGTATTGCCCGGACTGGGCCTAGGTGGTGAGAGTAATTGACTGGGCTAAGGAATGCTTCCGAGAGCGATTGGAAACGGGTCGAGAAATTGCATGACCCCCCCACGTGCTTCGCAGAACTGGGCTGGTTTCGGAAGGCACAGTGTGGAATTCTTTGATCGAACGACTATAACCCTCAGCCTGCTTCTGTTCTGCATACCGGGGGTGAACTTTATGAATAGTGGCCAAACCTCCATTTGTTGACTGCTACCTAATTAGCTCTGTTACCTACCCCTACCTCCTTCTCTGGGACTCTGACTAAGTGTGGCTTCGGCCTCAATCTGCCTTAGAATCAGGGGGGGAAGGTTTTCTTTAGCTCCAGCCCGTGGGTATACGATAGTCAGGGTGAGCTGAATCGTGGAGGAGGGCTTGGGCCACGGGGCCGGCATGTGCATTATCACCTGACCTGCCGGATATCAGTTGCACCGCATTATGGTGCTGTGTGCATGGGTGTGCGAGTGCACTCCATCTGGACCTGCCTGATATCTATGGCACCGCGTATCGGTTCTGAGTGAGTGTGTCAGAGTGACTGCCTGTGATTAATTACACTGCACCGTGATGTTGCTTTACACGTTGATTCCTGGCTAATAGAATACTATGTTTAATATTGGTTTTTACCTGTGAGGCCTTGGCCCACAGTGCTGTTAAAAGTGTTGTAATTATCTGTGAGTACACATTTCTGATATTGTTGTGATTTGGGGTGAATCCTATTACGGTGTGGTATTGAATAAAATCAATTGCAGGGGTGAGCCTCGTTCTGAAAACGTTTCGCACAGCATAAAGGTGCGGGGGGGGTAAAATAGGATCTTTCCCAAGTGTGCATATTACTGATGTCATTTTAACACAGTTGTGCCTAGTACTGCTAGTGATATTTCCAAATATGATTTATGCCCAGAAATACATGATGTTCATGTTGTGTTAGTTAATGTGTGTGTTGAATATAAACTTTATTCACATACACCATGTGTGAAGTCTCATGTGACGCTCAGTGTATTTATTGTGTGAGAGTGCTGTGCCAATGCTTTACACATTGCCTCTGTGATAAGTCTGACTGCTCAGTACCAAGCTACGCAAGGGTGAGGGCAGGTTATACAGTGAGTGTAATCACCCACCCCTGACTGGAGTGGTAGGTTCTGCCTGGCTAGGGCCTCACCTCAGCCAACCAGAACGTGCCAGTTCCAACAATACTGCTGACAGACACTTCAGAGCATGGCATAGGGGTGGTCTTAGCACAGTTAAATGAGGAGAGCTTAGACCAACCGATAGCCTTCATTAGCAGGCAGTTATTTCCACAGGAACAGAGGTAGAGTGCAATTGAAAGGGAGGCCTGTGGTCTGGGCAGTGAAGAAACTGAGGCCATACCTGTTTGGGACTCACGTCCAGGTTCAGACAGACCACAGACCCCTCAGATGGCTCATGCAAATGAGGGGTGAAAATCCCAAACTGTTGAGGTGGTTCATCTCCTATAGGGAATGGACTTTACGGTGGAACACCGTCCTGGGTCAGACGACATCAATACTTATGGTTTATACAGGTTCTTCTGCCTTAGTGATGAGAACTCCCAAGGGGTTGGATAGTTCTCCCCTCTTTTAGCTGGGAGGACACATGTTAGACCAATCAGCCTTAGGGTGATCTTCCCCCAACCTTTTGCCTTCTTACTCCATTTTTCCTGATCTTGTTTTTGCTAGCATTAGGACTCTGCACACTTTACCACTGTTAACCAGTGCTAAAGTGCTAGTGCTCTCCCCTCTAAACATGGAAATATTGGGTTATCCCCCAATTGGCATATTAATTTACTTATAAGTCCCTAGTAAAGTGGTACTACATGTGTCCAGGGCCAGTAAATTAAATGCTACTAGTGGGCCTGCAGCACTGATTGTGCCACCCACTTAAGTAGCCCTTTAAACATATCTCAGGCCTACCACTGCAGAGCCTGTGGGTGCAGTTTAAACTACCAAAATAAACCTATATCCCAGGCCCAAACCTTCCATTTTTTGTGCATATAACTCACCCCTATGGTAGGCCCAGAGGGCAGGGTGCAGTGTAGTTAAAAGGTAGGACATTTTACATATCCTGGTAGTGAAAAACTCTTAAATTAGTTTGTCACTACTGCATGGCCTATCTCTCCCAAAGGATAGCATTGGAGTTGCCTTATGACATTTTATGAGTGAAAGTGCCAAATGGGAAGAGATAACCAGTTCATGTTTGATGTCTCTGGAATCACAATTTAAAATCCTAACATATGGTGAAGTGGGATTTTAATTCCGATTCTGAAAATGCTACTTTTAGAAATTGCGATTTATTGCCTTAGCCATTTAGTGCCTGTAGCCTGTCTCTGGTCACATGACTGGGTGCAGCTAACAGTTGGGCTTTGTGTATTCCTCCTAGACAGCCACACACAATAGGGTGCTTAGGTGTGCCTGAATGGGCCATCACTGGCAGAATGTTAGGGAGGAGCTTGGCACAGCTCCACTTACACCTGAATAGGCTGTGTCCTGCCTCCATACAAAGGACTGCATACCCCCTGTAGTTAGCCTGGAACCAGGGAACGGAAGGTAAGATGCCTGGGGACTTCAAAGGGAAACCTCCAGAAGCTTCTCTTACACTTCAAAGGCACAACTGGTTATAAATACTGGACCTCAGATGCCAACTCTTCAGTACACTTCTGAACCTTGAGAAACTCTGCCAGGAAGGACTGTTGTGCTGCTGAAGGACTGCCACTCTGCTTGACTGCACTCTGCTGGACTCCTGATTTTCTGTGCTGACCTGCTGCCTGCTACCCTCTTGCCTGGGTGAAAAGGAATGGACCCTCATCTCTTGAACCCAGAACCCAGAGTGACTCCAAGGGCTAGTTGGCTGGCCTCCTGATCTGAAGCCTCTGGGACATAAAAGGCTTCCAACAAACTTGCATCTGCACCTGGACTCTGCCATCGGTGAGTCTCCTTAGCCAAGTTGTGCCAATCCAGCCCTGGACCCTTGGAAGAGGGCTTAAGGTGCTTTGCCATCCTCTGTGGACCCAGCAGAACTGACACATCTCCTCTATTGCGCAGAGCAACCCAGAGCAGAACTGATTCATCTCCACTGCTGTGTGGATTGGACCTGTCGTAAAGACTCACATCGGCGGTGCCTCCGGCATCGTTTTTTGAACCGCCACTGTGCAACGCATCCTCGGCACAGGCCCTCACATCTCTTGTTTACGGCAGCCTCGACGCTGACACTGAACTTCACATCACAGCCTAACAGCTCCTTGGAACTGACGCATCATCCCAACTGCATTGCACATCTCTGACTCCATACTTCACATTGCAAGCCCCCATCATCGGGACCCTCAACGTTGATGCAACAGGACCTTGCACCGCAGCCTTGTCGCATCTCTGAACCGATGCATTGCCTCAGCTGTGTGACTCATCTTTGACACTGAATCATGCAACGCGCCACAAACCAGGATTAAAGATACTTAACTGGGTCCCCATAGTCGGCCCGCGCTCCAGTGTAAGTTTGTCCCGGTCCGGCATGACCAGATATCCATAGCTGGCGCTTTACGCCTTTTGGTGCCATTTTCTCTAAAAATATTAAAATTCAATATCTCCGGTTCTGCTAATTGGATTTTGTCATTTTGGTCTTGTTTTATTTATTAAAAGCCATCATATTTTTCCAATACTGTTGAGGGCTGCTTTGTGGTGTGTTTTCACTGTTGCCTCTAAGTTGAGCCTGACTGCTCTGTGCCAAGCTACCAGGGGGTTGAGCACATGTTAATTTGTGGTTGCTTATGCCTTATCCTGACAATGATTGTGGTTGCTGCTTGATCAGGGCCCAATCCCCAGTCAACCAACAACCCAATTTCTTTCTTGCAAGATGTAAGTCTTTGAAGGACAGACTCAGCAAAAATAAAATTATGAGTGTGATTAGGAATATAAAAATGGCACCTTTGAGAGGGTTCTTCAAGTGCAAGTAATACAAAGCATGCATGATTAGTGTGAATGTAAAAATCTACATGATACATTGGCAGAAGAAGGACTAAACCATTATGAAATGCCTGGCATACAGCTCATATTTTTCTTTGTGTGTATTGGTATGGCCCTGTGACAAATAGCACATGGGTAATACCATTCACCCTGTGAAGAAAATAATTCTTGAACATCTGAGGGCCATCTCTCACAGGGACAAACAATACCCACTAGCATGCCAATGCGTAGAGTACCACATCAGCGACAAGAAATTCTTGAGATATTTTGCTATTGATAAAGTAGAGCGGAATATCCAGGTTGGCAATGGAACGTTACTCCAAGGAGACTTGAGTCGAGATATATTTTGTATTTGGATTACAAGAGGGTTGAATACTGACAAAGAATTATGCGTACATCTATAATGATGTATAACTTGAACTGATTTATTTACTCTGCTTTGCCCTTCTTTGTACAGGTGTTAGAAATTAAAGGTTGACTGGTGTATGAGCCCTAGTCAAGTAGCAGCCACAATCATAGTCAGGGTAAGAAGCAAGCACACTCTAAATTAACCTGTGCTCAACCTCTGGTAGCTTGGCACAGACAGTCAGGCTTAACTTAGAGGCAGTGTGAAAAGTATTTGTGCAACACTTTAAACAGTAAAACAGTGAAAACACCACATAAAAAGATTCCACACCAGGTTAGAAAATATAACTTAATTTAATAAATAAAACAAGACCAAAATGGCAAAAATCCAATAAGTAGAACTTGAGATATTAATTTTTCAAGAATAAATTGTAAAATAGCACTTAGAAGCAATAAGATCTTACTTGGGATATATGGTCGTGCTGGACTGGGACAAAGTCAAAAGTTCAGGCAGACCACGATGGAGTGTTGGTTGGATACAGGCATCCAGTGAGGGCTGCTGAAAAAAAGTACCTTGAAACTGGCTGCATCAAAGATGCGGGCTGCAACCAAAGCGATGCGTTGGTGTCGGTCCATGCAGTGGGGACAATGTCCCAGCCCTGATCCGGGCAGCAGTGAAGATGCGTCAGCTCCGATGAGCAAAGAGCTGCGATGCTGGGATTCTGTGCCATCGTCGAGGATGACGTCGACGGAGATGCGGAGACCTTGAGCAGTAGTGATTCCGAAGGTGATGCACTGGGGCCATTCCACACAGTAGAGGTGAAGCGCTGGTTCTGGTCACGGAACTGGAGCGCCGCGCTGGTTCCGATCCATGCATCAGGGGTGATGCACCACACAATGGCACCAATTCGACAGAGGATGCATGGGTTTTGCTGAAGGAAGCACCTGAGGCCTCCCTTCAGAAGGTCCAGGACTGGGGTGGCATCACTAAGCAGGGCAGACTCACAGATGGCGTTGTCCAGGTGCAGAAACAGGTAAGTTGGAGGTCTTTTATGTCCCTGGGACTTCAGATCAGGAGGCCAGCCGGCTGGCCCTTGGAGTCACTCTGGGTTCAAGTAATTCAGGTCCAGTCCTTCTCACCCAGGCGGGGGAAAAGCAGGCAGCAGGGCGGCACAGCAAGGCAGGAGTCCAGCAAAGCAGGAGTCTAGCAGAGTGGCAGTCCTTCAGAAACACAGCAGTACTTGTTCCTGACAGAGTCTTCACAGGTCCAGAAGTGTCTGGAAGGTGTGGTGTCTGAGGTCCAGTACTTATACCCATTTTTGCCTTTAAAGTGGGAGAGACTTCAAAGACAGGTCTTTGAAGTGCACAGTAGCAGCACAGTAGCAGCACCCCCCCCCCCCCAGCGCCTTGAGACCCTCATGGGTATGTAGTGCGCTCTACAAATGCTATGATTGATTGATTGATTGATTCCTGTCGTGGCTCCAGACTCACTACAGGGGGCTATACAGCCCATTGTGTGGGGACAGGACACAGTCTAATCAGGTGTAAATGAAGCTGGGTCCAGGTGCTCCCTTCCATCCTACCATGTTGGCCCATTAGTTACACCTAAGCTTTCATTGTGTGTGTCGGTCTAGGGGGCTGCCCAGCTGTCACCCTTCCAGAAGTGTATCAGAGACAGGCAGCAGGCACCAAATGGCTAAGGTAAGAAAATGCCAACTTTCTAAAAGTCAAAAGAACAAAGAAACGCCAGTGCTGACTTTGTTTAAACAACACAATGATTATTTATACCATTTTGCGTACAACTGTCAATGACAGAGGAACAACATCTTCATGTCACAAATATAGTGTCATATAATACATAACCCTCATCAAATAAACAAACACATTGAGACAATAATGAATTAATATGCACGACAAAAAAACACATCAGTTCTGAATTTGAAAGCAATCAAAGGGGTACAAGGTAAAATGTCCTTACTTAGCCCCCACTTTATTGGCTTATAACCTAGGAGTGTCAAAATAGCCTTTTCCTTTAGTTTAAGGCCTCACATCAGGATCAACTCATTCAATTTATTTTCAACCAACAATTCCCTGTCAGCCTATATTTCTCTTTAACATGGACACACTCCCTAGATGTCAAGCTGTCGATGCGTTTCAGCCCATCGTTGGGCTGGGGTTTGTTTCAGGACCCAGAACTGTATGAAAAGAGGTTTTATATTTATATATATATTCCTATAGCTTTGTCCAGACACAAGGGAGCACCCAATATAAATCAAAACATTACCCTTTCAGGCATAGAGTGATGCATAAATTATGCAAAAAAGAAGCAGAGAACTCTGGGTAGTTCTCAAGTTTAGGTGTGTCTGGACAAAGCTATACCTCTCTGAAGAGCTCCAAGTAGAGCAAAACACTGTGTCAGGGGTTGGTTTTACTCATTTCAGGTTGGCTTGGTTGGTATTTCACCAATTCAAAGCTTCAATACTGTGCCTGGAGCGGTAATTGGCTTTTGTCATTTTACAGCTCAGCATGGACAGCACTGTGCTAGTCCTATGCTTAAAGACTTTGCTGTAGAAACGGCAAAAGACTTTGTCCCTTTCTATCTTGGCGTGGATGGCACTGTGCTAATCCTATGCTTAAAGACTTTGATAGAAAAGCAGACATTTGAGGTGAGCAGATCTAGAATGTCGCTGGTGTTGAGAGTGCTCTATACAGGAGCTGCTTTCCACCTAAACTTGAGAACTACCCAGAGTTCTCTGCTTCTTTTTTACATAACTTATGCGTCACTATGCCTGAAAGGGTATTGTTTTGCTATATATATATATATATATATTCACTGAAAAAACCATAGGTTTTAGGGACAGTTATAGTTAGTTGGACATTGCACTCGTACAAAACCCGTGAAATTCCCCCATTATAGTTAGTTCAGGTAACTATAACTCGCGCCCCCGCAGTGCACTGCTGATGACGTCACATATTACATCACTCATGACATGGTCAGTGACATCACTGATGACATCACTGATGACATCATCCAGTGACTGTGTGTTTCTGTAAAGTTTAAATATGTTTAATATATATAGGGAAAGGCGTATTGAAGAATGAGTGGGTGTATAAGTGTCTGAATGGATGATTTAGTAGGTGCGTGACTAACTCTATAAGTGAGTGATTAAACGTATCTTACTGAATGCATGGGTTAGTGACTAAACTGGGTGAATGTCTGTATCCGTCTGTCTGTTGCTGTGTAAGTGGCTGCATGGGTTTGTGAATAGCTACATGAGTGTCTATATGAGTTATTGATTGGTTGTCTGAGTATCTGTATGGGTGCCTGAGTGTTTGTGTGGGTGGGGTGTGTGCGACTGTGCATAGATGTGTGAGTGGGTGATTCACTGGGTGGATGGTTTCAAGAGTGCATCTGTGATAGAATGTATGGGTGGGTAAGTGTGTGTAAGAGTGTGTTAGTGAGTGAATGTATGTCCCAGTGGTACATGTGTGAGTAACTACATATGTGAAAGGCAGTATATATGTGTGTTGGAGTATATAAATAGCTATAAGCGAGAGTGTGTGATTGTGAGAGTGACTGTATGGATGAGTGTATGCTTGTACCAGAGATTGTATAAGAGCGTAAGAATGTGCTAGTATTTGTATGAGTAAGTGAGCTGGTGTGTGTATAACTGTATAGGTGAGTAAATGGGTGTGTGCTTAATATTTTGCATGACTGACTAGGTGTGCGAGTACCTCTATGGATGAGTGGTGGTGTGTGAGTGTTTATATAGGTGTATGAGTGCATATAATAGTCCTGTACTGAGTGACTATAAGTATGAGTGACTGTACGGGTGAGTGAGTAGATGTGTGTGTGTGTGTAGACCTAAGAATCAGTGAGTGTGTATATAGTAATTGGTGTTGGAGTGTCTATGGTTTTGACAATGGCAGTCTGTAATTTACAGTGGGTGTATCAAAAGTTATATTAGGGTGTGAGAAGATGCATCAAATTATCACATGGATGATGTCATCAGTGATGTCATCAGTGATGTCATTTGAGATGTCATCAGTGATGTCACTGACCATGTCATGAGTGATGTAATATGTGACGTCATCAGCAGTGCATTGCGGGGGCGCGAGTTATAGTTACCTGAACTAACTATAACGGGGAATTTCACGGGTTTTGTATGAGTGCAATGTCCAACTAACTATAACTGTCCCTAAAACCTATTGTTTTTTCAGTGAATTTGTAAGGTTTTTAAATGCTAATTTCTAACTATAACGTGCCTGAAACCTATGGTTTTTTCAGTGAATTTCAAAGGTTTTTTAAATGCTAATTCCTAACTATAACATGTCTGAAACCTATGGTTTTTTTCAGTGAATTTCAAAGGTTTTGTAAATGACAATTTTTAAATGTATTAATTGTTATATTTATTTTTTTGATACTGATTTACTACATTTTTTTAAACTATTTATTTTTAGATATTTTATTTTTTTAAATACATTGTAATTACATTATACATTACATTACAAAATATACTTTCTCAGAATGAATTAATTTAGTTTAAATGCAAACATGTCACCTGAAGCCCCGCCCCCTCCCTTCACCACTGTGCAAACGCGCCCTGTGGCGCGTTTTAAGTTGGGGGATTAATTCCCCTTGAATTCTGAGGGTCCCTGGAGTCCAACTAGCCCACCATGTACCTCCAAAAAGCGCCACAGAGCTGCGTTGCAGAGAGGTGTAAAAGGGGCGTGGCCTCTGTACACCTCTCTGCAACGCAGCCCCTGGCGCATACTGGAGATTCCTGGTGGGCTAGTTGGCCCCAGGGACCCCCAGTATTCAAGGGGAATTACTCCCCTTCTTAAAACGCGCCAGGGGCGCGTTTGCAGACTGCTGCAGGGATGGGGCGGGGCCTCCGGCACGATGCCGGTCTTTTTTTTTTTTCTTTATTCTTTTTTTGTATGGGAGGGGGGCTGCGTGGCCCCCCTTCCCTCGGCCACTTTTGGCCCCGGGGACCCCATCCCCGGGGCCTGAGGATTTTCTTTTTTTTTAAATAAAAAAAAACAGGAAGGGGGCCGTGTGGCCCCCCTTCCCTGGGCCTCTATTGGCCCCGGGGACCCCATCCCCCGGGGCATGCCCTCTTTCTTTTTTTTATTAAAATCTTTGGAGGGGGGCTGCGTGGCCCCCCTCCTCAGGCCAGTTAAGGCCCCGGGGCCTCCATCCCCCCGGGGCCGGCCTTGCCCTTTTTTTTTTTTAAATATTTTTTTTTTGGGGGGGAGGGGGGCTGCGTGGCCCCCCTCCCGGGCCACTAATGGCCCCGGGGACCCCATCCCCCGGGGCCTGGCCACTCGTTGGGGACTGTGGGGGGGTCCCCAATCCCCCCACGGTCCCGCCGGCTCCCCGCGTTCTTCGGGAGCCGGTATTGCTTTCCACATGGGGAGCTGCTAACATGCAGCTCCCCATGTGGAAAGCTAATGTGCTGGTTTTTGGAAGAGAGAGCAGGTTTCCTGCTCTCTCTTCCAAAAACAAAGCAGTTTGCTATGACAGGACGGGAGCCGCGAGGCTCCCGTCCTGTCATAGCAAACTACAGTGTCCCGAGGGTAGGCACCCCGTGACACTGCAGGAGCCGGCCCTGGGGGTGGTGGTCCCCAGGGCCATCAAGGGCTCCAGGAGGGGGCCGCGCGGCCACCCTCCCTCCATTGGCAAAGCCCCGGGAGGTGGTGGTCCCCGGGGCTCGGGGGTCCGTAACGGACCCCCATATTGAAATATTTAGTGCCCCGGGGAGGTGGCGGTCCCCAGGACGTGTGGGGGGGCTCGAGCCCCCCCACACAGGTCATTTTTTTTTTTTTTTTTAAAGAAGCCCCGGGGGGTGGCGGTCCCCGGAGCTGCGGGAGGGCCGAGAGCCCTCCCGCACCATTATTTTTTTAAAGGCCCGGGAGTGGCGGTCCCCGGGGCTTGAGGGTCCTTAGAGGCCCCCCACATAAAATATAAACCCACCCCCCGCATGCCCCCGGGACTTGGGCCACCCGGGGGCAAAATTGCATCGGAGCGCGGGAGACCGCGCTTCGATTTTTATTTTTTTTCGGCGGGATCCGCGCACCCTAAGTGCCTCCCGCCGATTTTTTAAAAAAAAATGCTTTTTTCTGCCCAGGGGGTCCTTGTGGGACCCCCTGAGCAGACCTAGGGGGTCAGGGTGTTTCTACCCTGCCCCCTTTGTGCATTTTGCGCACTTGTTTCTGTGCCTCGGTTCTACCGAGGCATAAAATGGCTGCCAACACTTCCTGGTTTGGAGTGTTGACAGCCACTTGACAACCAATTAGCATGCAGCTCGTGATCGGGAGGGTGCAGCGGACCCTACTCGGCCATAGATATATATGTGACTTTACTTTTGATTTTCTCAGGAACTACTGAATGGATTTACACCATTTAAGCAAAAGGCACGACACTGAACCAAGGGCTACCTATTTGCCAAATTTGGTGTAATTCCGTTCAGCAGTTCGGGCTGTAGCTGCGACTAAAGGTTCCTATGGAAAAATGAATGGGGAAAACGCGTTTTGGGACCCCCCTTTTTTCTCGGCCCCCGCTTGACGAATCACCCCGAGACTTTCAGGATAGGAGCGGACTGGAGCGCCCCAACAAGTTGGAAACTTTCGCGAAGATTCGTCAACCGGAGCCAACGTTGTTTCAAATAGAATGTTGCGGATTTCCTATGGAAAATAGGTCCTAACTATAACTATCTACTGGCGACCGCCAGTAGATAATATATATATATATTATCTACTGGCGGTTGCCAGTAGATAGTTATAGTTAGGACCTATTATCCATAGGAAATCCGTAACATTCTATTCCCAATAACTTTGGCGCCGTTTGACGAATCATCGCGAAATTTTCAAAACTAGTGGGGCGCTCCGGTCCGCTCCTGTCTTGAAAGTTTCGGAGTGATTCATCAGCGGGCTAGAAAAAGGGGGTCCTAAAACGTGTTTTCTCCATGTTAATTCCCATAGGAAATTTTAGCCACGGCTACAGCCCGAACTGCTGAACGGAATTACACCAAATTTGGCAAAAAGGTAGCGCTTGGTTCAGAAAGCGTCCTTTTTTTTAAATGGTGTAAATCCGTTCAGTAGTTGCGGAGAAATTCAAAAAATAAGAATGAAAAAATCCATTTCCCATAGGAAACTTTATACAAGGCTACAGCAAAAACTGCTGAACGGAATTACACCAAAGTTGGCAAAAAGGTAGTGCTTGGTTCAGAAAGCACCCTTTTTAAAAATGGTGTACATCCGTTCAGTAGTTGCTGAGAAAATCCAAAATAAAAGTTTCGATATCTATGGCCGTGGTGGATCCGCGCACCCTCCCGACCACGAGCTGCATGCTAATTGGCTGTCAACACTCCAAACCAGGAAGTGTTGGCAGCCATCTTGAAAGCAGTAAAACAAGTGCGCAAAACGCAAAAAGGGGGCAGGGTAGAAACACCCTGACCCCCTAGGTCTGCTCAGGGGGTCCCACAAGGACCCCCTGGGCAGAAAAAAGCATTTATTTTTTTATTTTATTTTTAAATCGGCGGGATGCGCTTAAAGTGCGCGGATCCCGCAGATTAAAAAAAAAAAAAAACACAAGAAACAAGTGCGCAAAACGCACAAAGGGGGCAGGGTAGAAACACCCTGACCCCCTAGGTCTGCTCAGGGGGTCCCACAAGGACCCCCTGGGCAGAAAAAAGCAACAAAAAAAAAGAAAGAAAAAAAAGACCGGCATGTGCCGGAGGCCCGCCCCCTCCCTACAGCAGTCTGCAAACGCGCCCCCTGGCGCGTTTTAAGAAGGTGAAGTAATTCCCCTTGAATACTGGGGTCCCTGAGGGCCAACTAGCCCACCAGGAACCTCCGGTATGCGCCAGGGGCTGCGTTGCAGAGAGGTGTACAGAGGCCATGCCCCTTTTACACCTCTCTGCAACGCAGCTCTGTGGCGCTTACTGGAGGTACCTGGTGGGCTAGTTGGACCCCAGGGACCCTCAGGATTCAAGGGGACTTAATTCCCCAACTTAAAATGCGCCACGGGGCGCGTTTGCACAGTGGTGAAGGGAGGGGGTGGGGCTTCAGGTGACATGTGTGCAAACAGGCCCCATGGCGCGTTTTAAGATGGGGAATTAAATCCCCTTCAATCCTGAGGTCCCTGGGGGCCAGCTAGCCCACCAGGTACCTCCAGTAAGCGCCACGGAGCTGCGTTGCAGAGTGTTGTAAAAGGGGCGTGGCCTCTGAACACCTCTCTACAACGCAGCTCTCTGGCGCATACTGGAAGGTATCTGGTGGGCTAGTTGGCCCCTAGGGTCCCTGGGGATTGAGGAGGAATTAATTCTCCAACTTAAAACGCGCCACAGGGCGTGTTTGCAGACATGTCACCTCAGGCCCCACCTCCTTCCTTCACCATTGTGCAAATATTCCTCTAAAATCAGCCTAACAACGAATTCCGATTTACTCACCTGTTATCAGGAGAGACCTCAGTGCTGCATCTTTGAGCCCAGTACTGATCCTGAAAAGTAATTCGAACCGTACTTACCAGTAACTTGAATTTCCTTCCATAGGCTAACATTGACTGGTTTCACTTGGAAATTCTTCTAAGTGTGGAGTTTTGGAACTTTATAATATTCCTCTAAAATCAGCCGAACTACGAATTCCAATTCACTCACCTGTTATCAGGAGAGACCTCAGTGCTGCGTCTTTGAGCCCAGTACTGATCCTGAAAAGTAATTTTAACCGTACTTACCAGTAACTTGAATTTCCTTCCATAGGCTAACATTGACTGGTTTCACTTGGAAATTCTTCTAAGTGTGGAGTTTTGGAACTTTATAATATTCCTCTAAAATCAGCCGAACTACGAATTCCGATTTACTCACCTGTTATCAGGAGAGACCTCAGTGCTGCATCTTTGAGCCCAGTACTGACCCTGAAAAGTAATTTTAACCGTACTTACCAGTAACTTGAATTTCCTTCCATAGGCTATCATTGCCTGCTTTTTGCTGAAAAAGTTTCTAAGTGTCGATTTTTGAAACATACAAATATTCCTCTAAAATCAGCCGAACTACGAATTCCGATTTACTCACCGGTTATCAGGAGAGACCTCAGTGCTGCATCTTTGAGCCCAGTACTGATCCTGAAAAGTAATTTTAACCGTACTTACCAGTAACTTGAATTTCCTTCCATAGGCTAACATTGACTGGTTTCACTTGGAAATTCTTCTAAGTGTGGAGTTTTGGAACTTTATAATATTCCTCTAAAATCAGCCGAACTACGAATTCCGATTTACTCACCTGTTATCAGGAGAGAACCCAGTGCTGCATCTTTTAGCGCAGCACTGACCCTGAAAAGTAATTCTAACCGTACTTACCAGTAACTTGTATTTCCTTCCATAGGAATCCATTGTCTGGTTTTCAGCAGAAAAGTTTCAAAGTGTCGATTTTCATAAACTACAAATATTCCTTAAAAATTGCCTGTATGACTTAAACGCATTCTTTCAACTGTTTACAGGAGATGCACCAGTGCTGGATCCAGGATCCATCACTGAGTAAGAAAAAGTAACGATAACACTACTTACCTGCTAAGTGAATTTCCTCCCATAGGATAACATTGGTGATTCTATGTGAAAAAGTTTCTGTCAACTTTTAAAATACAATAATATTCCTTAAAAATCACTACTGTAACCAAAACGCTTTTACTCAACTGTTTACAGGAGATGTCCCAGGACTGAATCTAGGATCCAGTCCTGTGGTTAGAAAAGTAATCCATAAAGTAACTAATTGCATTTAACTAGAAATTCACATTGAGCTCAATGTTGCATTGTGTTTGAAATTGTGTTGCCCATTGCAACAACTGTAACTACTGTACTTAAAAGTCTATTGCCTATTTGCAAAGTATTTAAACTAAAGTAATTCATTCTGAGAAAGTATATTTTGTAATGTAATGTATAATGTAATTACAATGTCATTTAAAAAATAAAATATCTAAAAATAAATTGTTTAAAAAAATGTAGTAAATCAGTATCAAAAAAATAAATATAACAATTAATATATTTAAAAATTGTCATTTACAAAACCTTTGAAATTCACTGAAAAAAACCATAGGTTTCAGACGTTATAGTTAGGAATTAGCATTTAAAAAACCTTTGAAATTCACTGAAAAAACCATAGGTTTCAGGCACGTTATAGTTAGAAATTAGCATTTAAAAAACCTTTGAAATTCACTGAAAAAACCATAGGTTTCAGGCACGTTATAGTTAGAAATTAGCATTTAAAAAACCTTACAAATTCACTGAAAAAACCATAGGTTTTAGGGACAGTTATAGTTAGTTGGACATTGCACTCGTACAAAACACGTGAAATTCCCCCGTTATAGTTAGTTCAGCTAACTATAACTCGCGCCCCCGCAATGCACTGCTGATGACGTCACATATTACATCACTCATGACATGGTCAGTGACATCACTGATGACATCACTGATGACATCTCAAATGACATCACTGATGACATCACTGATGACATCATCCACGTGATAATCTGATGCACCTCCTCACACCCTAATATAACCTTTGATACACCCACTCTAAATTACAGACTGCCATTCGCAAAACCATAGACACTCCAACACCAATAACTACATACCCACTCACTGATTCTTAGGTCTACACACACACATCCACTCACTCACCCGTACAGTCACTCATACTTACGGTCACTCAGTACTAGGACTATCATGTGCACTCATACTCCTATATAGACACTCAAACACCGCCACTCATCCATAGAGGTACTCACACACCTAGTCAGTCATGCAAATAATTAAACACACTGCCATTTACTCACCTATACAGTTATACACACACCAGCTCACTTACTCATACAAATACTAGCACATTCTTACGCTCTTATACAATCACTGATACAAGCACACACTCATCCATACAGTCACTCTCACAATCACACACTCTCGCTTATAGCTATTTATATATTACAACACACATATATACTGCCTTTCACATATGTAGTTACTCACACATGTACCACTGGGACATACATTCACTCACTAACACACTCTTACACACACTTACCCACCCATACAGTCTATCACAGATGCACTCTTGAAACCATCCACCCAGTGAATCACCCACTCACACATCTATGCACAGAGTCGCACACACCCCACCCACACAAACACTCAGGCACCCATACAGATACTCAGACAACCATTCAACAACTCATATAGACACTCATGTAGCTATTCACAAACCCATGCAGCCACTTACACAGCAACAGACAGACGGATACAGACATTCACCCAGTTTAGTCACTATCCCATGCATTCAGTAAGATACGTTTAATCACTCACTTATAGAGTTAGTCATGCACCTACTAAATCATCCATACAGACACTTATACACCCACTCATTCTTCAATACGCCTTTCCCTATATATATTAAAAATATTTAAACTTTACAGAAACACACAGTCACTGGATGATGTCATCAGTGATGTCATTTGAGATGTCATCAGTGATGTCATCAGTGATGTCACTGACCATGTCATGAGTGATGTAATATGTGACGTCATCAGCAGTGCATTGTGGGGCGCGAGTTATAGTTAGCTGAACTAACTATAACGGGGAATTTCACGGGTTTTGTACAAGTGCAATGTCCAACTAACTATAACTGTCCCTAAAACCTATGGTTTTTTCAGTGAATTTGTAAGGTTTTTAAATGCTAATTTCTAACTATAACGTGCCTGAAACCTATGGTTTTTTCAGTGAATATATATATATATGATTTAGTTTTGTGCATTTGAAATTGGTTTGAAATTTGTATTAATTGAATTCCACTTTCTTTTGATTCCTTCACCCATTTGGTTGATGAATTGTGACAAGGAAATTTATTTGGTGACAGATATATGAACAAGGCATCTACAGCAAAAAAGAGTTAACGCTAAAAACCTCAATGAGTGAGGAGAAGGAGTGAAGATATTGGCGTTGGATGATATATATATATATATATATATATATATATATTACCTACTGACGGTCGCCAATAGATAGTTACAGTTAGGACCAAGTATACATAGATGAAGCGTTACTGCTGAAGGCATTACTGCATGCTAACCTTATTTTTGCATGCAGATTTATGGATTCAGAAAGAGTCCTTGCATTTTTTCTCTAAAATAACACTGCCTACTGCGCATACATTAATTAACTCAGATAGATTTAGGAATTAAGTAAAGTATGGACTGGAGACAGCACAACTTTGCAACACAGAGAAACAACTAAGGCTCTGTGTAACCGAGCTGTGAACCTGCAGCTCATGTACTATCTTGGAGATTCTCAAGGCAAAGTATGCGCTAAAGACAGTGGATTTTTGAGACAATCAACCTATTCCATTAATGCAAAAAACCATGCTAAGTGCTAATATTGTTATCACGCTGGTTACTTGATTACATGGAGAGAGCACCATTTCCTTTTATGCCTTTTATTTTGTTGTGCTTTTCCGTTGTGCTGTTTTAGTATATTGGTGTGTTGCTGTTTGTGTCTTTGTACCTCTATATTGCTGCTGCATTGTGTTTTGCTGTTGGGATGGTGTGTTGCTGTGATGTGATGATGTGTTGTTGTGATGTGTTTTGTTATTGTGTTATTTTGTGCCGTAAAGCTGTTCAGTTTTTGTGTTTTTGTATCTTTCGAATGTGCTGATCTATTGTGGTATTGTGTGGCATTGCTATGTTGCATTATTGTAGTACATCTGCTGCCACCTATCTGCCTGAATGTGTGGTAACACTCTTACCACACTATGCCACTACCTCAAAACCACTTATAAGTACAGTGTTCTGAATTATTTGCATGTTTCACTGACCAATTTAGCACAAAGGACATGTAATCGTGCCAACCAAAACATGTTTTGTAATAAGGCCCTTGGTTTAATGTAAAGGTGTACTGCTAGGGCACTGATGTTTCAGCACCTTTGCAGTTGTAATTGCTTCTCATTGGAACTTTATTATGGACTGTAAATGTTGAAGTATTTGTTGATGGTTGCCAAGATAGATGCCTGACAAAACAATTTCAGAACACAATACAAATAAAGAAGAATAATGCACCAGCACAACACAACAACAATACAAAGCACAACATGTAAGAGGTAAAAACTAGAAAGCAACCCAACACAATAATAACCCTATATTAACACAACATCATGAAACACCACAGCAAAACAAGCACAACAAAAGAGCACAAGAGCAACACATCAATAACCCATAACAACACTTCACCCAAAGCAGTAAAGATGCATACCATACAATAAGACATAAAACACAGCAACACTACAGCCACAACATACTACAGTAACACCCCAAAAGCAAAACACCCCACAATAACACAACAGAACAACACAAAAACCCAACACAGCAGAGCACAATGTTCAAGTGTTATTATTTTGTTAAGTTGTGTTTTGTGTCAATTATTTTTGTCCTGTTGTAATGCTTTTGCCTTAATGTTGAATTGTGTTGTGTTAGTGAAATGCATTCTTCGGCTGTGTCATTTTGTATTAATGTTGTGGTCAAATGCTATTGTAATGTGTTGTGTTGTTTGTGCGGTGTCATCGTTGAGTTGGTGGTACACCTCAACACCATCAGCTTAAACATGCACAAACACTCTTGTCATACAATACTGCTGTCACAAACCCAATCTTGTGATACAATGCTGAAATGCATGTGCACCAAATAATAGGCTATTTACCCCCAAGGTCATGTAATAGCACTTCCCAAAAATGTTTTGTGAACTGGCCCCTATTGTACATAATACTATTCAGCCTAAACTCGAGTCACAGACTGTTCCTAGAAATAGCACTTTTCAAGCTCACTTTATGTGATCCAGCCCCATGTGCAATGTGTGACAATTCTGAAGATATTTTAGTTGAAGTGTTAAATGAGATCACGGTGTAAAGATGTATGATGTTCACGGATGGATAAGAAACTCTGACACTCCATAGAAGGTTAGGAGAAAAGCAAAATGAAAATATTAATCCTATATTAAGACATTTCAACAGCAGGTTATTTCTATGACTACTGTGAAGAAGTTTCGTTGTGTGGCGTGTGAGGTCTTCTAGTGTTAAACTGAGACTTTATTGGAACTTTTGGTTGTTCAGTAATAAAAGTTCAAGGACCATATTAGAAATAAACATATATTCATATTTTTAAAAGCTTATTGTTTACTACTATTGAATAATACGAGCTGAAACTGAGATATAGTTTGATGCTGGGGTACCTGGGATACAAGGGAGAGTCTATGATACTCACTTTATTGACCCTGGGAGGATGGAAGGCTGAGGGGACCTGCTGGAATTCCGACCTTGGCTTCAAACACAAATCCCTGAAGTGGCTGTGTTAGTCCACAGAACCAACAGGCCAACTAAAACAGCACAATATACCAAAATCAGTTTCGAGGCTGCCTGCATTAAAAAAGGCACAAGGAGACAGGCTTCTATTGGTGAAAAATAGCAGTTTGAAAAATCGTGTAATTTTTTTTCTTGTAAATTCCATTAAATCTCATGAAAATTTTGTAAAATTAGTTTAGTGTAAAATGTGATTTGCTGGTATTTAGCATCACTTTTTTAGCACCTCCAGTAAAAAAAAATCTCACGCGATACTGCCAGTAGACTGGTTCATACAGAAAAGTTTTATGTCTCTCGGTAAGAGATTTCTGTGCTACCAGCCTCCCCTGGTATCTCGGAAACCGTTTTTTTATGTGAGGTGTGCGTATGGGTAACAAAAGTTACGCAAAACCGCTTGATGTGAATTTTTTTAAATTTACCGTTCGCAATTAAAATTTAATGTTAATGTTACATATGTTTAAAAAGCGCTCGAATGTCAGATAAGGCGTATCGGCACTAAGCTGAAGCTGCTATCCACAAAAATTCCCCAAGTGCTTAACTTATTGTAAAAAGCCATGTCTTCAAAAGTCTCCTAAATGCCAAGTTGTTGGGATGTGGCTCTAAGATGGAGAGGTAGGCCATTCCAGGCCTTAGAGGCTCTCAGTACGAATCCTCTTCCCCCAATCAGCCATTGGAATCTAAGAATGGCCACAAATTGGCGGAGGCCGAGCATAAGAGTCTGCTTGGAGTGTACCAGGAAATGCTCTTCCTTAGGAAGAGAGAGCCCTGGTGATTTTAAGTGCCTAGTGACTAGACCAAGAGCCTTAAAAATGATTCTCTTCCTAACCGGAAGCCAGTGAAGTTTCTTAATTGCCTGGGAGGCCGACTAGTACTTGGGAATTTTTAAAAGCACCTGGGCAGATGCATTTTGTAAGATCTGTAACTTATTTATGTCCTGCTGGTGTGCGTGCAAGTATAGACCATTGCAGTAATCCAGCCCTGATAATACCAAGGCCGTGATCACGGTCTTCTGTAAGTCAGATGGAATGAAAGGTAGCACTTGCTTGACCATTTTTAAGATGGCAAAAGCAGAAGAGGTGACCACGGAGGCCTGATTTATATGACAGTTTATCTCTGAGGATAACCCCCAAGTTCTTGGCTGACTTGACCGGGGACGGAGGTGTTCCGAGTTCCGAAGGCCACCACAATAGGGACCTGAGCGAAGGCTAGACCCCAGACAGCAGCATCTCAGTCTTACTTGCATTCAGCTTATGGCAATTTGGTGGCCGTCCAGCAGCTGACTTCCCTCATGCAGTTGCAGAAATTACCATCAACCGATTGATCATTCGGAGTTAACAAGACAACAATCTGAGTGTCATCGGCATATGACATTAATGTAAAGCCAAAAGAACGAATTCATTTGGCTAGAGGCGTGACGGTAAGTAGACATAATATCGAACTTTTAATATCGATATACATAAATATCGAGTTTAGTATAGCGATAGTATTAAATATCGATGTTATGTATATCGATGTTAAAAATATTGATTTTAAGTATTGTTAAAAATATCGAAGTTTGTAATATCGACTGTTAAAATATCGTTATGTTAAAATATCGTTATTGTAGTATATTGTAATGTATATAGAGTTTGTTTGTAGTATTATAATAGTAAGTTAATATTATAAAAAAATTAATTTGTCTAATATTTTTTAGGAGCGGGATGTTGGGTTTATAGGGGATAAGGGTGGGGAGTGTTTTAAAATAATTGATTTTAATTTATAAAAATGTCGAAATTTAAAATTATAATTTAGAAAATATAATTTCGAATTTGGAATAATATTTTTTAGGAGTGGGATGTTGGGTTTATAGGGGATAAGGGAGGGAGTGTTTAAAAATAATTTATTAAAAAATTTAAGAAATTTAAAATTATAAATTAGAAAATATATTTTCGAAATCATAAAAATATTGCAATTAATTATAATAAATATTGTACTCATTTATGATAGGTATTGTCAAATTAAAATTTATTGTATAGTGTAGTTAGTTGTATTACATTAATTTAAATAGGAAAAGAAAAATGTATATGTTAAAGGTCTGGCAATTTTTTTTATTTTACTGTAATTACAGTGGGAATAGTAAATCAATAAAGTTCACTGTTCAGCATCTTTCATTAATTAATACTAACTGTAGTGGGAATAGTAAATTAATTAAGTTTAGTGTCCAGCACCTCCCCCTAATTAATACTAACTGGAGTGGGAATAGTAAATTAATTAAGTTTAGTGTCCAGCAACTATCCCTAATTAATACTAACTGGAGTGGAAATAGTAAAATAATTAAATTTAGTGTCCAGCACCTACTCCTAATTAATACTAACTGGAGTGGGAATAGTAAATTAATTAAGTTTAGTGTCCAGCACCTACCCCTAATTAATACTAACTAGAGTGGGAATAGTAAATTAATTAAGTTTAGTGTCCAGCACCTACCCCTAATTAATACTAACTGGAGTGGGAATAGTAAATTAATTAGGTTTAGTGTGTTGCACCTACCCTGAATTAATAGTAACTGGAGTGGGAATAGTAAATTAATTAAGTTTAGTGTCCAGCAGCTACCCCTAATTAATACTAACTGGAGTAGGAATAGTAAATTAATTAAGTGTAGTGTCCATCACGTAATCTGAATTAATAATAACTGGAGTGGGAATATTAAATTAATTAAGTTTAGTGTCCAGCACCTACCCCTAATTAATACTAACTGGAGTGGGAATAGCAAATTAATTAAGTTTAGTGTCCAGCACCTACCCCTAATTAATACTAACTGTATTGGGAATAGTAAATTAATTAAGTTTAGTGTCCAGCACCTACCCCTAATTAATACTAACTGGAGTGGGAATAGTAAATTAATTTAGTTTAGTGTCTAGCACCTACCTTTAATTAATACTAACTGGAGTAGGGATAGTAAATTAATTAAGTTTAATGTCCAGCACCTACCCCTAATTAATACTAACTGGAGTGGGAATAGTAAATTAATTAAGATTAGTGTCCAGCACCTACCCCTAATTAATACTAACTGGAGTGGGAATAGTAAATTAAGTGTACTGTCCAGCACCTACCCCTAATTAATACTAACTGGAGTGGGAATAGTAAATTAATTAAGTTTAGTGTCCAGCACTTACCCCTAATTAATACTAACTGGAGTGGAAATAGTAAATTAATTAAGTTTAGTGTCTAGCACCTACCCCCAATTAATACTAACTGGAGTGGGAAAAATAAATTAATTTAGTTTAGTGTCCAGCACCTATCTTGAATTAATACTAACTGGAGTAGGAATAGTAAATTAATTAAGTTTAATGTCCAGCACCTACCCCCAATTAATACTAACTGGAGTGGGAATAGTAAATTAATTAAGTTTAGTGTCCAGCACCTACCCCTAATTAATACTAACTGTATTGGGAATAGTAATTTAATTAAGTTTACTGTCCAGCACCTACCCCTAATTAATACTAACTTGAGTGGGAATAGTAAATTTATTAAGTTTAGTGTCCAGCACCTACCCCTAATTAATACTAACTAGAGTGGGAATAGTAAATTAATTAAGTTTAGTGTCCAGCACCTACCCCTAATTAATACTAACTGGATTGGGAATAGTACATTAATTAAGTTTAGTGTCCAGCACCTACACTGAATTATTAATAACTGGAGTGGGAATATTAAATTAATTAGATTTAGTGTCCAGCACCTACCCTAATTTATACTAGCTGGATTGGGAATAGTAATTTAATTAAGTTTACTGTCCAGCACCTACCCCTAATTAATACTAACTGTATTGGGAATAGTAAATTAATTACTGTCCAGCACCTACCCCTAATTAATACTAACTGGAGTGGGAATAGTAAATTAATTAAGTTTAGTGTCCAGCACCTACCCCTAATTAATACTAACTGGAGTGGCAATAGTAAATTAATTAAGTTTAGTGTCCAGCACCGACCCCTAATTAAGACTAACTGGAGTGGGAAAAATTTATTAATTTAGTTTAGTGTCCAGCACCTACCTTGAATTAATACTAACTGGAGTAGGAATAGTAAATTCATTAAGTTTAGTGTCCACACCTACCCCTAATTAATACTAACTGGAGTGGGAATAGTAAATTAATTAGATTTAGTGTCCAGCACCTATCCCTAATTAATACTAACTGTATTGGGAATAGTAATGTAATTAAGTTTACTGTCCAGCACCTACCCCTAATTAATACTAACTGGAGTGGGAATAGTAAATTAATTAAGTTTAGTGTCCAGCACCTACCCTGAATTATTAATAACTGGAGTGGGAATATTAAATTAATTAGATTTAGTGTCCAGCACCTACCCCTAATTTATACTAGCTGGATTGGGAATAGTAATTTAATTAAGTTTACTGTCCAGCACCTACCCCTAATTAATACTAACTGGAGTGGGAATAGTAAATTAATTAAGTTTAGTGTCCAGCACCTACCCTTATTTTATACTAAATAGAGTGGGAATAGTAAATTAATTAAGTTTAGTGTCTAGCACCTACCCCTAATTAATACTAACTGGAGTGGGAATAGTAAATTAATTAAGTTTTGTGTCCAGCATCTACCTTGAATTAATACTAACTGTAGTGGGAGTAGTAAATTAATTAAGTTTACTGTCCAGCACCTACCCCTAATTAATACTAACTGGAGTGGGAATAGTAAATTAATTAAGTTTAGTGTGCAGCACCTACCCCTAATTAATACTAACTGGAGTGGGAATAGTAAATTAATTAAGTTTAGTGTCCAGCACCTACCCTAAATTAATACTAACTGGAGTGGGAATAGTAAATTAATTAAGTTTAGTGTCCAGCACCTACCCTGAATTCATACTAACTGGTGTGGGAATAATAAATTAATTAAGTTTAGTGTCCAGGACCTATCCTGTATTTATGCTAACTGGAGTGGGAATAGTAATTTAGCTATATGTGTATTAATTTATAACCTTAAAATAAATTATAGTTTAAAGTAGTATAATATTTTAATTATAAGATAGTTGTAAATAAAAACATAAACATTGTATATATACTTAATTAAAACATTATGTTAAATACAATATTTTATAAAAACAAACTTAATATCCAACATTGAATATAACATTAATAAAATGGTAGCCAAAAATTAGACATTTTAATTTTTTAAAGATCTTTATTGTAAATTATTTAAAAATCATGAAGAAATATTTTTTTAATTAAAAATATGTAAGATAAATAAAGACAGAGATAGGAAATCATATTTATTTTACCAATACAAAATGTTTTGTACATATGAATATTTTTACATTTAATAATTAAAGAAAACATTTCATTATAACATTGTTTTAAACTGTTGTGTAAATTTTGTAATAACAGATAATGTAGGTTACCATTTTTTTACATACATTTGAAAAACAATATATTTATTTATAACAGTGGTTAATTTCAGTTTGGTATTGTGAACATTTGTTATTTAGTTACATATATTGGTAACATATTAATTATATAACAATGTTCACATTTTTAAAAAACATTTTTAAGTATAAACTTAGTTACATTTTCCAAATAAATAATAATATATTTTAATTAATAATATTAATATATAAAATATTAATCTTAATTATTACATGGTTTAATTTATAAACATATTTTTTATAAGGTAGACATTTTTCAAATATAAAGAAAAATATTACAAGTTTTTTATAAATGTATGTAACTTGTAAATATATGGAATTATAATATTAAATATTATGTGTTTAATAATATTTATTATTATAATTTTACAATGATATAAAATTGAAAAATACATTTAAACAAATAAGATACAAATTGTAGTATTTTAATTAAACATGTAAGTAATTTATATATAATGTAATGACATTTATTTAATTAAATTAGATTTATGTTATATGTTTGAAGCTGCCATATTTGTTTGGGGCTTGTATTTTGTAACCGCTCACGGTTGTTTTGGGTTGTTTGGAAGGGGAGAAGGTTGCGGTTGGGAGCTGCTTCGCGTCGAGGAAGGTAAGATTACTTTTCTTTATTTAAACTACATTTTTAATTTAATTTGAAGGTAGTTAAGTTGTAGTTAGTGTATGTAGAGTTAGGTTTTTGGAGTTGTGGTGTTTTTTATGCGTTAGTTAGGTTTTGACGATTTATGTATCATTATTTTTTTAGGCCTAGTTTAGAAATGTTAAAGTTTGGTAGGATATGTGTTATTATGGTGTGTATAATGTTTGTAATACTGTTATATTGGATATTATGTGTATATTTGTGTGGGTGGGAATGTTTGTGTGTTTTTTACAGGTTTTGTTCGATCGAAGTTGCGGTTACTAGAAGATTGCGTTTTTTTAAATTAAGGAAGTGTATATTAGTTTAGGTAACTAATAATTTTTGTACACTTTCTTAATTTTTCGGGTTTTCATGGAGCGTTTCTTTTTTTAAAACACTTTTTCGGGTTTTTTATGGTTTATGGATTGCGGATTTACGGATCGAGGATTAGTTTTTGGAACAGTTGGATTTTTTCATTTTTTTGTGGGTAATTTTTATTCTATTTGGATTATGAGCTACCATCATTGTTTTACAAGATGTGGGATTTTCTGTCTACAGCTACGGAAACGGTAAGTTAATTTAACTATTTATTGTGGGAGGGAAATGCTATAATATTTACTGTTATTGTTGTTTATTTTCTCAAATATCTAATTATTATGTCTATATATATATTTAATCATTCATAAAAATATATTAGACAAATTATTTAGTTTAAAAAAAAGAAATTAATTTGTATGCATTTTAATAATTTTAACAGAAAAGTATTATATATTTTACACTAGTTTGAGAGTTTAGAGTAGGCTTTTGGCAATTATTGCTAAGTATTCTAGGCCTCTTGTTGTAGGGTATAGTCTGACTTGTTGTTGTAGGTATTCAAACATTTGTTTAGCTTGTTTGGATAGTTTAGGCTTTATTTGTGTGACAGATTGCTCCATTCTTAGCTGTTGGTAGCTCTGTTCTTTTTGGAGGGAGAGTAGGAGTTTGTGTAGAGTAGGTGTACCTCGTCCTGTTGTTGCTTGGAAGGCATTATGCCAACCTTCAACAGCATTGTTTATTTTTCCCTCTTGATTTAGTGTGCTAAGGTAGACATTCCACCATGGAATTTGGTATTTTGGTTGTCTCCTATGTCCTGATCTATGGAGTCTTCCCACCCAGGTATCTTCAAAATATTCTAGGAGGGGACTTAATTTTTGTTAGTGTTGGTGGTAGTAAGGACTTTCTATTAAAAGATTGTAATGTTCGGCCACGTCAGTAACTGGGACGTAGGCCAGTGCAATAAGTTTTTTTATTTGGTGTGCGAATGAACTGTTTGTCGCATATTCAACACTTAGGGGCTGATTACGATGGCGGGAAGACTTTGTCCACCCGCCACCGTAGTGGTGATTGGGACCGCCCGCCAGACATGCGGCGGTCCCACCACTGCAATTAGGATGCGACCGCCATACTGGCGGGCGCATCCTGGGCCTTTAACATTGTGGGCGGTGCTGCTGGCTGCAGCACCGTCCGCAATGTGAAAGGTGCTTCCACCGCATTTCCCTGCACCATGTGGCAGGCACCACGCGGTACCTGCCACTTGGTGCATAGAAATGCAGGGGGTACCATGGGTACCCCCCAGTGTAGCGACACCACCCCCACATGGGGGGCCCGCAACAGGCCCCCAAACCCAATCCCCGCCAGCCTTTCCATGGCGACATCGCCGCCATGGAAAGGCCTCTTAAAACCCACATCCTAATATGGCGGACGGTGCCTGCTAGGCACCGCCACCATATTAGTGGCCCTGCTCCGCCCACCAGGCAATCGGAGCGATTGC
This sequence comes from Calotriton arnoldi, assembly GCA_963921515.1. Classification (NCBI taxonomy): domain Eukaryota; kingdom Metazoa; phylum Chordata; class Amphibia; order Caudata; family Salamandridae; genus Calotriton; species Calotriton arnoldi. The sequence goes on from CAWUFW010007842.1 coordinate 599,658, forward strand.
CACCTGTGGAAAAGCGGCGGACAGACTTTGCGTCTGCCGCGATACCCACCGCCATCCTAATATGGCGGTGGGTAATTCTCAATTTGATGGCGGAACGATCGCCACCGCCGGCCCGGCCGTGGCGATCGTTCCGCCATCGTAATGAGCCCCTTAGTGTTGATTTCTGAAGGTGTCTCCATAGACACTGATTGAAATGATAGTAACAACCCTGAATTGATGTGTGTGGGTAGGACTTTAGAATTGCACTTATCATAGCCTGCTCAAAATCTATTATTATTTTCTGTGAAAAATAATTATTTGTTTCCTGTTTAATTTTACTTAGTACTTCCATATATGTGGAGTT